>CM062820.1:813358625-814581125 GCA_031772625.1 Pinus tabuliformis
TCCCCCCACCACACAATTTAGGTGCCACTCCTTCTCTCTTATTTGGTTCAATGAGTCCCAAAATTCCATTTTTTGGCCGTACTGCACAGGGGCATAAAAATTTATGACAGGGACTCGTTCCTTTGTATATTTTCTTTCCAACAAGGCTACAATCCAAAACTGCGCTTTCATGTTGTTGATGAGATGAAAATGTAGATAAAACCAAAAAATTACTAGTCCTCTTGAATCTCTTCATGTGTCTTGAGCTATTCTCGCACTATCTTTTCAAAACATATTAACTGCCTTATTTTGTCTCTTTTTCCTCAAGCTTTATCTCCTAGAGAAGAAGTATCTACGATTTTTCTTGTTTCACCAAGTCCCCAACTGCTAGGGCTTTACGGGGATTCCCAAACCCCTTATATTCCATAAGAGGAATATCATCATTTTTAGGAGGGTTTTCAAGGGAAGCTCCTCCTTGTTATGGTTTCCCCCCACCTTTAATGGTTTTTAGCTTGAAGATTTATGAGATTACCGGTTGATTCCAAAGTTTCTTATTTTTCTCTGCTTTCTGCTCCCAAATTATTTTTTTAGGATGTCCCTACTTCTTTTTTCTCCCTTCTATCTCCTGACTACTTCCATCTTTTGCCCAAATAAGTGTTCGTGCCATATTATGTGTGATCACTTCTGGGTTGAGCTACCCTCCCTCAATGTTTCCATATATGGGGGTTGAAATTTCGTTGGTTGGAACAAAGGCTTCAAGAGGCTTTTCAATAATCGAATTCGATTGTTGAGGATCTTTATTTTCCTCTTCATTTGGGGCCTCCTCTTCTTCATTTATCTAACCATCTTCTTTCTATTCTACAACTTCTTCTTCGTTTATAGATTCATAACTCATAATTGCAACATTCTTCTCATTCTCACTCACATTTTTCAAGACATCAAAAGGGTTTGCAAATGCAGAAGCCCTATTGTTGTTCTACATGGTTTGACTCTTATTCCCATTGGATCTCCCTTTGTTTCCTCCTCTCCGTTAAGTCTACCATTACTTGCCTTAACTGGATGATGAATTAGGTCCTTTATTTTCA
Organism: Pinus tabuliformis; assembly: GCA_031772625.1. NCBI lineage: Eukaryota > Viridiplantae > Streptophyta > Pinopsida > Pinales > Pinaceae > Pinus > Pinus tabuliformis. Next base: position 813,359,690 of record CM062820.1, read on the forward strand.
GGAGATTTCTTGCAGTCCCTTGCAAAGTGACTATATTCATGGCAAAACCGACACTTGAAGGGGATTTGCTCGTAGTCCAGGGTTTGACAATGGGTTTATCCTTGCAAAGTGAGAATAATTTTTTACGGTAATCCTTTTTTGAGATCTACCTCTATCCATATCTTAGTGCACACAATTGGGAGCCCTTGGGATCGACTCTATCCAAGTACTTACCTACTCCATTCCTTATCATTCTTAAACAATTACTGCTCCAACAAGAAAGTGGAAGTCATGGGAGTTTAACTCACACCGGAATTGCAGTCGGGATATCTTTATCTGGGTTAAAATCTAGGGACCACTTGTTTAAATACATCCCTCTCGATCCAAAGAAATAAGGACCATTTCTGAAAACAACATCTAAATATTCCTTGAGTTCAAATAAAAAATCAAAAAACCCATTTAGACATGCATAAAGCCTGATATTACCTTTCATCATCGACTTCTAGGTTTGATTTATCCACGCATCCATGGAATGAGGAGATGGCCACATTATCCATGCATCCATGGAATGAGAAGCCCCCTTTAGGGAAGCCATCACTGATCGAGTAGATCGGGCATCGAAAGATTAGGGTTTCAACAACATGAGGGTGCAAAGCTCTCCTCTTTGTAATAATTGATACCTCCTTGTTAACAAAAGAGATTTCCTCATTAATCAATGAAGATGTTGGTAGATATGACTTAATTTATATTAACTAATTAAAATAAAATAATTAAAAGTATATATATAGTTTCGAAGAAAAAAATCACAACTTTCTATTAAATAAAAAGTTTCATCTAGTACATGCATCAAGTGCATTCAACTACTTGTCGCAAAGGACCATGAAAAACAAAAAATAAATGGGCTGCAGAAAACTAGACCTGAAGCCATAAGAAACAAGTACATTCTGAAACCATAACAAAATTTGTATGCCATAATTGGTCACAAAAAATAAAGTTTGACAATTTTTAATGTCTACTGTGAAAAGTTGTGACACACAAAAATAAGGGATTGTTACACACACACACACATACCATGTTCATCAAAAAGAGAAAATAAGTTGGTGTTGAAATAGTAAAGTGGTCAGAAAATGCCATTAGACTTTAGTGAAGGATTGGTGCTAGAAGTTCTAAATTGCCCCATCTGAATGTTCAGTGACCTGCCAAATGCCCATATGTTGTCTAGTGCCTTCCTTGGATAAAACATCTGCCTCTGTAGATATGACAACATGAGATAAAATCAAAAGCTTGTTTTAACTGAAATACCTTATTAAGTATTGGAAGCAATGTGTGATTGTGGCATCTTTGAGTAGCAATAATCCAATTTATAACATTTAAGAAGTCCCCAAATACTTGGAGAGAATGACAATCATATTCTAAAGCTCAGCATAAAAGAAGTTTTAGAGAGAGTAGTTCTACATAATTATTGGAACCCTTGCCCAGACCAATTTTTGATTTCAGAAAATGTTGATCATTGATGAAAATAAGGAGACCACCCCCACAAACACCATCCTCATTTGATGCTAAGTCAAAATAAGACCAATGAATTTGTTGATTGATTCCTTCTTAAGAGCTAGTGTGTGGTACCTAATGAAACTCGTTTGTAGGCAAGAGAGCATAAATTGCTCTTATTTTTGTTGAAATGAGATCTGGAGTGAATGGAGAGTCCCTAAACGTGGCTTTGTTCCTTGCTAGCCAAACCCCCTAACATATGAGGGGTGGAATGTTCCTAAGAACTTCATCGCTTGATGTGTCCCACCAAGACTTCCATGCCTCAATGAAGTTGTTGCCTTTCCAATCAATATTGCATCCCAAAAGTTGTTTGGTTCTAACCCAAATAATTAAAGTGAACAAACAAAATATAAACAGATGTGAGACCGACTCCTCAGTATTTTTGCACAAAATGCGCCAATTAGGACCTTCTTTATGTCTCTTTTGCAAGTTGTCCCATGTTGGTACTTCATTTTTAATTAAACACTAAAGGAACAATCTTTTCTTTATCGGGCATGTGAGCTTCCATATTGACTTCCACCACTAAACTGGATTGGCCCTTACTCTAACAACAATCTCGAAACTGTACTTAGATTTTGAGATATAGGTCCTTGAAGGGGCATGTACCTAGCATAATATATATATAACTTAAATAATATTTTTGAATATCAATATTAATTAATATATATATATGTATATACACATAACTTAAATAGTTTTTTTGAATATCAATATTAATTAACATATTTTAATATGAATTTCATATATATATATATATAATTTATGACTTGTATATATGTTTATCATAGTAAAATATTTTAATATCCAAAAGGAAGAAATAATTAAAAATAAAATAATTGACTCAATTAGGAAGTACTTCCTAATTAAAGGGAGGTGTGTAACTCATTTAATTTTTAATATAAAATTGACATATGAAATTTAAAAAAATATAAAATAAAAATAAAAATGGATCATAAATAAAATATTTAATTATATAAAATTAAGTAATATTAACTTGTCTTTACAAATATATTAATAACAAAAAAACATTTTAATATGAATAATATGGTGTGTGTGTGTATATATATATATATATATTAAATAAATTAATTCTGATGGTTAAAATATTTTAAAACATTTTAATAGTTTCACTATTTTACCTTCACAATCTAAGTACCTAAGGAGACTTTCAAAATATTGTATCAATTTATACACTTAAAATGCAATTTAATTAATGAAGAATTAAGCATGATATATAAAAGATATTAAATATTATACAAATATTTTTTCAAAATTTAAACATTTGCATATCAAACAAGTGTAATATGCAATGTTGTTGCTTAGTACCCATCTTTTATGCAAAAATTAATTAATAACAGAATAATCCCCTTGAGAATAATTATAAGATAGTATAATATAGAGTTACTATATTAACAAATGTAAAACATACAATTAATTAAAATGGTCACCAACAAATTCATGGGCATAAAATAGTCAGTAACATTGTATTCTATTAAAGACTCAATGGTTAAAAAATTACCCATTGAAAACTCCTTATTCAAATATATATTGATATTTATTAAAATATATATTATTTTTAAAGAATAATACATATATTAATAAATTGGTATCCTTTACTTTCCAATTATAAAATAATCAAGTTAATTATTCCTTATTTTATAATTTTATATGTTTTATAATATTAAAAATAAAGTATATTCGATTGAAAACTGATGTTTGAAATATAAACCAATAAAACGGTGAACATATTTTATGGATATAAATATTGTAGTATTTAATTGCAGCGAAAATAACATTAAATACAAACATTGCATTCATGATTATATGAATTGGTATCATTGAAGAGTTTGGTTTTATTCAAACAAAATACCTTCCATACATGTATTATATATAAATATGATATTATAATTAATATAATATTAAATATAAATATTGTCAAATTGTTTATTTAAAATTATACATTTATGGTGTAGCAATTGTTTAAGTAATTTTTTCCTATTAAAAATAAATTAAAACAAAGGTTATATAATAGCTAGTTTTTACCTTTTAGTTTAAATATCACTAAATTAAAATATAGAAAACAGTAAAAATTTAAAAATTTAAAAATTTAAAATGTTATAATTATATTAATTTTAAATTGTAATTAAATGTATTATTACAATTAACATTAACATAGAAATAATTATTAATAGTTTGTATTTGGCGTTTTATAGTTTGTGGATATGGTTTTTATGAAAATCTTATTATTAGACTTGGGTATATAGGTCCTATCATAAATTTCTATTATACCTTGGTTTGTGAATATGAGAAATTTTATATTTATTCTTATTACAAATATCTTATTATTTTGAATATCATTCATACATTAATAGTGTAAAATCTATCATATGTGGTTAAATTCACACAAAAATCTAAGTGATCTCTACCCCTTAAAAATATAATGTAAAAATAAAAATATATCTCTCACATACCATTAATAAATCTTTTTAAATTACATATGTGATTTTAAACAGGTGCTACATAGTAACTTCTCCCTGTCGCTTAGTTTAAATATAGTTACATTAAGTAAAAATATAAATTCAAATTATTGTTAAGGTTTGTAATCTGGACTAGTAGAAAATCTAATTCTAACCAACAACCATAATAATGTTTTATAGGCTTTATCATAAAGTATAAAATTTTATTTCCATGAACATTTTCAATAACTATAGCCATAAAATATATCAAGTATTTGATAGCTTATCATATTATTTTGCAAAATTAAATAATTATGAAAATATTTTAGTTAATGAAAACAATTTTTTATTTAAAAATGGTTAAATTATAATTTTTTTAATTGGTTGAAACATATGGAAATATTAATTAACTATAGTTGAATATTATATAATAAAAACTAAAAATTAAAAAATGTATGTTTAATTTAAAAACAAAATTAAATAATTATGAAAATATCATAATTAAAGAAAACAATCTTTAATTTAAGAAAATATAATTAGTAAAAACATATAATTAATTGTAACAATATAGAAACACTTAGTATAGTGGTCAATAAGTCATAATTCCATGCATGCATGTATATGAATTTATGGGTTTACTATAAAAAAAATCTCTAAGTAACTACGTTCTATATAATTTTTAAATTTTTTTAGTATTTATTGTAAGATATTATTAAGTTTTACTTGTATTTAATAATTATATTTTATATAAATTTAGATATTTTATATTTAAATTTTTGACCTATGTAATTGGAATTTGTGTTAGAGTTTTTAAATGGTTACTTCTAAAAAAAGAGGTCAAATAAGTTTAATGGAACATATTTATGATGGGACATGTGTACTTTTGGCTCATTCATCCATGCATTGAGCAATAACATGTTCATTTTCATAGCCAATCAAATTACACAAAAATAAATTAAAATAATGTCAACAAATAATAAATTTCAATATTCAAAATTAAATCAAGTTTGTGATTTCAATAAATTCCTCCAAATTTTAGAGAAATTAGATCAGAGAAACTTACTAGAAAAACATTAGGCCAAAAAAACCCACCGAAAAAATTTAGAAAAAAATCACAATAAAAACAACTCTATTATTTTATATCATCCATTTAAGTGAAAATTGATCGTTAGGTTCAATTGCTAGATTTTTGGATGGTTTTTCATTAAGATAAAATATTTATTTAAGTTTATTTAGATCAATTTGAATTATAGGATGTATATTAAAACCATCCGACGGCAGTGACCAATTAATTTGCCCATTCTCGATTTATAACAAACTATTTAGAATATATATAACAAACTTGATCATTTTTTTAAGTCAACCCCAAAAAAATATGAGTTTGACCATAAACTCAATGCAATATCCTCTCCCTAGGATAGAGATAATAATCATTTTAAATTATAAATGTAATTTTAAATAATATATTTTTTATTAGATTATATTAATCATTAGCCATTTTTATAAATACTTGACTCAAACCGATGGCTAGGGTTTTGTTTGTTTGTTTCGTTTGTTTTTGTTTTTGTTTTTTTTTTTTTTTTTTTTTTGCACGTGAGCCTCTACCAAATTACAGGCTAATTCTTTCAGCGATTGTGTCTTTGCAGGCTAATAGCGAAGCGAAAATAAAATAAAATTATTCACAGTGCAGCTTGACAGTCGACTTCAAACATGACAACTTCATTTTGACTTGAATCTCGCACTCAGCTAGGGTTCCCCCCCCCCCAATTTCGTGATCTAAACTAGAATTTTTATTTCTATTATCAAGATTCCAGGTTCGCATTCTTCCGTAGGGCTTTTTCATTCTTTTGTAGGGGCATACATAAGCTTGGGAATCATCGATCGACTTTGATCCAGATGGCTCCCAGCTTCGCAACGATAGCTGCTGGCTCAGTTTCGTCAAACTCTGGGGGGCAAGCTCCTACCCATATCGTCAGTGAAGCCCCAACTCCCACTGTCCAGGTGGTCCAGGTCTCACTCAATGAGGTTTTGAAATTTTCTGAAAGTGCCCTAATCTGCCGGTTCAATGGTTTTTGGCCGCGGCTAACAACTCTCCACAGTTGGATCTTGGAGGTATGGAAGCCTATCATTTCTGATGAAATTAATATCTACCCCTGTGTTAGGGATTTCTTTATAATATATTTTGAAAACCCTGAAAATATACAGTGCATTCTAGATTCCGACCCTTGGGTTTGGGAAAACTCAGGCTTATTCATGAAGCCATGGAACCCATCATTTGATCCCTCAACAACATTCATAGCCTCAGCACCAGTTTGGGTGAGATTGCCAAACCTACCCTTGCATCTTTGGAATTTCTCCTCGCTAAAAGCCATTGGAAATGTAATTGGGAAATTTTACTGAAAGTGCCCAGAAACAAAGGAATATGCCAGAACCACCTATGCATGCATCTGTGTGGAAATGGACTTCAACGCCGAATTCCCAACTGAAATAAACCTATCAAGTAAAGACTATGTGTGGAACCAGAAACTCGATTATGAAAGTGTCATCTTCAGATGTCGATCCTGCTTTGAGACAGACCATCTAACCAAAAATTGCCCAAAAACCTCCCAGAAAAATTCTGCTAGGAAGAATCACCACAGATCTACATGGTGGGAAGGAGCACAAAAAGAACATTACACTATCATCAAGGAAGAATACTCTCCAGAAAACTCTGAATTGCAAGAAATCGGACAAGAAAGAAACAACTCTCAAGACAAGCAGGGGGAAAGCCCCGCCCAACGTCAAAAAAGTGAACTCGACAACCCCTCAAGCATCAACAAGTATGAGGATTCGAACACCACACAAAATAAATCTTCATTTAACAACAAAGCAGATCTCCCAAACCAAACTTCTTCTCCGACTATCTTCAAAAGGACGAACACAACAGATCGCAAAGCTAAGACACCAATGTCCCAAGAACCAGAAGAGATGAAGGAGATGCAAGATAAAGGAAATTGGAAGACCGTAGAGAAAAAAAGAAAGCTACAACATCAATCTCGCCAAGAAAGACGAGAAGCCAGACAATTAAGAACTAAGAAAATTATAGGTCCGATAGACCAATTTGGTCTTAGTGGACGTTAACCACCACCACCAAATAGGAATATAAAATGATTATACTCATTAGCAATAATTTTATCACTTTCCCAAAACAAATTGTATAAAAAATGCTCATCCTACACCTTGATGTGATCTATGTACTTCTGATTAATTAATAGAGGTAATGGGCACATTAATAGAGGCAAAAGGCAATAACATGTTCAATTTGATAGCCAATTAAATTGAGCATAAATAAATTAAATTATTTAAAAAAAAATCATATATTTCAATGTGTAATGTTATACTATAGAATTTTTTGCAATTTTTTTTTGTCAAACCCAAACTAATATGGGTTTGACCAAAAACCCATTGTAATATCCACTTTGGGGGATAATAAGATATATCATATATAAAATATAATTGTGCAAGTTTTTTATATTTATATTGTGAAGCATCTTGGGCATGGTTATATTTTTTAAATAACATACATTTTTAGATGTAAAAATGGTTGTTTCCATAAGATGAGATGTTTCTTCATTCGGCATTTGTTATGATTCATATGAATATAATTGGTAAGGAGTTAAAAAATCCCAATTTAAAATGAACTAGGGTGATTGCACCAACTCCAATCTCTTTATAGAAAATGCATGTAAATAAAATTCCAAAAGAAGCAGATGTTGAAGGCGTAGATTTTTACTTGTAGATTCAAACTACTTATGTAATATGTTAAAACAAAAGACTTGAATCTACTATACTCATCAACGGAAACAAAAATTGATCAATGAAAACACTAAGCAGAAAAGGAAGAATTTCAATCACACATAACACTTTTTTTTTGGGGAAAGCAACTGCTCAAAACCTCGACTGTCGATATTGCATTAGCCAGAACATCTAAGAAGAAAATACAATGCTTATTCAACCCTGAACAATTCCCGCACAAGTACAATCTATCTCTCTACTTCACAAACCATCTCAAGCCAACACTTAGCCAATTCTGCTGCATGCCAAGCCCCTACTTCCTTGCGCAATTCCTGAGAGAATTAACCATATTTAATTGGTAAATTCCCCACCCATAACTATGCAATCCATCATAGGCCTTCTATTGATTGCATGCACCATCTATACAACTCGAAAAATTATACAGCTGATAATACATAGTCCCTGAACTCTAATCTCAACTGGGTCTTCCTCTGAACTGACATGCATGAGTTATTTATGAGTGAATTTTTAGTCAACTGGTGGAGCAATGAAGCTGCTCCCCACTACTAATCCTCCTACTAGTTCCTCCAACTGTTTGAACAAATTTAATTCACTATAACTCAGTTAGACTAAGTTAATTAATTACAACTCAAAAAAACTCAACCTGGACCCCCAAAATTTAGGAATCACTCTACATGACTCAATTCTACTAGAATCTATTGAGCCAACTTAACTTAGTTAACTATTACATGTTGCTATGAGAATAGAATTTCGATTTAATTCTTAATTTAATTCAAAGACAAATTAAATTATTATTTTCTTGATGCTCTTTTTAATATTTCTTGTTGCTATTTTCAAAAGTTACGTACAAATGCATTGGCATTAAAGCATTAATTGCATAATACACATTCTGTAGTTGGCAAATTACCATAAACATGTTACATGTTTTTTTTATTTTTTAATTTATTTAAAACATAAATATACCAATGAAAGATATAAGTTTGAAAAATTAATAAAGCGAAACCTAAAAATAAAATTCCAAATTAAAAATGAATAACTCAATTAGTTCTTAAATCAATGGAGTACTTTGCGCATAAAAATCAAAATTTCATAAATATTGAAATTTAATATATACACTATTATAACATTTAGTATCAGATTAAATATATAATATTTATAAAAATTAAATTCTCAATTAAATATTAATTGAACAATTCAAAACATAAATACAAACGGTGAATGCGCAATGTAATAATTAAATCATTCAAGATTTATATAAATGTTGTTATACGTTCTCTCATTAAAAAAAATATAACCTGAAATGATTTACCCATCTTTAAAAAAATCCACCGGCATCATCATTCTTTATTTAAATTATCAAAATTCAAAATGAATATAAAAAATATCAAAATCGACAAATTTAACAATGAATATCCATTGGATAAATAAAAGAAACCAAGTGCTAATGTCTTTCTTAGAGGTTTTTTTCATGGACATCCCATCTCGTTTTTTCTCAAAATCTAACAAATAATTGAGCTAAATTTTGGTATTTGCACCAACCATACGGTTACCGAGGCATGGGTTTCCCTGCTTGCCTTGGTGGGATATGGAAATATATTTTAATGTTCTCAACGCACTTGCCCACGCAAAAACATATTTTTTCACTTATATATGACACATCTTCTCAGCACAATTAATGTATTAATGGTGACAGAGTCCTTTGTATAAACACAATTAGATTTTTATAAATATTTAGATTCTTTAAGTATATTATTTATTAATTGTTATGATACTATAATTTAACATAGATATATTTTTATAAATATTTAGATTTGATGGATATATTATTTATTAATGGTTATAATATTGGATGATATAATTTTTTTTAATATATAATTTTTAACTAATAATTCAATTTTAAATTCTATAAAATAAACTATTTCATTTATATAAATTAATAAAAAAATATAAAATTTTCAAAATATTTAATTTAATATTTACTCTACATTGATATCTATTTTTTTCAAAACTTTAATGTAGAATAAATATTCCCTTAAACAGCCAAGTCTCGTGAACACATTAAAAGCAATTTCATTTCATTTCAATCCTTCACCATATCAACGTCACAAAGCTAGGCCTTTGAAAGTGGTAAATTTGTTCGACACAATACGCAATAGCGATGGATACACTATACAATCCATGCTTCAAATAAGCCCCTTCAGCCCACCCCCAATACAATAACAGAAAACCGAAATCACAAGTTGTCAATGTCCTAGTTTAAAAGTAACAGATAATACAGCAGTGTTGGACGTGTGGCTATGGCGATGGTGGCCTCTGCTGCTCAACGGTGTGTACCCACTTGTTCATCTGTTACTGTTGCCACTGCCAGCCAAACTGAGGCGGCCAAGAACCCACATTGGCTGCGATCCACTTTCAAAGTTTCGTCTGCTGGTGGCAGTTTACGGAGGCCAAACTTGGAAGAGATGTTTACCTGCGCGTCCTATGCCTCCCACCTCACATTTCACCCAAATAAGCGAAAATTGAACGGACCGTCTGCCCTATTAGGTAATCAATTTATTCCCTCCCTTTCCGTGTAGGATCTGCTTTGTTGGTGAACTTGTTAGCATGGATAATTATTCAGATGAAACAGAGATATCACTCTGCTTTTGATTTGGCTGAAACCCTTGAATTGTAAAGTAAACTATGAAGGCAGCTACCCTGTTTCAGGATAGTATTGGAGACAGATAACAGTAGTTGAAAATCCAATGCCAGAATAACTAAATGAGTGAATTACGTACAGGTCTGGGGTTTAGGGTGGGAACAGTTTAAGAAAATGCTATTTTTTAAGCGTTTCATCTTTAAATCTTCAGAGAATAGCACTAATGTATTATGATTGTATATTCAGCTTGGATAACTTGGACAAGTGATTTGTTTCCCATAAATCTAGTGGATTATAGTGGTATTAAGAATATGGCGAAAACATGTGAAGAAAGAATGGAATGCAGTTTTTCACGATTTGGCTATAGTTTGATATTTATTTTAAGACCAAAGTTGCTACACGTCCAAACTATCTTAAGACCTTTCCCCAGTTTATTGTAGCTTTTGTTACAATTCCTTTAATCTTCCTGAAATTTTCCATAAACAAAGAGAAATGCTTAAATTTTTGGGATGCTTGCCTATTGTGTGTATCTATATATGTATAGAAGTTAGGCACTTTGCATTACATTAAAAAAAATGATTACATAGACCAAATTTTTCTGCTACTGGTCTGCCTGAAGGGAAACCAGACCAGTAGAATAAGTTTAAAATTTTGAGATTGCTAAGACCTTGTCTAACTAGAGCATCTTGTAAATAAAAACTCATATAAGAGGGCTGGCTGTGCCAGACCTTGACATGGATCAACATGACTAAACTAAAAAGACTAGTAGAACTGTAAATAAAAGACTAGTGAGTCATGACAACTAGTGGGCAAAAATTTCAGGCATCCACGTTGGCTAGTCACCATCCTCATCTGAGGAGAAGGAGATATTGGCTGATCTCTTGTCTAGAATGGTCAGCTTGCGGTCTATACTGTCATTTTTTTCCTCCAGCTTTGCCAATCTGATAGAATTCTCGTGTTGAGTGTCTGCATGGTTGGTGAGGATTTGTCCCATAAGAATTTTGGTGTGGCAGTAAATATTGACTGCTTGCATGTACCAGGAAAAATGTCACTGAGTAGAAGTCCCTATATGAGGGATCCAGTCACCAATAGCAGAATCGACATGGGGGTCGGGAATAAAAAGTCGGTCATGGCGCACTTCGGTTTCCACTCGTTCAATTTCTTGCTGGAACAATTAGGGGATGATTTCCTGGTATCAAGCCATGGAATCATGAGCTTGGGCGTCAGTGTGGCGCTGGGAAGTAAAGGCAACATCGTGATCCATCTGGGCAGAAATAGAGGAGTGCCCTTGCCTACCACCTTTGCATCTAGTGGTTGGTCCACCACTATTCATAGTTGCCTGAAGAGACAGGGAGAAGGCAAGAGGATAGTGGAAAGGAACACATGAGTCAGGGATGACATGAAGGGACGACTAGAAGGGAGAGGGGCTAAGGAAGGATAGGGACAACATGGGATAGGAGGCTGAGTAGTCTACAGGAGAGTGAAATGGCAATGCAAAAAGGGAGAATTGGCAACTTAGATGGAAAGATAAGCTGAGGTGGAGAGGGAGAGACGAACGAAGTGAAGAAAAAAATAGAGAACACAAGGAGAGAGAATGACTTGGAAAAGTGTGAGGGTCAATAGAATAAGGCGAGGCACTAGAGATGGAGCCTTGTCGTAAATCCCAAGAAGGAAATTCAAACCCATAAACTAGTAAACCCATAATCGAGAAAACTTGAGCAAAAATAGAAGGATAAATAATAGAGTTGAACTGAGAGAGTTGTTACCAGAAGTGGAGAGACATCAATGGAGAGGCTGAGTTTGAGTGCTCTGATGGAGTCTGGTGAGGAGCAACTGGTGTATAAAAGCACAACTCTAGCAATTCTCGGCATGATCAACCTTGAGCGCAATGCATGTTTTGGATTCCGAAGAATTTCCAAGGCCAAGGATCTGAGCATCGTCGTGCTGATGACTCGGAGGTCAAAAGCAGTAATTGCATTTGTATGAAAGACACCAAGACAAAAATTTGAGCTGATAATGCCAAAGGGGTTGGATTTTCTCAAATCTTGAATACCATATAGTAGTGTAGTGACAGTTCCCATGGTTGACATCCTGCGTGCAGAATGATAGCACAAATTCGGAGCCACTGCCATGTCAATTATGGTTCGAGCGTGGTAAAGATGTTAATTTTAGTTAACAATGGTATGTTCTATGCTTAGCACAATTACTTCAATGTTCCTTTAGTAACCCAATGACAATTTCCAATTTAGTTTTCAATAGCAAACACATTAATCACATTGACAATAAAAGTAGATAGAACATGAAACAAAATGCAGAAGACAAGCCAAGATAAGAGGACACCAGATTTGGCGGATGCTAGGGAAAAACCCCAATGTGGGGAAAACCCTTTGATCAATTCTTCTTATTATTATATCAAATGTTCAGTAGAGAGAGAGAGAGTACAAAAGTGAAAATTTGACTTGCCAAATTATAGTCAAAACAACCCTGTCAAATCTATAGTCAACTACAGTCAAATTCCGCCCTAACTAGAAAGTCAAAGATGGTCAATGCAACAATGAATCTTCCTTTTTGGAGCTCGGTCATACCCAGTCAAACTTGACTTGATAAGGTGGTTAAAGTCAACCCAGAACAGTCCTAAAAACTGCGGTCAAACTTGGTCAACTTTGCGGTCAACCTTGCAATCAGCCCTACGGTCAAAGTGCCCAGAAATTCTCGGTTCTTGTGCCAAACTGTACGCCCTGCCAAAAATGATTTTTTCCCACAAAAATTGTAGTCAAAGGATGAGTCAAAGTGCTCGGTCAACGCTGGTCAAACTCCTACAACAATCCTGAAATTCAGCCCTGCAATTTGCCCAGAAAATTCGTCCTTCTGCCACATGTGTGACAGAGAGAAGATTTGCCCAATAACTGTACGAACCAATGAGAGAACGAGAGAGAAGAAATGTGTGTGATGATGATGCCAAATGATGTGAGAGGGTGCTTTTATTTATACAAGTCGTTGAGGATGAAGGGTCATGTCCATTGGGCTTCATGAGCCTACATGATGATGTGGCCGACTTGAACAATTTGCACATGTGTGGGCAATAAATTCAAAAACACACTTCTGCTTGTCCAAATTGGATGATCTTTATATCAAATTTGGCCCTCTCGAAAAGAGGAATTTAATGCAATCATCATCTCCATCAAATGAGCTGTCCCAAGGTGGAATTTGGTCCTAGTTGCCAATTTTAACACTCCCTCTCAACTAGGGAGAATTCCACCTGCCAATCCATCCATCATCATCGATCATCATGCCATCCTGTCTTCATGTACCATCTCTATATCTCATCTCATCTTTGCTCTACTGAACACTGATATGAATAATGAAGAAGAATCGATTGAGAATGAGTCACAAGACCTTACCACTCTCCACTGGCAAAAGTTAGTCTAGAGGTAGAACCTCAATCAGACTTGATCCCAGATCAAGTTGTTGAAAACCATGCATCCTAGACATAGGGAGTACAACAGTACACGATGCGTCCATCGATGGTGCTATGGTCCCTATCCACTATTCTCAACTCATTGGCCAGATGAGAGGTACTTCCCATGAGTCCCAGACTACATGGGTAGGATGTATGTTGGGGCATCAACAAGAGAAGGTGAACCACTCATCCTGCTCATATGCCATAGGAGAAGGTGAACCACTCATCCTATGCATATGTCAATCGCAGGGGAAGGTGAACCACTCACCCTACGCACATGTCAATCATCATGGAGTATCACAGGGGAAGGTGAACCACTCACCCTGTACACAACGCACCAATAAGGAAGGTGAACCACTCACCCTATGGTCGCTCATAGCTCCAAGAAGTGCCCCAAGCCCTCAGGAGCTCCCAAAGCTCAATGTCCAACTCAAGAGGGACCCTCATGGGAGGGTCTTTCCACAACTCCAAGTCTCTCTTGGAAGGCTAAGAATTTGACCTTCCCTAAGGGCTTCGTGAGGATATCTGCGATCTGCTCATCAATCCTGATGTGGTGGAGCTTTATTGCTCCCCGTTGTACCATATCTCAGATAAAGTGGTACTTGATATCAATGTGCTTAGAGCGGTCGTGGAACACGAGATTCTCTGAAATCTGAATCCCACTCTGGTTGTCGCAGTAGATAACAATGGTATCCAACACATGCTCAAATAGCTCACTAAAGAGCTTCCTCAACCAAACAACTTCACAATAGGCCATACTAGCAACAATGTATTTGGCCTCGACGGTGCTTAGAGCAATCGATTTCTGCTTCCTGCACATCCAAGAAATTGATGCAAACCCTAGTGAGAAGCAACATCCAGACGTGCTCTTACAATCCACCACATTGCCAGCCCAGTCAAGATCAGTATATCCATGTAGCCTCAAATTCCTGACAGTGTATCTTAGTCCATAGTTGATTGTGCCACGAAGATATCTCAAGAGATTCTTAGCAGCAATCCAATGTACATGATGAGGCTCGACCATAAATTGACTCAACGTATTCACAGCGAAGCATATATCCGGTCGGGAGTTTACCAAGAACATCAGGGCCCCCACAAGTTGTCAATACTTGGAAGGGTTTGCCAATTCGGGCCTAGTAGCACTTCCACATAGTTTCTTGAAGTTGAGTTCCATCGGAGTAGACATAGACTTGCAATCCACCATCCCACATTCTCGAGAAGCTTCACAATATATTTTCCTTGAGAAAGGAAAATCTCACTGGGCTTTTGCTAGACCTCCAGGCTTAGGAAGTAATGCATCAGACCTAAATCCTTCATTTCAAATTTGGAAGCCAACTCTGAACTCTCTCTTGCGTTGATAAATGAGAGGGTGTGCACCTGTCAGAAAGATATCATCTACATAAAGGACCAAAATGAGAGCCATGTCCTTTTCAACCTTGAAGTATAGGTTAGGATCAACATCGCTGCTTGTAAATTCCAGCTTCATAAGATAACTATCAATTCTCTCATACCAAGCCCTAGGGGCTTTCTTCAACCCATAGAGGGCTTTCTTAAACTGGCATACATGTGTCCTTCGATCTTGTACTTCGAACCCCTGAGGTTATTCCAAGTAGACTTCCTCCTTAAGCGAGCCATGCAAGAAAGAAGTCTTAACGTCCATTTGATGCAGGCTCCATCCTTGAGAGGCAGCGAGAGCAATAATCGATCAAATAGTGGTATATCGGGCAATCGGTGCAAATATATCGTCATAGCCCACTCCTTCCTTTTGAGAGAAGCCTCGAGTAACGAACTCGACCTTATATTTTTTAGCACTCCCATCAGCTCCATGTTTAATTTTGTATAGCCATTTTGAGGTGACTATGGACTTGTCCTTTGGTCTAGGCGTCACATCCCAAACATCATTTTTCATGATAGATTCATATTCCTCATCCATCGCATCCTTCCAGACTTGGTGCTTTACAACTTCTTCGAATGTACATGGCTCATATTGAACAATATTACTCATAAAAACTAAGTACCCTTGATACTTGTTCGACTTCTTGCTTTCACGGAATGTCCCTCTTGGAGCAATATGTCTTTCAGCGTCTTCGAGAGTATCTTCGAGCCACAAAGGTATTTTTCCTGAGGTAGAGGGATCACCAGGAGGTGGATCAATGGTGTAACAGCCCCGAAATAACAATACGTAATTAATTAGATTAAACAAACGATTTATAATCAACACACAATTTATCAACTAGTTAACATTAAATTTCAAAA
Source organism: Pinus tabuliformis (assembly GCA_031772625.1). Lineage (NCBI taxonomy): Eukaryota > Viridiplantae > Streptophyta > Pinopsida > Pinales > Pinaceae > Pinus > Pinus tabuliformis. The sequence goes on from CM062820.1 coordinate 813,375,822, forward strand.
GAAATGTGACAAGAGACAACTTACCTGTGGAACGCTAGTTGAACTCTGCCAACTGCAACAAAGTCTTGGGGATGACTCTCCACCCAACCGTAGGCTCAATTGCACAAAATCTTGCTACAATTGGCCACCCTCGAGCCCTTAATCAACGTACTACTGCTAGGGTATCTTTTGTCTCACAACACTATTTTCCCAAGAGAATGGATGATAGAATCATGGAATGCCTCTCATCTTCCTCCTCATCTATTAAATAGAGCAAACATTGGAAGGGGAACCACATGCACACACTCCATGTGTTAACATGCAACTTTATTGCTTTCTTGTTTTATTTTTTTGTTTTTACTTTTTGATAGCTTTACTGATTTTTACTACTTTCTTGTTTTATTTCTTTTGTTTTTACTTTTTGACAACTTTACTGATTTTTACTATTTTTCTGTTTATTCTTATTTATATTTATTTAGAGCATGTAATTAATTTATTAATTTATTATTATTTATTATTTATTTACTATTACTATTTATTTATTTATTGTTTATTATTTATTTAATATTATATTATATTATTTATTATTTATTATTAAGGGACATTACATACTCTCCCACTTTAAGGAACTTCGTCCCGAAGTTAAGTTTTTATTATTTATTATTTTTATTAAGGGACATTACATTTATTTTGTTATTTATTACTTCATGTTACAATCCTGACACCCTCTGCTGAACTAGTATAACCAGCAAGCACTGAAAGTTTCACAACACTCGGGAAATCCCAAGGAATCTCTGTCCTTTTTCCCACTTTCAGAATCAGGCATAAGCCTCCTCGGTCTGTATCCTAGTCCAAGGCTGGCCCCAAGGCTCGCGCCTGACTCAGACCTCATCTGCCCCAAGGCAGGCATCTGGTACAGTGCTCAATGTCTCCGGGCATCTCGCAAGGTTGGCCCACTCCCTCCACAACTCACTAAGGCGCACAACCCCAGGCATCGAAGTCCTTACACCCCTACCAGACTTCGGCATCCCAATATAATACTAGGCACCTAGCCTTCAATATCAGGGACTTGGCCTTCTCAAGATGGTCCCATAGCCCTCAAGAGCTATCCATCAAGAGCTATACAAGACAAAGGAACCACTGGCATATGTAGTGTTGATTGAGCTTGCCTCAGCCCATATGGTGTTACTTATTCTCCCTCGTGCGTATGGGCTTGCACGAGATCATCAAATAAACCGGCCCTCTCAGCTCATTTGTGGAGTCCTGTCAATCATCACACCTCAACATGCAACCAATGCATTAGCTATACCATCATGGTATCATAGAAAATAATCCACATGCCAAGTCTTGCATGTCATCATGAGAACATTCATCATTGTTAATTGCAACATTATGATTAGTTCACCACACATTTTAATCAAGTAAACAAGGAAAGTCATTAAAAATAACATCCGCATCTTCCCAGGTAGCTGACCCTAGGCTATATTGGTCCCACTGGACCTTTGACTTGCTCAAACTCACGGTTTTCTCGATAGAGGCTATTGTTTCCTATCTAATATTCAAGTACACTGAAGGCCACACTTTAACTCGCAATCGAACATTTGCTGAGTGCTCTTTCACTCTATGAATACTGCCTTGGGTTTACGCCTGAGTTAGCGTCCATACATCTATAGTGAAGGATACTTGACAAAAATAACAAAAAACAACTGTATGAGTCTATTTCCTTGTACTCTTGGCTGACAATCGGGCATAAGCTCATCTGTCAAAGGTTTATCCTGCTTTTCTGTAGCATCATCATTATCCTTCCTTGGAATGGGGAGATCTTTGGCCTTCCCAAGTGCAGTGTCTTCATCAAAGGTGACATCATGGCTAACTTCCACATCTCTTTGTCCAGGCACATAGATTCTATATGCCTTTGAATTTTCACTGTAGCCCACAAATATACCTTTCTTCCTAGATGCTTCTAGCTTGTTTCTTTTCTCTTTAGGCACATGAAAATATACGGGGCAACCAAATATTCTAAAATGAGAAATATCATGCTTCTTACCAGTGAAAAGTTCTTTGGGTGTCTTGAAATCCAATGCTTGACGCGGGCTCCTATTTTGAACATATACGACAGTGTTTGCAACTTTTCCCTATAAGAACTTTGGTGAACCTTGATCATGGAGCATGGCATGGGTGGCTTCCATGATTGTTCGATTCTTTCTTTCAGCAACTCCATTTTGCTCAGGAGTGTATGGAATGGTTGTCTCCCTCTTAATGCCAACCTCTCTACAAAAGTCATTGAATTCATTTGATTCATATTCGGTTCCATTGTTGGTACTCAATATTTTAATTTTCTTCCTTCTTTGTTTTTCCACCAAGGCTTTGAAAGAACAAAACCATTTGAACACTTCATCTTTCTTCTTCAAGAAATAGATCCATGTACTGCGAGAGAAGTCATCCACAAAAATTGCATAGTATAAGTATCCTCCTAATGATGTTACGGGCAACATTCCAGATAGATCAGAATGGACCAAATGAAGAATATCTGTAGTTTGGCTTTTTACTTGAAGGGAATGGTCCCCTTGTAAGTTTCCCAGTTGCACAACCCTGACAAATTCCATGATTCATGTTGAACTCGGGCATACTTGTGACTATCTTCCTTACCTTAGGTAAGGCTTTGTAATGAAGGTGAGCAAATCTCTGGTGCCATAATCAAATACGCACCTTTCCATCAATGAATGCTACTTTGAAGCCTTTATCTTCCATCATAGAAATAGACACCAGGTTCTTCTTCAAACCAGGTACATACAATACTTCTTGTAGATGAATTTTTTGACCTTGATTTAAGTGAAGAGTGACAATACCTATTCCTTTCACAGGATAGGTGGCATTATCTCCAAATATGATCTCCAAATTAGTTTTCTTTTCAACGAAATTTGAGAGGGCCTCCTTGTACCCAGTGAAGTGCCTTGAGGCTCCACTACCAATCAACCAATGATCCAAAGAATCCTGAGAAGAGGTAGTAAATAGAGTGGAAATAATAAAATTCCTTTTGTTTTTCTACAACCTCATACTTGGAATTTCTTGTCCTTTTGGGATGTCGACCATTTCCATTTCGAGCAGCGAGAGCATTCCTCTTTCCTTTATTGTTGAACCTATAGTTCCTTCGATTGCCATTGCCTTTGAAATTGTTGTGGTTGTTGTTGTCATCATCCCTTGGAGAATTCTTCTTGTGAGGGCATTCTCTAGCGTAGTGGCCAAACCTGTTACAATTGTAGCACCTTCATTTCCTTCCTTCTTTGAATCCCTGCTTGAACCCTTGACCCTATCTCCTTGGACCAACATTATTCTTCCTCTTAGCATGAGTGGAGAATGCAGTAGGTTCATTTCCATTTGAGGGCTTGTCTCTTTTCAACAACTTCGTCTCTTCTTGAGTGCATCTAGCCAATAATTCATCAAAACTAGGAATCTTGTCATTATTGAGAATGGTTGTGTTAAACACATCCCATGCTCTTGAAATAACTCCAAGTGCAATGAGAGTGAGCTCCCTGTCAGCAATGACTTCTCCAGTGGATATAAGGTTAGTCTTGATTTGTGTGATCCTCATGAAGTAGGATTGGATAGACTCCCCTTTATCCATCTTGATGTCCTTCAACTTGTTCTTGCATTGTTTACTTTGAACATCCCAATCAGCTTATCATACATCTCTTTAGATGTTCCCAAATCAGAAATATAGGCAACCAAATGCTTTTGAATGGAGTCTATGATAATTCACTTAGCTTTGACCTCACCTTTCTTGTTCTTCGTCTTTGCAGCAGCAAGTGCATTTGAAAGAGGCTCTACCACTCTTCCCTGCACATAGTCCATGGCATCATGCTCTTCTAAAGTGAAATCCAAAGTCATCTTCCATGCATGATAGTGAGATTTGTCCTTATCCTCAGATTTGAAGTAAGATGTAGTAGCCATTAAAGCTAGTCCAATAATCTTGTCTAACAACTCTCCCTTGGTGATTGCTTTTCTCTCTCTTGCTTGGGCTTTGTCTTCACTTGACCTCTGATACCATGTTAATTTTAGTTAATGTAATGCCCCTTCTAAATAAATTTTTGCTAGAAGAGATCTCCCATTTTTGCCATTTTCGAGCTAACACATTTTTGGGGTACCAACTTAGGGAAAGTGGGTCAAATATTAAAGTTGGTGAAATGTGGGGGCCATCTGTCTAGGAATACACACCTCTTGGGAGAAAAATCGATTTTGTGAAGGGAGGTCGAAATATTTGGAGGGACCCACAAGGAAATGTAAGGAAACAATTAAAATAGAAGATTGGGGGCAACAATCGGCTCCTTTTGATAATTTGACATTTACATATTGTTGCTCAAGCTGTTCAGCTGAGTCACAAGTGGTGTTTAGCACCAAAGGTTTCCAAGGGGAAATATCACCCTCTTCTTCGGTGGACCATGAGTGCCACCCTAGGGAGGTAATCTATTGCTACTTGGGTGTGGAGATTTGCGGAGTTTGGAGCCCATTTCAATAGGTTTCCTTAAGCCAATTCGTACACTAGGGAAGACGCAGTAGGGAAATCGTATCACTCTTTTTAGCTGGCTTCCGGGGGTGTTTTCTTGGGAGAAATTTAATGTAGCTGCTCTAGGGGAAGACTAAGCCTTGTGGAGAATTTGGAGGCTGGAGATTGCTGTTTTTGGGTAGGACACATTTCTTTTTTTAGGGTCTGTGGAGGGGAGGATGCTGGACAAATTTGTGTGGTGTCAGGCTTAGCTCTAGAGTGGCAGAATTTGTGGTAGAACGCTTCTCCTACTATAGGGGAAATTTCCTAAAACACTTCCACAACAGATTGAGGAGGAATAAGGAGGATTTCAATAGATTTCATCACTGGGGGACGCAGTCTTTGTTCAGGAGGGTGTAGAGCCAAAATAGGGCAATTTTGGAAGGTGAGAATTGGCCAAAACCCTTTTTGGGTTTTTGTGGGTTGTTGAGAGGAGTCCGAGTTTAAATTTGCAGAATTTTCTGGGTAGTATTCAGGCCATACATCTCCTTTTTGTTCAGCAATATGTTTATTATTTAACCGATAATTGCACCATTTTGTGGGTTTTCCGTGTGGTTGGTTTGGGGAAAATTCCTTTATGGGTTTGGTTGAGCACATTGTGGAGAGACACCAACTACAATTTCTGGAGGTTTTGAGCACAAGAGTGGCAAATATCATCTTCTTCCAGCAACTGGAGCAATAATCTACTGGGTCTGCGCATAGCTTAGTTGGGCTGATATTCGAGCACTTGGGCATTGTTTTCTCAACTTGGGGCTTTGCTTGCTTGTTGTAGCAAGCCCAAGTTCTTCTTTCCCTCACTATATTGTACTTATTCAGCTCAAATTTTAATATAAAGACCCAGTTTTGGTGACAATATATGTGTATTTGCTATTTATGTATGTTTTCCATTTTTGGGGTATTGTTCATGTCACATGAGCATGTCTTTATGTTATTCACTGTTAATTTCCTATTAGGAACATTACAATGGTATCAGAGCCATGATCTTGGTTAACTGTGGGGTAGCCAACTAAATCATGTGAGATTTGGGTACGTATGCACAATGATGGGTTACACCATACACCACCCATGGCTCAAGGGAGATTCAGTATGCAGGAATTCTAGGGTGGAATCCGCTGGAACAATGAGAGGTTGGCTCAGTTGAGGGAGGTGTCAGACCAGATCCATCCTTGTCCCTACAACAAAGACACTAGAGGTGCACAGGCCATGGGAGTACAACCATCTACACCATATGGGGAGAGTCGACAAAATCAGGGCACCAAATCTCCTCAAAAGAGCAGACATGCTAGAGGCAGTTAGAGGGTGAGACCAGGAGGAGATTTTGTTGGTGGAGACTTGGATTTAGATATGAGGAGCAGGGGGAGGTCAAGCATGATGCCGAGGGTACACAGGGTCATGAGGAGCACGTAGATACACCCAGTGTGACATAGGAGCCACCCTTGCAGAAGTTTCCTTTGGTAGCCCCTGATTGACACGTTGGTGGAGATAGTTGGGCACACACCCATAGGACCTTCCATTGATGAGGTGCCAGTAGGCGCAGAGGTACCCAGAGCTGTGACAGAGTTCCCAGATGACCGCTACCTACAATAGCAGGGAGAGCACCTTGAGGAGTGTGAGCTAGATGAGGATGTTATGCTTGAGGAGCTACTTGTGGTGGGGCAGCTCAGGACTCCTGTTGAGCCCATGATGGAGGAGGATGGGTAGTCATCTTTTGGGCCTACCATTGACGGAGAGCAGCTAGATACGCAAGCAACTAGCAGAGTTGCAGTACTTCAGTCAGTAGCTCTCTTCAAGCTTACATAGAGAAGGCCTACAATATTGCTAGGTTACCTCTGCATGTTGGGGGGAGAGTGGTTGAGTTACTTAGACAAATTGTATATGTTGACCATGGCAGTGAGACGAGGTAACATGATTTGCACAGGGCACAACGCTCGCAGGGTGGAGTTGTTACGTATATTGGTGCCCTTGCATTTGATCCCTCTCACAGGGTTGGATGGCGAGAGGTATTGAGCTGGTACCCGATGGATCAGGCTAGGTGTCGGGATGTATCCATGGCCATAATTTAGCAAGGGCCTAGGGTTGCCAGAGGGGCTCGAGGGCCAAACTATTTTTGGGATCTAGGAGGGTTTCCCCATCACATCATGGATTCATTCGACGATGGTAGTAGCTGTGTGCTGGATCCAGGGATTGAGGGCACCCACACTCACAATTTTCTATCAGAGTTCCGAGCAACACTAGTGGCTAGCTGGATCTATAGGGGAGTAGGTGGACTTCGTGAGTTGTCCTGGCATGTGGATTAGGCCTGGAGCCGCAGGATGATCAACATACTCTTGCAGGGGCTGATCGGAGGAAGTGGCATCAATAGGCCACTAGACAGAGCATTGCACGGGGACGAGGCTGTCTTACGGATATGTGGGGTGTAGAGGACACTAGGGAGCAACACCTTAGTGACATTGCCACTGGCACGTAGGGAAGTTCGCCTGTTAGATCTCTCTGAGAGGATCAGAAGGGGAGGTCCACCCGTTCAGTGTCATGGAGGTGTGGTAGTAGAGATGGCGACCTTGACAGGATGTGAGGCACAGATGGATCACAACAATTGGTAGAATTATTTCGCCGCAAACTTGGGAGCCAAGGTTTCAGTTGACGAGTGGATCACTCCACTTCGAGATGAGTCAGACCTTGACAGAGAGAGATCTAGCTCATTCTTGGGTCAACACATGGGAGATCACTGAGGTTTTCTCCACATAGCGAGGTGCGTATTCCTTGTTGTTGCTGAGGATTGAGGCTAGCCATGGGGTGGGAGGCTTGGGTATTGTTGAGTTGTCCTCGCATGTTGGACCGCCGGTAATGACTAAAGATTTGCAGCGTTAGCGTGGCAGTTTCCTTTTGTGACTGGCACGGGATCTCGACCTCTCAAGGCTTGGCAGTTTAGCTCCCTTAAGGGACATGTTAGTTTTTATAGGGTAAGATCATATAGGTCTTCCATTGGGTTTTAGTTGCACGGAGAGTAGTTCACCCCCTAGAGATTCGCTGATGACTTGGGGCACAACGCTAGTATGGCAGGATGATTGGCACGTGTGGTTCTTGGCAGTTATTGGAACTATTCAGTGGTAGGCAACAGGAGTTGGGAGCGATGGTACTCCAATCTCGCTGTGGGATCCAAGGATCCATTGGGTTAGAGGACTACCTTGTTTTTGAGGATTATGGGGTTGCCAAAGGCAGGATTGCATCCTCTGGATGACAGGTCGGAGACCATCAGTATGATCTGTACGGGTCAAGGAAGGCCCTTCTCCCTATTGTTTTGATAGGAGACTGGGCGTGGATTGGTAGATGGAGACCTTGGCAGGGTGCCTTGGCAAGATAGACCTGTGCACAGTGGAGTTGCCCTTTATTGGATTTGTGGCAGAGATTCACTAGAGTGGATGACCCTGCAAGAGCATGAGAGGGTCGCAGTTATGGTCAGACCGATGCAACATCCACTTGGTGGACTCACTTTGAGATTAGTTTGGGACCTGGGAGCTACAAGGTTGAGCAGTTGTGTTACAGATTGGGGAGAGTGGGTTCTCACAGGGGGAGGTCACCTTGCTCTGCCATTGGGACTCCGTTTGATAGCAGGCACTTCACTTCCCAGGGACCAGTTGAGACGAGATAATGCCTCACTTGGGTGGCTATATGACCCGCAGGAGGTGGCCGTGATTGACACACCGGGACGAGGGATCTACTTTAGGGGACTTGGGTTGTATCTTCGGGAGTTCCCTCTTGAGGTACCTAGGATTGATTTTCCAGTGGGACAACCTTTCGAGGAGTTTACAGGGGCTTGGCAGCATCGAGGTGCTTTGCTTATCGACAGGAGGTGGGAGGACTCTTGCGCCCCTACACCTTGGGACTGCGCATGGAGCGAGGGGTGCTTCACGTTGAGCGTGATGGCTTGGGTCCATAGTATCTGGGGACTCCTTTATGACAGGTCAGCGCATGGATCGGGAGTGGCTCAGTGGCACAATTGGGACCCCGGTATTGCTTGCACTGATAGTTGGGTCAGTCGGGAGAGAGAGCTTGTTCGAACATTGCTTGAGGACAAGCAATTTTTGGTGGGGAGGACTGTAATGTCCCTTCTCAATAAATTTCTGCTAGAAGAGATCTACCATTTTTGCCATTTTGGAGCTAACACATTTTTGGGGTACCAACTTAGGGAAAGTGGTCAAATATTAAAGTTGGTGGAATGTGGGGGCCACCCCTCAAGGAATACACACCTCTTGGGAGAAAAATCGATTTTGTGAAGGGAGGTCGAAATATTTGGAGGGACCCACAAGGAAAAGTAAGGCAACAATTATAAATAGAAGGTTGGGGGCAACAATTGGCACCTTTTGATAATTTGACATTTACACATTGTTGCTCAAGCTGTTCAGCTGATTCACAAGTGCTGTTTAGCACCAGAGGTTTCCAAGGGGAAATATCACCCTCTTCTTCAGTGGACCACAAGTGCCACCCTAGGGAGGTAATCTATTGCTACTTGGGTGAGGAGATTTGCGGAGTTTGGAGCCCATTTCAACATGTTTCCTTAAGCCAATTCGCACTCCAGGGAGGATGCAGTAGGGATATCGTATCACTCTTTTCAGTTGGCTTTCAGGGGTGTTTTGTCGGGAGAAAATTAGTGTAGCTTCTCCAGGTGAAGACTAAGCCTTGTGGAGAATTTGGAGGCTGGAGATTGCTGCTTTTGGGCAGGATGTATTTCTCTTTTCAGGGCCTGTGCAGGGCAGGACGTTGGACAGATTTGTGTGGGGTCAGGCTCAACTCTTAAGTGCTTGAATCTGTGGTAGAATGCCTCTACTACTATAGGGGAAATTTCCTAAAACAATTCCGCAACAGATTGAGGAGGAATAAGGAGGATTTCAGCAGATTTCATCACTGGGGGACGTAGTCTTTTGTTCAAGAGGGCGTAGTGCCAAAATAGGGCAATTTTGGAAGGTGAGAATTGGCCAAAACCCTTTCTGGGTTTTTGTGGGTTTGTTGAGAGGAGTCCAGGGTTAAATTTTTAGAAATTTTTGGGTAGTGTTTTGGCCATAAATCTCCTTTTTATTGAGTAGTACTTTTTTTATTTAGTCGGTGATTGCACCATTTTGTGGGTTTTCCGTGTGGTTGGTTTGGGGTAAATTCCTTTCTAGGTTTGGTTGAGCACATTGTGGAGAGGCACCAACTACAATTTCAGGAGGTTATGAGCACAAGAGTGGCATATATCACCATTTTCTTCCAGCAGTTGGAGCAAGAATTTATTGGGTCTGCGCAGCGCTGAGTTGGGCTGATATTTGAGCACTTGGACAGTGTTTTCTCAACCCGGGGCTTTGCTTGCTCGCTGTAGCAAGACCAGGTTCCTCTTCCCTCACTATATTGTACTTATTCAGCTTAAATTTTAATATAAAGACCCAGTTTTGGTCCCAATATATGTGTATTTTCTATTTATGTATGTTTTCCATTTTTGGGGTATTGTTCATGAGCATGTATTTTTTTATTCACTGTTAATTTCCTCTTAGGAACATTACAATTAACAATGGTATGTTCTATGCTTAGCACAATTACTTCAATGTTCCTTTAGTAGCGAATGACAATTTCCAATTTAGTTTTCAATAGCAAACACATTAATCACATTGATAGTAAAAGTAGATAGAATACGAAACAAAATGCATTAGACAATCCAAGACAAGAGGACACCAGATTTGGCGGATGCCAGGGAAAAACCCCAATGTGGGGAAAACCCTTGTATCAATTCTTCTTATTATTATATCAAATGTTTAGTAGAGAGAGAGAGTACAAAAGTGAAAATTTGACTTACCAAATCAGAGTCAAGATAACCCTGTCAAATCTGTAGTCAACCGCAGTCAAATTCAACCCTAACCTAAAAGTCAAAGATGGTCAACGCAGCAGCAAATCTTCCTTTTTTGGAGCTCAGTCATACCCAATCAAACTCGGCTTGATAAGGTTGTCAAAGTCAGCCCAAAACAGTCCTGAAAACTGCGGTCAAACTTGGTCAATTTTGCAATCAGGTTTGTTGTCAACCCTATTGTCATCCTTGCGGTCAAAATGCCCATAAATTCTTGGTTCTTGTGCCAAACTGTACGACTTGCCAAAAACTAAATTTTCCCACAAAAATCGCAGTCCAAGGATGAGTCAAAGTGGTCAGTTAACGTTGGTCAAACTCCTGCAACAATCCTGAAATTAAGCCTTGCAATTTGCCCAAAAAATTCGTCCTTTTGCCACATGTGTGAGAGAGAGATCTGCCCAATAGAAGTACGAAGTTCGAACCAATGAGAGAAGGAGAGAGAAGAAATGTGTGTGATGATGATGCGTAATGAGGTGAGAGGGCACTTGTATTTATACAAGTCGTTGAGGGTGAAGAGCCACGTCCATTGGGCTTCATGAGCCTACATGATGATGTGGACGACCTGAACAATTTGCACATGTGTGGGTATAAATTCAAAATCACACTTCTGCTTGTCCAAATTGGATGATCTTTATATCAATTTTGTCCTCTTGAAAAGAGGAATTTAATGCAATCATCATCTCCATCAAATGAGCTGTCCCAGGGTGGAATTTGGCCATATTCGCCAATTTTAACAAAAGATTTGTTGTGAATGCCAACCGAGACCTCTTGTACTTCCCCGTGCTACTTGCATCGCTCAGGTGACGTTTAACTTGGTGCCGACTTCATGCCATGATCAATGAATTGACTGGAGTGCATGTAATGCGCCAATTATAGTGGGATCTGTAGCCCCCTTTTGTTTGAGCTGTTATCATATCAAGGTGGTGGGGAAGCCTTCTCCTGGGCACCCTCTTTGGGGTATATCACAAGTTCGGCAGAGGTTATATTAATTTCCAACAAAAAGCTTCATATATATATATATATATATATATTTTGTGGTTAGTGGCTTGCCATTGGGGAAACTAGACTAGTAGCATAGAAGTATGGCCTTGTTACCCACCATCCGTGGGTAGTATCTGTAGGAGAAATTATTCTCCTACGGATGGTCCTCAGCTGGCAACCAACAGCGCTTTGTCGCCACCAGATAGCTAGATGTGCCACTATCTCCGCCACCTGAGCCAGCCATGTGGTCCCTCACTCGTCTGTTATGATCGTATGTTTGAAGGTGGGCCTCTCGATCCCAAAGGTGTGGATTTTCATTGTGTAGTGGGGAAATTTTGTTTACTTATCATGAACACTTTTGGGTGTGGATTAGTGGGGGGATGCAGCAGAAAGAGCGGGCTAGGTCTCTACTCTTTTCTCCTCTGCTTGATTTCGTGGTTAGCCTTGTATCCTAGTCCTATGGGATCTCCTTTACTGGATACTAGCTTTAGGGCTAGCGCTACATGGGAAATCCCGAATTTGGTTGCGTTGTTCCGCTTCCTAGCACCATATGCATCAATCCTCTCTGCTCATTTCAACTCCATTCATCACGTTTCCCGTTTGGGTCCATATTTGTCCATTGGGTCCACACAGAGTTAGCCTCCCCCTCCCCTTGTCCACACTTTGGGTCGGGCTTGGAATGATGCCCTAGAGGTTGATTCAGCAAAAAGAAAAGAGAAAGCATAATTTGGCCATTCTCAACAGGAAATGTACCTTAAAATGCAAAAGATGGCTGGGACATACACATTTAATGTGTGGGCAAAAGCTAAACATGGGCTCTACCCCTATCATTATCGCCTATCACCCTGGTTCTTAGGGTCCCTCATATTGATCCCTTCATCCTTAATGTAGAAATTCCCACTGTAGATCAACAGATTATGCAATATACTAAAACACAATACAAGATCTACTTCTACAACAGTTTGCGGAAGCTTAATCGAATTGAGAAACATCAATAAGAACACATATAACCGATATGGAGAAATCTATCACACATAACACAGAAGATATAACTAGGGGAAAGCCTCAGCCTAAAACCCCAACTCTGTATTATCATACAAGTGGAAAGATAGCCAGTATTACAAAAAGAATCAGCTCAAAAGCTATCCTGCTCTCTCTGCAATACCTCTGCTGCTCATAGACAGTCAAAGGTCTCGCTCAAACCTCCTGATCTGCCCTCCAAGCCTCCTATTTGTTTGCGCAAATTTGATTGGGGTCTAGTGCAGCCGCTTGTGTGAATTGGCCTCTTCACACACTCACTAACCTCTGATCCAACTGCGCAATCCTGAAGGAGATAAATCCTTCTTCATGGATGAGCTTCCTTTATAGGAAAAACATTCATCCAATTGATAATACACTGTCCTTTTTCTGATCTCCACTGGGTCTCTGTCTGAACTGGCATGCATGAGTTATTCATGAGAGAATCTTCAGTTATCTGAAGTGCAACAGTTATATGCAAGCATGCATTAACTAACTGAACTTAATTTAAACAAACTGTTTAAATCAATTATAACTGGACTTGACTCAGTTAACTAAGCTAACTAATTACATCTCAAATTAGAACTCATCCTTATCTCTTTAACTGATGGATAAATTCCTCAATTAATAGAGAAATTGTTGCATGTCCTCACATAGACTTTATGTTTGATTTTTCACAACTAATTAACTCATGGAGAATTAATTAATTTATTTTCAAACAGCTGTTAAGTTCAAATTCGAATTTTACTTCTTATTTTTAGTCCAGGGGCTGACTAAAATAGGAATCCATCCTGAACTGCTAAAAATAACAATTCTATTTTTAGCACTTCCATTTTTCATTCCTTGTTGCTCAATTTAGCATTGTTACCCAAACTGCTATTTATAGTAGTGCTATTTTTAGCATTTCTTGTTGCTATTTTCAACACTCCCTCTCAACAAGAAAGGCATTCAACTTGAACCCGATCCTGTACCTTTGGAATGTTCTGCATGCAACACTTCTACCAAGTGTGGTTGCTCCAACAACTCTAGAAGCAAAAAAACTCCCAACTGACCTCTCTGTTGGGCTAGAAACATACTTTGATGCTGAAGCTCTACCTGCTGTAGACAAGTGCTCCCTCTCTGACCTCTGAGCTGCTGCAACACTCCATGCATCTTGCACCGTTGCACACCTCTCTGCGCCATCCTGCACTGGTGCAACACTCCTGTGCCTCTCGCATTGTTGCAGCCTGCTAGCTCCACACAGTCCTAGGACTCCTGCACTGTAGCTCTCTTTGCGGCTTAATCCGCATCTGTCTCTACCCACTCAGCCAGTCCTGCTACTCCTCGTCGAGGCTCCTATAGCAAAGTCGAATCAAAGAGGTTGGGTACCTCAAGGATCCTGCCCCTCCTCCTTGGGATGATCACTCCACATCGCCCCACCTCCTACTTGGAGGTATGGCTGCATGTGATCCCTGTGCCCACCTGGCTCGAAGTTTCCCCCTACTGGAGGTCTCTGCATGAGTAGATGTCTCTACTCGATCTCCTATCAACTTCTCTAGTTGTGGCTGCTTCACAACCTCCTGAAGTTGCTTCACCAATCGTGACTCCTCCACAATCGTCTGAGACTTCTTCTGGCGCTGCATGTTGAGAGATAATGTACTCTCCCTCTCAACCACCAAGTCTCCATTAGTTGCCTTACTCCTCAAGGCTTTGCATGCATCTTGAACCTCAAGAGCATACAGGTTCTTGACCCGTGAACCGATCTGCTTCACTTGTCTAGTGATGATGTGTCTAAGGAAAATCTTTCCCTTACTGAAGACTACATCATAGCCTCTGTCTTCCAGCATTGCGATCGACACCAAGTTTCTCTTCAGTCCTGGTACATACTTGACATCGGTCAAGGTAAGGGGAGCTCCATGCTCCCTATGAAAAACAACCATGCCTACACCTAAGACACTATACTTTTCATCATTACCCATCGCTATGAGTATATGGAGATCTTTCTCCTCCAAAGTACTGAATAAACTCTTGTCGTTGGTCATGTGGAAAGAAGCTCCACTGTCAAGAAACCAACCACTTCCCACCATGGATGAAACCATGCATGCAAACAGTGTGAAATCCAACTCGAACTGTGAAGCCAGTGCCTCACCTTCTGATCCTTCCACGGATCCCTTCTTGGATTTCCTCAATGGACAATTTGTAGCAAAATGGCCCACCTCATGACAACGAAAGCATCGCACTTTCGATTTGTCAAACTTCTTCCCACCATGGGAAGAACTAGATTCGGAATGAGAAACCTTCTCCTTCCCCTTCTTGGCCTTACTTGCTAAGACACAGTTTTCTTCATCCTTTATGGATGAACCATCTCTGGTGCTTCTTCTTATCTCCTCCTGCATCAAATCTGACTAAATTCGTTCCCAATCTGGCAGTTTCTCTCTTCCATTAACCGAGTCCTGGTAGTTATGCCAGCTCTTAGGAAGACCGAGGAGTGCAAGACTCACCATGTCATCATCAGCTATCGCGATCCCTACACTTCCAAGCTCATCCCTACATGTGGTGAGCTTGTTTAGATACATAGAGATCGTGTCACCCTTTTCACACTTGATCTTCCGAAGCTTGTCTTTTAGTGCCAGCTTCCTCTGATCATTTGCTATTCTGATATAGATCTTTCAACGTTTTCCACGTTGAAAATGGTGTCTCCTTCCCATGGAGACTCGAGACTGTTGGAAATAATACTGAGAGGGGGGGGGTGAATCAGTATTATCACATTAATAAAACTTTTTCATTTCCATAATCAGATTCATATATGCTACTTCCACAACTTCTTATGATTAAGTTAATTGATCTTCAATGAGTGCATTAGAACATTATCAACCATATTATCAGATAACAGATGCAGTAATAGAGAATAGATCATCACACATAAGGCACACACATGAACACCATGATATAAGGTGGAAACCCAATGCGGGAGAAAACCACCTGCTGCAAGTCATCTCAATCTTCTTTAATAAGAAAATCCTTTTACAATATTTTGTACTGGTGCAGTCTTATACCAGCACGGGAGCTACAACCCCCTTTGCTCTTGTACTAGCCGATCCATTTACTAGTACGCAGGCTGCTACCTGCTACAATGCTCCAAAGATTTCCTTTAGCTCTTGTACTAGCTTAGATACTAGTACGTAGGTGCTGACCTACAATCTTCTCTCCTCCAGGTACCATGTTTCATCAATTTTCAGACTGGATACACTGAAGCACAACACATAATCTGAAAGGCCACATTTCATCCAATTTTCATACTGGACCCAACAACAACATAAACAAGCTTCTGAATCACGCAAGCACTAGATCCATATATATACAAGTGAGTCATCAACCAGATCTAGTCCATCAGATCACATGAAGATAAGTCATTATGAACCCGATCCATTCATCTATCAAAACTGAAACATACTCTATCACTTCTCAGAATACTGTCATAATATCAGAAATTAGACATCACTTCAAAACCCAGAACACAACAATGATAAGCAGAGATTTCAAGAGAAGTAAGCAGCTTCACCCATGTAATGCCTGCTTACAGTACACACTGTTCTCAACTGCTCACCTGCTTACGTACGCACTGTACTCAACTGCTCACCTGCTTACGTACGCACTGTACTCAACTGCTCACCTGCTTACCCACGTTCTGTGTCCATTGAACTGTCTGCGGACCTCTGCACCCGCAACCCTTCTGTTCCTGCGTACCGGCGCACCTGAAACGCTTCGTGCCAGCGTATATACGCACTTTTCTTTCACTGTACCTGCGTACCTTCGGGCATAGATAATTTCAAGACTTCAAGAATAACCCAGACAGTCAGATCTACAGATCTGATCATGCGCCGAAGAGATCTCAATCCATCAGTAGATTCGCCTTATTTAGATCTAGACATTACTCCCAAGAGATCATAATATTTCAGATCTAGCTCTCATAAGATGTTCAACCCAAAACATACTCAAGCCAAATGATCTCCTTTGCTTTATATAGGAAAGCTCTTCCTCAAATCATGGATCAATACCACGGGCCGAAACCATAATAACACAATACCGTCGGCTAAATACCAAGGGTTAAACATAAGAAACCCCACGTGTGTTTTTCTCTGCCTTGAAGTAAGTGAACTGGGGGTACGCACCTCCTGAACGGGATAACTGCGGATATGTACGCACTTTATGTAACACCGGCCTGCGTGTATGCACCTTATGTAAGGTGTACTTGCGTACCCCTTATTTTCTTCAATATTTGATAGCTGATCATCAATCTCTGCTGCTGACTTGAAGTACTGTGATCTATCACCTGAATGGGTTGCCATCAAGGACAACACTTTAGCCATAATGCCAACAGAGACTATGTGATCTCGAACTCCCTCTAGAAGGATTCCCCTTGCTCTAGCCACACATTTCTTCCATTTAAATTTTAGCCAATTCAGCAGCACCAGTCGGTTTGGGGACTTCTTGATCAATGAAGTCCTTTAGACCGTTATCCTCTAGTACTGCTTCCATGTGATCCTTCCAGGCTATATAATTCGAACTGCCATCAAGGGCATATTTGAGTCCTAAACCATTAAACGCCATAGGTGAAATAGAGATGTGATAAGAACTCAATTTCTATATTCAGGAATCACAAACTTTAAACTTCTCCTTCTTGTATACTGTTCTTCCTTGATCACCTTTGCTCCGATACCATGTAGAAATTCCCACTGTAGATCAACAGATTATGCAATATACTAAAACACAATACAAGATCTAATTCTACAATTCTTTGCGGAAGCTTAATCGAATTGAGCAACATCAATAAGAACACATATAACTGATATGGATAAATCAATCACATAACACATAAGATATAACCAGGAAGCCTTGGCCTAAAACCCCAACTCTGTATTATCGTACAAGTGGAAATATAGCTAGTATTACAAAAAGAATCAGCTCAAAAGCTATCCTGCTCTCTCTGCAATACCTCTGCTGCTCATAGACAGTCAAAGGCCTCTCTCAAACCTCCTGATCTGCCCTCCAAGCCTCCTATTTCTTTCGGCAAATTTGATTGGGGTCCAGTGCAGCCACTTGTGTGAATTGGCCTCTTCACACACTCACTAACTTCTGATCCCACTGTGCAATCCTGAAGGAGATAAATCCTTCTCCATGGATGAGCTTCCTTTATAGAAAAAACATTCATCCAACTGATAGTACACTATCCCATCTCTGATCTCAATTGGGTCTCTGTCTGCACTGACATGCATGAGTTATTCATGAGAGAATCTTCAGTTATGAAGATAAACAGTTATATGCAAGCATGCATTAACTAATTGAACTTAATTTAAACAAAATGTTTAAATCAATTATAACTGGACTTGACTTAGTGAACTGAGCCAACTAATTACATCTCAAATTAGAACTCATCCTTATCTCTTTAACTGATGGATAAATTCCTCAATTAATAGAGAAATTGTTGCATGTCTTCACATCGACTTCATGTTTTATTTTTGACAACTAATTAACTCATGGAGAATTAATAAATTTATTTTTAAACAACTGTTAAGTTCAAATTTGAATTTTACTCCCTATTTTTAGTCCAGAGACTGACTAAAATAGGAATCCATCCTGAACTGCTAAAATTAGCAATTCTATTTTTAACACTTCCATTTTTCATTCCTTGTTTCTCAATCCAGCGCTAGTACCCAAACTGCTATTTATAGCAGTGCTATTTTTATCACTTCTGTTTTTAGCATTTCTTGTTGCTATTTTCAACAATTAAGGAACCCATGATTGTCCCAATCCCTGGTCGGTAATGAACTGCCCCACTTTAAGGGGTTAATCATTGCTATACCCTACACATCATGCTCTCATCCCTTCGAGCCTTGAGTAGTTATGAAAAAAATCAATCAAAGGCAAAAGGCATATGAAGAAGGGTGGAAAAACAAAGGCTAGGGTAACTCATGTACCATGATTGCTCCCTCCTACATTCATTCACCCAAATGTGGGCTTCCCTTATTATGGCTACCCTTATACTGTGGCATGCGGCTTGGAGCTTTTCCTTGATGCCCCATTTCATTCCATCATTTTATCACATGCTACCTACCACTTGGTGGATGTACCATGGACATGTCACCCCCTTTAAAGGTAAAAACCACCTAATAGGGTCCTTAGTTAACCCCCTTATTGAGCTTGGAGACACCTGTACATGCTAAAGCCCACTATGGAAGGGCATGCCACTATGAAGTGTCCACTTGGTTCCATGATTTGTAAGCTCTTTTACTTGATTACTCTAATGATTTGTTGTACTAGAAGGCGAGGGGATGCATTGGATCTTATACATGATTGCATGTGGGTCTCCATTTGGGGTTTTGGTTTCCCTATATGGGGCACAAGCCCTCCATAGGGTCAGATTGGCACTTGTAGGGTTGAGTGTTGAGAGCCATAGGCCTCCACCATAGCAGAGAGTAGATCGCCACTTCATGGATCCCTCAACACCATTCATTAATTGCTCGTGTTCTACCTTTTGGATGGGGATGATGCACCTGGACTGCCATGCCCATCCGAGTTCACACTTGCACCACACACTTGTAGATATTTCAGGGCCTAGATGAGGATGTGTCTCACCATGGTAGATAGGGGGAGGGCTTATGTCATCATTTTGGCCCTTACAGATGGTATACATGCATTATCAATCCACTTGGAGACCCATGAGGATGTTATTGTGGCCCCACACCCACTTGGGGACACGCCATATTGGATTTGCTTAAGTATCAAGGGGCCAACCCCTTGATCACTATGTCTAGAGCCTATTCTCTCACATTGGCACACTTTGGACTCCACTAGGCCTCCTTAATGGCTCAACAACTCATTGTATCTTACTATTTTGCCCTCTTAAAAGGATTCATCTTTGTATTATTGAGCTATCTTGGTGGGCTTGTCACCAAGTCATGTTACTATTGTACATTATTTTATTATTTGGGGCTTAATTAGGCCATTTAGGCTATTCAAACTCCTTTATGGATTGTATAAATAGATGAGAGGCTCATTCATTCCTCTCATCATCACTTGGATTGGATTAGTATCTCTTGAGAGATTTTCGCACTTGCTTTCTTGGACATATTTTTGGAGATTCTTGATGCACTATGATGTTTGGATTTTCGCTATTGTCTTTGGAGCTTTTTTCTAATGCGAATTTGATGAATGGATACTCTCTCTCTCTCTCTCTCTCTCTTGTAAGTAAAATTTAATGCTATTCTTGTTATCTAATTGTCTAATTCATGGTATTGTTATCATTATTCTTGTATGGGCTAAAATAATGTGAAATTCTTCTTGAAACCTTGAATAAATGATTTAATGCATGCGTTGCTCTTTGAGGGAGTGGGTGAATGTTTCTAGAGGCACCTCATAGGTTGAAAGACCTCGAAACTTCATCTCCTTTGCAAATTTGAAGTATAAATCCCTAATAACCTAGTTGTTGCACTTGGAAAGGCTAGCAAAGGTCAATTAGGGCTCCTTAGCATAAGAAAATATTCGATCTAGGTGTATCTTGACTCCATTAAGCCCAAGAAGCAAGGCACTGATCCTCGCATCCCTTTGGTGGTCAAAATAACCTCTCTTTTCTTCATCTCTTCCAATTCTAGGCCTAATCCTAGGTCTCCTAGGGCATTAAGAGAAATATTTTGCAGCTATCCTAAGCCCTTGAAAATCGATCTACAACTGTGCTGGGGTCTTCTCAAGGGATCCTCCAACGTTGAGCTCAATCTGACTATGGAATCTCGAGATATTGCAAGCCTTAGCTCAAAGATCGTTCTTCTCCCTAGGAGTCCTTGGGTTAGTGTCCTCACTTGGATCATTGCACTTGAATTTCAAAAGAAACTCATTCCTTTGGTCCTATTCTCCTCCCTAACCTGGTCAGGCCCCTCTATTGTTGATCAATTTCATACCCTTGACCTAGTTTGGGCCTTGTTACCCACCACCCGTGGATAGTATCCATAGGAGAAAATTTTCTCCTAGATGGTCCCCAGCCGGTAGCTAGCAGCCCCTTGCAACAACCAGATAGCTCGATGTGCCACTATCTCCACCACCTGAGCCAACCATGTGGTCCCTCACCCATCTATTACGATCATATGTTTGAAGGCCTCTTGACCCCGAAATTTTGGCTTTTCATTGGTGTAGTTGAGTAATTTTGTTTACTTATCATGGACACTTTTGGGCATAGATTGATGGGGGGATTCGACAGAAAGAGTGGGATAGGTCTATACTCTTGTCTTCTCTACCCGATTTGGTGGTTAGCCTTGTATCCTAGTCCCCTACTAGCTTTAGGGCTGACACTACATGGGAAATCCAAATTTTTGTTGCATGGTCCCACTTCCCGGCACCATATACATCGCTCCCCTCTACTCATTTTAACCCCAATTATCACTTTTCCCATCCGGGTCCACATTTGTCCATTGGGTCTGTAAAGAGCTATCCTCCCCATCCCCTTGTCCACACTTTGGGTCGGGCCTGAAACAATGCCACGAAGGTTGATGTAGCTAAAAGAAAAGAAAAAGCATAATTTGGCCACTCTCAATAGGAAATGTACCATAAAATGCAAAAGATGGTCAGGACATACACATTTAGCATGTGGGCAAAAGCCAAGCATGAGCTCTACCCCTATCTTTAGGGCCATCACCCTGGTTCCTAGGGCCCCTCATATTGGCCCCTTACATCATTAAGGAACCCATGATTGTCCCAGCCCCTGGTGGGCAATGAACCGCCCTACCTTAAGAGGGTAATCATTGCTATATCCCACACATCATGCTCTCATCTCCTGGAGTCCCAAGCATTTACAAAAGAAAATCAATAAAAGGAAAGAGGCATATTAAGAAGGGTGGAAAAACAAAGGCAGGGGTAACTCATGCACCCCGATTTCTCCCTCCTAAATTCATACACCCAAGTGTGAGCTACCCTTATTATGGCTACCCTTGTACTATGACACGTGGCTTGGAGCCTGCCTCTGATGCCCCATTTTGTTCCACTACTATATCAAATGCTACCTACCAATTGATGGATGTAGCATGGACATGTCACCGCTTTTATATGTAGAAACCACCTAATAGGGTCCTTGGTTAACCCCTCTATTGAGCTTAGAGATACCTGTACATGCTAAAGCCCACTATGCAAGGGCAAGCCACCATGAAGTGTCCATTTGATGCCATGATTTGTAAGCTCTTTTACTAGATTACTCTAATGATTTGTTGTACTGGAAGGCAAGGGGACACATTGGATCTTATATAGGATTGTAGATGGGTCTCCATTTGGGGCTTGGTCTCCTTATACAGGGTTGAAGCCTTCTAGAGGGCCATTGGAGTTTGTAGGGTGAGCATAAAAGCTCCTCAACTGCATGTAACTGAAGCTCCCTCTCAAGGGAACATCTCATGGCCTTCTCTTCATCGAACTTCACATCTCTACGAACCACTGTCATCCTGTTGGATGGCAGGTACACCCGATAGTTGTGAGGTGTATCAATGTACCCCACAAATATGCCCAACTCAGCTGTTGGCTCTAGCTTTTTCCGTGCATCCTTGGTAACATGACAGTAGACTGATGAACCAAAGATCCTGAAGTGTGCCACATCTGGTTTCTTACTTAAAAAAGCTTCTTCTGGTGTACTCATCTCAAGAATTCGATGAGGGCTTCTGTTCTGCAAATAAACAATTGTGTTGCATGCTTTAGCCCACAAGTGCAATGGTAGGCCCTGATCATGTAACATCGCCCGTGCTGCTCCCACAATACTTCTATTCTTCCTTTCAGCCACCCCATTTTGTTGTGGGTTATGAGGTGCTATCAACTCCCATCGAATGCCTTCTGTTGCACAGAAGTTCTTGAATTCATTCGACACATATTCTCCACTATTATCGCTTCTGAGAGCTTTAACTTTCCTGCTAGTATCTTTCTCGACAAGTGCTTTAAATTCACAAAATTTAGCGAACGTCTGATCTTTCTTCTACATGAAGAAAATCCAACACTTACGAGAAAAATCATCAACAAATATTACATAATACCTGTGCTTGGCCGTGGATGCTGTCGAGAACGATCCACACACATCTGAGTGAACTTGATCAAGGATTGCTTGCGCTCGACTGTCTTTATCATGAAAGGAAGCTTTGGTGTACTTCCCCAATGTACACCCTTTGCATGTGTCTCTCTGCTCTAGTGTACCCTTGGGAAGTCCTGTAGAAATTTGCTGCATGATCTTCAAAGCTCTGTGGTGCAAGTGACCAAATCTTCTATGCCACAACACACTGATGTCTCGACTCTGTACTTTCTCTGCTTTTTAGTGCTCAAAGCAATGCAATGTTCTACCTCCAATTTGTAGAGGTTCTTCACTCGCACCCCGATTTGCTTCACTTGTCCTGCGGCTATGTGACGAAGGAAAGCATCTCCCTTACTAAATATCAATGTTGCAGTAATCGTTATTTGGATATTATCGGTGAGGAGAAAAATCGTAAAAATCGGGAAAAAATTGGTAAAAATCGGGAAAAAATCGTAACATACAAAAATATTCATTTTTTTAATATCTAAAGCATCTACAACATAAAATAAATACATTGACACATAAATATGATAAAAGAACTAATATATAAGATGTTTAATATCATTTCTAGTGCTTATCACACATAACAGTGAATCATGTCCTGAATAGTAAGTCCTGACTCATGACTCCCAACTCAGCCTCAAAATATCAACAAAAAATGTAATAATGTATCTCATGAGTCATGATGTCAAATACAATGAAATGAACCTAATAACTAAATTTTAATACTACTGATTTCCTCTGCCCCTCTTGCGAGAAAATGCAATAGCTTTCTCTTTCCCTCTAGATGTAGATGTCGGTGGAGTTGGCAGTGGACTCTGCTGTGCTTTAAAAGCTGAAGAATTAGGAGCTATAGGAGGTAGACCACGTCCTCTACTGGTGGCAGGGGCAACCAGGATAGGTGGTGTCACCTCCTCCTCTTGTTGCTTCGCCTCCTCCTCCTCCTCCTCCTCCTCCTTCCCCTCCACTACCTCCTGCTCTAACCAATCATCAGCAGACTCCATGAGAGGCCTCTCGGCCTTAACCCTCCATGCAGCAGTGGTGTCAATCCCATCCAATGAGATGGCCTCCATATCAGGTATCATCTCAAGTTGCCTCACCCACAATCGAAGATTGTAGGAGACGTAGATCATGTCATTAAGTCGTTGGGACTCCAACTTGTACAAAGATCATGAAATAAATTTAATAATTATAAAAAAAAAATTGTTTAATGAATTCAAAAAATTATTTGGAAATTTGTGATATTTTAAGTGTTAACCTGTTGCGCTTCTTGTTGTGTATTTTTTCAAATACACTCCAGTTGCGTTCGCATCCTGAGGAGCTACATGTTTGGCCGAGGATTCGAATGGCAAGCTTTTGCAGAAGGGGTACCTTGGCACCATACATTCTCCACCATGCATCTACAACAAAATTACAAATAAAATTTTAAATAAACATAAGAAAAAAATGAAATTTGAAAGTTGAAGCAAAGTATGAAGTTATGAACTTAAAGAGAATGAAATTTGAAACAAACTAAAAAATACCTGGCATTTTGGTCGTCCTATCAGTCACAACCATGTCAAAGCTAAATGTGCCACCTGCCATCTTGTATGTCTCAATTTCTTTGGAGATTTCTGTACGTTCTACTGGAGATCGCACCATCCTCTGAACACAGGTTAAGAATCCATCCATGATCTCAGCATCAAATACAAACCCACATGGGTAAGAAAATGCGGGGTTCAGGTAGATCCCTGCAGCATGAATGGGACGATGGAGTGTGTTGTTCCATCGTTCATCAATCACTTCCCATAGGTGTTGTCTTTGAAACCCCTCATTTCCCTTATCATCATAGTAGGTCTGAATGGATTCTTTCACCTTGTCCATGGCCTCATACAAATAGCCCATTGCGGGTTTCTCACAATCAACTAATTGAAAAACCTTTACCAAAGGTTCAATAATGGTGCACAACTCCTGCACTCCCACCCAGAAGTCTTTCTGGTATGAAACTAGTCTGCATATGGCCTCTCCCTCTAGTGTGCGCGTCATTGTCAAAGCACGCCACTCCTCTGAAAGAAACATTCTCTTTACATCCCACATAGAATTTAAGAGGGATTGAAGAGATATGAAACTAGTGGCAAACCATGTAATGGTGGGGCGCATCAACTCTTTGTTGTTGGTGAATTTTCTCATCAAGCTAAGCACAGATGTATGATTATATATAAATTTTGTAATGCTTTTTGATGACTCAACAATATCTTTGACAAAAGAAATTTTCCCTATGCCCTCCAACATCAAATCAATACAATGTGCAGCACAAGGTGTCCAAAATAAAGTAGGATGCCTCTCCATAAGCATCCTGCCAGCACCAACATAATTTGCAGCATTGTCCGTTATGACTTGGACATGTTCTGCACCCACCTCCAAAATAAACACATCCAACAAATCACATAAAGTTTTTGCATCTTTGATATGTGAAGATGCATCAATAGATTTCATAAACATAGTCCCCTTGGAACAACTAACCAAGAAGTTTATAAGGGTTCTCCCGTTTTGGTTGGTCCAACCATCTGACATCACAGTGCATCCTGTTTGTGCCCATGATACCCTAAACTCCTCCAATCTTTTGGTGCATTCAACCTTTTCATTTTGAAGAATCCGGCTTCTAAAGTTATCATAAGAAGGGATTTTGTACCCTGGGCCAACAGTTGCAATAGCATCAACAGCAGGCTGGAAAAATGGATTATTCCTTGCAACGCTGAAAGGAATATCACTCCAAAGGAAAAATTTGGCCAACAACTGTTCTTTCTCAGTTTTTTTAAGCATTGAAGTGATAGATGGCTGTGAACCAGGTGTGGTTCTAGGAACAAAAAATGATGAGGCAGCTATCCGGTTGGTTGTAGATATTGATGCTGAAGTAGAACCAGTGCCACTTCTTTGTTCACTTGATCCTAACACAGCCTTTGTTAGTTGCTTCTTCCTTTCTGCTTTAGCGTCTCTATTGTGCTCTAAATTTTCCAATGATTTCATGGCTTTTCGGATGATTTCAGGATTTGTATTTGTGCAAGGCCCTACATCAAATCTAGGGATTTGTGCAAGGTGATACTTCAATCTGTAAACCCCCCCTGACATACAGTGCCCACACAACTTGCAAGACACGTTTATTCTATCAAGCCCTCCATCAGGTTCACCAAATTCTCACAGAAGGTCCAATTTCTTTGGCATGTTTGTAACTTGGTTGAACTCTGGATTCTTGAGTTTTAAATTTGTAAGATGAAGTTTGACTTTGAACTTTGAACTTTGAAGTTGAATGGTGATTCAGTGAACCTATGGAAAAATAAGGATTACAATTTACAAGTTACAAACTTACAATTTACAAAAACAAAAAAAAATTACATACATGAGTAACATGACAAAACACATGGAATTTTTGACAATTTAAGTTTTTAACAAACAAAATGAAAAATCAAATGACAAAAACTCCATCAAGATTCAAATCAATTCAAAAATATTTGATAACCCATTGAATTCTTTTGATAAACAATGGGTTATCCAGATTCCAAACCCAACAAAAAACATAAAAAAAAAAGTTACAAAACACAAAATTTTGGTGTCCATATCGGTTTGATGGAGAAAATTCATCTCCTCCTTAGCTCTCAATCTGTTTTTCTCCTCCAATCAGTGGATTCAGCTCCCAAACGACCAAGCTTTCTTTGCTAGGTCACTCCAAAACCCCGTTGCTGCCGGCGTGCCGCTGTCTGTGCAAATGATTTTCCAAAAATCATGTTGTTTGCTCTTATAAACATGCTGTCCACATGGCCCACGATTTTTTCAAATCGAATCGCGATTTTTTCCAAAAAATCGCTGTTATTTCAAAAAATCGCCGAAAAAAAACTTTGTAATTATCGCACGATTTTGTCGGTGAAATTTGGAAATCACGATTTTATCACGATTTTCACAACACTGCTAAATATCACATCATAGCCACGATCCTCCAACATGGCAATAGAAACCAAGTTCTTCTTCAACCCTGGAACATACATGACATCTCTCAATGTGAGGGGAGAACCAGATTCCCTCTGAAAGGTAACAATACCGATGCCGATTGCACTATACCTCCCATCATCTCCCAATTTCGATGTGCATCTAGAGGTCCTTCTCCTCCAAGTTACTGAAGAGCTCTTTGTTTCCAGTCATATGGAATGAGCCTCCATTATCCAGGTAGCACACACTACCCATCACCAATGACACCATGCAAGCGAGGAGGGTGAAATCCAGTTCGAATTGTGAAGCAAGAGCTTCACTTGTCGCTCCTCCTGAGGGCTTCTTATCGACCTTCTTGTGCGAACATTTTGTAGCATAGTGTCCTAGCTCGTGACAGTGAAAACATTTAATTTTCGACATGTCCTTCTTCTTGCCGCCCTGACTGGAATCTGATTTGGAATGGGATGACTTCCCCTTCCCTTTCTTCGCCTTTCTAGCTAAGGCACAGTTCTCCTCATCATCATGCTTGGATGAGGATCCGTCTCTGGTGTTCCGCCGAATTTGTCCCTGTACCAAGTCAGACCACAATCGCTCCCACTCTAGTTTCTTCTCCCTCCCATTAACTGAGTTCTGGTTGTTGTGCCAGCTCTTGGGAAGTCCTAGAAGTGCTAGGCTTACCAGATCGTCTTCTGCTACGGTGACCCCGACACTTCCAAGCTCATCTCGACATTGGGTGAACTTGGTCAAGTACTTCGGAATTGAGTCGCCCTTCTCCATCTTGATCTTTCTGAGTTTGTCCTTTAGTGCCAGCTTCCTGTGGTCACTGTTGTTTTGAAACAGGTCCGTCAATGCCTTCCACATTGCAAATGGAGTTTCCTTACCGTGGAGATTCGAGACAATATGATCTCGAACTCCTAGGATGATCCTTCTCGCCTTTGCTACACACTTTGTCCATTCTGCCAGATCTTTAGCATTAGATGTTAGAGGCTTCGGGATATCATGATCTATGAAATCCTTCAACCCGTTTTCTTCCAACATTGCCACCATCCTGTCCTTCCAAATTTGAACTACCCTCAAGGGCATACTCAAGTCTCAATCCGTATAATGATATCCTGCTGGCTCTGAAGTATGAAATTGCAAATTCGATTTCACCTACACAACAAACTCGTATTCTCCTCTTCTATAATGATTTCAACTCCGATACCATGTAGATTTTTATTGTAGATTCAAATTGTAGATTGTGATATGCTAAAACAATTGACTTGAATCTACTCTACTCATCAGCAGAAACAAAAATTGATCGATGAAATCACGAAGCAGAAAATGAAGAATTTCAATCACACATAACACAATAATTTTTTGGGGAAAGCCTCAGCTAAAAACCCCTTCTATCTGTATATTGCATTAATCAGAAGATCTGAGAAAAAAATACAATGCTTGTTCAACCCGAACAATCTCTGCACAAGTACAATCTCACTCACTGCTTCACAAACCAGCTCAAGCCAATACTTAGCCAAATCTGTTGCCTGCCAAGCCCCTACTTCCTTGCGTTGTTCCCTTGGGAATTAGCCCATATTTAATTGGGAAATTCCTCACTCATAACTGCGCAATCCATCCATAGGCCTTCCTCTGATTGCATGCACCATCGGTTTAATTTAGATGATTTTACAACTGATAGTACACTGTCCCTGAACTCTAATCTCAACTGGGTCTTCCTCTGAATTGACATGCATGAGTTATTTATGAGTGAATTATCAATTATCTGATTGATCACTGCATGTGAATTAAATCCAATTTAATTCACTTGACCACTCATTAGTTCCTTGAACAGTTAGAACTAGTTTAACTGAATTTAACTCAGTTAAACTGAATTAAATAATTACAACTCAATAAGAACTCAACCTGGACCCTTAAAATTTAGGGATCACTCTACATGACTCTAGATAGACTTCCAACTTGATTTTACTGAGCAAACTAAGTCAACTCAACTTAGTTAACTGTTACAAGTTGCTATGAGAATAGAATTACAATTTAATTCCTAATTTAATTAAAGGACAAATTAAATTAAGATTTTCTTCTTGATATTTTTAACATCATTTAAGAAATCAAGTAAAAGTGTTTATAAAACATGGACAACAAGTGGGCACTTCACAATGGCATGCCTTTCCATAGTGGGCTTTGGTATGTGCTAATGTCTCCAAGCTCCAAATAGTGTTAACGAGGCATCCTATTAGGTGCTTTCTACTTCTAAAGGGGGTGGTATGTCCGTGGTACATCCTTCAAATGGTGGTGGCATGTGGTATAATGATGAAATGAAGTAGGGAATGAAAGGGGGCAACGTGGATGACATGCACGATGCCATGACACAAGGGTAGCTAATAAAAGGGAAGCTCACACTTGGGTAAATTATGTGTAGGAGGGAGCAATCGTGGTGCATGAGTTACCTTGACCTTGATTTTTCCACCCTTCTTCATATGTAATTTTCCTTTTTATGATTTTCTTTGGTTAACTGCTCGGGGCTCTAGGTAATGAGAGCATGATGTGTAAAGTATGGTAGTGGATGCCCCTTTAAGGTGGGGCATTTCATCGCCCACTAGGGGTTGGGACAATCATGGGTTCTTGAATGATAAAGGAGGTTGATCAAGGGCCATGTGGGAACCAGGGTGATGGCCTTGGAATGGGTTAGAGCTCATGTCATGACTTTTGCCCACGTGCTAAATGTTTTTGTCCCGGCCATATTTTGCATTTTGTGGTACAATTTCCTGTTAAATGTGGCCAATTGTATTTTTTTTCTTTTTCTTTTAGCTGCATCAACCTCCAGGCATCATTCTAGGCCCAACCCAAGGTGTGGGGCAAGGGGAGGCGGTGGTTGACCCTATGTGGATCCAGGTGGGAGGAGAGATGATTAGGGGTGTAGTGAGTGGAAGGGGAGAAATATATGCGAATCGGGCAGTGGAACCATGCAACCAAAATTGGGGTTTCCCATGTAGTACCATCCCTAAAACCAATAGGTTAGTAAAAGAGATTCCACAGGACTAGGGTGCAAGGTTAACACCCCCAAAGAGACCTAGGGGACAAGAGCACTGACCTAGACCACTCTTTCCGCTGAATCCCCCCATTAATCCATGCCCAAAGCTTCCATGATAAATAAACTAGAATACTCAATTTCCAAATAACAAGACATACCTTTAGGTTTGGGAGGCCTACCTTCAAACATACGATCATGACAGATGGGTGAGGGACCACATAGATGGCTCAGGCGGCGAAGTAATGGCACATCAAGCTAGTTGGTGGTGGCTGCAAGGGGCTGCCGGATGAGGACCATCTTGGAGAATTTTTTTCCTCCTAGGGATATCACCCACAAAATGGTGGGTAACAAGTCCGATTATTGAAATTTCCAAGGTAGTTTATGGATCATGAACTTTACTTCAGCTCAAGAGAACTTTCCTTGCATAGAATTGTCTATTGGTTGGGTGGAGAGGTCTCTTACATGAAACCTCTCATTGGGGCTCATGTCCTTGGGGAAATGTTCTGGAAACATACCCATTTATGACATTTTGGAAAGTCCTAGGAAATGCCTCTGGGAGTTCCATAAACATAAACTTCAAGAACACATGTATTCTTAGACATTTCTTGTTGTCAACCTTGTTTCTTATTTTTCCCATATGGTGGGTGGGTCTTGTGATCCACTAATGAGGTAAATATCAAATAAAAAGAAAGGAAAAGAGGAAATTAATGCATCTACATCCTCTTCCCTCTTTCAACCATCATGTTTTGTTTTCTCATTATCATCATTGTTTACAATGTTAAATTCTAAATAAATTTTGAGTTTTCTTCCTATTGCTTTGTTTCATTGTGCTAACCAAACCCGTGATTTCTCACATAGATTAACTCATAGTAATATAGGAAAATAAACTATATGGACAAAATATATTGAAAAATAGAAAATAGCCTTTCATTGCCATCAATTTAGTCTTCATTTATGATCTCCATAATAGATCGTATCCCATATAAGCAATTATGCTGATCATTGTATATAAACTATTGATGTATTACCTTCTTTATATATATATGCTCATATCTACAGATAATATATAGGTATTCCTCTTTGTAATGTTCCAAACTAGGAAAAATAGTGCTATGCAAAGAAAACAATAAAAACAACACCATAAAATTGAAACATTCAATGCACACCCATAAAAAGTCCGGGAATAACCAACAACTGAGCCATTTTATTATAATCTGGGAGAAAAGTACAATAATGTGGAAGTGGTGCACCTAGGCTTGCCTCAATGGCAAGTGTGATCAAGCCCAGGTGGTAATATGTCAAGCCCAGATGGCACAAATAACCACTACAATGATGCCTTGCGCTGCCCTTGTGAAACTGTGCTGTGTACTGCAAAGATGTTGCTGGAAACCCCGCCTCCGGTGCTCAGAAAATGACGGGAAATTAGCCTCGGCATCTCCACCAAATACCCAGAATAAACCACGAAGGAATTGGCCAAATGTTGCCCTCAAAATTTTGGCCTAAATTCCCCTTAGCTCCTCTAGCTGCTGTGTTAATTTTAGGTATGTTCTATGCTAGAGCAATTTATTTCAATTTTCACAGTTAGCTCAATACCTTTTCCAGATTAGTAATCACATCAGCATTAAAGTAAAATACAGATGAACATAAATATAAATCGTAGAAGACAAGCCAAGACAAGAGGACACAAGATGTGGCGCTAGCCAGGGACAAACTCCAATGTGGGGAAACCCTTGATCAATTCTTCTTATATGTTCTTCAATAGTTCAATAGAGAGAGAGAGTACGTATATAATAGAAGCCAACACTTTGACTTATCTAGATAAGAGCATAGATCATCTCTAAGAAGATGATACATGAGATCAGTTGAAGACATGCTGCTTCAACTGATTCTCCAAGGTGACTCCTTCACCAATCGTTGTGCTGCATTTCGTCATCATGCTGCACCTCACCACGCTGCACCATGTTGCACCCATCATCACTATGCTGCATCTCATCACGCTTCATTACCCATCACTGTACTGCATTATGTGCCATTGCTGCACCATGTTGCCATCCTGACCTATGTGTTGGCTGCACCTTGCTTGCTTGTTGTCCCTAGCATGCTTGTTGTCCTTAGCATGCTTGTTGTTGCATGCTAGTTGTCCCTTCCATGCTAGCTGTGGCATTGCATACTTGGTGTATTTGCTGCTAAGTACCATACAACTGTCCCAATGTTAGTTAGCTGCCCCTTGCATGCTGCTCTCTTTCGGAGACAGATGCTTCGGTTGTTCCGACAGTTCCTGACAGTTCTAGCAGTTCCGGCTGTTCCCGACAATTCTTGCAGTTCCGGCTGTTCCCGGCACTTCCGGCAGTTCCGGCTGTTCCTGGTAGTTCTGGCAGTTCCAGCTGTTCCCGGTAGTTCTGGCAGTTCCAGCTTTTTCGACAGTTCTGTCTTTTTCAGCAGTTCCGGCTTTTCCGACAGTTCCGACTTTTCCGATAGTTCCAACAATTCCGACTTTTTCGGCAGTTCCGGCAGTTCCAGATTTTTAGGCAGTTCCGGCTTTTCCGACAATTCTGGCAGTTTCGGCAGTTCCGACTTTTTCGGCTTTTCCGGAAATTCCGGCTTTTTCGGCTTTTCCGGTAGTTCAAGATTTTCTGGCTTTTCCGGGAGTTTCGGCTTTTCGGCTTTTCCGGTAGTTCCAACTTTTCGGCTTTTCCGACATTTTCGGCTTTTTCGGCATTTCCGCTTTTTCGGCAGTTCCAACGTTCTGCCCTCTGGATAAGGCAGCGGTATCCCTTAGGATCTTTCCTCCTACTAAAACCCAAAGACAAGTAGAGAGAGGAAGAGATCCCAAGCGTGTGTGGAAATGACTTGAAGGCCACTTCTATTTGTACTAAAATGTTGAGCACATGTGGGGTTTATTTGGTTGCTGGCCGACCTTGACGAATTGTCTTATAACACAAATAAATTCATAACTCCATGAATACTTATCGGAATCGGATGATTGTTAGATCAATCCTACACCTCTCGATGAGAAGGATCCAAGAAAAATATTAGCTGCCATAAATAAGATGACCCATGGCCCTAGTTGCCAATTTTAAGACTCCCTCTCAACTAGGGAGAACTCCATCCGCTGATTCATATGTCCAACGGTACTATCTCTGCCATCGGTGCCCTGCACTGCTCTGCGCTGCTATGCTTTGCTCTGCTTTGTTCTGTTGAACCATGAAGAAGAAGAATTGATCGAGAATGTCTCATATCATTCTCTACTGACCCGAAGTCAGTTTCATCTGAAGAGAGTGTGTCACATCACTGTTACTGACCCGAAGTCAGTTTCATTGATCCTGGATCAATGGAGGTCATCCTAGCATAGGGAGTACGGTAGATACAACGATGCGTCCATCGATAGAACTACTATGGTCCCTATCCTCATTTCCCTGCTCATTGATCAGATGAGAGGTACTTCCCATGAGTCCCAGACTGCATGGATAGGATGCCTCGACAGGAGAACGAATCATCTTGTCAGTGGATGCCACGGAGAACGAATCATCCTGTTCCACAGTCGCCACGGAGAACAAATCATCCTGGCCCACAGGAGAATGAATTATCTGTTCCACAGTTGCCACGGAGAACGAATCATCCTAGCCAACAAGAGAACGAATCATCTTGTTCCACAGTCGCCACGGAGAACGAATCATCCTGGCCCATAGGAGAACAAATCATCCTGTTCTATAGTCGCCACGGAGAACGAATCATCCTGTTCCACAGTCGCCACGGAGAATGAATCATCTTGGCCCACAGGAGAACGAATCATCCTGTTCCACAGTCGCCACGGAGAACGAATCATCTCGGCCCACAGGGGAACAAATCATCCTGTTCCACAGTCGCCACGGAGAACGAATCATCTTGGCCCACAGGAGAACGAATCTTCCTGTTCCACAGTTGCCAAGGAGAACGAATCATCTTGGCCCATAGGAGAACGAATCATCTTGTTCATAGCACACCATCAGGGGAGGGTGAGTCGCCCTGTGGTTGTATGTTGCTCCAGTAAGTACCCCAAGCCCCCCAGTCTCCAGAGCTCTTAGAGCTCAATGCATGCAACATGCAGGACCCTTATAAGAAGGTCTCTCAACGACTCCAAGTCGTTCAGGAAAGTCACAGATTTGACCTTTCCCCGGGGCTTTGACAAAATGTCAGCGACTTGTACATCAGTCTCAATGCGATGGAGCCTCCTTGCTCATCGACTTACCATATCCTAGATAAGGCAGTATCTGATGTATATTTGCTGGAGCAATTATCGAATACGGGGTTCCTCAATAATCGAATCCCACCTCTGGTTGTCACAGAGAATCACAGTGGTATTCATCATGTGTACAAACATCGCACTTAAGAGCTTCTTCAACCATGCAGCTTCACACGAGATCATACTCATAGCTATGTATTTGGTCTCGGCGGTGCTTATAGCAATCGACTTCTGCTTCCTGCTCATCCATGATATCGAAGCAGAATCCAAAGAGAATCAGTGTTGAGAAGTGCTCTAGTGATCCTCCACACTGCCTGCCCACTCAGCATTCGAATAATCATGCAGTTTCAGATTTCCGGCAGTGTATCTCAATCCATGAGAGATTGTGCCCTGAAGATATCTCAGAAGATTCTTGGCACCAATCCAGTGAGGCTCAACCAAATATGAGCTCACCATGCTAACTGCAAAACATATGTCCGGACGGAAGTTCACCAAGAACATCAACGTGAATGAGTTTATGAAACTCAAAGGCATTTCCCATATCTGGTCCGACATCACTACCATATAACTTCTGAAAGTTAAGATCCTCGAGGTAGTCACAGGCTTGCAGTTTATCATTCCACATTCGGAATCCAACTCCCTCTTACTTCTACAAATGAGATGGTCTGCACCTGTCAGAAATAGGTCGTCCTCATAAGGTCCCGGTATGAGAGGTCTATCATCCACAACCTTCGGGTAATGGTTTGGATCGGTTTCACTCCTAGTGAATCTCAGCTTCATGTGACAACTATCAATCCTCTCATACTACGCCCGGGGAGTTTTGCTTCAAGCCATAGAGGGCTTTCTTCCACCTGCATACTTGAGATTCGTAATCATCAATCTCAAACCCCTTGGGTTGTTCCAAACCTGTGGACCTGCTACATGAGGGTCTCCTTGTAAGATTTTCCTTTGGTACATCTCAAACATGTACTTTCATGCTCCTTTTGAATTCAGGCATCCTTGTCACCACCTGACTCACAGGCTTGCGGTGCTATGTGTCAATGGACATGGTCCCTAGTGGACTTCCTGCAACTTGATACAACCCTGAACTCAAAAACATCTTTGAAAATTCTATTTTCAAACATGTACCTTTCCATTGATGAGTGCTACACTGAATCCTTTGACTTCCATTGTTGAAATGGACACCAGGTTCTTCTTGCGATCAGGTACATAAAAGAGATTCTGTAAATGAATTGAGTTACTCTCATTCAATTGAGGGATAACATTCCCTACACCCTTTCCAGGATAGGTGGCATCGGCTCCAAGTATAATCCCACGATTGTTTCCATCTCTACCAAATTAGAGAGTGCACCCATCTATCCGATGAAGTGCCTTGAAGCACTACAATCAATAAGCCAAATTCCCAAAGAATCTGAAGGAGAGGGCCAATACAAGATAACGCTTCTTTATCTTATCAGAAACAACATTTGATTCTTCATACCTGGGGTTCCTTACTTTCTTTGAAAAAGTCGACCATTTCCTTGATGACCTGCATTACCTGTCATTCCTTTGATCATTGAAGATGTCCCTGGAATGATTGTTATCTTCATCAAGAGATGTGTCTCTGCCATTCGGACACTCCTTTGCATAATGGCCGAACTTATTGCAACCAAGGCATTTGCCTTTCCTTCCACCCTTAGATCCGAACTTCCCAATGAAGTGATCTTTAGGTAGGCCATCAGAAACTTCTGCTGTGCCATTCTGATAATATTCTCTGCTTCGACTTCACCCTCGGTGAATTGGAAGAGGGATGAGGAATCCACTGATCCTTTTGTCCTTTCCCAATTGTCTTCGGTGATTGCTCTTTCACTCTTGCTTGGGCATTGTCTTCACCTCAACTCTGATACCATGTTAATTTTAGGTATGTTCTATGCTAGAGCAATTTATTTCAATTTTCACAGTTAGCTCAATACCTTTTCCAGATTGGTGATCACATCAACATTAAAGTAAACTACAGATAGAACATAAATATAAATCGCAGAAGACAGGCCAAGACAAGAGACACAAGATGTGGCGCTAGCCAGGGACAAACCTCAATGTGGGGAAACCCTTGATCAATTCTTCTTATATGTTCTTCAATAGTTTAGCAAAGAAAGTACGTTTACAACAGAAGTCAGCAGTTTGACTTATCTAGATAAGAACATAGATCATCTCTAAGAAAATGATACATGAGATCAGTGGAAGACACGCTGTTTCAACTGATTCTCCAAAGTGACTCCTTCACCCATCGTTGTGTTGCATTTCATCATCATGTTGTGCCTCACTACGTTGCACCATGGTGCACCCATCATCACTATGCTGCATCTCATCACGCTTCATTAATCATGACTGTACCCATCACTGTACTGCATTATGTGCCATTGCTGCACCATGTTGCCATCCTGACCTATATGTTGGCTGCACCTTGCTTGCTTGTTGTCCCTAGCATGCTTGTTGTCCTTAGCATGCTTGTTGTGCATGCTAGTTGTCCTTTCCATGCTAGCTTTAACATTGCATGCTTGGTGTATTTGCTGCTAAGTACCATACAACTATCCCAATGTTAGTTAGCTATCCCTTGCATGCTGCTCTCTTTTGGAGACAGATGCTCTGGCTGTTCCGGCAGTTCTCGACAGTTCTGGCAGTTTCGACTGTTCCCGGCAGTTCCGACTGTTCCGATTGTTCCAACAGTTCCGGCTTTTCCGGCAGTTCCGGCTTTTCAGGTAGTTCCGACTTTTCCGACAGTTCCGGCAGTTCTGGTTTTTCCGGCAGTTCCGACAGTTTTGGATTTTTCGGCAGTTCCGACTTTTTCGGCTTTTCCGACAATTTTGACAGTTCCAGCTTTTCCGACAATTTTGACAGTTCCAGCTTTTCCGACAGTTCCGGCAGTTCTTGCTTTTCCAGCAGTTCCGGCATTTCCGGCTTTTTCGGCTTTTCTGGCAGTTTTGGCTTTTCAGCTTTTCTAGCTTTTTCGGCATTTCCGGCTTTTCCGGCAGTTCTGGCTTTATGCCCTCTGGATCAGGGCAGTGTTATCCCTTAGGAACTCTCCTCCTACTAAAACCCAAAGACAAGTAGAGAGAGGAAGAGATCCCAAGTGTGTGTTGAAATGACTTGAAGGCCACCTCTATTTATACTAAAACGTTGAGCACATCTGGGGTTTATTTGGTCGCTGGCCGACCTTGACGAATTGTCTTATAACACAAATAAATTCATAACTCCATGAATACTTATCGGAATCGGATGATCTTTAGATCAATCTTACACCTCTCGATGAGAGGGATCTAAGAAAAATATCAGCTACCATAAATAAGATGACCCACATGGAGTTTGGCCCTAGTTGCCAATTTTAACATGCTGGCTGAGTTGGTACCCCTGTTAGACCCCTTAGATCTGCCCAAAAAATTCTATAAAATTAGGAGTGCGATCCTTGCCCAAAACCTAGAAAAACCCAGAAAGGGTTTCCCTTGGTTCCAACCTTCAAAAATTGACCCTTCATAGCTTGGCCCTCCTCCATTTTCGAATTATGTTGTTGTGACTGATCCTGTCAATCTCTACTTTCCTAACTCCAACAATCCTCCTCAAATGGCCCTCCAAATGATCTCCCAGCATCCTAGCTCCAAACTCCCCCGGATGGTGCTGCCCCAAAGAATCTCACTCCCATGCTACGCAGTCATGGAGGAGATGATGCAGTCCTGAGTGTGATGAAATGAGAGCTGCGTGTAGGATGGCCCTCTTGTCTATAGCTGCCCTATATACTCCTGAAAATGATGAAGGATGCTCCTTTCTCCCCAACTTCCCGGAGTGCCTCACGCTGTGACTGCGCAATTCCTGTGCTGTTGTTACTCCCCTTGCTGCTGCTACTCGACTTACAGCTGTTGTAACTTGTCTCCTCGCTGCTGCTATGAACTGAGATGAAGAAGAACTCCCTTCTAGGGCTGGCACTCAAAGTCCACCGAAGCAAGGGTTGAGATCTCCGCTCGGAGACACTCGTGTGCTAAACAACACAGTAACCCTGCGAAGCAGCTCGAGCAACTAAGGTTGAGTTCAATATGTCAAAAGATAAGATATACAAATGAAGAGAGATGCCTTCCTTATATAGATTTCGTGGAGCACTTTTCCCTCCATTTTCCCTGCATCGTGGGTCCCCCACATTGTTAGGAAACCAACTCACAAAAAGATAGAAAAGATAGATCAACACCTTAGAATTCAGCCTCTTCGAGGGGGCAACCTCCTTTATATTACACAAATGGACAATTCTTGGATGATACAAATGACTAAACCTCCCTTCTATATATAGGAGTCTAAGGGGTCACAATATAATCAAGCTGACATAACAGTAATAACATAAGGGCACAAAAATAACAACAGTGAGTTTCTATGGGGCATACTAATAACAATATGGGGACAATATGGGCACAATAAAGGATACAATGACAATAGTAATGGGGGAATCACTAGTATTATAGGGGCCTAACATGCCCCTCTCTTTCCGAAAAGCATTGTCCTCAACGCTTGAGTAGTTCTAGATGATTTTGTATAAAATTCTCATCCTCCCATGTGGAATCTTCAGTGGATAAGTTCTTCCACTTGATGAGATACTCCGAAATTGATCGATTTCGTCGCTGTTGAGTTCTTGTTTCTGTGACTACTTCCAGTTCCAATATGATTTTTCCTTCCTCGTCAAGTTTTGGCAATATTGTTTGAACTGGGAGCTTGTCACCTATAACCTTCTTTAAACATGAAACATGGAAAACTGGGTGCACTCGGGAAGCTGCAGGAAGCTCCAATTTGTATGCCATAGTACCAATCTTTTGCAACACCTTGTACGGATCATAATACTTTGGTGATAATTTATTATCCTTCTTAGCTTGCTTGAGGGACATTTGTTTATATGGTTGTAGCCGTAGGAATACCCAGTCACCTACATCAAAACTTCTTTCGCTGCGATGTTGATCTGCCTGTTGTTTCATTCTATTCTACGCCAACGTGAGGTTATCCTTTAAGAGTTGGAGAACTTGTTGTTGATGCTCGATGTGATGTTCCACTGCTTGAACCTTAGAATTTTCTCTTAAATATGATGTGATGGATGGTGGATGATATCCATTAAGTGCTATAAATGGGGTCATTTTTGCTGCAGTATGGAAGGAAGTGTTATACCATCATTCAGCCAGGGGCAACCATTTGACCCATTGTGTCTATTTATCAGATACAAAGCAACGAAGATATCCTTCCAAACATTTGTTTACTATCTCAGTTTGCCCATCAGATTGAGGATAATAAGATGAGCTATGAGCTAACTGAGTACCGAGACAAGAAAATAATTCTGTCCAAAAATTTCCAGTGAAAATGGGATCTCTTTCGCTTACAATAATCTTTGGGTTTCTATGTAGCTTTTGAATTGTTTCCATAAATGCAGTGGAAATTGTACTGGCTTTAAATGGATGTGATAATGCACAAAAGTGTGCATACTTGGTAAGTCTATCAACTACCACCATGATGACACTCTTTCCTTCGGACTTGGGTAAACCTGTGATAAAATCCATTGAAACCTCCTCTCAACGTTGGCTTGGAATGGATAAAGGTTGTAATAGACCTGGAGTCTTAATTGTTTCAATTTTATTTTGTTGGCAAACTAAACATTCCACCACAAACTTTTGAATATCCGATTTAAGGCCATCCCAAAAAAATTCCTTCTTAACCCTGTGGTAAATTTTTAAAAATCCTGAATGTCATAAGAACCTTTTTTTGAGTTGGGAATTCTTACATAGGTATAAGCGATCTTTGTACCATAACAAATCATTTTTCCAGCTAAATGTATCAGATGTACTAGGATCTTGTTGTAACTTTTGAATGAGTGCCCACACTTCTTCATCATTCTTCCATTTCTCCCTTGTTTCGTTTATCCAATCTAGTTGGATAATAGAAATGGCACACAACAATGCTTCCACATCCTCATCCTTTCTTGAGAGTGCATCTACCACAACATTTTGCTTCCCTTTTTTGTAGATGATTTCAAAGTCATAACCCAACATCTTTGTGACCCATTTTTGTTGCTCTTCAGAGGATAATCTTTGTTCTAAAAAGTATTTAAGACTATCATGATCCATTTTTACCTTGAAGTGTCTTCCCATTAGACAAGGTAGCCATTTCTTAAGTGCATGTAGTATTGCCAACATTTCCTTCTCATAAATAGCATTGTGTAAATACTTTCCCTTGATTGGACGATTTTCGAAAGCAATGGGTCTTTCATCTTGTATTGAAATAGCACCAATTCCATTTCTTGAAGCATCACATTCCACAATAAAGGTTTTTGTGAAGTCCGGCGTAGCTAAGACCGGTGCTTGGCACATTGCCTCTTTAAGATGTTCGAAGGTCTTTGTTGCTTCTGGAGTCCATGAAAATGCGTCTTTCTTCAATAATGTTGTTAGAGGTGCTGCTATTCTCTCATAATTCTTAACAAACTTGCGATAATACCCTGTCAACCCGAGAAATCCTCGCAAATTCTTTATGGATGTGGGGATTTTCCATTCCTTAATGGCTTTAATTTTGCTAGGGTCTACCTTAACACCTTCATGAGATGCAATATGACCCAAATATTCCACCTCTTGTAGTCCAAAGAAACATTTGGAGCTTTTTGCATATGATTGTTTCTCCTCTAATAGTTTGAGCACCCTGTCAACATGTTCAACATGATCCTTCCAAGACTTGATGTAGATTAGTATATCATCAAAAAATACTCACAAATTTTCTGAGGAAGGGTTTGAAAAGGGAATTCATCAAACCTTGAAATGTAGAAGGTGCATTGGTAAGGCCAAAAGGCATGACCAAAAATTCATAATGATCCTCATGAGTTCTAAATGCTGTTTCCGGAATGTCTTCAGTCTTCATTTTGATTTGATGATATCCTGAATGAAGATCCAACTTGGTGAAGTAAATTGATCCATGCAATTCATCCAATAATTCATTAATGACAGGAATGAGAAATTTATCTTTAATAGTGAACTTGTTGAGCTCCCTATAATTCGGACACATGCGCGATGATCCATCCTTCTTGTGCACCAATACTACTGGAGCAGAGAAAAAACTTTGACTAGGTTGAATTATACCAGCCTCTAGCATTTCTGCAACCATACGTTCGATTTCACTTTTCTGGGCATAAGGATATTTGTACGGCTTGATGTTTGGAGGAACACTTCTTGGAATCAAATGAATGGCATGATCATGATCACGAATAGGTGGGAGACCTTTGGGAGTCTCAAATACCTTGGAATGATTGTCCAAGACTTTTTGGAGATCTGGAGAAATAGATGATTTCGATGTGGGAACATCTAGCGAACATAATTGTGCAATTACATCTCGTTGTTCATTCTTTAAAAGCTTTGTCATACCGTTAGAGCTGATTATCTTTCTTGGTTTCCCTGCAATACCCCTTAATTCAACTTCCTTTCCTTCCGCACAAAATTTCATGAAAAGTTCTTGAAAATTAAAAGCTATTGTACCCAAGGATTGTAGCCATTGGACTCCTAGTACAACATCAACATTACCCATTGGAATGGAAAGCATTGGGCTAATCAATACATATTCTCCCATGGATAGCTTGATATTATGGCACTTTCCAGAGCAATTTATGGTTCCTCCACTTGCAACCGTCACTTGACACTCTGGTGCTGGATATAGGAAGCAATTCAATTCCTTTGTTATCTTACAATGAATAAAATTATGGGTACTTCCCAAATCAATCAACACTATTACCTTTTTCTTCTTGATATGTCCTTCTATCTTGATAGTTTGAGGAGTGGTAATTTCAGGCAATGCATTACAAGATATGGTTGGATTCATTTCTTCTTTATCTAGGGTTTGTTCCCGGAGTATATCATTTTCTTTTGACATTTCTTGTTCCTTTTCTTCCTCCTGTTCACAATCTATGCAAAATAATTTCTTCTCAGCACACTTATGACCTTTAGTGTATTTGGTATTACAACTGTAACAAAGCCCTTTTGCTCTTTTTTCTTCCAATTGTTGTGGTGTCAACTTTGTAGGTTGTGGAAGGCTAGGGGAAACAACAATTCCATCTTTATAGTTGTGAGTGGTAGGCTTCTTGGTTGCCATAATTTTGCTTTCCATTTTTCTTTCTAACCTGAATGCCTTCTCCAATGAATCAAGTTCCCAAAGGCGAACCTCATGTTGGATATTATCCTTTAAAGTTTCTATGAACACATCAATCCGATGCTCCTCTAGAATATCTTTTACCCTTATGTTCAATTTTTGGAAGTCCTTAATGTGCTCTATCATTGGACCCTTTTGTTTGACATTTATCAATTAGCTAAAAAAGGTGTTGCTTTTTGTATCCTCATTATGTGCTATCATTTCTTCCGTAAAAATTGCCCAAGTGACAATTTGTTTACGAGAGCAAAGCCATTGATACCATACAAACTGATTTGGTTCCAAATATAAAGTTGCAATACGTACCTTTTGTGTGTTTTGCACATTATGGAGATCGAAAAATTGCTCCATCTGTAGTATCCATGTTTCGAGATCTTTGCCATCAAACTTACTCATATCGATTTTTGGAACATGGTGGGTCTTCAATCCAACATTAGAGTCTATGAAATCATGATTAACATTTCTTTTGTTCTCATCATGAGTTTTCTTTAATACCCTTTCACCATTAGTGACCATTTCTTGTAGCAACTTATTCAAATTTATCTTCAATTCTTCCATCTTATCGTCCATGCCATTCATCTTAGCGTCCATGCCATCCATCTTAGCTTCCACGCCATCCATCTTAACTTGCATGCCATTCATATTAGCTTCCACACCATCCATTTTAACTTGCATGCCATTCATATTAGCTTCCACACCATTCATCTTGGCTTCATTTACCTTTAGTGAGAGTGAAATTTGTTGTACTTGGTCTTGTAATTTTGATATATCATGTTGCATTTCTTCTTCTTCTTCACGAGTCATGCTAGAGCTTTCAAGTTGCTTGCTAGGTGTTTCCATTTTCTTTCTCCGGGGCATTAATTATTGCTAATAATTCTTCACTATTCCCTTTGAATTCCTTCAAACTAATTTTTTAAACCAATCTTATGCAAAATTTTAAAAAAAACTACACACCCTTTTTTCACTTTGTAAGAGCTCGATATTGAATCTATTGTATCTCTGTAACTGTGGATCTCGAATATCAGAAATCTCGTCCTGTGGTAGCCCTTTCAGTCCTCTTTCTAACCCCACAAGTCTGATCAAGATTGGATTCTCCAAGGAAGAGTTATGCCAAATCTCCCACGATGACCTGATTATAGACTAGTTCAGTATAACGAACTTGTACGACGTGCCATGTGTCATTGTTTCAACCTTAGTACCTAACACTGATACACAGAAAACTACAGGCCGTTCTATTTCTGAAACTTCTTACGAAATTTCAATTTGATGCTTAAAACTAAAGTTATGGCGATTTCCCTAGGTCACCTGTTTGGAATGTAATTCGGGAGTTTGCAAAAACCCTAACTTCCTCAGATCATATCTCTGCAAATATAGCGAGACAAGCTCTGAAATTCGGACTTGAAGTTCAGAACGATTTCCTGCTCAAATAGGTTTTTTTGTAGCTTCTGAAATGTCACAGAAAAAAAGTTATAGCGAAAATGCCACGATGACCTGTTTGGAGTAGCGAAACCCTAGAATCCAAACTATGATACCAAATGTTAGGAAACCAGTTCACAAAAAGATAGAAAAGATAGATCAACGCCTTAGAATTCAACTTCTTCGAGAGGGCAATCTCCTTAATATTACACAAATGAACAATTCTTGGATGATACAAATGACTAAACCTCCCTTCTATATATAGGAGTCTAAGGGGTCACAATATAATCAAGCCGACATAACAATAATAACATAAGGACACAAAAATAACAATATTGGGTTTCTATGGGGCATACTAATAACAATATGGGGACAATAGGGGCACAATAGGGGCATAATAATAACAATAAGGGATACAATGACAATAGTAATGTGGGAATCACTAGTATTATAGGGGCCTAACACACATAACCATCGATTTCCCCTCCATGCAAATCGAACTAGGGAATGCGTATTCCCCTAGTATGGGTGGCCCCCATGTATGTTTAACCCCATCAAATTAACTTCTACTAAGTCTAGCCTCCTAATAAAATCAAATGGCCCCCCATCACCTCCAAAATTGGCCCCAAAATGTAGAAATTAATACTGTTCCAGAATAATTTAGGAAGGGACGTGACACTCTTGTTTGACAAAGCATTAAAATAATACAAATATATCATTTTTATCTTTATCAGATTATTATTACTTTTTTTCCAAATTTATCATATTCATCTTTTTTCTCAAAATCCAAAATGAAAGTTTATACAGTTTCTATATTTGATCTCTCTCTCTCTCTCTTTATATGTTTACATTTTGCTGTTTCCTATGTTTTGTTAAAGTGGTGTTTCCAAAACTTGTACCTGTTTCAAATTGTACCCATTTCTCCATTTCAGGTCATATAGGTGGAGACCCGAGACCAGTCCTTTGGCAATTTGAATCTCCTTTTTTTAAGATAAATGTTATGCTTTAGATGTACTTTGGAGATATTGAATGATTATGTGGTTGAATATGTTGCATTCTGTTGTTTGTTTAGACGTACCTTTGCATTTAGCTTAGAGGCATATTTGTGTTTTCTTGCTCGAGGGGATTGGAGTCCAGACTGATCAAGATTATGGGCCATTATATGAATGTTTCACTATTCAACTAGATAGCTCAACAATACCTATGTTTTCTTAGTGGCGTTATCCTAGAAACCTACAAGGGTGTAGCTCCAACATGATTGAAAAATAAATTAGAAGTCTCCTACCTCTATAAAAAGAGAGTGACTATCTTATTAATAAGAGGAAACACTATGAGAACATAAAGAGTGGAAAGGATAATTAGTGAACCTCCTGTGAGAGGCTTCCACAACTTAAATTCAAGGCTTCATATCATAATCATATGTACCATGAACTACCAGAGCTCATCAGTTGAAAGTCCAAGAATGGTTGGAATTTTTGGGGAACCCCACCTGATTCTGCAAGACCACTACAGCCAGCGAGACTGAGCCTGGTCCATGCAACAT
Organism: Pinus tabuliformis; assembly: GCA_031772625.1. Classification (NCBI taxonomy): domain Eukaryota; kingdom Viridiplantae; phylum Streptophyta; class Pinopsida; order Pinales; family Pinaceae; genus Pinus; species Pinus tabuliformis. The sequence continues at coordinate 813,420,630 of CM062820.1, forward strand.
TTTTGGGGCTAGTGCCAATAATACTGAAAGATACTTGCACTTCTTGTTTCTATTATTTTTAGGTACTTCGTTCGGATTTGATTTGTTTTCTAAGGACATTTGGGTGCTTAATTAACTCCAAAAGGTTGTTCTTTTGGAACTCAAAAGACTTGTGTCTTTGGCAGGGCACAGGGCACTTTTAGCGAGTCATATTTACCATTATTTTGGACACCATCTAATTCCTCCTTAAAAGAATTTACAATTAACATATATTCTTATAAGTATATTTGGGTAAGTACTTTAGATAAGACAGGAAACCCAAAGAAATGTCAGAAACTGTATTCCAAATCAATAATTGACGGTGGACTTTGTATGACAGATGTCAAATTGCAAGGCATTTCAGTTGGTAGTGAGTGCATGATATGAACTATTCAGTCTGTTTATCCCTCGGCCTTATTGTCTAGGCTAGGATAAAGTAGTGTAGACTTCTCAGTCAGTCCACTTGGAGAGGACTCCCTTTCAATCAATTAATGCTTGTCATATAAAAGTGGACTCATAGCTAAAGCTATTTGGAAAGTAGTCTAGTAAGCCTGCAATAAACATTTAGTGTGGAGTTGTGATGAATTTCCTGTGGGTTCAGGACCACTGTTGCCCATTGGGTGGTCTCTTTCAGTTAAATTGACAATGAATATCTAGGCTTATCGTTTTGACAGCAAGCTACATTTTTCTTTTAGAAAGGGAGTTCCTAACACCATAGATCTTTGGGAAAAGTAGTATCAGGCTAGATACACTTGATTAAACATCAAAAGAATTTCCTCCCCACCATCTTTGGCTCTTTTTCAAGCTATACCTCATTCTGTTAGTGGAAAGCTTATATGTTCTTTAGTTATGGCATGGTGCAAGGACTAGAATTGGTATCCTGATACCCTGTTAAAAGCCTGTGTTCCCTATCGTTACCCAGGTATGATCATTGATGTTTATGAAAAGCTCAATAGCATTGGAGAGTGCAGAAGCTAACTTTTGCATGGAGCAAGATTTTAGAGACATCTGGTCAACTGAGGTTGAGAAGCCAAAATGCTTTTCACCGAGACATTTCTTAACAAAGGGATTAATGTTGGGTTATTGCTGCACAATTTGAATATTTATTTATCCAAAATACCTGCACCTTTTGTCACAGGGAAGAAACTTGCATTTATATTGAGGTTGGCCCAAGGTGAGGCTATTTTGGGCCTTTTGTGAAAAAGTATCTAGTCCTTTCTTTTTCAAGACTCTATCTAGGGAGATAGCATCACAACCCACTTTAGGGATGCACATTCTTTGGAAGGGGTTCTGTTGTTCCATGGCAGATAGTTAGGGCGATTTCTCCTCTGCTTTATTTGGCAAGTTGAGGAATCTATGCAAATTTGAAGGGGACTTGATCATGGAAGTAGGAAAAAATATTAGCACTTATCTGCTAATCTTGTAGACATCTGAGATCTCATTAGAAAGCAAGATATCCAACACTTGACTGAAAGCACTTCACCCTGACTCATTGAAGATTGGTGTGTGCCTTGTGGGGTTATGCCCTGCAAGGTTGTTCCTTTCAGTAACCGATATGCCTCAAGTGGTATTCTACATGCAGTTGGTTATGATTTATTAGATTCAGGATGCTAAATGTTATCAGAGCCTTCTCTCTATGGAACAAACCAATTATGGAGAAAGCCACTATATCCTTAAATATCTCTACTTCTGTGGTCCAGCAGTTATGTAACACATTTAATAGGCCCTTGAAACAACTTGAACGAGCTCCTTTGAGAAGTTCACCCCCCTTGATATGTATTTGTTGTGCTTGATTAGATGTATGGATCTTGTAATCAGCTTTTGTTTTTCGAGGTCTAATAGGCCATCACTATTTTCTAAATGTTCCATCGTTGCTTTGTTGTTCATTGGTGGTTAATATTATTAGAATATTTTGATTCTTGTTCTTTGAAGGATCACCAAATAGCTTTAAATGTTTAAAACACATTTATACAAATAATAGAATTTAGCTGACTCATTGCAAAATTCAAATGTATAACAGGAGGTGGAGGTTCTGGTGACAGCAAAGACACTGACAAGAAAAAGTTCATTACCAAGGAGCAAGAACCTGAACAGTGAGATTTTCCTACACGAGGAATCATTCTGATTGGCCTGGTTTGATTACTATTTTTATCATGAATGGATTTATCATCAACGATTTTAACTCTCTCCTCCACTTGCAAGAATACTAGTTTGGAAGAGTTCGTGAAAATGTTTTCAAAGCAGTGATTACTTTCCTCTAAAGGGATCCCAATGTAGGAGGGCTGTTAGGCTAGTTGGTAGCTGATTTTTCACATTGGTCATCATTTGGGCTTTTGATTCTAGTCAGTTGTTCAATTCTTAATCATACACTGTGTTTCATTGCTCTGTGCAGGTATTGGCAGACAGCTGCAGAACGGGACGGAGTGAACCCAATGTTAACCCCACTTCCATATATAGTTATATTTGGTTTTCTGACGCCATTCATTATTCTGGGAGTTGCATTTGCGAATGGTTGGATTAAAGTGCCAGTTAGATAGGTGAGAAACTGTTCTTGAGCAATACTTAGGCTGCTTTAAGCCGTCTGATCACTTCGTAGTTGACTTTCGGGGGTCAAGACACATAACTTTGCAGTATCTATTCAGGTGTAGCTGTAGATTCTGGATAACACTAGCATATAGTTGGATGCTGAATTTGTTCTTATCCATCACTTGTTGAAGTTGGGATGGTTTAGGTTATATTTCAAGCTGGAATATACAATATGAATGACGAGTTGATCACTTGAAGCAAATTATTAAAGATAGCTAAATTAATAACAAACACATTAAATAAGGGCAAGGCTTGAAATTAGATCTGTACATTTGGCTTGCTGCAGTTAAGAAAGGTTGAGAATCATGATACAGAAGAATTTTGCTCGGATATGAATGATTTAAGCGAGTCTCTGAAAGGATGCTTGGTTGTGTACTTATGCTTTCGTTGATATTTGGAGGAAATCATTAGCTGTCTGATTGCGATCCCTATTTTAGAATATCAACTTTGTGAGACTTGAAAATACCTGCATGATGGATCCCTGAGCTTAGGAAGTAGTTATTAGGGAATTCTGAAGGGTTTCCAAGTACATGAAATTTCTTGTGACAGTAGAAAGATTGAAGAGTTCCCTTTGAGTTCCAATTCAACCTCTGTTTCCCTTCAAGAGTTTAGAAATTAGGATGAGGAATATCCAAATAGAATGAGGAGTTACAGACATTCATACAGAGAAAATTGGGTGGCCTTCAAAATATCCAAATACATGTATTTTATCTTTTCAAAACTGTATGACACATATTGAGCCTGCATGGCAGCTTGCAGGTACACATTGATAAGGCACCTGGATAAACACCTTAGCAACAAAACACTGGAAAGAATCATGATGTAAGGACAGGGCTTTTTAGTTTTTCTACCATTCTCCCGTTTTTTGTATGGGTCCTCCAGACCTTATATTAAAAAACATGAAGTTGAATAACATGGAAGGAATATAGATTTGGACAGATTAGTTTCAAATAAGAGATAGAGCTCAAAGAAACGAAGATTGACCACAAATGATCCGATATAGTACATTATATTCTCCTTTATATAATCTCTTAATGCTTAATGGGAAAGGATACAAAGACATATCATTATGTAAAGGTTACTATACTGATCCAAATTTCCAAACATCAACACACATCAACACTCTTCTATTAAGAGAAATATGTTGCAAATATTCTAAATGATCAATAATTCAACAGTCCCACTTCGTTGAATATTTGCAATAAAGTTCAAACTAACATTTCACAAAAGTCTTTGCTTCCTGATGTAATTTCTATCATATCAGAGGTTTTGAGTATAGATGTTTGCTTAATTTTCTCCATACGAATATCAAGACAGCACACGTCTATAGTGAACAAATGGATTTGTGCTACCACATCCATAGTGAGGGTAGGAATGAAAAACCATGCTAACACACACTATTAAAGAGGGAAAAGAGGAGAGTGGAGTCACCACTTGGTTAAGGCTAAACTGAGAAGCCATGGAGAGAAGAAATAGAGGATAAAGAGAGAGAGAGCCACTAGGATAATTAAGGTTTTAGATCCTGATTATATTAACTTATCGTTGTAGATTATCGGGGCAATTCACTTTGATTTTTGTTTAATTTTTACCAACAAATTAGTGAAGGATAGTAAAATTAACAAACTATGGCTACTTCACTGCTTTTTCCTTTTATGAGCTAGAAAATGCAAAGAGAAGTATGGAAGGAGATGACTTGGAATCCATTGTTGGAGGTGTTGAAGCTAATTGGGTTGAGGAAAAGAGTTGTGATAGGTCTCTAGGAAGAATCCACATCCAAACACGTATCTCAGCTTTCTTGCTAGACAAGATTTGAATGTGATTTGTATATGTGTGTGTGTGCACGTGTCTACTTAGCTTTATCATTGATATATATTTTATGGCACTAGATCTAGATAGATAGATAGATAGAATAAGCAAACAAACACTAGATCTAGTGCCATAAAAGATATATCAATGATAAAGATAAGTAGATCAATGGTAGTGCCGTAAGAGGGAATGATGCATCCCTTGCCCTAGTTGTGATGAAATGTCCTTTGAGATTGTAAGGTTGAATGTATGTTGGAACTATGCCAATGAATATGCCTTAGGATGAATCAACAAACCTTTAAGGTTAGAGTCATGCTAATCACAAGAGGTCCATATAGAGCCAGTGAAGATGATGAAAGGTACAAGTAGCCCAAGAGCATGGAATAGGTGGAACATCAAGATGTTTTGCTAATCTAAGTGTGCATTTGCAAATTAGGGTTTCAAAGGATGGTTGTTCAAGAGATTTCGAGGGGCTTTACAAAGAGGAATTGAATGGTTTAAATAAACAAGGGAGTAACCTCAAGGCATAGATGTATGTTAGGTTAGTCATTGAAGGGTCCAACCCATATGAAAAAAGTTGCACCACAAGGGTTGAATTAGTACAGTGGGTTTTTAAAGAATGTACCCTCTTAGTAACTTGCGATATACTCTTTGTCAAGAGATTAGTTAGGGTTAAGAAGAATTAGTTCTCTTTTACTCCATTAATAGCAACCCAAGATGGCTTTAGATTATCATGAATCTATAAGGAAGTATGCTAAGTGATTATGGACATAATAGAGGGTTTGTAGCCCCAAGTGAACCTCTAAAGTTGAGAAATACCCCAAATCACTGCCTTGACGGTCAAAGTGAACCAAAATGGCAACCAAGGGCTAGAGACTATGTAAGAGAAGGCAACCAAGGACTTGACCAAAGTGCTAGATATCCTTAATAGGTCAGAAATCTAATCTATTTAGGGGAACTCAGGAAAGGTGGTCCATGATTGAAGCACCATCTAGAGGGATAACATATCATTATTGGCTAGGCAGGTCATGCATGGATTAGGGTCACACCCTTACCTATGTGGTGGGTAGGTGCATGTGAATAAGATCTGGGAAATCCATATGCTACATATTGCCCCCTTTGCAAGCATTGCTATCCATGAGATGAGAATAGTAGTGAGGAGCAAGCAAGAAGAGAAGCAAGGAAAATAAAATAAAGCATAGAAAAAACAAGAATAAAAACAATAACAAAGTAATGATGCATTAGGGTCTGCCTATTGTTGATTTTTGTAGATACGGTCGGTATCAAAATTAAAGAGGGAAAAATATTTTTCATAAGTTCGGAGGACAAGTTGGCCCCACCAATTGAATGGGCTTTGTTATCCCTTTGTAATTCCTCAAGGCTGAGGAGAGGAACCCAACAATGACCACAAACCACTTTAAAACTGGAATCTAGCCCTTCCAGTTTCAGAGAGGGCTCGCCCTATATGAATCTTCAGCCTTAGGTCTTAGGCTAGGTATTAAGATCACAGGAATAGTTTTAATAGTTTGATGGCAGGGAAGTGGGGAATCCATTGTGCATGGAGTCATATTGAGCTAATGATTTTTAGTGATATGACGGGAAAATGAGGAATCCTTAGACATGGGCAAGGTAGGAAATCCTTATGGTGTCTTTTGTCTATTTTCGTTGTAGAGAGGTGAGTCGTGGAGTAGTGGAATTGATAACATATAAAGCGTCTAGTGGAGGATGAATTTTAGATATCACAATAGAGGAAAAACACTAAATGTTTAGTTAGTTATAACAGAGCACTTAACAATGAATTCTAAAACAAATTCTTTCTTAACTAAACATGAAGACATAACAAATCAAGCATGATTATAACAAGAGAGAAATTCACATACACAAGAGAAAACATCACCATAAGAAATTGACACATGAATCCCTGTAAAAGTAGACTTCAACCTTCATCATTCACTGAAACTTAATGAAAATGTACAATGCACAATGTCTTCTCTATCAAACCCTGACCAACCCTTTTCTTAGTCAAAATTACATTATATATAGACCAAAAAAACTATTAGTTCCTCCCTTTAGGAACCAAATTCCTTAAAAAGATTCAGTTTCTGCCAGTAGTAGCGAATATAGAAATACTTTCTAGAAACTAGGAAACTGTTTTGACTAAGAAATTCTTAAACAAATTACATTAAATACATGCATAAAAATGAGGCTCAAACCTCCCAAACACCTAAGGACATTTATCATAACCATGAGAGTCAATTACATGAGGTTTAGATTCGGATTTTGTGGTCAAACTGTTAACTATGTGGAAGCGCAAGGCATTTGCTGTGCTAGTTCCTTCTTCAACAAACACAATAGAAAACACAACGAGTTGATGATTTGCAAGCTTCTGATCATGCCCAGTACCACTTGATGTGCCAAACAAGTACAAAACAACTCCTAAATCATCATACACCCACCGGAAAACACCTGTCTAGACTTTAAACTTCCTCCCATAAAAATCACCACCTACAGCAGAAGTGCAACGAATTTCCACCTGCATATGTTTGACTAAGTGTTGGGGTCTCTGGCTAAAGAAAAAAGCTTGCTGATAATACTGACAGTCTTAAAAACTGTTGGAAAACACTGAGAGGGGGAGGGGGGGTGAATCAATATTCCTTAGCAATTAGCACTTTTAAATCTTTTTAGAGCATTAGTTAATCTTCAATTATTATTAATGTTTATACAGTGATAACAATAAATAAAAGAACACAGGAGGCACAAAAATTTTAGGTGGAAAACCCCCTCCAAATCAAAAACCACCGAATGCTTTTCGAATAAATTCTTTAATCTTCAGCTCCAATTGAAATGAAAGCAACAACTTCCTAGAATTCTAGAAAAGCATTCTTCTCCAGCTCCAACTGGAAGTACGCCCCAACGCCCTGGTTTCTTCAGTAATCAACTGAATGGATGCCCCAACACCCTAGACCAACCTACCACCCTGAAGTTTTCACAGGCTCCAACCTATATGCGACTTCATGCACCTGCCTAACACCTCCTTGCCACCCTATAATGTCTGAAATGAGACACGAGTGTGGATTGCCGTACCAGGGACAATGATCCACAATACAATATGATTTACAATGATTTTGAGTGAACACCCAATCACACTATGACCTGCAACCTAACCATGACATCATCTCAATAGATGCTCCTGTACCTCCCAACAATGCCTTTTCGACTCTAGGTAGATTGATTCTTTTACAATAATGACTCTTCCAATGATGTCACTTTTACAAATGACTCTTCTACAACTTTACAATGATGACTCTTAGCCTTTACACTTTTTCACAATATACGAATCACTGTCATGTCTTTAAAGGATGTCCCGCTGCAATACTTCCTTTGATTTGATACTTCACCTCTTGAATGCTCGCTTGATGCTATCCTTGAATCTTCTTCTACCTGCATGCAAATTTGCCCAGCGAAACCCAATCTCAAAAGGAAAAACAAAATACCCTTCTTACCTTTGCCTGCAAAACACATGTAAGTGCATAATAATGAATAAATACAAATTAAAATTACAATGCATACCTGAAATTTGCTTGTCACTTTTGTTGTTGACTTGTTGCAGTAGTAGACAAAGGCTCCCACTCTTGATATAGGCCTGGACTCTATGCAAGACTATATCCAAAACCGACCTAAAGATATATACAATAGAAACTGATGACAAACCCTAGACTTGTGATGAACCAAGTTCTAAGTACAACAATAGAGACCATTCTATCAACTATGACAAGATAAGTAACATGAATTGACAACATCGTATAGATTTAGTAGACTCGGTGTAGCATCAAATATGTAATATCAAGAATAGGACATCCGAAATGTGGTATCAAAACTAACTGTGACATATAGAGACATAGAGATATAACTAAGACCCTATATATACTTACATTGTCTTGCAAAAACATATGTCAGAGATGATACCAAAATTCAAATGTAAACATTAATCATACATACCTTGCTGTAGGATACTTACCCTTCACTGTTGATGTGTGGTCCTTACTACAGTGATCCTTGAATGCATGCTTTTTCTTGCCTTCTAGGAGATCGATATTGAATGTGTTGTATTTATGTAATTTCAGATCTTCAAGGTCTGAAATTTCGTCTTGTGGTAGTCCTCTTAGTCCTCTTTGCAACCCCACAGGTCTGATCAAGATTGGATTCTTCAAGGAAGAGTTATGCCCAATCTCCCACGATGTCTTGATTATAGCCTGGTTCAATAGATCGAACTTGTACGAAGTGCGACGTGTCACTGTTGCGACTTTCGGCCCTGAAAATGCTACTCAATAAACTACAGTCCGTCCTCTTTCTGTGATTATTTACGAAATTTGAATCCAATGCTTAGAGAGAAAGTTATGACGATTTTTCCAACGTCACCTGTTTGACATGGAATTCAGAAGTCTAAAAAACCCTAACTTCCTCTGATCATATCTCTGAAAATATAGCGACTAAGATCTAAAATTCGGTCACGAGGTTCATCAAGATTTAAGCTCAAATGGGTTTTAATTTCAGCTTCTGAAGCTTCGCAGAAAAAAAAAGGTTATAGTGAAAATGCCATGATGACCTGTTTGAAGCCACAAAATCCCTACAAGAGGAGGATATGAGGGTCATTATTTATATGAATGTCTTGAGTTGAGAGGGTCCTCAACAAGTGAACGTTGGAGGGATTTTAGGAGCAAAAGAAATATTATTAATTATTGACTATTCAATGACCGCAACCAATTATGAGTGCCATGCCACAACCCCATAGGGTTTTAACCCGCTTACTGGGGTTACTAACTTCAAATGCAAATAACTCTCAAACCGTGAAGAACTGGGAGGTGTACCATATATCAACGGAAACATCTCGACAAGTAGAATCCATATCTTTGACGCAAAATAATATGAGTTGTCAAGTCAAAATTCCCTTGCAAGATCGGGGTAGCCCTTGGTGCTACTTGGGTTGACATCAATGAAAACCACTGATCAACAATCTCCCCCTTTGGCATTGATGGCAACACAAGTACTCCCTCTGTGATCATGACACCTCTTCCTATTGCCTTCTGTCCCCCTTTGTCATCAATGGCAAAGGGTAACTTCCCCTAACAAACAACCATCCTGTGGACCTGTACGCACCTCCACTCCCCCTTTCTACTCGAGTAGATAAGAGAAAGAGTCTAATGAAAAATTGGGAGAATCCCAAGCTTTTAGCGAAGATACTGAAATGCTTCACGAGGTAATGGTTTGGTAAAGATGTCAACAATTTGTTCCTTTGTGCCAACATATTCAAGCTTGATATTCCTTTCGGCGACCTGCTCTCTAACAAAATGATATTTAATCAGAATGTACTTCATTTTGGAATGCATCACAGGATTCTTGGAGATATTGATGGTGCTGGTGTTATTGCAAAAGATGGGAATAGGTTCATCAAACTTGACTTCAAGATCTTGCAAAGTTTGCTTCATCCAGAGAACTTGTGTACAACAAGCTGCTGCTGCGATATATTCTGCTTTTGTTGTGGATAACGAGATTGAACACTGCTTTTTTACTTAACCATGAAACAAGACAACCACCTAGATAGAATGTTTCTCCATTGGTACTCTTACGATTATCAACACTTCCTACCCAATTTGCATCTGTATAAGCTTGGATAACCAGATCATTTCCTTATGATATCGAAGAATTCTTTTGACGATAATAACATGAGATTCTTGTAGTGCTACTTGGAATCTTGCTACTTGTCCAACTGCCTGCATCACATCAGGCCGGGACACTGTCACATATAGGAGACTACCAATCATGGATCTATACAACCTTTGGTCCACATCCTTTGACGAATCTTCTAAGCTTAACTTGCAACCTATTATCATGGGGGTAAGGACTGGCTTGCAATCTTCCATTTGGATTTTTTTGAGCATTTCCTTGATGTACTTGGTTTGATATATGAATATTCCTTTATCTTGCTGAGAAATCTGAAGCCCCAAAAAGTATGTTAGCTCGCCAAGCATAGAAATTTCAAACTCACTTTGCATTTTTGTGGCTAAGTCTTTACTTAATCTGTCATCATTGCTTCCAAAGATTATATCATCCACATATACCTTGATAATCGTTAGGTTATCTTGATCCACTTTCACATAGAGATTGATGTTAGTGCTTCCTTTCTTGAATCATTGTTGATGTAGATACCTATCAAGACGATCATACCAAGCCCTAAGAGCTTGCTTGAGACCATATAATGCCTTCTTTAATATGCAAATGTATTTTTATTTATCAGTGAGCAGAAAACCTTCGGGTTGTTCAATGTAAACTTCTTCTTCCAATTCACCATTTAGAAAGGTTGACTTAACATCCATTTGGTAGACCTTGATTTTTCTCGAGCATGCATAAGCGAGAAACATCCTGATAGCTTCCATTCTGGCAACGGGAGCAAATGTTTCTTCAAAATTGATTCCTTCAACTTGTGCATATCCTTTGCAGACTAATCTTGCTTTATTCTTGGTAACCTGTCCATCCTCATTTAATTTGTTTCTGAAGACCCATTTAGTTCCAATAACATTTTTATCCTTTGGTCGTGGAACCAATTAACAAGTGTCGTTCTTCTCAATTTGATCTAGTTCTTCATTCATAGCTCCTACCTAGTGTTCGTTTTGACTAGCTTCCTCAAAATTGCTAGGCTCAAAAGTCGCTAAAAGGGCAAGATGGGATCGCTGTGATGAACGAAGTTATCGACTTCTTCTAGTTCCAATTCCTTCATTTATGTTGCCGATGATCTGATTTGACGGATGATTCTTTTGATACCATTGTTTTGAACCTTTTGGAGAAACTTCTTGTACATCGTACTGATCATTTCTTATTTCTTCTTGGTTGACTGGTGTTTCCTTATTTGATTGGTCTTGTTATGGAGCTTCTTCTTCATCCTTCAAATATTCTACCTCAAGCCCCTTAGATTTGCTTGAAGATACGATCTCATTGTTATCCTTTAGAACACAGTCTTTGTTAAAAGTAACATTTACACTTTCAACTATTTTTTTTTGCCTTAGATTGTAGCATCTATAAGCCTTTCTTTTGCCCGAATAACCAACGAAAATACCTTTGTCAAACACGGGAATCGAACTTGCCCAATTTTTGGTCTTCGCTTTTGATGTATCATTTACTTCCAAATATTTTGAAGTATTTGACATTAGATGGTCTTACTTTCCATCGCTCGTACGGAGTCATGTTACAATTGTTCCTGAGAAGGTCTCTGTTTATAATGAATACGACAAGATCAATTGCTTGAACCTAGAATTTATCGTCTAAGTTTGAGTCTTTTAACATGGTTCTAGCCATTTCCTGTATGGTTCTGTTTTTTCTTTAAGCTACTCCATTATGCTATGGTGTTCTAGCTGTTGAGAATTGCCTTTTTATTCCATGTTCGTCACAGTGTTGCTGAAATGCTTTGGACTTGAATTCTCTGCCATTATCTGATCTTAGACATTTGATCTTCAAATCGGTTTCATTTTCGACCAATTCCTTGTAGATTTTGGAACATTTGAATGCCTTAGAGTTTTTCTTCATAAAACTGACGACTGTCATTCTGGTGTAATCATCTATCATTAACATAAAGTATAATTCACCGACTAAACCTTTTGTTCTCATAGGACCACATAGATCAGCATGTATCAGTATGTATTAATTCCAATGGACGTGACACAAAATGTTCCTTTGTCTTGAACTCAACTTTTGTCTGTTTGCCGTGCCGACAAGATTCACATATCGTATTGGTAAGTTTTGAGATTTTCGGCATTTCTCTAACTGCTTCCTTTTCGCTGATCTTGACCAAATTGTCGAAATTTATATGTCCCATTCGTTTGTGCCATAACCAGCTCTCATCTTTTTTTTTTCCAAGAAACACCCTTTAGATGTCTCATTCAAAATATATATGTCGTTTGGAGTTGTGCTTGTTGTAGCCACAATTTTACCAAACTTGCCTTTCCTGATTTCACATTTCTTCGAGTTGAATAACATCGTGTGTCCTTGATCGCACATTTGTCCAACACTGAGCAGATTGTGATTCATATTTTCAACCAACAACACATCCTTTGCTAATGCATCCTTGCTTCCAAGAGTGGCCGTACCTGCTCCTATGATGTTTGAAGACCCGTAATTTCCAAAAGACACTGTTCCATCCTTCTTTTCTTTCGAGGATATGAAATTATTTGTATCTCTAGTCATATGCATTAAGCAACCATTGTCAACATACCATACATTTCTGTTTCTTTGAGCCTTGAGTGTGAGAGCACACCTTTGAGTCTTCCTTTTCCATACCATTCTAATTTTGCAAGAATACCTTTGAAGAACTTCCAAGTCTACAATCTTTGGTCAAGTGTCCAAAATTGTTACATTTGTAAAATTTGACATCATCTCTCAAATGATCAAATTTGTTGATATTCTGCTGAGTTCTGGAATATCCATTTTTGAGAGATCTCCTGGAATTATATTCATTCCAAACATACATGCGACATTTTGAAGCTCTATGTCCAAACCTTCCACATGAATAACAATGACCATAAAAGATAGGTTGATACCTGGGAGGAAATCTTCTTTGAGGAATTGTCTTCCAAGGTTCTTCTTGTGAGTCTTGATCTCTCGATCTAGCTGGGAGATCTACTTGCTTGGTAGATTTTGCATATCCATCTTCTTTAGTTGTCATAGAAGGACTTGACTCCTTTTCGAATTTTCCTTTGTAACCAAGACCAGCCTTGTCGTTGCGTGATCGTTGGTTGCTGATGAGTTTGTCCAAAGCCTTTGAGCTATTGGCGTAGTTTCGAAGAGTTTTTCCATTTTTTACTTCCTTTTGTAAAGAAATGATTTCAGCTTCCAATGTTTCTCTTTCCTTGTTTCTTCCCTTTAATTCTTTCTTGAGCGATTCTTCAATTCGTTTGTATTCTTCAACCTTGATTTTAAGATTTAAGGCCTATTCCCTTTCTGTCTTTAATTCGTCTTCAAGAGTGTTGACGTGCTTCTTCTCGACCTTGAGCTCTTTGATAACCATGATCACTTCGTTTTGAAATTCAACCTCAGTCATTTCTTCTTCTTCGTCTCCTTCTTCGTCAGGTGCCTCTTGCTTATTGTGCTTGGCCATAAACAATACTCTTCCATTGAATTCTTCTTCGTTATCACTGTCTTCTTCGGATGAGGAGATATCTTCTTTGGAGAAGAAACTTTTCTTAAACTATTTCTTCTTGTCTTGTTTGTTGAACTTCTTGGGACTTTTATTTCCTTTCGTAACAACCTCATTTTTGTGAGGACATTTGGCTGCAAAATGCCTAACCTCACCACAATCAAAACATATTAATGGAAGTTTACCTTTAAATTTTCCCGTACCTGTTCTCATTTTCCACGAGAAATAAGCAAACTCTTTATCTGAGAATTCTTCTTCGTCTTCTTCCTTTTCCTCATCCTTACAATTGCAAGTTTTTTCTTTCGGAGTCTGCTTGTCCTTACTATTCTTCTTGGATGCGACAAATGCTGTTTCTAAGTGAGATGTGCCATCCTCTTCTTCAATCCTCATTTCATATGCCGTAAGAATTCCATGCAATTCATCTATGCTGATATTGGTCAGATTCGATCTATCTTCCAAGACAGATACCTTAGAGTTAAATCTTGTTGGCAAGGTTCTGAGGATTTTTCGGACAATAATTTTCGTTTTAACAGGTTATCCCAAACCTTCCAATGTATTTTTGTTTCATCAACACGCTGAAAGTATGTAGCAGTATTTTCATATTCCCTCATTTTGAGTTGCCCAAATTTTGCCCTCAAAATTTGAAGTTTTGCTTTTTTCACTTTTGAGTCACCTGCATATATATTTTCAAGCTTGCCCCATACCTCTTTAGCAGTTTTTCAACCCAATACCTTAAGATAAACAGATTCAATAAGCCCACTGATAATAAGATCTTTAGCCTTTGCATCACATACCATATTTTTCTTACCTTATTCATCCTGGGTCGGTGTGAAGCCTTTATCAACGATTTCCCATACTTCATATCCTTGTGACAACAAATGAATGTGCATTCTTCCACTCCAAAGTGCATAGTTATTTCCATTGAACAAATGAACTCTATTCTTAGTATGCTCCATAATCTCCTTCCAGTTGTTAGACTTCTATTGAAGGAACCAAGATCTGATACCAATTGCTGGAAAATACTAGGCGGGGGGAGGGGGTGAATCAGTGTTCCTAAACAATTAGCACTTTTAAATCTTTTCAGAGCATTAGTTAATCTTCAATTATTATTAATGTTTATGCAGTAATAAAAGTAAATAAAAGAACACAGCAGGCACAAAAATTTTAGGTGGAAAACCCCCTCCTGGTAAAAAACCACTGAAGGATTTTCTAATAAATTCTTTAATATTCATCCTCAACTGAAATGAAAGCAACAACTTCCTAGAACTCTAGAAAACCATTCTTCTCCAGCTCCCACTGGAAGGACGTCCCAACACCTTGGTTTCTTCAGTAATCAACTGAATGGATGCCCCAACACCTTAGACCAACCTATCACTCTGAAGTGTTCACATGCTCCACCCCGTAGGCAACTTCATGCACTTGCCTAGCACCTCCCTGCCACCCTATAATGACTGAAATGAGACAAGAGTGTGGATTCCCATACCAGGGACAATGATCCACGATAGAATATGATTTACAATGATTTTGATTGAACACCCAATCACACTCTGACCTGCAACCCAACCATGACATCATCCCAACAGAGACTCCTATACCTCCCAACAATGCCTTTTCAACTCTAGGCAGATTGATTCTTTTACAATAATGACTCTTCCAATGATGACACTTTTACAAATGACTCTTTTACAACTTTACAATGATGACTCTTGGCCTTGACACTTCTTCACAATACACTGAGGGCTGTCATGTCTTTAAAGGATGTCTTGCTGCAATGCTTCCTTTGATTTGATACTTCAACTCTTGAATGCTCGGTTGATGTTGTCCTTGAATCTTATTCTACTTGCATGCGAATTTTCCCAGCGAAACCCAATCTCAAAAGGAAAAACAAAATACCCTTCAAATTACCTCTGCCTGCAAAACACATGTAAGTGCATAATAATGAATAAACACAAATTAAAATTACAATGTATACTTGAAATTCTCTGTTATAGACATTTTTGTGCCTTACAGCATTGAGCATGAAATGTCCATAATCTAAGGGATCCAAAGTCCCTAAACATGTTGTTCCTACCCCTAGAGGAACAAGGCTAACAAACCACAACAATTCACAGAAGTTCTCCACCAAAAAACTGCTCAAAACAAGTCGATTTAGGATCATTTCAGTGGCTACACTAGCTGTTTGCGCTGAATGTCAAAGCCAACACTGGCTACCTGCGTTGAATGTCAACTGGAACAAAGGCTACCTGCGCTGAACGAGAGTGGACAAGTGGCAGGCTCATTTCTCAAGGTGTCAAAACCCAGGAAGCTTCCAAAATGACACTTGCCTCAGGGAATTCGACTGGTGATGAGTAAGAGGTTCCAAATCTCCAAGTGGAAGCAAGAACCTCCAAGTGGACTCAAGAACTGACAGAGGGAGAGGACACTAGTCAGATCTCAAGCTGACTCATCCTCTCTCCAAACATCTATATATGGATCTCTCCTCCATGAGATCTAGGAGGCTGGAATTTTGTTATTGCAAAGAATTGCTGTTGGTTTGAGACTGGAATCATTGGGTGCTTAATGCTTTGAAGGGGCTGAATATAGGAATTCCATTTGCTGGGAAGGAGATGCTGGATTGGAGCCCTCTGGGTTGTATCTCTTCCTGAACCTTGTTATTCATCAATAAAGCTATCTTGGTTTCTCCTATATGCTGATGTATTTTGATGTATGAATGTATTAGTGTATTTGGTTTATTTCTAATCCTAAACTAGTTATGAATGTGAACATCTGTCTTTGTGTAGTGTTCTTCCCTTGTCTCAAGTAGTTGTTCTCTTGTCGCAAGTAGCTGTTCTCTTGTGATCTTGCAGGAAGTTGTAGCTGGATAAGCAAGAAGGCAAGTAGCTGTGAACACCCAAAGAGAAGGGAGATTGGATCGAGGGACAAACGGAAGACACTGGTAAGTCTATTGATCTCTCTTCTTTCACATTTCATAAAGGAAGAAACCAGTATAGCTGTACTCGTTTGTTGCTAAGGCACTGTCACGCCTTAGGTGGATAGGATCGTCTTGCATAGGCATTTTTCCCCACAAAAAATTGGCGACCATACTGGGGAGATCTGTCTAAGTCATTTTATTTGTGTTTCTATCATTTGTTTGTTTCATAGACTTGACAGCAACAATCGAACTGCATCTTTCCCGGATGCAAAGTAGAAAGTTGTTGCTTTGATCCAATTGCTGGACTTGTCTATGATCTGAGCAATGGATTCACAAATGATTTGATGATCCTTGTGATAGATCTTAGTAGCCTTCAAAGCATCCTTTTGATTACACCTTGCTTGTTGCTTTTATTTGGCCTGAAACAGTTGATTAAGTAGCAAACTGTGACCCAGAACCTGAGGGAAACGAGAGTTTCTCCTTCAGCGCAGACCCAGTGAAGGGATTCTGCATTTCAACGCAGGTCCCGTGAAGGTTACCTGCGCTGAATGTCAAAACCCCTGTGTTGAGGTTGCGCTGAACCAGTTTGTCCTTGTGCAGCTGGGGTTCTCTGCTCTGTTTTGCCTTGTTTTGATCTCTGATTTTGCAGCCTGTAACCAGCCTAGGTACCAGTCTAATAACCCCTTTTCTCTGCTTACATTCCGCCTCCTTTTGTACAAAAAGACTGTGAGTGTTTTTATGTGTTTGTGGCGTCATTTACAGTTTTCCTTTGCATAAGTGAAATAGTCATCCTGTAGCCATTGATTCAGATCTGTTGATTGTGATCTTAGAAGAGAGTTCATTGGCTGTTTGCAGATTGATTATACATTTACTTTTGCTTATTGGTTTGAATTTGTTTCTTTTAGGTGTCAAAACAAGTATTCATTTCGAAAATCGTTAAGTGTTGTAATCTCTTCTATCTTCTCTGATTTCGAAAAAAGAAAACTTGTTTGTATTGATCATTTAAAAGCAAATTCAAAGTTGTACAAAAAGCTTTCTTTGTAGGCATCAATACTAAGAAAGCGGAAAACAAACACCTGCATTGTGCATTTGCATTTGATAGTTTGCATGTTGGATTTAGGAAAAGTGCATTAGAGTGTGCTGATTGCTCTTTGAGAAAAGATGGTGTCTTTCTTTTCCCTTAGTAGCTAGGATTTTCAAAGTTGAAAAGATATAAAGCTTGCTTATCATCTTTAGACTGCATATAGGAATTTGTATCATACATCTCGTGGTGAACCTTGAAAGGCAAACTTTAAAAAGATCAACCTAAAATAAATTGAATGAACTTAACAACGCTTTGCAACATAACGCACAACATAGAGGTCTAGGCTAGAGACGTGTTCCAGCGTCGTTAAGCCTGGTCACTGTCGATCTCGTGGAAGGTGGGTGATTCCTCCTGAGGGACGATAGCGCCAGTACGGATTGTGCTCCCACGTACCGTCGCGTATATATTGGGAGACCCCTATAGGCATAAAACCTTTATCCTTAGGAAGCCGTGTCGGCCGCCCTACTGATCGCAATGCACTGAACACAGCATTCAGGAAGATCGACCGCCCGTACCCTAAAAAGTATTCTGCGGTTTTGCGAAAAGTTTGACACACCCTCTGCCTAGAACTCCAGAGCAGTTCCTTTTGGCCTTTTTCAGACTCTATAACGGAAAAAGTCCATCCGAGCATTTGTCACTTCGGGCTCGTTAAAACATCGAAGGAGACTAGAGTCATCTTTAGCTTTTTCTCGACTCTTTAAAACTGAAAAAGCAAGTTGTGTCTAAAGCGTCGTTAAAATTTATTTTAAACGGAACAATCACCCTTTATTCCTACGTTGATCTTTAGGTTGAAAAATGGAGCACACCAACCAAGGAATTCCCCTTGGTGGAAATCCTAGTCCCTTCTCCTCTTGGGGAGATGTTGGTGCGCCCCACATGGCCACATTGTCGCTTCCAGGACTGACAATTGGCCTGCCAGTTTGGCTCTTTTCAACCAATGTCGTTCAGAACACCACCATTCCTGAACAGTCGAGTCAACAGTTAGACCAGACTAGAGTTGCCCACCAGCCTTCTACTTCATCTTCCTCTCCTCCTTCTTCTTCGCTTGACAGAACTGGTAAAACAAAAAACCAGGTTTCTAAGGAGAAGAAGGAAAAGAAGAAGAAAGAGAAGAAGAAGAAGGAGCCAAAGGCGACTGGGGGCAAACAAGTGTCGTCTGACAAAAATCCACACACAGCACTGACAAGGCCTAAATCGCCATGTGTCATATGCAAGGGAGACCACTTCCATAGAGATTGTCCCTGTATCCCTCGAATACTAAGGGACTGGTCTCCCCGTTTGCACAATTCGGTAGCATCAACCTCTGATAGCCATGTTGACTGCTCACCGTCAACTAGTGAAAGTGAAGTCACAGGACAGAGAGGGAAATCTAGATTTCCCTGCAAACTGTGTGAAGGCGATCACGCCATCCACCGTTGTCCCTTCTTAGACGAGGCTAAAAGAGTTCTGGAAGATCGCCCGATTTTACGAGCGCAACTTCCTCCTGGATATCAAAAACTCCTGCCAAGTCCTTCACTAGTTGAGAACCCGGCTGACCCGCCCAGATGGTCAGCCGAAGCACCTATCATTGGAGATAAACCGTCTGGATCCATGCCTGACGAAAGTCAACAGGTTGATACGGCAGTTGACCCGGTTTTGCCTTCAGAGGCTCTATCTTCGAATGAT
Source organism: Pinus tabuliformis (assembly GCA_031772625.1). Classification (NCBI taxonomy): domain Eukaryota; kingdom Viridiplantae; phylum Streptophyta; class Pinopsida; order Pinales; family Pinaceae; genus Pinus; species Pinus tabuliformis. Next base: position 813,439,884 of record CM062820.1, read on the forward strand.
ACCATCACAGAGGAGAATAAAGACGACACCGTCCAAATTCTCTTCATCAACACTGACTCTGATGAACAAGGGGGTAATGCCCCCATTCCTTTATCGCAAGAAGGAAGTTCGTCAGAGCGATATCCGGCCGTTTATTCGGTCCCACCACCAAGCAACCTGGTTGTGTCCTTTGACTGGAACCAACTAGGCAGACCCCGGTTGCCAGCAAGCATACCATTCAGAATTATCGTTCAAATATACAGAATGGTAATGGCTGGCACTATCATTGATGAGGGGGCATCTGTGAGTATCCTTTCCTCTATTGCTTGGAAAGCGCTTGGTTCGCCAGCGCTTTTACCTGAAATGAGAAATCTATCAGGTTTTGATAAAGGAACCAGTCGATCTTTAGGGATCCTCCCCAATGTGCCTATAACATTGAAAGGGAAGACCGTTCAAATGAACGTGATGGTCGTTCAAGGACCCTTGGATTATAACCTACTCCTTGGACGAGACTATATATATTGCATGGGAGCTATAGTCTCTTCACTCTTTAGAGTAATGTGTTTTCCGCATGAAGGAAGAGTGGCCAAGCTTGTGGACCAACTTTCATTTCCCAGATCACGCATCGCAAATAGTCATATACCATCCCAAAATGGTCTATTCATGCAAGAAGTGTCTCAACCCACGGTCCGTCCTCCTGATGAGCGCGAGTAATCCGGGAGGATATGACTGGAACCCAGGGGGCATGCGTCCTGGCCTGCTTCGGCAGGAAAACTTTGGGAATAGGGTAGGTTTCCGCGGGAGAATATGACTGGTCCGTACCCCGTCCGTGGTTGGAAGAGGGGTTGTTCTGGAATAAGATTCTCTTGTCAAAGTTATGTGAGAGGGCGGGTCTCGTCACTCACCTTTGTTTATCTTGGTAGACATCGCCGAAGAAGTGTTTTGTTGAAAGAATAACAGAACAATCTTTGGGTAGCCTAAAAGAGGTAGGCCTCTCCCGGTAAAACAAATGTTTTATCTGCAAATTGAGGGGTAACCTTGAAATCATACTTTATACCTAGGGGCATGCGAACCTTTTGGAGTGCAAGCAAAGAGCGGTTATTTATCTGTTTTTTGGGTTAGCCGTTTCCTAACTTGCATAAAGAAAGGATGCGGAGCAAAGCTTAGTGAGATGAAGCTCCATAAAAAATAGAATCTTGATGAGACACTCTTATCATATGACTGGGTAATTGAGCAGTTTTAGCATAAAGTTCATGCTCGTTAAAAAATAAACGCAAGATCCGAGTAGTTTTAGCGCATAGTTCATGCTCGTTAAAAAATAAACATAAGATCGAGCAAGTGTTTCAATCCGCGTTTAAGCTCGTTAAAAAATGAACTATCCCGGTAAATAACCACTGTGAATGTAATATAATCAGCCGTTAAAGCCTTGGTCGTGTTTGCACCGTCACCTCCACTTTTCATTTGGCCGATCGTTCACCTCCATATGATTGTTTACCCATTTTGAGGAACAGCTGCGAAGAGTGATTACACCTATCCATCCTTGTGACACTGCCGTGATTGGAAAATTCCAACCTGTACCTGGAATCAGCTACTATCCCTGTTTATCACTCGTTCCTCAAAAGACGAGTCTTCTTTAAGCTCTTGTCAACTGACTCGTAAAATATGAAAAGATTGCCGAGTTTTGGCCTTCCAGCTCGTTAAAGCGACCGGAATAGCTATCCCTCCTCTAGATTTTAATCTTTTTGGACCTGAGGATTATTGCACAAAAAGATCGAGCGCTTGTTTTTGTTCGGCTCATTAAAACTATCGAAAACTCATCCCTTCTGTATTGTTTTATACTTTTTCGGACTTAAAGGGATTAGATGACGAAAAAGGACTTTTGGAGTTAACTTTATGTACCTTTTCAGACTCTCTAAAAATGAAAAGGACCGAGTTTCCTTGTCGTTAGACTCGTTAAAATCATTAAATAGCGACAAACTTGTCTTTAGACGAGAACGAGTTTCACTATCGCTAGGCTCGTTAAAACATAGCGATGGGCTTGCCCGAAGGGCAGGTTATAGAACAAGCATATGTTATCCTCCTCAAGCTTGACAAAAATAAAGAGGTACTGGTCAGCAATGACTGGGGAAAAATTGGGAGAAACTAAAGAAAACTTTGATGGTAGCAAGTCGCTCTTGAACATGACACTTTTCCTCCGTACCACAATCGGGTTGGGTTGTTTCATTCACCGGTCACATCCATGGTCTCGCCATACCATCCATATTTGGGGTAATGCTACCGATCCATCGTATCAGTGTCGCCATATGTTCAAGAGAAGTCGTTCAGAAAGAGTCAACCGTGTCCCATCCACTGCCATACATTATCCTTCATCCTTTCATGACCGCCACCCTGAATCATATGTCACAGATCGTTTTCACCTCCATTAAAGTCATTAGCTTCGTTCCGTGTCACTGATGTGGGATTCATTAAGGCCCTCCTTTGACGGATCGCTTCTTGTCGACATCAGCTCATTCTCCAAGAAGTTGATCTAGGAACAACCCCTTCAGTACTTTGAAGCTTGCATGCCACAATGGCAAGTTTCTCACTTCCGGCGACAGGTATACATCAATGACCTTCGACCGAAAGATTTTGCGTGGTGTTCGACGCCAAGTCCTTTATTCACACCACGTGAATTGTACTGCAGTACCTTGAGGGTCATTATCATTATCGGTGATTCCTCTCGCGCTTGTTAACGGTTTACATCATTGACCGGTAATCAAGCGATGTCTTTCCATGTTCGACTTCAGAACAATTCTCACATGGATCGACTTGTACTTAGAGTGAAGATCGAACGAGTTTGAAGACCCCGGATCTAGTTTCATCCATCCGGGCTGCGATATATATTCAGGAAAGATAAAGACATTGACATGTACATCATTGCAACAGATAATCATCCTACTCAAAGGATGATAATTTCATCAAAATTATCAGTCTATCATCAGACGATTGTCTGTTCTATGTACAGAAAAATGAATTTATAAAGCTGAGCATGGGAATGCCCGCCTCAGCTAGATCATGAAAGCAGTATGGAAAATAATGTATTGTATTGTATTGTATTATAGGTCTCCTCCCAGTATTGGATGAACTTCGGATCCCCCTGATAAAGAATTTCGCCCGATAAACAACCTCATACTTTAGGGGGCAACTGTTATAGACATTTTTGTGCCTTAAATCATTGAGCATGAAATGTCCATAATCTAAGGGATCCAAATTCCCTAAACATGTTGTTCCTACCCCTAGAGGAACAAGGCTAACAAACCACAGCAATTCACAGAAGTTCTCCACCAAAAAACTGCTCAAAACAAGTCGATTCAGGATCATTTCAGTGGCTACACTAGCTGTTTGTGCTGAATGTCAAAGCCAACACTGGCTACCTGCGTTGAATGTCAACTGGAACAAAGGCTACCTGCGCTGAACGAGAATGAACAAGTGGCAGGCTCATTTCTCAAGGTGTCAAAACCCAGGAAGCTTCCAAAATGACACTTGCCTCAGGGAATTCGACTGGTGATGAGTAAGAGGTTCCAAATCTCCAAGTGGAAGCAAGAACCTCCAAGTGGACTCAAGAACTGACAGAGGGAGAGGACACTAGTCAGATCTCAAGCTGACTCATTCTCTCTCCAAACATCTATATATGGATCTCTCCTCCATGAGATCTAGGAGGCTGGAATTTTGTTATTGCAAAGAATTGCTGTTGGTTTGAGACTGGAATCATTGGGTGCTTAATGCTTTGAAGGGGCTGAAGATAGGAATTCCATTTGCTGGGAAGGAGATGCTGGATTGGAGCCCTCTGGGTTGTATCTCTTCCTGAACCTTGTTATTCATCAATAAAGCTATCTTGGTTTCTCCTATATGCTGATGTATTTTGATGTATGAATGTATTAGTGTATTTGGTTTATTTCTAATCCTAAACTAGTTATGAATGTGAACATCTGTCTTTGTGTAGTGTTCTTCCCTTGTCTCAAGTAGCTGTTCTCTTGTCGCAAGTAGCTGTTCTCTTGTGATCTTGCAGGAAGTTGTAGCTGGATAAGCAAGAAGGCAAGTAGCTGTGAACACCCAAAGAGAAGGGAGATTGGATCGAGGGACAAACGGAAGACACCGGTAAGTCTATTGATCTCTCTTCTTTCAAATTTCATAAAGGAAGAAACCAGTATAGCTGTACTCATTTGTTGCTAAGGCACTGTCACACCTTAGGTGGATAGGATCGTCCTGCATAGGCATTTTTCCCCACAACATTCTCTTGTCACTTTTGTTGTTGACTTGTTGCAGTAGTAGACAAAGACTCCCACTCTTGATATAGGCCTGGACTCTATGCAAGACTATATCCAAAACTGACCTAAATATATATACAATAGAAACTGATGACAGACCCTAGACTTGTGATGAACCAAGTTCTAAGTAAAACAACAGAGACCATTCTATCAACTATGACAAGACAAGTAACATGAACTGATAACATCATATAGATTTAATAAACTTGGTGTAGCATCAAATGTGTAGTATCAAGAATAGGACATTCGAAATGTGGTATCAAAACTAACTGTGACATATAGAGACATAGAGATATAAACGAGACCCTGTATATACTTACATTGTCCTGCAAAAACATATGTTAGAGATGATACTCAAAATTCAAATGTAAACACTAATCATACATAACTCGCTGTAGGATACTTACCCTTGACTGTTGATGTGTGGTCCTTACTTCAGTGATCTTTGAATGCATGCTTTTTCTTGCCTTCTAGGAGCTCGATATTGAATGCGTTGTATCTATGTAATTTCGGATCTCCAGGGTCTGAAATTTCGTCTTGTGGTATCCCTCTGAGTCCTCTTTGCAACCCCATAGGTCTGATCAAGATTGGATTCTTCAAGAAAGAGTTATGCTCAATCTCCCACGATGACCTCATTATAGCCTAGTTCAATAGAGCGAACTTGTACAAAGTGCCACGTATAAATGTTGCGACCTTCGGCCCTAAAAGTGCTACTCAATAAACTACTGTCTGTCCTCTTTTTGTGACTATTTACAAAATTTGAATCCAATGGTCAGAGAGAACGATATGACGATTTTCCCAACGTCACCTGTTTGACATGGAATTCAGGAGCCTGCAAAAACCCTAAATTCCTCAGATCATATCTCCGAAATATAGTGAACCAAGATCTTAAATTCAGTCATGAGGTTCATCAAGAATTCAGTTCAAATGGGTTTTAATTTCAGATTTTGAAGCTTTGCCGAAAAAAATTTATAGCGAAAATGCCACATTAACCTATTTGAAGCCACAAAATCCCTACAAGAGGAGGATATGAGGGTCATTATTCATATGAATGTCTTGAGTTGAGAGGGTCTTCAACAAGTGAGCGTTGGAGGGATTTTAGGAGAAAACAAAATTATTAATGATTGACTATTCGATGACCACAACCAATTATGAGTGCCATGCCACAACCCCATAGGGTTTTAGCCCACTAATTAGGGTTACTAATTTCAAACACAAATAACTCTCAAACCGTGAAGAACTAGGAGGCGTACCATATATCAACGGAAACATCTCGACGAGTAGAATCCATCGAGAAGATCTTTGATACAAAATAATATGAGTTGTCAAGTCAAAATTCCCTTTCAAGATCGGGGTAGCCCCTGGTGCTGGTTGGGTTGACATCAATGACAACCACTGATCAACAATGCATTTACTGAGCTACTTCCTTCTTCAACAAAATTGCAGCAGAAAACACAACGAGTTGAGGATTTGCAAGCTTTTGATCATGCCCAATACCTCTTGATGCGCCAAACAAGTATAAAACAACTCCTAAATCATCATACACACACTAGAAAACAATTGTCTAGACTTTAAACTTCCTCCCATAAAAATCACCACCTACGTTAGAAGCGTAACGAATTTCCACCTGCATATGTTTGACTAACTGTTGGGGTCTCTAGCTAAAGAAAAAAATCTTGGTGATAATGCTGACAGTGTTAAAAACCTCCTTAAGCCTCCATACTCAAGAAATAACACCAAAAATCGTGATCCTCTATCAAATTTTAATACTTTGACAATAACGCAACAACTTTGCTGCGTTACTGTGTCACCTACCTCTTTTACAAAAAAATTCCCAAAAAAGCATAGGATGTGATTTATATAGGCTAATGAACTTCACATAAATAGGCAAAAAGCAAAATTTGTCTTAGTTTCCTGTCCAAACTCAAACCTTGCCTCAGCGAACAAGTCCATATTTCCTCTTTCTTCTTTTGGTTTTCCTGCAATGCCTCCTGCAACCGTTGCTTTGTATCCCTCAACTCCTTTTTCAAAGTGAGATCATGCTTGCAAATGTTCCTGAGCTATCTGTGTAGGGGGAGAGTTCTCTTTAACATATGCTTAGCTTCAAACAATGCTGGTTCACAGATGTTCAAGTGGTCATGTATCTTCTGTTTGGCCCTCTCATTTTGTTCTCTAAGCCTACTAATATCAATTTGAGCTTTCTTCAACTTCTTCCTCAACCTATGGAAAGTGTGGTGCCCTTCATCCAACTTAGCCTTCTGTTAGAACATCAGAAAGGCTGTAAATATTTTATTGATCTTGATAATTACTTGTGATGTTTCTTATTATTACAATTCTTTATATCTTCGTTCTTTAGTTCATCAAGAAATTACCAAAAGAAACAACACATAAAACAATAGAAATGTAGGTACATGCCAGGGAAAACCCCCCTCGAGGGGAAAATCCAATCACGATAATTCTTCCTTTCAATAGTATTCTTTGAGACTCTTCACCCTAGACCAAGACCGGACCTTCCCTCCACACCAAGTCAGCGTCCCATAAGTTCGACCTCTTTCTAGCAACGACTTACAACAACTAGCAACTTCCGACAACAATGAAACTTGGAAGGTTTCGATCTCCCAATCTAGGGCACGAAACAAAGAGAGAGAGACACCAAAATTTTGATTTTCCTTGTTTCCTTAGACTTCCACAAACTCACATTCACTTCGACTTCCCGACAATAGACTTTGCACCTTTTCCCAGCGACAAGAGAACTTCGCACTTCTGCCCAGCAACAAGGGAGTTTGAACTTGATGAGAGAATGATGCTCCAAATGAATTCGATGTCCTTCTTTTTATAGGATTTTATGGGGTCGAAGGGGTCCTTAGGCCGACTTGATCTTCTCTTAGGCTGACATGGTGTGGAGGTTACATAATTCATATTTGACTCAATACTTAACCTTTTTACATGATTCAAAAGCCTAAGAAGGGTCTCTTTAAATGTACACTAATTCTACAGACTCAGAATAAATCCTAAAGTCCTCAATGGGGCTTTGACCTAAAACATGGTGACCCAAGCATGAAACCCATGCTTTAGTAAGTCACAATAATAATAATAAAAATTCTTTACTTTATTCCTTTGACAAGTACATTACATAATGATTCAAGTACATTATTGAAGACAAAACATAGTTACATTTTCCAACACTCCCTCTTAACTAGGGAGGTATTCATAATGTACATATACAATGGAAGATTTCAAACTATATGAACCATGAAGAACTTTAGGCACCGCAATGCCATGGACTAGATTCTTGACTAGGGAAATCTATCCAAATAGTCACTCAATAGTTTAGACACTGCAATGCTAAGGACTAGATTCCTCACCAAGGCAATCTATCTAGGTGGGAAAGAGATGGACTCAAGCTTTCAACCACTCTAGGTACCATCAGACTTACTTGTTAACCACCAACCCAAAAATCCAGGTGTGTATCCAAAACCGAGCTCAATGATCAACACCACCTTTCCAACTTCTAGACATCAACGCAGTGTGTCGGCCGAATGTCCTCTCAGGCAATGCTTCACTCACAAAGCCTTAGCACCACTTGATCTAACAGATCAAGAATGATCAATCTCTCCTAATCAAACTTATTGGTAACCAACATGTTATCAAATTCTTCGAGAGATTCACCTATACAAACACAACCCCAATCAATAATATACTTTCACATGTACATAATCAAATACAAACCTCTCGGGTCTTACAGACAACTTGATGTTTCTTTTCAACTTTTCATAGTAGGACTATCAACTAAATCTTTGAAAGAATATTCCTGAATCATATGTTTTCCTTCCTACTTATCATGCAACAACATATCCTCTGAAATTCATTCTTTAATACCAAGCTACGACCTCCCCTTCAACCAGGAAGCACTTCTTTATCCAGACTCCCTCTTAATCTTAGGAAGATCTCTTCTATTCATGCTTCCTTTGGGAGATCAACTTCTTCTTTTCGACATCATAGAATCTTTCGTGGCTTCCAACAATTTTATCATAGTTATCATCATCCCCATCATGCTTATCACATCAATGAGCATTTTCACTAAGTTGAAGATTGTGTACCTGCACAACTTCAATAGCAAGTACAACCAAATCTACAGAAGCATGATGTTAGCCATATCAAAATCACAAAAGCATTTCATAAAGTCAATTACAAGCAAGAGACATATACTCTTTAATATCTTGTGAGGGACTTAGTTATAGACCCTAGACTACTTTATAACAACATTCATCCCATCTAGGGTTTCAATGCGTCTTCCAAGTTATGACATATCTTACTACAACATATAGTAAAGAATTCAAAATACATATGGATCTACAAAGCATCTATCATCTTTTCAAAATACATATGTCAAACTTCTCACTAGGGATTCATACAAATTCTAGATTTCATACAAAAGAATTAATCGAAGTCAATCACAACTTAGTCATTAACTTTACCAACTTTCACTAGGGTTAGTTCCAAACCCCTAGATTTTTCAATCAACCATTAATCAGTCACTAACATGACCAACTACTACTAGGGTTGGTTGCCAACCCCAGATTTCCGAGCAATCATCAATCTGAACCAAAAACTGAAATTTCAACAAATATCTCACAAATCTCAAGTTATCATATAGTCAATATTCATCAAAGATTTCTACTTCGACTAAGGTTCAACTCCAAAACCCTAGAATTCCATTTTCACAAACTCAACAATCATTACAAATCTCAAATCATCATATTCCAGATATTTTACCTTGACTAAGGTTTAATTCCAAAAAGAGTTCCATTTTCACAATCTCAACAATCATTACATACATAGATCTCAGATTGTTACATTTCACACTACACGATGTCACTACTAGGATTTAATTGCAAAAACCTAGATTTTATTTTCAACAATCATCTAATAGACTTCAGATTGTTATATCACATATACATACAATTTTAACTTAACTAGGGTTTAGCTATAACACCCTAGATTTCCATATATCATTATCCTAGAATCTTAGACAAGGACTTCCAGTAAATCCTAAGACTCATGACCATCAATGACTAGGTTAACACACATATCTAGGAATTCATAACCATACATAAGCATATCATATGTCCAATAACATAAATAAATTTGACCTAAACCAACCAAGGGTTTTAACCAAAAGGACATATCTATATGTATGTCTATATTTTATCATCATGGAAAATACATTTCATATCATGTGTTAGTCAAACTCATCTTCACAACAATATCAGATAACAATTAGACACACAATCTTTTTGATTACACTAGGGTTTGATCAGACAAACACACAGATACCAAAGAAAACATTTCTAAGACAATGTAAGGGTCTTGCTCACACATTCCACCAAACCCTAATGAGGTAGGGTTCCAATGTAGAAACATAACAAACCCTACATTACGAAAACTTTAAAGGTTTCAAGATTTTAGACCTTATCACTCATCCCTAATAAGTTAGGATTTCCTAATCATACCAAAATCCCAAACATGACATCATCAATAAAACTTAAACTAGCATTTCATAATATCCCTAAGCAATTTAGGTTTTCATACATTCACAATAACATACCCTTCGATTAGGGTTTTTCCAAAACCTGTCTAGGGTTCTATACAGTCAATCGAGAATATGAATGGGGTGGGTAGATTTATCAAGAGATGAATCACCCCAAAAAGAATCACTAAGATTTAATACAACTAGTCATAACAGAGTTAGTAATACATCGTCAAATGAATAATCCTTTCAATCAACATATTCAAAGCATACCTTTGTTTCTTGACTAACCTTGTCTTGAGATATCCTCCTTCTTTCAGATGTTTTCCCTAGTCCAGACAACAAAGGGAGAAAGGTGATTAGTATTTAATATACTAAAAAATGAATGAGTACGTGAACCCAAAACCAAAAAGACATAAGATACTTATCTTTGAGAGTTGTTGGTAGCTCCCTCCAAAGCTTGAGGGAAACCTACAAACTTAAAACAATACAAAAATGTCTTTTCCAAAATATGTTAAAAACCTATAAATTCTAAAACATATAAAACAAGATATGTGAAGCTCTAAGAAAATGACTTAATAGTGCAAGTCTCTAATGTTGGGTTCTTCGGGCTTGAATTTCTTTGAGTCTCCTTCTTCAACAAAGTTGGCTTGATCTCTTCCTCTCTCCTTATTATTTGGATTCTCGAGACAATCACATTTGTAGTAACCCTTATTATGACATTGATAACACCCTATCTTGGACATGTCAACTTTCTTCCTCAGTCCCTTTGATCTCTTTCCTTTATGATGAGAAACATAAGCATTTGATGGTCCTTCAAGATTGGCAACCATTGAGATCATTAATTCTTCTAGACTAAAAGTGGTCCATAATTGTTCAAAGGTGGGAGCTACCTTCCAACTGTTAAGACCTACAACAAATGCACCCCAAGAGGGCGGCAATCCTAATAGAGGGGTGATCACAAGTTCTTTTTCTGGGAAAATCTCATCAATGGCTAAGAGAACATCCCTAAGTCTAGCTATCTTCGCAAAGAAGGTTTCCACAATATCGTCTTTAGTCATCTTTGTAGTTCTCAACTCATTCTTCAAACTTGCTACTTGACCAGTGTTCTTAATAGTGAACAACTTCGAAAAGACTTCATACATCTCCTGAGCATGATAAATGTTAAGCTATGAATGGGACACGATTGTATTTTATCCCTTTTACCATTAGAGTCATGGCCACCAATTTTAAATCCCTAAATTTTACTTTGTCGGCATCATTGGCTTCTTCTGTAAGCTTCTTTACATTTCCTTTTACCAAGTCCAGCACCTTGTTCTTCTCGAGGATTAGGTCAATCCTCTTTTTCCAGGATTTGAAGTTAGATGCTCGTTCAATTCTCTCCTTGATTGAGTTAGACATCCTCCTTGAATATAATAGATTCCTTCCTTGAGATAGTACCTATGAATGGATCAAGTGTTAGAGATTGCCTTTTTCTTCCTTTTTCACCAAAGCTCTGATACCATGTTAGAAAATCAGAAAGGCAATAAAGATTTTATTGATCTTGATAATTACTTCTGATGTTTCTTATTATTACAATTCTTTATATATTCTTTTTTTAGTTCATCAAGTAATTAGCAAAGAAACAACACATAAAACAATAGACACCAGATGTAGGCACATACGAGGGCAAAACTCCCCTCAAGGGGAAAACCCAGTGAAGATAATTATTCCTTTCAATAGTATTCTTTGAGACTCTTCACCCTAGACCAAGACCAAACCTTCCCTCCACACCAAGTTAGCCTCCCAGAAGTTCGACCTCTTCCTAGCAACTTCAACTATGCAGTAGCTTACGAAAACTAGTAGCTTCTGGCAATAATGAAACTTGGAAGACTTCGATCTCCCAATCTAGGGCATGAAACAAAGAGAGAGACATGAAAATTTCGATTTTCCTTTTCTCCTTTGACTTCCCCAAACTCACATTCACTTTGGCTTCCCAACAATAGACTTCACAACTTTTCCCAGCTACAAGAGAACTTCACACTTTTGCCCAACAACAAGAGAGTTCGAACTTGATGAGAGAATGATGCTCCAAATGAATTCAATGTCTTTCCTTTTATAGGCTTCTTGTGGGGTCGAAGGGGTCCTTAGGCCGACTTGATCTTTTCTTAGGCCGACATGGTATGGAGGTTACATAATTCATATTTGACTCAATACTTAACCTTTTTACATGATTCAAAAGCCCACGAAGGTTCTCTTTAAATGTACAATAATTCTATAGACTCAGAATAAATCCTAGAAGTCCTCAATGGGGACTTTGAACTAAAACATGGTGACCAAATCATGAAACCCATGCTTTAATAAGTCACAATAATAACAATAAAAATTCTTTTCTTTATTCTTTTGACAAGTACATTGCATAATGACTCAAGTACATTGAAGACCCAACATAGTTACATTTTCCAACACCTTCTTTTCTTGCAGCGACTCTTCTTTCATCACACTTTCTTTCTGTTGCCACAACTTCTTGGTTGAATACCTAGTTACAAGAATCCTTGTTGATGAGGTCTATAGCTCTTGAATGTTCTCTGTTTCTGCGTTTTCTTTACCTTTAGACTTGGTAGTAGATGGAGTTGTCTTCATCACTGGTTCTACTTCATCAGTGTAAGGTGCCTTCTGAAAAACATTCTTCTTCAAATCCCTATTATCATGTTGAAGCTAGGCAAGAACTAAATAAACCTTTTTCAACTGTTCCTATAGTTATATAATCTCCTTATCCTTGTCATCTAAATCAACATTCTCTAGTATGGTATCTAGAACTTAATTTGGCTATTCATATGTTTGCTCAATGGGCAATCTCTTCGCAACAACTCTTGTGAGTGGTTTCTTGGGAACCTCCACCACCTCAGGAGAAAAATGAAGTTTTTTACCCTTTTCTTATCTGATGGGTCAACTAAAGTTGATGGCATTTTTACTGAGCTCTCCACTGCTGATTGAACATCCTTTGCCACAAATGAAGGTGTATATTTTTTACTCCAAGGTCTATTTGGAAACTCAACTATCAACTTGGATGAATCCAAGAATGATTGCCATGACTGCTTTTTCTTTTCAACTCTTCCACTACTAACAATATGGTCAAAGAATAATGAAAGAGATTGGGCTCCGCTTGACTTTGCTTACCCATATTATCTACCATCTTACCAATGCTCATGAACAAGTAGAAAGGTAGACTCAAAGGGATTTTACCTGTGAAATGCATCAACAACCTGAAATGATACTGATAAACTCTCCCAAATCTACCTTCACAAGTGAAATATCTCTGGATGACCTTGAGTAGTTTTCTATAGGGTTCAAGAAGATATTCCCTTGGCACAATAGCTCCATATTCTTTGTTTTTGTACTTTGGATTTAGGAAGTCTTTGTAGTGAACTATATCTAAAGGCATGCCCTTGAACCACTGTTCTCCATGCAAAGGGATCTTTGTAGCAACTGAAATGGTAACTCTGACACTGGGAATCTCAACTCTCCAACCTTAACATCTACCCTAGTGAAGTTTAAAGCAAACTCTTTGGTCAGTTGAACACTGTAACCTTGTATCTTTTCACAAAATCTGATTCAACTAGTCTGCTCAAATGCAACCCTAATGGCTGGATATGAGTTTATCAAGGCAAGATCTTGAGGCTCAAAACTGACTATGTCTCCCCCCCTCTACTTATTCCTATCTGGTGTGGTCTAGATTATAATGAAAATAATTCTAGGGTTTCTCAATGCAATTACGGTGTTCAACAACTTAACGCAACGAGAAAGCACAACGAGTATGAAATTAAGGTTTAGATGAGAGTTTCTGGCTGGCATAATTTGAATGGAAATCCCGTGTATTAAAAAGTTTAAAATACAAGAACCCAACACATAGAATACAATGCAACAATTTGTTGTTTCTAAATGCGGTGAATTTGTAAATACACAGGTGCAACGAGAAAGCGTAGCGACTTAGAGGTTATGGGGGTACAATCTTTTTTGGGCACTCTTTTCAATTGCTAAGGATGAAACTAATAACACACAATGTGAATCATGCTAGAAAAGAAAAATTTGGAACCTGTGAGTGATCGTGGTACAAGAAAACCTCCAGCTTGAAGAAGTGCAACTGGTCCCCTGCAGACAAAGCACAACAACTTCCTTTGGATTTTAGAACATCTAAGGAGGAGGAGAAACTGATTCGATGGCTTTTTGAGAGCTAAATGCATGCATTTGTCACCTTCCATGTGTTCCGAGCCTCCTTTGTTTAAAATGATTAGTTGCAAATTCAAATATGATAGCGTAGCTCAAATGATGAGTGCAACAAAAACTTGTAATGATGATGATGTGATGACTCAACCTTGCAACCAACTTGACAAGACACTATTGAACTGGACTTAATGATGAAAAATCAAATCCATTATAATATTCACTCATGACTTGATTGACACATTCCCCTAAACTTTTTAAACTTCGAACTTAGGAAATCAATGACTATTTCCATCATTATTTGAAACATTTGAAACATAACCCTATTTAGACTCAAACCAATCATATGATCTCACACTTCTCTTAAAAAAAAACTAATAACTTGATCTCTAAGAGATCCTAGAAGATTTTTACAATTTTACCAAAAATAAGAAAAAGACTAAGCTTGGCTTTCGACTACTATAACATAGGACACTGCTAGGCTTGACCCTTAGTCAAAACCCACATTGTTTGACCACTATAAATAGACCATTCAACCTCCTCCAATTGGCCATCAAATCAATTCAGATCATCAATAAAAGAAGTCTTCTACTCACACTTGCCAAGGAGGACAGAGGGGATTTGAAGTTGACTAGTGTTGACCAAGTCCTATTTTGATCTGTTTGATCGAACCTTTGACTACTCTGTATGACCGAATTTCTGAGGCTTGACCAAACTTATTTCTGGCTTAAGTTGACTACAGAGTTGACCAAACTTATGAGGCACATTATTGACCGAAATTCTGTGTTGGCCGCAGGCTATCTGAGGCAGTTTGATCGAACCTTCTGAGATAGATTTGATCACAGTTGACCAAAATTTTTTGAGCTAGATTTCACTGATATTTCTAGGCAGTTTTTGGTTGAGGTTTGGGCAGAGTTGATAGAGATTCTCAAGCATCAGTTTGACTGAAAAATAAGATTGTACCATTTGTTGAATTGAATTATAATTTATCCTAAAAATGATTGTTGGGTTTTCTCCCAAGGTTGGGTTTCGCAGGTGAAAATTTTGTAGTGTCCATTATGCTATTGTAATCTCTACTGCTCTATTGTATTTATAGTTGAAGTTCTTTTAAGTGGAATTGATAACATGGAAAGTGAAAAAATAGCATGAGAAGTAATTGTCAGTAGCATAAAATTGTGCTTGTCCTCTTAGCACTAGAAAATCAACATGGTATCAGAGGTATGGTGAAGGAAAAGGACATTGAGATCACTTTTGAAGACACCTACTTCTGCAATCAAATTTTGAGATCAGATCTTTGACCATGGGTTCATCTACTAAGGCAGAGACAAGTTGGAAGGTGCTACAAATTTTAGAGCATGGAAGATAAGGATTGATCTCATGCTTCAAGAAAATGATGTTATGGATTACGTGAAAGGAAAAGTTACTGAACCACAAGATAATGAAGGAAAGACAAGGTACAGGAAGCCTGAAATTACTGCAAAGAGGGTTCTTGTTGAATCCATTAGAGATCACTTGATTCCATTTTTTTCAGGGCTGGACGCTTCAAAACAAATGTATGATACCTTATTAGGATTGTATACCATCAACAACATTGGTCAGAAAATGAGCTTGAGGAACCAACTTCATGATGTTCATATGACTAGAGATGATACGGTGGCTTCCTACTTCATGAGTATCTCTTAATTGAGAGTTCAAATCAAGGCTATTAGAGAAAGCATTGAAGAAACATAACATGTGACTATAGATTTTAATTGTCTACCTGATTCATGGGATTCATTTGCATCTAGCATTTGTGGTAGAACAAAAATTCCTAAGTTTGATCAGCTATGGACCTCATGTACTCAAGAGGAATCTAGAATAATATCAAAAGGGAAGCTTTAGAGACCTCAATATGGTGAATCTCAAGAATTTGCATCTCATGCAAAGAATGGTAAAGTAAGAATAATTTTTGTAAGATTTCAGAAAAAAGAATACAGGTAGAAGACTTGCTCCCAATCATGATCAAAAGAAGAAAGACTTGTCAAATATTCAATGTTTTCGTTGTCACAAGTTTGGTCACTATAAAAATCAGTTCACTGAAAGGAAGAATTCTAAGATTGGTAGCTTGGGAGGTACTCCAAACCCTAGGGTACAAGGTTGTGGAGGAATTGGCATCACAAGGTCACTTGTGGGCTAAGAACCCAAGGTTGGGGTTTTTGCACCCAAAGGATTTGGGCCAAAATCAAGAAGAAAATTGATGACATGACACTTGGAGATGGAAGAGCAGCCTTAGAGGAACAAGGGGAAACCTCAAGCACCAAGAAAGGACATGTAAAAGTTGAGATATTAAATTTTATATGTTTATGTGTGTGAATTTGTCTAAAAGATGAAGTCAACCTTAGTTAAGGAGACCCTTATTAAAGGGCTATACGTCACCTTAAGAGAAGTTATAAATAGGAGTGAGGAGGAGCCTCATTCCTCAACCAATCATGTCACTTATCTCTCATGTAAAGAAAAAACAAGGACGTCGAGTACACCTCAGGGAACTGCAACCCTAGATGACCAAGCAAAGGAGAGAATATGGTATTCTTATAATATTTTGGTCTAGTTTTGGATAGGTACATGAGTGCAGAAAGGAGGAAAGGCTAAGATTGGGAGGATAGAATCTTGGCACCAAACATGAGTATACCTTCTCTAACAGACTGAGAATCTTAGAGGTGTTGCAAGTGGACGAAATAGAGGTTTTTGGAAGGTCGAGTAGATTACTAGTCTTCCTATGCTAGGCCGCCTTCATCAGGAGCAACAAAAAGTGGATATAGGTCTGTTGGAGTGGGTTTGAAGGTGGTTTTAGGCTACTTCAGATTGCCCTAGATAGGTCTAATTTCCTCACAGTAGTCTTATTAGATCCGAGGTATTTTGGGAGAGATGGAAGGACATCATCTAGGAGAATAAGTGTAGGAATAGGGTCCAAGTATTAGATAGTTGTTGGGATAAGGAAAAGAACAATTTTAGGAGGTTTGTAGTGACTTGTTCCAAGCCTGAAGTACAATCACTTGAGAAGGAATTTGAGGAGTGTTAGAAGGGAAGAATTAGTTTGAATATCAGGGTTTGTCTCTTGAAGGAATAAGGACAACCAAGAGAGATTATTTATCAAGCCCTAGCCTACTGTTGAAGAAGGATTTTCTACAGTTAAAGTGGGAAACCCTCTATGCCCTAAGTTTGCCTCATTGGAGTAGCGTAGGAAGGAAATAGAGGGAATAAGTCCCTAAGAGTTGTGTTCTTGAAGGACTAAGGAGCAGCTAGTGGGCAAGAAGTCCCAAAGACACTGAGGATCAACAGTGGGCAACCTAGAGTTGTTCATAAACAGAGTTGTGAGCAACTCAAAAAAAGACCCTATGTGTTGGTTATTGATGGACTAATGTTTAGCTAAAGGGAATATTGGAGAGTTGTGTTCAGTGACCTAAAGGAGCAGGATCCATTAATAGAGGTAGAGCTGCAGATAAGAGCCAAAGGACCAGACATATGTGTTCATGATAGGACCAATGGCGCTGTGAAGTGCACTAGATCAACTAGTAGGTTAGTTGTATCTTATTCAAGGTAGATTGGTGGTCATAGTTGTTGACATCAAACCCTAGTTTGTATTCTTGTATTAGTGATTGTATAAGGGCCATGATCCTTGGTACGTGAGCCCTAGATTTTTGTATTATAGATTGATAATATAATGAAGTTGGGTTATTGAAAATAGTAAAAAGTTGTGTATTTTTGCACTAGTTTATTTACTGATGTATTTGTTCCGCCATGCAAACTATTTTGTTGTGGCATTTGAATTGGTAGTATTAGAGATTCTAAGACGTAACCTAGATTCTCTAGTGTCGTGGAAAAACAAAAAAGAATGATAAGAAGAGGAAATGCAAGTAGCATGCTTCAAAAACAACCATAGATGATGATGAACATCTAAATCAAAAGAAATTCAAGATTGAAAGTGAACATGATTTTGTTTTGTTTTCTTCTCTTTCAAGTACTATTATAGTTAACAGTGACATATGGTTAGTAAACAATGGTCCCTCCAAACATATGACATGTAATTGAAACAATCTCATAGAATCAGAAGAGAAGTCAACACTAAAAGTGGAACTAGGTGACAATGGAAAATATGAAGTCAAAGGTGTTGGGTCAACTTCCTTCTAACTAGAGTTAGGAGGGAGTATTTATTTAAATGTTGTGTTGTATGTTCCAAATTTTAAAAAGAACCTAGTTTCTACTTCATCCTTGGAATGCAAAGGGTACCAGGTTGCATTTGTTGATGGACAGGTTCTTGTACGGAAAAAGGGATCAAGCATAGACTCTACAAAGGTGATTGTTTGAGAGGGAGGCTTGCACACACTCTAGGACAGTCAATTCATGTATTGGTACATAATGACGCTAATCTATGTGAGTTGTGGCACCATATATTTTCTCACATTCACTATAAGGATTTGTTAGTATTAAGGAACGTGGTTACAAGTCTTCCAGAGCTCCAAGTACAACATGAAGGAGTTTGCAAAGGCTGTGCACTTGGAAATAATGTCAAGGGACACTTTCCAAGCAATGACAACAAATCCAAAGGAATCTTGGAACTAATTCATTCAGATGTATGCATACCTAATGATAATAGCTTCTTTGGGTGGTTTCTTGTTATATTATGTAACATTTATTGATGTTTTCTCCTGAAAAATATGGATCTACTTCATGAAGAAAAAAGATGAAGTCTTTAACAAGTTTCAAGAATTCAAGGCTCAGGTAGAAAAGTTGATAGGGAAGATCAAGACTCTTAAGGTTAGATAATTGAGGAGAATACACTTCCAACAAACTCTTTATTTTTGCAAAGAAGTTGGGATTAAGAGGGAGTTGATAGCCCCTTACAACCCTCAACAGAATGGGGTTTACAAAAGGAAGAATATTACTATTGTGGAAGCTTCTAAGGCAATGATTCATGATCAAGATTGTCCATGTTCTTATGGAGAGAAGAATCCAGGATAGTAGTTTACGTGCAAAACGTAAGTCCTCATTGGATTTTGGAATTCGAGACTCCTGAAGAAATTTTTATAGGTGAGAAATCAGAGGTTGACCATTTGAGGATCTTTGGTTGTCATGTTTATATTCATGTACCCAACGAGAAGATGATAAAGCTGGAGATTTTTGGAAATAAGGGAACATTTGTTGGATACAGTGAGTCATTAAAGGCTTACAAAATTTATATTCGAGGACAAAGGAAGATTGAAGTCAATAGAGACATTACCTTTAATGAGGATGCAAGCTTAAGGAAGTCTAAGGATGTTGATGATGATGAAGAACATGCGTGAAGCTCCCAAGGATGTAGATTCAAGGCTGTCTGAACCTATGGAATATAGTTCAGGTCATCAACAAGAGCTAAAAGGGCCAAATGATTTCATGGACCCACCTAAGGTCATTTTTCTAGAACCTAAGAAGAGACCAACATGGATTCAAAGTACATTGCAGGAAGCAGAGAGACATGCAATGCCTCATGGAACTTTTAGAGAGAGTAAATGTCCCAATACCTATGTAGGATATGTGTTAAAATTGGAAACCAGGGCAAAACTTCATGTGGGTCATCTTATTCATGGCTAATAATATTTTTATTAGATTCCTCTTGTCGAGAGGTGTAGGATTGATATAAATATCATCCAATTCCGATAAGTATTCATGGAGATATGAATTTATTTTGATTATGGAATTATTATCAAGCCGACCTACAACTCATGTAGGCTCAGAAGCCCAACAGTCGCATCTATTCACCAACCAATGTTGTGTATAAATATAAGAGGACTTTTCCTCATTTAGTCTCACTCATCTCATCACATCTCTCTCTCTCTCTACTGCGCAGATATGAGTCTCTTCTCTACTGCGCTGAAATGGGTCTCTCTCTCTCACATGTGAAGACGGAAGCTGTTGAATATGAAGCTGCAACTGCAGAAGTAAAGATTGACTTGCGTGGCCTAGAAGATATCCTCTTTGGAACTGCAATGTAGGTTCATCTGAACCTCCTTTGAAAGCCGCAACTTTTGGTGGTGGAATGAAGTCAATCCGACGAACGGTTTGCAAGATATCGACTGCCCTAGTTTGAAGCCGGAAACTGCTGAAACTGAAGCCGCAATTGCAGAAGTAAAGATTGAATTTCGTGGCCTAGAAGATCTCCTCATCTGAACTGCACTGTAGGTTCATCTGAACCTCCTCTGGAAGCCGAAACTTTTGGTGGTGGAACGAAGTCAATCCGACTGTCGGTTTGTGAGATATGGTCTGCCCTAGTTTGATAATGAAGCCGCTAATGCTGATGCTACTGATCTAGGGTTTGCTACTGCTGATATGAATCAGATTTATTGTAGTATTTCTCTCTGCTGAATTATTGAAGATAAAAGAAGATTTGATCAAAGGGTTTCCCCACACATTGTGGGGTTTGTCCCTGGCTAGCCGCCACATCTTGTGTCTCTTGTCTTGGCTTGTTTTCTGTCGATCGTTTAATGTTCTATCTGCACTTTACTTTATGTACATGTGATTGCTAATCGGTGGAATATAATAATAAAAAAAAAGAAGTAAACTGTTATAAGCATAGAACATACCATAACTTAACATGGTATCGGAGCTGAGGTGAAGACAAAGCCCGAGCAAGAGCAAGAGCAATCATTGAAGAGAAGATTGGCAAGTCTATCCTAAAAGAACTATGGAGTCCTCAACACTCTTTCCTGCAGAAGACAAGCTCTGTGAGAAAGTTGACTATCACGGATGAAAGATGTCTATCGATCTAACCCTTGAAGATCAAGGAGTGCTGGACCATGTAAGAGGCAATATTGTTGAGCCTTCATCAAATGCATCTGCTGCTGCCTGGAACAAATGGAAAAATGGAGAAGTCAAAACAAAGAAGATCATCCAGGACTCTATCGACAAGCGCTTGGTGGCCTACATCTCTGATCTAGACACCTCCAAGGAAATCTACGACAGATTGGTGAGTTTATTTAAAGTTAATGATGCAAATCAAGTTTTGTTTCTTAGAAATAAGCTGAGGGAAATCAAGAAGGGTAAAGATGAAAGTATGCAAGCATACTTATTAAGAATCACCGAGATCAAGAACGATCTCCTATCTATTGGGGAAACTATTACTGACAGAGAAATGGCACTCACAACTCTTGAAGGATTACCATCTGAATGGTATGTGTTCAGGACTACTCTTCTGAACTATAATGTAATTCTTGGTTTCGAGGAATTAATGGCTAGATGCATTCAAGAAGAAACAAGGGAAGAAGTGTAAGAAATGCCCATGCCTAAAGGTCCTCCTGCTGCCTTTTCTTTTCATGCAAAGAAAAGAAATAATTCCGGGACTAAATCAAAAGGAAAGGCTGGACCTAAGGCTAGAAGAAAATGACGATGTTACATTTGCGATAAAGCAAGTCACTATGCAAGGGAGTGACCTCATAGAAAGGACTCACTCTAGGACGATGATCAAAATCCCTCTGATGGCAATCAAAGGAATGACAAATTCAACAGCAAAGGTAAGAGGAGAGCTGGGAATCAAGGAAAACGACAAGCATTCAAGAAGGCCAGAAATTCCAGGATGTATTAAATGCACCTGACCTCAAAAAGAACCTAGTGTCCATCTCGAGAATGGAAGACAAAGGCTACAAGGTAACCTTCAGCGATGGCAAGGTATGTATATGGAAAAATAATGTTAAAGATGCCTTTACTCTTGGGTTTAGTGATTCATTATATCAGGTCGATGGAAGTCTGCTAGGTGTCATGTCTTATGACACATCTCTTCAGTCCAAACTTTGGCATTAGAGGTTTTCCCCCCTTCATTATAAAGCTACTCGGTGTAAGACAAATGGTGATAGGGATGCTCGAATTCTGAATAGAGAATGAAGGTGTATGTCCAGGATGTGTTGAAGGAAAGCTCAAAAGGGGACCATTCCCCTCAAGCCAAAGCAAGACCTCTGATATATTACAATTGGTTCACTCAGGCATACCTGAGGTTGGCATTAAGAGGGAGACTACTACACCACATACTCCTGAGCAGAATGGTGTGGTGGGAAGGAAGAACCGCACGATGATGGAAGCTGTCTGGGCCATGCTACATGATCAAAGACTTCTGATGTTTCTATGGGCTGAAACTATAATCACCGTCGTATATGTACAAAATTGATGCCCTCATCAAGCATTGGGTTCCAAGACTCCTAAAGAAAAGTTCACCGCAAGGTGAACAATCTTTCGACTTTGAGGAGCTCTCAAGAAGCCAACACCAGGGAACCGAAAGAAAAGGATGATGAATCAATGCCTGATGTAGAAGAACCCATGGATCTGATAGATTCTCATCCACATGAGCCTTCCTCTTTTAGGAAGAGGCCTTCATGGCTTAGGGGGATACTTGATGATGCTAAAGGACATGCTGCACCCTGAGGAACCTTCCGTCAAAGTAAGAAACTTAATAGGTATCAAGGATACCTGAACATCATGAGCACGATCATACAAAATGAGCCTTCGTCATTCTCAGATGCCGTTAAGCATCAAGTATGGAAGGATGCTATGACCAAAGAATATGAGTCTATCATAAAGAATGATGTTTGGGAAGTAGTTCCCAGACCCCAAGACAAGACTGTTGTTACTTCCAAATGGCTTTACAAGATAAAGCATGCATGAGTCAATATCATTGATTCCGAGCCATCCAACTATGAGGAGGTAGTAGGTTAGCAAGTTTAGAAGGATGCCATGATGGAAGAATATCAATCCATCATGAAGAATGATGTATGGGATATTGTGCTCAGACTTGAAGGGAAGTCAGTGGTCACTTCCACATGGATCTATAAAATCAAGCATGTAGTGGATGAAATAATAGATAAGTGCAAAGCAAGATTTGTGGAAAGAGGGTTTCCCAGAAAGAGGGAGAGGATTATGAGTAGACATTTACCCCAATTTCCAGGTACACTTCTGTTAGAACTATTATTTCTATTGCTTCTATTATAGGTTGGAAATTGCATCAGATGGATGTGAATATATCTTTCCTCAATGGAGTGATTGAGGAAGAAATGCACATAGAACAACATCAAGGTTTTGAGGTGCATGAGAGGGAGACTCATGTTTGGAGACTGAAGAAAACTTTGTACCAACTCAAGCAGGCACCTTGAGCTTAGTATTATTAGCTTAATGGATACCTGACGAGTCTTGGTTTCACAAAGAGTGATGTTGATCCCTACCTTTACTAAAAGGTTACTAGAGGTGAGTCTCTGATCTTTTTATTATATGTTGATGACTTGGTTCTGACAAAAGCAAAGAATCTCATTGACTAGTGTAAGAGGGAGTTGATTTCCAAGTTCGAGATGAAGGTTCTAGGCTTGAGGCAATACTTCTTCGGATTAGAAGTATGAAAAAAGCTAGGAGATCTTCCTTGGTCAAGGGAAGTATATCATTATGATGTTTCAAAGATTTGGGATGATGGAATGCAAGTACATGTCTACTTCCATGGTGACGAACTTGAAGAAGCTATGAGACTATGAGTCATATTTGGTGGATCCCTCTATGTATCGATGATTAATTGGTTCATTGATGTATTTGGTGAATACTTGACCTGATATTTGCTTTGCCGTGAACACCCTGAGTCAGTTCCTAGTAGAGATGAGGCATGTACACTAGATTGCGACAAAGCGTGTGTTGAGATATATATGAGGTACAATTAGTTATGGTTTGATATATGTCTCAAATGGTGGAGTACAACTGCAGGGATTCTTAGAGTCCTATTGGGTAGGGAGTGTCGAAGACAGGAAAAGCACATTAGGATGTTGTTTTAGTTTGGGTTATGCTATGGTCTCTTGGATGAGTAGGAAGCAACCATTTCTTGTAATCAACACTGCAAAGGCCGAGTAAATTGCAACTAGTTTGAAAAGTTGTGAAGCAGTATG
Organism: Pinus tabuliformis; assembly: GCA_031772625.1. Classification (NCBI taxonomy): domain Eukaryota; kingdom Viridiplantae; phylum Streptophyta; class Pinopsida; order Pinales; family Pinaceae; genus Pinus; species Pinus tabuliformis. Next base: position 813,463,823 of record CM062820.1, read on the forward strand.
GCTTCATAAGATACCTGCAGGATTGTTTGATCATGTGCAAGATTCATCTGTTATACATTGTGACAATCAAAGCTGTGTGAAGCTTTCAGAAAAATTCAATTTTCAATGATAGGTCAAAGCACATCGAGATCAAGTATCATTACATCTGAGCCATCGTAAATAAGGGAGTTATGAAGCCCCAATATGTTTCCACAAAAAGCAGGTTGGTGGCATTCGCACCAAGCCTCTGCCCAAGGCAAAGTTTGCATACTTTAGGGACAATCTTGGAGTGGTTGAGAATGATTCCCTCATTGAGAGGGAGTGTTGATGTTGTAGGATCAAGGGGCATATATTCTCCCTAGGTCCAGATATTGATAGGTCAAGGTATTGACTAGGGGCCATGTAATGTGGTTACGGAGAATGGCCCAGAGAGCGTCAGGGTCCAAAGTGCTCCCCTAGATTTCCAAGAGGTACTTGGCTAGTGGGTAGAGTGAGTGCCTTTAGCATCAGGAAGGTATGTTACGATTAATTATTGTGCAGGAATGGTAATAGCCTAGGGTATTACCTTGGGTTTAGGTGTTGAATAGGTTTAAGGTGATGACTTCAATAATTGGTGAACGAGGACTAATCTTGGCCCAACAATGCCAAAAGGCTAGTGGGATCCCATAAAGCCTTTGGCAAGTGGGTGACTAGATCCATTTGCAAAGGAGAGTTGATTGGTAGGTAACCATTTCCATTTTCATGATGCTGATGCAGGATGCTTCCACATGTAGTGGATGGATTCATCAACATAACTAGCTCTTTTAATGTTTTCTATAGAAGGAGAAATTTTCAACAAAATGGACATCTAAAGAAGTCAAGATGAATACCTCCCTAGCTAAGAGGGAGTGTTTATTTTTGTAGCTACAATCAATATTAAAATTAAAGAGAGAAATATTTTAATTAGGTTCATGTTAGCTCCAGGAGGACAGGTCGGCCCCACCAATTGAATGGGCTTGACCCTTGGTCAAAACCCACATGGTTTGACCACTATAAATAGACTATTCGATCTCCTCCAATTGGGCATCAAATCAATTCAGATCATCAATCAAAGAAGTCTTCTTTTCACATATTCGAAGGAGGAAGGAGATCTAATGTTGACCAAGTCCTATTATGATTAGTTTGACCAAAACTTTGACTGCTGAGGGTTTATTGAATTTCTATGGGTTGACCGAACTTCATTCTGGTTGAAGTTGACTGTAGAGTTGATCGAACTTCTGAGGCATACTGTTGATTGAAATTATGAGTTAACTGTAGGATATATGAGGAAATTTGAGCAAACCTTCCGAGGCATATTTGAATGCAATTGACAAAGACTTTGTAGGTAGTGTTTGGCTGAGGTTTGGGAAGAGTTGACCGATATTATTGGGTGGTTGTTTAACTAATATTTTGGGCAATTTGGACCAGGTTTGACCTAGCTAGTATGTGTGATCTGTTACATAGTAATTTGTCAATCTCCTGACACTCCCCGTTCTTGATCCCAGAGAACCCTAGTAGTGACTACTATGTTATACTTTCACCATGAAACCTATGCTCATGCATCCCTTGAAGTTTGAAGAAAGTAGTCCCCACTCCCTTCAGAACATTTCCAGAGAATCCTTCTTAAAACCTAGTTTTTAAGATCAACGCTCTTTCCCAGTGTCTCACCCACGCCGATTTCCAGAGTTTTACACTATGACCCATGCCGATTGGCGCTACTGTTAGCCCAATACCCGCGCCAGTCTACTTTTGGAAAGTTTTTATAAAAGGAAACATAGTTTCACATCTAGAAACTTCTAGTGGCGATGTGCTGGATGTTCGTTTGGTTGGAAAAGGGCTAAGAACTCCATATAAGGTTCTTTCCCCCTTAAAAGTGTACCTTCCCAAGGAGATAATACCTTCTTCTCCCTTGAGTGGATCTCATTCTTATCCTCCTCTCCCTATATAAATCACTTCCGCTTACCCTTTTTGGTTACAATACACACAATACAACACATAGTGAAAGTGGTGGAGAGACAGAACCAACTGCAAAATTATGAAATCTTTAGCTTTTGATAGAAGAAGATTAGTTTTAGATGATAAAAGACTAGTATTTTGTAGCTAAAGTATGAGGAGAGAGAGTTAGAGCTTGGAAACCATTTCATGTCAAGATAGGGGAGGAAAAGAGTGTTGAAAAGGTGTGTAGCAGGACTTGGATACCACAAAGGAGATCTCCAACGTCAAGGCTTCGGTTGTATTTCTCTTTGAAGTTTATTTTAATACAACTAATGTCTTATTTCCTATATCGGGTGTAATATTACATTTGATAGCTTAGAATTACTTGACCTTTTAAGTAGATTCGATTCAATTTTATGCTATCACGTTTGTTGTTGTTTCTTGCATGTTTGTTTCAGGTACTTGAATGAAAGGAATGAAAGGAAGCTGGAGCAAGGAAGCAAGATCACCATCAAGTGGATTAGTGTTATAAGAGGTAGGCCCTCTTATTCGATTCTAATCTAAGGAAATTTACATTAGATTGTCTTGTTTGTGGCTAGACCCACTCTCTTGGGCTAGAGGGATCATCTCTGTCCACATAGAGGATATTCCTACACCACAAATTGGTGACTCCGCTAGGGAAATACATCTCCTTTTCATCACTCTGTTTTTTCTACTTGTGTGCCTAGTTTGTTTATTTATGGTCTTCTGGATATGTATTGACTTGTTTGAAGGCATACAAACACTAGCCCACCCTCTGATGTGTTAAGTATGGCCCTGTGTGAAGTTCTTTTTTATTTTTTCTTTGAATCCCTTGATCAACGCTATTTTTGGCCAAACAGTCGCGCCAATCAGGCCTATCAGTGCTAGTTTTAGCTTGACAGTCGTGCCGGTCGTGCTGATCAATGCTAGTTTCAGCCCAAAAGTCATGTTGGTCTCTGAATTAAGAAAAAATCAGATTTTCTCCCATTCCAGTGTTAGTGTATCTTAACCCTCAGACTCCCTTCTTCTTCCCGGAAGTGACTAGAATTCTTTGTTTTCTGGTTGATTGATTGATTGGCTTGAATTTTCATTGCTTGATTTTTTGAGTTTTTTGGATGGTTTTTATGATCCTAGGGAATCTAGGTCAATTACCGTTCATTTTTTTATTTACTCATTGTGTCAAGTTTCTGATTTGCTGCTTCATTCAATCCATCTTTCAGTTGCAACATCTTCATTGCTTCATTTTCAATTTAATGAGTGAAAGGGCCTCGTTTGTTCTCGTATTTCGAGTGTCTCTTTTCTCTTTCCGAGCATAGATTACATTGCTTCGTTTGTCGACTAAAACATTTATGTGTTTGGTTTGTTCGATTCAGGGAAGAAGTTTCTTTTAGTTTCATTTATCATGCTTTGGATTTGATCGATGCTTTTTTGTTCAGAATTGTGAAAATTTTCATTAAAGTGCTTTATGTGAAAGATTCATTTCGCATTTTATGAAAAGAACATCATTCTAGTTTACTTAAGCGAAAATATTGCATTAGTAGTGTCATTGAGAAGCTAGAATTGCATCATCATAAGCATTGGAAACGAAATGAAGCTTCTTTTGTTGTTAAGTGAAGATTAAGTACATTTAGCACATGTATTAGTGAAATATTTCATTCTTTGATTGTTGCATTGGTTGTGTGCTCTCTATCCCTCAATTAGTGTTAACTTTCATTGAAGAAAGATTTAGTTTCTCATACAACTACATATAGGAGTTTTCAGATGACAACGGTAGGGCCTTGGAATTGAAACCTAATTCAAGATCAACCGTTAAAATTTATTGAATTAACCTAAGGAAGCATTGAAACTTAACGCTCACATTTAGTGGTCTAGGCTAGAGACGTGTTCTGATGTCTTTAAACCTAGAAGTTATCGTTCGCTTTAGCATTAGACAGTGCTAGTACAGACTTGTGCTCCCTGTACCGTCACGTATATAAAGGGAGACCTCACTAGGTTTGCAATCATTTATCCATAGGAAGCCGAGTCTGCAACTTTGTAAACGTGACACACCAAACACAACATTCAGGGAGATAGCCTGCTCGTACCTTTCGGTTTGACGGGAGGTATTCTGCAGTTCACAGTTATCTGGTAATCCTTTTGCCTAGATTATCCTGAACAGTCATTTTTGTCTTTTTGACTCTTTAAATTTAAAATATCATCAAGCACTTATCCTTTTGAGCTCGTTCAAACCGAAAGTGACTAGAGTAACCTTTTGTCCTTTTCTTGACTCTTAAAATATGAAAGGGAAAGTTTTGTTTCAATGTCTTAAAATTGATTGTCCACAAAATATTCCTGGTTAAAGTTATCTTCTTTAGTGATTCTTTAGGGTCGATTCCAATGGCAACATTTCCAGAGTCTGCCAGTCAAGGATTCCCCTCGGATGGGAATCATGGTCCTTTTCCTTCTTTTGGAAATGATGGTGCTCCTTATATGACAACTTTGTCCCTCCCTGGGTTAACCATTGGTTTACCTATTTGGTTACTTTTGACCTCGGTGGTCCCGAGTGTCCCGACTCCTGCCCATCCATCTCCTTCATTTGAACCACATCATGTTGATTCTAAAGTTGACCTCTCACCTTCTTCTTCTACTTCGCTTGGTGAAAGTTTGAAATCCAGTAACCAGGAGGCTAAGAAGAAGGAGAAGAAGACGCAGAAGAAGAAGTCAGATAAGCGAGATGCCAACCATGCAGCTGTTACTCCAAATGCACCTCCCGTAGACAAACCTTCCAATCCTCCATGGGAGGTCAGATTCCCTTGCAATCTGTGTACGGGTGACCATCTCCTTCGAGACTGTCCTGACATTCCTAGAGTCTTAGAGGTATGGTCTCAAGACCTGAATCAACCATCCCTGTCGACCTCTAGAGATCATGTCGATGTTTCACCCTCAGTTAGCGATGGTAAGAATAAGGGAAAAATTAAATTCCCCTGTAGGTTATGTGAAGGAGAGCATATTCTTCACCTTTGTCCTTTTATGGATAAAGCTTCCAAGTTTTTGGAAAACCTTATAGCTCCTCAACCTCAACTTCCTGTTGGTTATCAGAGGCTTTCTTCTAACCCTCTCCTAGTTGGTAAAGAGATTGACTTGGATTCATCTCTTGCCCATCCTACTCTTCCTGAGCATGACTCTCTTGTGTCTGTTCTGACCAACCATTGGTCGAAAAGAGTGTCGACTTGGCTTCGCCTTAAGTTGTTCACTCTGTTCTCGAAGAGACTGGTGATCATGCTACTCATGTTCTTCTCGTCTCCTCATATTCTCATGAATTAAAGATTGGCCCTCCCGTCTCAGTTGTTCAAGAGAGTCCTTCTCCTCTTCTTACAGAACATGGGGGGAATAGTATGATACCCCCACGAAGTAGTTCTGTTGTTTCTTTTGATTGGAGTCCATTGACTGCTTTCCGCCTCCCTTCTTATGTGCCTTTCCAGATCACAGTACAAGCCTATAATATGGTAGTATATGGAACTACATTGGATGAAGTCACATCTATTAGCATCATGTCTTCTACTACTTGGCAAGCTTTGGGTTCCCCACAGCTTGTGCCTGTCACCCAAAATCTGTTGGCTTTCAATGGAGGAACCAGTCATCCCTTAGGGATCCTTCCAAAGTTCCCTATTAATTTGGGAGGAAAGACCGTCTATATAGACGTGATGGTAGTCCAAGGTCCCTTAGATTTCAATATTATCCTTGGACGTGACTATGTTTATGTCATGGGAGCTCTTGTTTCTTCACTTTTCCATGTGGTTTGTTTTCCACATGAAGGGAGAATAGTGAACATTGATCAATTGTCGTTCATTGGTCACCAGGTGCCTCCTATGCAACCATTATCCCCTATTGGTTCTTGTTTGTAAGCAATACCCTCCTCGCCACAGGTCAATTATGTGGCTACCCGTTCCATCTCCACATCTACTGATGATCACACAGATGGTATAGTACATTATGTACTGGGGGATTTGGAACCCAATCTGTCATTGGTACCAGTTGACATTTATTCCTCCCAGAGCGTGGTTCTCTCGTCTAGTGAGGACCTCTTGGGAGCCATGTTCTCATATCGTCCGTGAACAGGGGTCAGAGCATATCTCCTTGTCTTGTGTCAAGCTCGTTAAAAAATGAAACAAGGGGCCGGAGCATAGTTCCTTGTCTTGTGTCAAGCTCCTTAAAAAATGAAACAAGGACCTTGGAGCAGAGTTCCTTGTCTTGTGTCAAGCTCCCTAAAAAATGAAACAAGGGATGTGAGCATAATTCCTTGTCTTCATCAAGCTCATTAAAAAATGAATCAAAGAGCCCAAGGATAGTTCTTTTACTGTGTCAACCTCGTTAAAAAATGAAACAAACCCCTGTTCCAAATCGAGTCTTTGATTAAGATCTTGTAAAATCCTAGTCGAGTCTTTCCTGGATCTCGAAAGTGAACCTTCATTCCATCCACCTTGCTAAATGAAATGAAGCTTGGGGGGCATGTACCTCAAATTGAGTCATTATGCTGAGGGCATGCAAACTTAACTCAAGCATAGTTTGTCTTTGTTTCAAGCTTGTGTAAAAATGAAACCAGACTCAAGCATAGTTTTTCATTTCAAGCTTGTGTAAACATGAAACCGAATTCAAGCAGAGTTCCCCATGGTTCAAGCTTGTCTAAAAATGAACCCATGCCCGATTTACATCTCCTGATTGTCGTTTTTATTAGCTAATTTTTGTTGGATGAGCCTTGGTTGTTTCATTCCATTGCCACCATCTCTTTGGTTAGTCATAGCTTTCACTTGGTTGTTCTTCCTTTCCTAAGGAATCACAACGATGAGTGGTTTTACTAGCCAGCCTCTTGACCTCTTAGTTTTTGAGCAGTTCCACCATAACCAGAACCGGTTGCTACCCTTTATACCACTTGTTCCTCCAGGACGCGTCACCTTTAAGCTCTTTTTTGACTCGTAAAAAATGAAGAGATCTCTGAGTATTTTTCCCTTTTAGACTCGTTAAAGAAAATAAAATCAGGGAGTCATCTTTGAGCTCTTTTTTGACTCTCAAAATATGAAAATATTGCCGAGCTCTTGTCGTTTTGAACTCGTTAAAGGCTACAAAACTTCTTTTACCCAGTATACATTTACCCTTTTTTTCGGGATGGGATAAAAATATTTATGAAAAAGGTATACCTTAGTCAAACATGAATAGGAGGTTCTCTTGAATATTGTTTTCTACCTTTTCAGGTTTGAGAGAAAACTTAACGAAAAAGGACCCTTGGAGTTTTCTTTTTCGTGTCTTTTTCAAACTCGCTAAACATGAAAAAGATTATGAGTTTCACCTTTGTCGGACTCGTTAAAAGATTAAGTGACATAGGACTTGTCATTATGACGAGATTGGGCTACTCCTTCCTAGGGCTCGTAAAACTTACTAGGGTGGATCCATCCGAAGAATGGACTTATATTACAAGCATATGCTATCCCCGTCAAGCTTGTGTAAAAATAACTGGGGTACTTGCCAGAAATGGTGGGGGAAAATTGGAAGTATTTCATTAGTTGTATTCTTCATTTGAGGAAGCATGTCGCTCTTGAACATTGACACTCATATGCTATTCATGTCGGGTTTTGGGACATCCTCACTCTATCACTTGCCTCCCTGGGTTTTGGGTTATCCATTTTAAACCTCTCATGTGATCTCTACCACATCACCATGACCTTTGATCCTATGATGTCAAGTGCTGCCAAAATCCGAAATCGTGTCATCCACATGTTCAAGAGAAGTCTTCCTACATGTACATTGTTTGATCATATGTCACCATCTTGGATAACTCTCATTCATTGTGTTTCCTGTTTCGTGTCGATGATGAAGCATTCATTATGACCTTCCTTCGACAAATCACTTCCTGTCGACTTAAGCTCATTATCCAGGAAGTTGATCTAGAAAATCCCTTCCAATACCTTAGAGCTTGCATGACTCAATGAAAATTTATTCGCACTCGATGACAGGTTCTCATCATTGGCCCTCGATCGAGTGATTTCATAGGTGTTCGACTTCAGTTCCTTATTCACATTTCATGAATTGTATTAATAGTACCTTGAGAGCCATTGACATTATCGGTGGTTTCTCTCACGCTTGTTAATGATTCACATCATTGGCCGATAATCAAGTGATTTTCTAGCATGTTCGACTTCAACAGGACTATTCACATGTTATAATTTGTACTTTGATTAGGTAGTGTTGGAGCGCAAGACCTTGGGCTGAGATCACAAAATTCCAGGTTGCGAGGAGTGATGAGTAATTCATGATTACATACATGATTCTTTAGACAGATCGCTGCAACCATGCTGTGGGTATCATTTTGATCCTACTCAGTCAAATGGGTGTGACCATACCGTGGGTCTTTTCATTTTGATCCTGTCTATGCGGATGCCTACGCCCATGACGTGGATCTATTTCATATGATCCCTTCAGTCGGATGGTTGTGTCCATGCCGAGGATCCATGCATAGGATCCTTTTCTTGATGGATAGTTATGCCTATACCATGGATTCATGTATTGTTATTTGCCTCTCATGTTTACCAGGCATGACTATCAGATTTCAGATATGTACATGTATGTTTGAGTTGCAGGTCTTCTTCCGATGCTGGTATTCCAAGTCTTCGCTCCGTCTTAAATCATTTCATCCATTGTTCTCAGCTCTGATTTCATGCTTTAGGGGGCATCTGTTACACAGTAATTTGTCACTCTCATGTCATTCCTCGTTCCTGATCCTAGAGAACCCTAGTAGTGACTACTGTGTTATACTTTCATGATGAAACCTATGCTCTTGCATCCCTTGAAGTTTGAAGAAAGTAGTCCCCACTTGCTTCAGAACATTTCCAGAGAATCCTTCTTAAAATCAAGTTTTTAAAGATCAACGCTCTTTCCCAGTGTCTCACCCACGCTGATTTGTAGACTTTTACACTGTGACCCACGCTAATCGGCGCTACTGTTAGCCCAATACCCACGCCAATCTACTTTTGGAAAGTTTTTATAAAAGGAAACAGAGTTTCACGTCTAGAAACTTTTAGTGGCAATGTGCTGGATGCTCGTTTGGTTGGATAAGGGACGAGAACTCCATATAAGGTTCTTTCCCCTTTAAAAGTGGACCTTCCCAAGGATATAAGACCTTCTTCCCCCTTGAGTGGATCTCATTCTTATCCTCCTCTCCCTATATAAACCACTTCCTCTTACGCTTTTTGGTTACAATACACACAATACAACACATAGTGAAAGTGGTGGAGAGATAGAAAGAGCTACAAATTATGAAATATTTAGCTTTTGATAGAAGAATATTAGTTTTAGATGATAAAAGACTAGTCTTTGGTAGCTAAAGCATGAGGAGAGAGAGTTAGAGCTTGGAAGCCATTTCATGTCAAGCTAGGGGAGGAAAAGAGTGCCGAAAAGGCATGTAGCAGGACTTGGATACTGTACAGGAGATCTCCAATGTCAAGGCTTTAGTTGTATTTCTCTTTGAAGTTTATTTTAATACAACTAATGTTTTATTTCATATATCAGGTGTAATATTACATTTGATAGCTTAGAACTCCTTGACCTTTTAAGTAGATTGGATTTGATTTTATGCTATCATGTTTATTGTTGTTTCTTGCATGTTTGTTTCAGGTACTTGAATGAAAGCAACGAAAGGAAGCTGGAGCAAGGAAGCAAGATCACCATCAAGTGGGTTAGTGTTATAAGAGGTAGGCCCTCTTATTCGATTCTAATCTAAGGAAATTTACATTAGATTGCCTTGTTTGTGGCTAGAACCACTCTCTTGGGCTAGAGGGATCGTCTATGTCCGTAGAGAGGATATTCCTACACTGCAGGTCAAGTTGACCAAGTTTGACTGAAAATTCAGATTGTACCATTTGTTGAATTTAACTATAATTTCTCTTAGACAATATTATTGGGTTTTCTCCCAAGGTTGGATTTCGTAGGTGAAATTTTTTTGGTGTCTACTGTGCTATTATGATCTCTACTATTCTATTGTATTTATAGTTGAGTTTTCTAAAGTGTAATTGCTTAATGATAATCTAGAAAGTGCAAAAATATCATTGGAAGTAATTATTAGTAGTAGAAAATTGTGTTTGTCCTCTTAGCACTAGGAAATGAATACCTACTAGTTGTTTGGGAAAAATACGACATTTTTTACAGGACAAACACATTAATCAACTACTCGCACAACCAAATCAAATATTATAACACTCGTGTTTCTATGATCACATTGAGCTAGGTCGAACGATGGGCGTCCTGCACTAGAAGGCATTTGCTAACCAATATAGGGGCATCGCCTAGTTTGAAACTTGATTTACCTATCTAGCGAGGCTTATGGGTGGTTGCGCTAGGCTCAAGTGTTTATAGTAGTCCCACTGACTCGATCCTAGGTCCCTTGGTGATAGGCGACAAGTTTATTGATTCTCTTGATAGAAAATAAGACACACTAGTGTTTTTATGTGGTTAAAAAATTCTAAGAGGGAAACATTCCATGTCCTTAACCAATCTGGCCATTTGAGGAAATTTATTAATACAATACAAAAAATTGTACATAAGAGAGTTTCTCACAATCTATCATCAACAAATAACCCTCCATGCTACTTAAATAGAGATCATGGATCATTTGGGTGTTAAGCCATGGATCAATAGTCATTAGTATTGAGGATAATTTGACTTGTTTGATCACTCTATGTCTAGAACATATCATGAATATCAGATTCCATAAAGTACAAGAACATATTAATGCATACTAAAAAACCACAAAGATGCATTAGACTAAGTTGATTTCAACCAACCTCTAAGTGTGTAAATATCCTATCATCTTGCCTTGAGAATAACTTGGAACATAATTGAAGGATTTATAAAGGTTGCACAATAGGAGGATGGAGGCATTAGAGCCTATCCCTTAAAGACAAATTCTTGAACTCTAGACATATATCGAACTTTCAAGAACTTCACTTTTGTAGGAGATGTTGTGAAAATGTTTGCAACTTGTTCATATTTTCAGAAAAAGTGCATTTCAAGAACATGATCATGAATGAAATTGTTATGCTCTTAACCTGCAAAATGATACCCAAATGCAGAATATGCGAAGAAAAGATACCCAGAACATAGAATAGCAATGATTTTATGATTCCGAGAGTAATGTTCACTTGCCTCTTCGAGGGGGCAACCTCCAATAGAGCAGAGCTCGACTACAAAATAAGACATGATGCTCCTCGCAAGGAGTCTATATCCTTTATATATGACTCATACATGCAATACCACGGACCAATACCATGGGTTTTATTAATACCATCTATCTAATACTACGACCCATTTGCAACTAACTGTGGTTCCGTCATTAATTGCGGATTAACCACTTACAATTATTAATATGGGCTTTATTGACTCTTGACTATGATGTGATCCCATTACATAAATAAGGGGGTTAGGGTGGGACCCTAACATTCCCTCCCCCTTAAGACTAGCCTTGTCCTCAAGGCTGAAGCTGCGGAAACTGCTGAAGAATAGTGGCTGGTTCCCAAGTTGCATCTTTCGGAGAGGTGTCTTTCCATTTGACGAGGAATTCCTTAATCATGCGACCGCTTAGTTGCTTGTCTCGTGTGTCTAGGACCTGTTCAGGTTGAAGCCAGATGGACCCTTCTTCGTCCAATTCAGGTAGACTGGTCTGAATTTTGCAATTGTTCCCAATCACTTTCTTGAGGCATGAGACATGGAAAACTGGATGGATTTTTGCAGTAGGTGGCAAGGCCAACTTGTAAGCCACTTCTCCAATGCGCTGAAGTACTTGATATGGTTCGTAGAATTTGGGAGATAGTTTCTGACACCCCTTGTCTTTGAGTGATGTTTGCTTATATGGTCGTAGCCGTAAAAAGACCTGATCCCCTTCTTGAAATTGGCGCTCGGAGCGATGCTGGTCTACTTTTTGCTTCATGTGGTTCTGAGCTTGATGAAGATTCTCTCGAAGATGGGCGAGCATGGTTGCGCGGTGTTGTAGGAGTTGATCCACTGCTTGTACTTTTGAGCACCCCTTGAGATACAAAGTAGGTGAAGGTGGGAGTTGACCATATACTGCTTCATAGGGAGTCATTTTGGTGTCGGCATGATAGTTGGTGTTATACCACCATTTAGCCAGAGGTAACCACTGTACCCAAAGGTGTTGCTTTTCTGAAGTGAAACACCTAAGGTAGGTTTCTAGACATTTGTTGACGGCTTCGGTTTAACCATCTGTTTGCGGATGATAGGAAGTAATGAGTTTTAGTTGAGTGCCTTGTATCCTGAAGAGTTCCTGCCAAAAATTACTGGTGAAGATCGGGTCGCGGTCGGACACAATAGAAGTGGGCATGCCATGAAATTTGAAGATCTGATCCATGAAAGATTGAGCGACCAAAGTTGGTGTAAACGGGTGGGGTAAGGTGCAGAAATGAGCATACTTCGATAGTCGGTCCATCCCCCATTTGAAGTTTGACATTTTCACAGCGGCCTTCACATTTCATTGTGCCTCCATCCGCAATTTGAACTTGGAAGTTAGAAACTGCTCGTACAAAACAATGCACTGCTTCTGTGACTTTTTGATGGATGAAATTATGTGCACTTCCACTATCAATCAAGACTACTACTGGGCGATGTTTAATAAAACCTTTGATTTTGAGAGTTTGAGGGGAAGAAATCCCTGCCAAAGCATGCAACGAAATAACTGGTTCGTCAGAGACATTGTCCTTTTGGTTGTCTTCTTCTAGCGGCTCATGTTCCTCAAGTGGTGGATCTTCCTCTGTTGAGCTATAGTCAGTGGCATCAATTTGAAAAAATTTGGGCTCCTTGCATTTATGACCTGGGGAGTATTTTTCATCACAGTGGTAACATAGTCCTTGCTTTCTTCTGTCGGCCATTTCCGGAGGGGACACCTTTTGGACCTTAAGTGTTTGAGTCGTGTTGTGAGCCTGTGGGGGGTGACCTTTAGCGGAGAAATTTGGGCGACTGTATTGGGCTGCTAATGCACATTCCACGTTACGAGATACCTTGCAAGCCTCCGTCCATGTGGGAGGGTGGTGCAGTAGGACTTGAGCTTTGATGGCTTCTTTAAGACCGCTGATAAAACATTCCGTGTAGAACACATCTAAGAGACCCCAAGTGCGGAAGGCTAAGGCTTCAAAAGCTATAATATATTCATCCACTGTACCAGTCTGTCGGAGCTTAGTAAGACGACCCAAAAAAGATGATTCCTGGTCAAAGCGGTCTTGAAGAGCTTTGGTGAATTTGGTCCAAGTCCTAAAAGGTCCAGTGCAACGTTGATGCCATTCCCACCATTGCCACCTTTCATTGTCCAAGTACATGATCCCCAACAGAAGCTGAGTCTCATCATCTAAGATGTGATTCAGTTTGAAATACTGGTCCATTTGCGCTGTCCATGCCGACAGGTGAGAACCGTCAAATTTATGCATATCCAACTTGGGAGGTCGCTGACTGGGTTGTTGGTGGGTGTGCCAGATGTGAGGAGAGTGGCTAGACTCACCCTCATTGTGTCCATTGCCATTATACTCCTCCTCGTGGGCTTGCTCCTTGCCCTTCGGGATTATTTTCTCGACCATGCTACATAGTCCGCTAAGATGAATGTGGAGGGTTTGCACTGATTCTTCAAGTTTGTCCATCCTTTCATTGGCCATCGCTTGAGCTCTAGTTTATACCATACACCAACCTGATTTTTTAAAAATTGGGACCGCCTAAAAACAATTTCCACTAAGAAGTGAATGGTATCACCGTGCTCAGCTCGTCGTCCTGATTCTGATGGGCTAGATCACCAATAAGCGCCCCGAAAGATCTCAGACTTTTTTTTTTGTTTGATTTACTCCTTCCTTATCAATACTGCAGTCGCCAAATCCTCAAAATGTCAATGCGGCCAAAAGTCCTGCGAAAATTATACCCCGGTATAGGAACCCTTCACAACGACTCTGATCTGGTGGATCTGAGAGATCTGAATGGCGGATCTGATAGCTCTAGGCGGCGGAACAGACTGCTTCTGTGGATCTGATGGATCTAATAGATCAGAATGGCTGATCTGCGAACTCGAGACTACGGGACTGATCTCTGCTGCTGCTGCACCCCTTTGCACAAGCGGATCTGGAAGAGATGATGTGTGATCCCCCGATAGAAAAGGAAACTATGGTCTTGAGGAGTGTCAGGTGCTACAGATCGCAATATACATAAGGGTCTGGCAGTAGTACTCGGCCCAATGTTTCAGGGCTCTAACTAAGGAGGATCGATCGTACCCTTAGCCGTACAACCCGACTACCCTATCGTACGGGCGAGTAATCTCTCCGAGTGCTGTTTTCGGTGTACTGTAGCCGCAAGACGGCCGACGGTTTATCTATGGCGAGGTTTCAAGGGAGCCTAGGGGGCTTCCGATATACCCAGAGGGTACGTGGAAGACAGTCCGTGCGCGGTTCTGTCTAATGCGCTACTACTCAAAGGGGTACCGACAGGGGTTACAAGGGAGTCCAACATACATGACCACCTCTTGTATTTCTTGCATGCATGCCTCCCCAAATCCGCAGGTTTATGCTCTCAACGACAGATCCCGTGGTTTAAAGACGCCGGAACACGTCTCTAGCCAAATTTTTTTTTTTTCTAAGAAATGGAGATCCCACCAGCCCTGGAAAGTGCTCTGATACCACTTGTTATGCTCTTAACCTACAAAATGATACCCAAATACAGAATATGCGAAGAAAAGATACCCAGAACACAAAATATCAATGATTTTATTATTCAACGAGTAATGTTCACTTGCCTCTTCGAGGGGGCAACCTCCAATAGAGCAGAGCTCGACTACAAATTAAGACACGATGCTCCTCGCAGAGAGTCTCTATCCTTTATATATGACTCATACATGCAATACCATGGACCAATACCGTGGGTTTTATTAATACCATCTATCTAATACTACGGCCCATTTGCAACTAACTGTGGTTCCGTCATTAATTGCGGATTAACCACTTACAATTATTAATATGGGCTTTATTGACTCTTGACTATGACGTGATCCCATTACATAAATAAGGGGGTTAGGGTGGGGCCCTAACAGAAATCTCCAATGAAATGCTTTTATAGCTTAGTGTGTTTGCTGCATTGATTTTTATCTTGATATTTGGTAATATTGATGGCACTTTGATTGTCACACCATAGGGTGGTTGAATATTATTGCTAGAATCCAAGCCATGAAAGAATTTTTCGAAGCCACAAGGATTTTTGACTTGCACTAACAATTGCTTAGTACCTTGCTTCTAATGAACAAGGAGAAATGACCTATTGCTTCGTATGAGCCCAAATGATAGGTCCAAAACCAAAGTCTAAAAACATAACCCATAATGGACTTTTGATCATCAGGGTCGCCAACCCAATCTAAATTAGTTAAAGGGTCACTACTACTGAGGATAAGGTTATCAACACAAAGAAAAAGAATTATGAGATGGCTTCCTACTTTCTTGGTGTAGAAATTGGTGTTAGAATGACATCTAGAAAATCCAATGTCAATAAGAAAGTTATACATTTTAGCATACGAAGTGCGACAAATCTTTCTTAAGACCTTAATGTGATTTCTTAAGGAAACAAACAAGGTTGGAATCATTCTAAACACAACTAGGAGGTTGTTTGATGCAGATTTCTTCTTGAATATTCCCATGCAAGAAGACATATTTAACATCCATATGATGGAACTCCCATCTATGTGAGGAAACAAGGATTGGAATAAGGAATATTGAATTCGTTTTGGCTATGGGTGAATAGGTTTCATTATAGTCAATGCCTTCAACTTGAGGGTATCCTTTGGTAGCTAATCATGCCTTGTCTTTCAACGCTTCCATTTGATGCATATTTAGTTCTATACATCTATTTACATTTGAGAGGTTTTCCTCCTTTTGAAAGAGGTACTAGATCCCAAGTATCGTTTACCATTAACAAGCTATATTCTTCATTAAATGTCATGTATGAATGTTTCTAAATCACGAGTCTCTGAAAATTTATCCAGAAGGGAGGAGGCTCATTGGAACTATGAATGTTTGTGGCACTGGTATGTAGGATCACCAGTAAGATCACCTCCTAATTTTTGTGTTGAACAAACTCATATCAAAAGTTGTGATACAGGTAAAAGTTCATGTTCAATGGACACATTTGGGGGAAGGTTAGCATGTGAGGTGGATTTTCATCCTCACACCATCATCTGAAGAAGAAACCATAATAGGCTTAAAAGATGGTACAAACACCGAATTAGTTTCACAGGGGAAGATATTTTCATCAAACTTAACATTTCTTCTAAAAATTATTTTATTGGAGTGAGGTTGAAGAAGTCTATGACCTTTTACATCTTCAAAATATCCAACAAAAATTCACTTCACCACTTTAAGGTCGTGTTGCTTTCCTTTTTTTACAAGGAATGTGAGCCCTTGCTTCACTACCAATTCTCATTAGGAATGTGAGCCCTTGATTCACTGCCAAATACACATGGTGGATTACATCTGGCTTAATTTTAGTCCATGATTCTTTTGGTGTTATATTTTTTAAAGTCTTTGTGGGAGTATTTCTTACTATGTAATTTGCACAATTGATGGTTTCTGTCCAATATTGAAGACTTAATTCCTTAGATTAGATCATATTGACCATTTCCTTTAAGGTTCATTCTTTCTCTCAACAACACCATTTTGTTGTGGTGTATATAGAATGGTATGTTGCATTGCAATAAGTCATAATTTGTTTCATTACATGTTCTAAAATTTTGTAGTTGATGTTCAAATTGTTTTTTTACAAGGGCCTTGCAGGCCAAGAACAAATAAAAACTTGAGTTATTATGAAAGTTAAAAAGTACTTGTATCTAGGGAAAGAAGGAGAACAAAGAGCACCACACAAATCATTATGAACAAATTGCAAAGGGATTGAGGTGTGCCATGACACATATTTTTCAAAAATACCTTGATGAGGTATTTTGAGAAAACAATTGACACAAATACTATCTCTGCAAGAAATGAGAAGAAGATTAGATACCATATTTTGATTATCTAGTTGCAAAAATGAGCAATAATTTATATGACCAAACAACTAATGCAAAATTTTGTTGAATTCTTCATTGTAAGCAATAAAAATTGATGGAAAAGATGATTACCCAAAGTTGTAAAATTTATAGAAGTTTGTAATATCATCAACAATTCTAGTGGCAAGGACATGCTTACGATCTTTTAAATACTTGATTACAATTTGGTGATAGTAACAACTCTATTGTTTTCCCTTCACCTGAATGATTATCTAATACGTTAATAGAAGGTTGCAAGAAACACTCAGAACACATAATATATAGTTGAAATGACCATTATCTACCTGAAAAGTTATGCAATCTACAACGCTAAGATATCTGTTATTGACATATATTTATTTGGTGTTACAATCATCAAGAGAAAACAAACGGTTTTGTCCATGGGTATATGATAAGATGCTCTAGAATCAATAAGCCACTCATTTGAAGAAGTAGATGTTGCACTGAAGGAAAAACTAGAAGTAGAAAGTGCATGTCCATGAGTAGAATAGTTAGAAGAAAAAGAATCAATACTGATGTTATGCTCCTTCATTTTTGCTTCTAACACCTCCATTTTTTAGAACATTTAGAATCTAGATGATCATCCTGCCCACAAAAATTATAATTCTTGTCAATGTTTTTATTTTTTAATTTGGTTCTTTGACATCGTTGGGAGTAGAAGTTGGTTAAAAGGGTTTGGGACCCTTATTTTACTTACTGTTGTGAGGATGTTGCTATTTTTATACTTTGTTTTATCTTTTTGTTGGGCCATTGAGGTTTTGTTGGATGTATGCATAGTGCTGATCACTCCAAGATGCAAGAGCTTGTCCTGCTCTCTAATCAAAGAGAGACAAAAATTTGTGAGTGGAATCTTGATATGAAGCCCCTAGAACTTTCTAGTGGCATAAAAGGTAGATACAAACATAGAATATGTAATACCAAGATTGGCAAAAATAATATCTATGAATTGATTATCCTTCGTATTGATTTTACATTCTTTAAGTAAAATTTTTAGTATTTTGAACTTAGATAAATAATCTTCAATGTAATGGAAATCATGAGGGATTAAAGACATTCTCTGATTTTCACATTGATGGCTCAAACCAAATTGTGTTTGTCAAAGACTTTGCTCAAATTTTCTCTAACTTCACCTAGGTCATCAATTCCTTGAATATGAAATGTCAAATTAGAAGAAATGGACATTCCAATTATTCCATGTGCTTTGTTATTCTGATTATCTCACTTGGCTCTATTTTTAGCATTAGTTGGGGATTTTTCTTTTTTCAAGGTAGTATTATACAATCCTTTACTTTTTGGTACATCTGTCACATGAGATTTCCATGAAAAGTAGTTGGTACTAGTAAGCTAAAAATCACTTGGAGTAACCATATTAAAATATTCAAGTGATATGAATTCAAAAGTTGAAATTGACCGTGGATGGAAAGTTCTTGAAAAAATACATTGTTTAAAAAAATGACATTGAAAATGAAGTTCAAATGTGAAAATTATGCCCTTTTTGAAAAAGACATAAAATAAGACAAGTGCCATGTGGCAGGTAGAAGTTGACCCATATAGTGATGGATGCACTATGAGGTTGTTACGTAAAAAAATATTTCATGCATTCTCTTGCTTTTTCCTATAAGCTTGTTGATATTTCCTTTGTTATGGACAAGAGTCAACCTCCTAGTGAATATTTAAGATTCATTCTACATTTTTATAAAGGTGGTACTCTTTTTTCTCACTCAGATATTCAATATATTTTTCTAAAAAACAAGATCAAAATTTCATTATATCTACACCTATGAGTAGACTAGGGGGGTAGAAAGGAAAAAGTAAAAAATAAATTACAATTGAAAGATGATAACCTCACAAACCAAAATTGTTAGCTTTCTAAGATCTAACTGTTAATTTAATAAAAAATCTACAATGAAGAAACTGAAAACTAAACTCCAAACACTTTTACTAAATATTCTAAGTATTCTAACAAATAATAGTAACAAAAAATAAATTCACGAAGACACAAGCATTCAATAAACAATACACCAAAAATTACCCAGGAAACCCCAACTAGGGAAAACCTGCCAACTTGTGTGTTTTTATTATGCTTCTCAACAATGATCTAAAATAATTATTACAAAACATAGCAAAAATTTTCCCTTTAATTTGTTGTCCCTCAACGCACTGATTTATGCACTCTTATCCAACTTAGCCTTCTTGTTTGCACAATTGTACGAACTCATACAAGCTAACTCAACCCTCCTGCACAAAGCTAACTTGGCCTTGAAAAAACGTTGTACGTTGGCTAAAGAATTCACTGAGGCTATTCGACCTCTCTTTCTACCTTAGAATGTTGATATGGAAACCCATCTTCCCTGAGCTGAACAAACAAGTCTCTAGTGCATAATGATATGTTATGTATGCGCCCTTTCTCTCCTCATAAAGTCGACTAGGATTCCATCTTCCATAACATCTGAGATTAAAATTAAATGGATGGTTGAGACTGATTCTATTTTAGACAAGGAAAATCATAATTTTCCTAAGTCAAAATTAAGAAAAAATAAAATTGCGCCTTAGCTTCACTTGTGGGTTCCTCTGCAAAATTTAGTGCACTTCTAAATTTAATAGAACCCTTACATCTCTAACTTCATTTAACACTTCCTCTTAGAGAGGAAGGTGTTTTGTAAAACACCGAATTTATATTTGGAGTAGACGAATCTGCCTCTTGCCAATGCCTTGCTCAAGAAATTTGTTGTCTGCTCTTCTGTAGGCACATATTGAAGTTTGATTTTGTCCCTCTGAAAAAAATCTTTGATATTGTGGTACCAGATCTTGATGTGATTTTTACGGTCATGAAATATTGGATTTCAAAAGATCCTGATGCAATTTTGAATATCATAGTTTATGACCATGGGCTCCAACCTTTGACTGAATAGCCCAACAAGTAGCTTCCTCAACCAAATAGTGTCACAAGCTTCCAAGCTAGCATCCATGTACTCGACCTCAATTGAGCTGAGTGCCATTGATCTTTGGGTCCTGTTGAACTAGGAAACAACTATTGATCCAACATTGAAAGCACAACATGGCATGCTCTTCTTGTCTACTGAACCCACTGCCCAATCTACATCTATGAATCCTTGAAGAATTACACCATTAACCTGCCTGTACAACAATCCATAATCTACTGTACCCCTGATATACCTCAACACATCTTTAGCAACAACCCAATTCACTTTGGTCAACTCAACCATAAACTGGCTCAACTAGTTGACTTCGAAGAAATTTTTTGGTCATGTGTTCACCAGATACATTGATGACCCTATGAGCTACCTATAGAGAGTATCATCTACTTGCTCACTTCGAGTGGCATCCACCTTCATGTAGTTTTTGACTAGATGCATTGTCATGGGCTTGCAGTCTTGCATGTAGAACCTCTTAAGAATCTCCAGTGTGTACTTTCCCTGTCCCAAGAATATCTCCCCTTCACCCTACCAAACCTCCAACCCAAGGAAATAATGTATCAACGCTATATCCTTCATCTCAAACTCTTATGCGATATCTCTCTTGGAGTCATGGATGAGATCCTCATCGCCTGTTAATATAAAATCGTCAACATATAACACAGTAATGAGAGGTTGTCTCTAAACTACAATATAGTACAAGTTAGGGCCAACTTCAGTTTGGGTGAAATCCAATTTGAGAAGGTAGTTGTCTATCTGGGCATACTATGCCCTCGGTGCTTGCTTGAGCCCATAAAGAGCTCTCTTCCGCTTGCAAAAATGTATCTTTGCTGAAAGTCTCAAACCCCTCAGGCTCCTCAACATATATCTTTTCCTCAACAACTCTATTAAGGAAGGTGGTTTTCACATCCATTTGGCAGATCTTCCACCCCATCTGCACTGCAATCACCATAATAGTCCTAATGGATGAATACCGAGCCACTGGTGCAAACATATTATCATAGTTTATCCTTTCGACCCGAGAGAAACCTTTGGCCACGAATCTCGCCTTACACTTCTCCACACTCCCATCAGTTACATGCTTGATTTTGTACACCCATCATGAACCAATCACTGATTTTCCAAGTGGTCTTGGCACAATCTACGAGACATCATTCTGCATGATAGAGGAATACTCCTTCACCATGGAATCTCGCCACACCTGCTGAGAATTTTTCTCCTTATAATAAGAAGGCTCTAAGTCTATCTCTTCAGTCATAAGTGCCATGTACACCGGATATCTCTGTGGCTATTTACTCTGTCTAAATGTGGAGTTGGGGGCTCCAACTATCTCTTGAGCCTCCCTAAGAAACTGACCATCTCACCTAGATTGTCCTCTCTTTGCACTGGGAGTCAATAGCTAAGTGGAACCTCTAGCTCTACTCTCTCTTCCTGTTCTTGCACTTTCTCCTTAACTTCGTGCTTCTCGGCCTGCCCAACAATCGACGATGATGAAGTTTGAAGAGTCGGTTGAGCCTCTTGCTTGGGAGCTTGTTTCTTCTACTCTTGTGTTCCACTCTTCTCATGCTCCAAGGACCTCCTTAAAATCATCTCCTCCTCAAACTTCAAATCACGACTTATCATTGTGTTCCTAAGCGTTGGGACTATTACACCCTATATGCCTTAGATGTCTCATTGTAACCCATGAAAATGCCCTTCTTTGTTGCGACCTCTAGCTTCTTGCGGCTATCTGAAGACACATGGAAACAAAAAAGACCGCAAAATATCCAAAAGTGAGACACATCAAGTTTCTTGCCTATGGAAGCCTCCTTTGGTGTGAGTCTGCTTAACAACCCTATGTGGACTCCTAATTTGAAAAAAAAAATGCATTGTTGCATGCTTCTGCCCAAAGAAAAATAGGCAGTTCCTGGTCATGCAACATAGCCCAGGAACTCCAACAATGCTTCGGTTCTTGTGCTTAGCCAACCCATTTTATTGAGATTTATGAGGTGTGGTGAGCTGTCTCCTGATGCATTCCTTAGAAAACAAGTCTTTGAAGACATTAGAGATGTACTCCTCACCATTATCTAACCTCAGTGCCTTGATCCTCCGACCAATCTGGTTCTCTAGCAAGGATTTGAACTCCACGAAATTTGAGAAGACCTGCTATTTCTTCTTCATGAAGAAGATCCACGTCTTTCTTGAGTGGTTATCAATAAATATGACATAGTATTTGTATCCCATCAAGGACAGAGAGGAAAATGGTCTGCGTAGATCTGAATGTACCAGCTCTAAGATGCCCTTGGCCCTGCTGTCTCTACTGGAAAATAATGTCTTGGAATATTTTACAAGTATCTAGCCCTTGCTCATGTCATACTGATATGCACTGTACTTTGGTAGTCCAGTGGAAATCTCCCTCAAAATATTCAATGCTCCATGGTGTAAGTGACCCATACGCCTATGCCAAAGCTCACCAAGGTCACATCTATGCACACTGATCTCTTTGTTGCTTAAGGTCGTGACTGTCTTAAACAGTAACCTATAGAGGTTCTTGAACCTAACTCCAATATGCTTCATGGCTCCATAATTTAAGGGCTTGAGGAAGGCCTTTCCTCTGCTAAATATAACTTCATAACCTTTGTTTTCTAAGGTTGACATTGAAACAAGGTTTTTCTTCAACCCCGAGACATAGATGGCATCCATAAGGTAGAGAGGATTCTCAGACTCCCTCTCAAACTTGACAATACCCACACCCTGTGCTTGATGTTAGAGTCCTATATTATAGGGATCTTCGTCATTTCAATCTTTCTATTCATTTGAGGTCAATTTGTAAATGTCAATCTTGATTTCATGAGTATTATGGTTTAAAGGGGTTTGCTCTGAAAAAGAGTTCTAATTTTGGATTGAGTGTCATGTAAAGTTTTTAAGTCAAAAGGGTCTATTCAATGGAATCCAAAGTGTTATGTCATGAAGGATCATCATTAAAAGGGTAATCATAAGGGGTAATTGGTCACTATGAAAGAGTAATAAAAAGTCATGTCATGAAATATTTTGGTCATCATGAGTTAGTTAGCTGAGTCATGTCAGTTATGGGAATTATTTATGGTCAGTCATGTCATGTCATGTTTCCATTATTTCAAAAACACCACTTATCCATATTTCACATCTAGAAGTGGGTTATCATTACTTCAAAAGAAGATCTTTGAAGTCTCTTTTCACTTTCATTTTAGCCATTTTAAGATATCATCTACTTTGAAACATTTTGGAGGATGGGAAGAGGAATGCTACTATTTTCCATTGGGAGTTGTTGCAAAAATTGGAACCTACTGCATAACTGACAATTGTTACGCATTTCAAGAAATCATCGAGTCAGTCACGAGTAAGGGTTTTTATCGTTTCTTTGATATGTTTTATGTTGCATGTGCCCTAGTTAATCTTGTCAAACTAATCAAAGGCCTTCATATTCCCTCCAAGCATCCTAAGCTATGACTGCTATGTGTTTTGTTGTGAAAGATGTTGCACAAAGCTCTTGCTACCACCCGCTATGCATAAAACCCGTTCTTCTGCTATGTTCAATATTGTTGTGAGCCATACATACCTCTTTCTTGAATTTTAGTTGAATAACACTGATCAAATCCTTGTTGCTACTTCCCAAAGAAGCCCTAGTCACTGTTACTGCACATTACTTTTCCTGCTGCACATCTGTCCTATCTCCACCATGCCACAAATTTTACCTTTTGAAAACACTATAATTTATTTTGAAGAAGTATTGTAAGTCTGCACATACTATCTTGGACACTCCAAAGATTAAAAAGAAGGTAAAGGAGGATACATTCTAAGATATGAGCCCTAAGACCTCAGTCTAGTGAACTTTGACCCTGCCATCAGGGTGTCATTTGAATAAGTTGGGTGGGTGTATTTCTTTTTGTGTGAAGATTCAGAGCCAAGGCCACCACTTCCAACTCACTAGACAATTTGCATTGAATTTCAAGGGCAAGGAGGTAAAGGTTGGAAATTTGGAGTTTGTTGTCTCTGAGCAATCAATAGATGCTGCCAGTGATATCCCTTTACATGGTGAAGAGTGGTTTAAAGGCATGGAGTTGGATTTAGCTCATTTTAAATACTTTTTTGAAGCCACAATACAAGGAGGGGTATGAGTCCATTATCCCAAGGGGTTATCTACTGGACCATTATAGTAAGTTATGGAAAGTGATTCAAAGGTATTTTACATGTGAACGAAGGTTCAACAAACTCTATCAGTACCACATTAGACTTCTCATGCATTTTACATGCAAAAAAGCCTTGAATTTGCCTTATTATTTGTTTAGTAGTCTTAGCAAAATGGTTGATAGAGTTCAAGCAAGGGGGAGTCAGATTGAGCCTAGCATATTCCATTTTTCATTGATTAAGTTGTTGGTGCTAAAAGAGCTTGACAAGAGGGAGAAATCATGGCAAAAATTCTTGATATCTTCAGGGTGGATGTCACAGTCCTCTCACAACCTAAAGAATAAGAGAGACACCCCATCAGTTGCAACCAAAGAAGCCTCATCTATAGTAACTGGCTCAGTGAAAAAGATTTTGATTAAGGAGAAATCAATGGACAAGAGAGTGCCAAGAAGCTTCACTTTTCACTCAAGATAGAACAAATAGTTAGGATACCAAGAACAAGAGCTTCAACCAAGAGATTTCCTGTAGACCCTACACCTAGTCAAACCATAAATATAGCAGAGAGAACACATGAATGAGTGGAAGCTAATGAAAAGGATCAAAGAATCAGGGAGCTACAGGATCAACTTGGTAAAACACATCTAATGATAGCACAATTGCAACAAGAAAACAAAGATATCAAGAGGAAAGCCTTACAAGAATCTGCTAATCCCAATAAGGAATAACCATCAAAGAGAGCTTTGGTACCTACTGTTAAAGACAAAGGAAAACATATAGCATACATAGAATATGTGTAGGACATGGAAATTGAGTAGTCTAGAGGACCTAGAACTAGGTATGCTGTTAGGAAAATGGAGATGCAGGTGAAAGAAGTTGCTCAGCCAGAACAGAGGATAATTGAAGTATATGATGAGAAAAATGAGTTCAATAGAATAATGGAAAAAATAGAGGAAGTTCAGTAGCAAGTAGATTGAATCACAGAGAAAGATCAAAGGGATAAATTGAGGTTATTTAATTAATATTGAATTGTTGAAACTGTCCTCCAAAAATCCAAACACAAGTTGAAGTGGACCTTGCCTTTGCATATGCAAGTAAGAAATATTTATACACATAATTTGGTCTTAAAAAGGAGACTCAGATAAGTAAAACAAAAAATGACTGAGGCCATTCAATCTAGAAGAAGTAGGAAGAGGGGTAGTTTAGACATACTTGTAGAAGCAACACATAATTAAAGTTCATCAGGTGGATGCCCCAAAGTTATGAATTTTGTATTTTTGCTTATAAATGCAGAAACACAACAAGACATGCTGCACATTGGTCATGATTCCCCATTTCAATAAAGTAGGTGAAATTTTGAGGTTTGGATAGTTTTATGGGATGTTATAAGGTTATTATAGTTAGAGGGTGTTGCCTTAAATAAATTTGGTTAAGGAAAAATCACCACTTGGTCAAAGTTTTGGAGATGCCGCGCAAGTTTGCTGCGCATTTGATAACAAAAGGGAGATATTGTTTCAGAGGCATGCTTTCAGTTTTGAAGTTATTTGATGAGTTCATAAGCTTCTCATGGATATTTCAAGGAAACCTATCAACTTCATCCTTTCAAAGATAGACCAGAGGTATGCACAACTTGGATTGCCGCACAAGTTGCCGTGAAACTAGAGATTCACAACAGATTTGCTGCGTTTTTGACACAATGCACATTTTGACTTGCTATTTTGAGGATTTGGTCGATAAAAGTTGTTTTGATCATGATTTTATGTTTCGTAGAACTTTAGGATGATGTAGTTATGCATTCTTGTGAAAATTAAATGCTTTGATGATGTATCAAGTTAAGATTTGCAGTAGGTAATTAGTTCCTATTTTTCAGCAAAGTAGGTGAAAATTCGATGTAACTAGCTGATGGCTAGATTTCATTTGAAAAATTTAACCCCGCTAGGTGGCAGTGGAATATTTTTATGTATATAATATGTAAAAAGAAAAGTAAAAGGTTTTGTTGGTTAGTTTGAGGAAGCAAGGCTGATATTTTGTTCTTTTTATCAAATTTTCAAGTGAATAGAAGAAGGCATAAGGGATTTGACAGGGATTCATGTGTTAGAATTTGGTGGTAATGTGTTTATCTGATTTATCATTTATATCTTACAATTCCATGCTTTAAATACATGTCTTCATGTTTGGCTTAAGAATAAATATTTTAGAATTCACTATTGTGCTCTGTTTTGTGTAAGTTGAACAATTTATGTTTCTTTTTCCTCTTAATGGCACTTACAATTAATCTTATGACCTGATGCTATGAATTCCATTCTCATAATTATGCAATCACCCTCCCTACAATGAAATAAAGTTAGAATACCAACAAAATTGCCTATCTTGCCCCTACCTAAATTACCTTTATCATCCCTTATTCACTTGAAATCATTAGTAGAAACTAATTTCATGTTGAATGGGTCTATCTTCTCTCACTTGCCAGCGAAACAATAAATCAAACCTACTCTTTCAGTTCTCATAACTAGCCTAAGATCAAAGATCATTTCAGTCAGTTGATTGACTGAGAACAAAACCTAGTGAGAGAGCCCTCTCCAAGCCTAGAAGGGCTAGATTTTAGCCTAAAAGTGGTTTGTGTTTACCTTTGTAATCTTTTCTCAGCCTAAAGGAAATTATCGAGTGCTAACATAGAGCCTCCCCTAGGATTGTCCCTACTTCACTATCTAGATGGATTTGATGCTAAGATGGCCTACCAACTAAGGGAGAGAAACCCAACTACCTTGGAAGACATGTAGCATAATGATATTAATGTAGAAGATAACTTGTTGGCCAAGAAATATAAGATGAAGAATGAAAAGAGGGTAACTATCAAGGAGGAGCCTTCTACATCATCAGATGCTAAGTTGGACACTTTGGTGAATACCACGGAGAGTATGATGGAGAGAATTTCTTTGGGAGATAGAGTCATTGCAAGAGAACCACAAGGAGGTCCTCAAATCATAAATCCTAATTTCAGAAGGCAACATATTCAAATTAAGAAAAGAGAGCAGAGAAATCCAACATATCAGCAGCAGATCAAACCTCCTTTTCAAGAGAACTATGTGGAAGAGGAGGAAGTGGCAGCAGAAGATCAAGACTAGGTTCAAGATCACATTCATTATTTTAGTGAAGTAGAGGACACCATATTTTTAACAAAAGAAGAGAAAGATTTGTTCTCAAAGTCATGGAAAGATGTCATGTCTATAGAATCAGAAGAGTACAAGAATGGCTATCAAAATGAAATTTTGGAGGTACACAAACAATATAATTTGAGAAATAGAAAGGTTCGAGTTAATCCTATGAAGAAATCCCAAGCTAATGCACCTTCTACAAGCGAAAAGAAAACTGATCCTCCAAAGGAGATTCCTGAAAAAAAGATGCAGCCACCAAAGAGGTTGAAAATGGTTAATCATCTTTCATTTTACAGAATGAGATAGCAAAAATAAAAATTTCCATCCCATTTAATGAACTGATAAAAAATGGAGTATACAGAAATCATATTATCAAAGCATTAAAAATTGGAGATGTTTCAGACACTGTGAATTTGAATGATGATCATCCCGAGATTTTGTTTGGTCTACAAGGTGAAGAAGGTTCTCAAGATGGAAATGTGCCACTGTTCTATGTGAGCTTGAATATACATAATTTGATTTTACATAATGCAATGTTAGATTCAGGTGCTTCACATAACCTAATGCCAAAAGTGATCATGGACAAGCTTGGTTTAGATATAACTAGGCCATACATAGACCTTTTTTCTTTTGATTCAAGTAAAGTGAAATGTTTGGGTTTGATCAAGGATTTGTGTGTCACTCTTACTCAAATTCTAGCTAAGAGTATAGTTATGGATGTAGTTGTTGCTGACATTCCTCCAAAATATGGTATGCTTTTGTCAAGATCTTGTGGTGAAAAATTGAAGGGTTCTCTATAGATGGACATGTCATATGCTACTATGTTGGTGTTCGGACAACCAAGGAAGTTGTACAGAGAAACTCTGATGAAATTCATGGTTAGTAGTCAAGATAAAACAAATAATTATCCTATTTATTCAATACATTTTGATATAGATTCCTTCATATTTTACAATGATTTATGTTTGGAGGAAGGCAGTAAAAATAGGGATAGAAAATTAGAGGAGATTGTAGGTGAATTGCAAGAAACAAAACTAGAACACAATGATGATGAAGAGGGCCTTTAGAACATGGATTTTGATGGAGCAATTAGTAAGGAAGGGGCTGGAGCTGGTGTATGGATTATGAGCCTGAAAGTAGACAAGTCAAAGTTCTATTCTTATAAGCCTGCTTTCGAATGGACACACAATGTTACTGAATACAAGGCATTAATTTTGGGACTGCAAGTATTGAATAGGTTAGGATCCAAGAGGATTTCAGTCCACGGGGACTCAAAACTGATCATTAAGAAAATTAAAGGCGAGTATCAAACCAAGCACCCTAGAATGAGGGCTTATAGAGATGTTGTCTTGGATTTTCTGCAATGTTTTCCAAAATACAATTTATCCATGATTCCTAGAGAACAAAATGCAATTGATGATGCATTAGCCACCTCAGCTAGTACATTTAGGGTTCCCATTTCTCCTAATAATAAGTATGAAATTGAAGTTAAACTGATCTGTAATGAAAACTTGAAGGTGATGGTAAAATTGCAAATAAATTTTTTATGTACTGTAGGCAATGGATCACTTTAAGAAACACATAAAATTATGGTTTTTAAACTTATTTAGCAACGTAAAACAAAGACAATAGATCATACCATAAACACATAACAACAAAAATGATAATGGAGTTCACCCCTCTCCTGGGCTACATCTCTTGGTCCAACTTCCAATAGTGGGCTTCTTTCATTAAGTGATAAAATTTATGTTTACATGGATTTATAATGCTTAGAATGTAAATATTATATCTCCAATGGCTTCATAACTATCAAAAACCCCCATCCAGGCTATTTCTGCACCTCATTTGGCCAAAAAATGAGAAAGTTATGCTTCTCCAAAGTTTTTTTAATTTTCCACGGCTAACTGTTCTACAATACATACCCACCTGCAATGCATCCTAGAATTTCCATCAATTTTGGCAATGTGGAGTGGAAAATTTTCCCTGAGCCAGCGAGATTCACGTTGGTTCAGGTGCAAATTATTGAATGGTTTCAATGTGTGGTGACCCCCATGAGCTGAAGGATCGGGGCCACATGGCGCAAATATTGTCGTTGATTTTGGGCCGTTTCAAACCAATCCCGCCAATGGCTTGACCATGTTGCAACTGTAGTTTTTTTTTTGGACAATAACGGTTATATTGAAATGGGCGGTAAACCAGCTACCGCATGCTTTACAATTCTGAAGAGTCCATGACAGAGAACAGGGGAGTGCAAGGAATTGCTGATCAAATCCGAGAAAGATGCTGGTCAAATCGAGGTTCTGAACTGGAGAGATAAACTACTTCGGCATATTGATGGCTGTAGAAGAGACGACGCCCCATGCAAAGTCCTCAAGCGGAGCTTGAGCTAACTGTGTATCAAAATTCCGCTTCAGATGGGCTGCCTGCGGATCTTTGAAGTGCTGTTCCAGCAGACATCCTTGGCACAGGAAACTGAGTGACCGCAGAAAGAGGGGAAGTCTTCAACAACTGGAATCACCAACGCAGAATTTGGGAGAAGTCACAAATGCTGCTTCCCGGGGAAGACCGGCTCTGAGATTTCTGATCCAAACCTTCAGAAGAGAGAGACAGAGGTAATGCGAAACTTAACTGGGATACGCCCTTTAGGAACCTTTAAATTCGCTGGGGAAACAGGGACAAATCAATTAACAGAAAACAAACTCGGAATCTGGAATCAGCCTTGGGTTGTCGGATTACAATTGATTGAACAGAGAGCCTCTATTTCAAATAGGAAAGGAGGATTGAGCTGGAGATTTAAGGAATTGGGCAAGATGATTCTGTTGAGTTAATTACCATGGATCTTCGAGAACAGAGGACACCAAGGTTGGCCTCAGTATCAGCTAGGGAGTTGAGGTTCCTTAAGATATGAAAGAAGGATATTTTGTTAAATTTGGGCAGCAGAAGTCTGATTTTCCTGATGATGGAGGCTAACTGAACCTGGTGAGAATTCTTAGGACGAAGCATGGCCTGGATGATGAGTCTTGAGTCTCCGAAGACTGAGAGAGAAAGGATATTTCTTTTAATCGCCTGTGTCAGCCCTCGCCACAATGCCAGAGCCTCCGCTCTGTTGTTAGTTTCAGTTCCTAGACCCCAGTGGAATCTCAGTTCCGGAAAGCCCCCAGGGCTCAGAAGAACTCCCCCGCTGCCAGCAACCCCAGGGTTTCCTTTAGAAGCCCCATCGAAGAATAAACAATGATCTTCCAAGGCCGATCTCCACTTGATAAACTCTTGTTCTTCCAGCCTAATCTCCCAACTGGAGTGAACGGGAACAGAATGAAGGGGCCTTTCCGTTAGCTTTGGGACTAATTCTTTGAACCAATTCTCTTCTTCTATGAGCAGTCTCGTTTCGTTCCTTGATGAAGTGTTGGCTTCCAGTGCCTCTCCCAACAATGCTTTTATTTTAGAGATGACTCTTGTTGTAGTGCAACTTTCTTCTCGAAAAATTCTGTTGTTTCTTTCCAACCATAATTTCCAGCAAATAAACTTAGGGATCCACATCCAGCTGGTTTTAAGAAGACTTTTATTTTTAAGGCAGAAGGGAGATAAGTTGGCCCAAGATCTGAACAAGGCAGGGATGTTGTCTAGGAGAACAAGGATAGAGGGCTCTAACAGCAGCACCCCCCTCCAGACTTCTTGAGCAAAGGGGAATAGCAGCAACAGGTGATTGGTAGTTTCTTCATCAGACCTACAGAGGGGACATCTGGAAGGTCCTTCCATCCCTCTTCTTCTCAAGTTATCTCTGGTGAGGATGCTTTGATGCGCCACGGTCCAACAGAAGAAGTCTATTTTTGGGAGAGCTGGAAAGTCCCATATAAATTTCCATTGGGCCGGATTTGGAGGGACATGAGGAACAACCATAATTCTTTTATAACCTTCAGAAACAGTATATTGGCCAGAGATGGACCCCTAGCCTCTTTTGTCTTTAGCAGTGGCCTTTGAAGGAGATTTTCCTTGGAGCATATCTAGAAGTGAAGAGGCTTCCCCCTGCAGCATTATGGGGACCTCCCCCAGATTCCACCCATCCCAGGTTCTGTCAGGAGCTTCTTTCCAGTTCGAAATGTCCCACAATGTGTGCATATTACGAGACTGAAGCCAATCTTTGATGTTTGCAAGACCATTCACATGCTTCATTGGCTGGTCTCCCAAGATCGAATCATCCCAGATATTGATTTTCCTTCCATTACCAGGGATCCAATATAGGTGTTGGCTGAATTGCTCCCTTGCAGCATTGCAAAGATTGAATATTGGTGAACCTTTTAGAGTTCTTGGAGGCTTATCCAGGCATCTCAAACGCTGCCCATGGAAGTATTTCTTCCAAATGACTCTTTTACTCCAGCTAGTATTTCCAGAGACTAAATTCCATAGGATCTTGGATCCCAAAGCAAGATTTTGAGCAGCCAAATTGCGCAGCTGGAGGCCTCCTTCCTGAAATGGACTCTTGAGGATTTCCCAGCTCACTAAATGGATTCTTCTATCATTGTTATTCCCACCTTCCCACAGAAATCTTCTCAACAGGCTATCTAACTTACTAAGAAAGGTTTTTGGGGCAAGGAGGATTGAGTTTTGGAATAGAGGCATGCTTATTAGGACCGATTTCATGAGGATGACTTTCCCTGCATTGTTCAGCCATGAGGCACCCCAGGCTTGGATTCTGTTCTTTATTTTGTCAAGCAGAGGCAGCCAGTGAGCAACTTTAGGCTTAGTTTTGAAGATTGGTATCCCAAGATATTTAAATGACTCCCAATTTCGGATTCCTTCCATTTCTAAAAGTCTTGCTATGTCAGACAGTTCTTTAGTCGAGCAATTCCAGCCATAGATAGAGCATTTTCTATAATTGATTTTGCTGCCCGAGATCAACCTGTAAATGTCCAGTTCCCTCTTGAAATGTCTGGCAGAGATCAAGCTGGCTCCTCCAAGCAGCAGAGTGTCGTCAGCAAATTGGGCATGATTAATGTCTTTCACCTTGTGAGTAGTTCTGAGGCCAGGCAGTGTTTGAATTTGCTGATTATGATCTAGTTGGAAACTTAACACCGAGGCTTGGACAACATATAGGAGCGGAGACAATGGGCATCCCTGTCTCAGGCCCCTAGAAGCTTGGAAGAAATTGGCAGAACGGCCATTAACCAAGGGTGCAATCCAAGGCGAGGCAATACAGGCTTTCACCCAGTTGATGAAGTTTGTTGAAAAGCCTAGCTTCTTCATCACAGCAAACAGAAATTCATGTCTCACCCTGTCAAATGCGTTAGCCAAGTCGAGCTTAATCACCATGCCTTTCTCCTTTCTTTGGCAACTAGAGTGGACTGCTTCTTGGACCAGCACAATATTATCCAAAATCTTTCTGCCTTTTATGAAACCGCCTTGATTTT
Organism: Pinus tabuliformis; assembly: GCA_031772625.1. NCBI lineage: Eukaryota > Viridiplantae > Streptophyta > Pinopsida > Pinales > Pinaceae > Pinus > Pinus tabuliformis. Next base: position 813,496,509 of record CM062820.1, read on the forward strand.
CAGGGATGATGTCTGGCAAGATGTTTTTCAGCCTGTTGGCTATTATTTTGGTGACCAACTTATAGCTGGAATTGCACAAAGATATTGGCCTAAATCTACTAAAGTCAGAGGCGCCTTTCTCTTTTGGGATCAGAGCTAGGAAGGCTGAGTTGATGCCACCACCTATCTTTACACAATTCTGGGATTTTCTGACCATCCTCAGTAGATCTTTTTTGATTATTGACCAGCAAGTCAAAAAGAACCTGACAGAGAACCCATCTGGCCCTGGGGCTTTATCAGGCTCCATGTTGTTCAGTGCCTCCTCAAGCTCTTCCATACTAATCGGAGCTATTAGCATATCGTTGTCCGATTCCTTGACACAATTGGGGATTAAATTGATTGGATAAGAGTGGGGATCAATAGCTGGTTCTTCAGGAGCCGAATACAGATCTTGGAAGAAGGAGTATGCAGCTCTCTTGATGCCTTCGAAATCCTTGATCACAGTATTTTGGTGTTGAATCTCTGAGACTGATTTGAAGTTCTTTCGGGCTTCCGCTTGCTTATGAAAAAAGCTGGTGTTCTTATCGCCGGATTTCAGCCAGAGAATCCTAGACTTCTGCCGCCAAAATTCTTCCTCCTCCCTGCTAGATCTATGAACCTCTTTTTGGAGCTCGACTTCTTTTAGTAGCATACTTTGGGAAACAGGATTTTGCTCCATTTCTAGTTGATGAGCAGCAAGCCTATTTGTATTTTCTTTTCTTTTGGATGAGGGGGTTTGCAGTCTTTTAGCCCAGTCTTTTAGATTTCTTTTTAGAATCCTGACTTTCTCTTCCCACACAAAGAAAGGAGAACCATGGACGGGCCTATTCCAAGAGTCGGAGACCACATCTTGAAAGCCTTCTTGCTGGATCCACAAAGGGCTGAACCGAAAAGGGATGGGGCCAAGATTGCAATCAAGGGAAAGCTCGAGAAGAATGGGCTTATGGTCAGAGGTGAGATTTGGGAGAATTTTAGAGGATGCCATAAGACCGCTGGTTAGGAAGGAGGAATGGACAAGAAATCTGTCCAGACGGGCAGCAATATGATTGGGGCCTGTTCTTTTATTGGACCAAGTAAATTTTCCTGAAGAAGGTTTAATATCCTCCAGGTCCCAGCCCAACATTATGTCTTCAACCCATTCTCTGGTAGGATCCCTGACAATGGAACCTCCCTTTTTCTCATCAATATCAAGGGTGACATTAAGGTCACCTGCAATTATGATATTCTCGGGGTTTTGCTCTAAAAGAAATGAATGAAGCGAATTCCAGCAGATTTTTTTCTCACTTGACAAAACAGGAGCATAAACATTAAACATACTTACTTGCTGACCAGAATCCTTGTGGAGTAGCTGAGTGAAGAGCCAATGAGAGCTGCTTTTTTCTTGAATAAAGTCATATATGGTGCTGTTCCAGAAGGTGGCTATTCCACCAGAGGCACCTCTTGCACTAACCGCTTTTCCATGGCCTTTGTTCCAAAAAACTTTACTAGAATGGAGGAGGGAAAGATCCTCCAGCTTTGTCTCCTGGATGAGGAGGATTTCAGGCGAGTATATTCTCACTAAATCTTTCAGGGCTTACTCTTTCGACCTGCTGCCTAAACCTCTGCAGTTCCAGGAGACGTATTTCATTATTTACTTTTGTGGGGAGAGGAGGCTCCCATTGGAGCCTTGTTGCTTTTGCGCCCAGATCTGGTATTCATCATTGATTTGAGAGTTTTTTGGGATCCCTGGAGGACATCTTTGTAAGTTTCTTCCTCTCTCTGTTTCTTCTTGGATTTCCGCCCTCTAGTCATCTTGATTGGAGTGGCCAACGAATTGTCAGATTCAGAATCTCTCTCTTCTGAATCGCCTTCAGAGTCTGAGGCTAGACTAATGTGTTCTTCATTGCCTTCATTTCCTCTCTGACACTCCTCGGGTGTGGGAACTGTTGATTCTACTTCATTTGTTTTTCCTTGTTTCTCCATATTTCCGGTTTCTTCTTGGTTCTCCTTATCATCCATCCTTTCTCCAGATGGAGATCCGTCTTTAGAGGCAGCAGCGGCTTTTGGGTTGATGTGAGGATTTCCCGATGGGGCGGTAGTTTTCTGTCCGGGAGGCTTTGGGATAGCCTTTCCCTTTCTGATTTCTTTCCATCCTTCTTCTTCAACTGTGTTCCCTGATGGGGCTTTTGGGCAGTTTCTCTGGAAGTGTCCATGCTCATGACAAGTTCGACATTTGAAAGGCAGCTGCTCGTAGTCCAACTTCTGGTAGTGCTGCCATTCTCCAACTTTGAGTTTAATCGCTTCTGGTAGCCCGGCTTCCAGATCAACTTCTACGCAGATTCTGGCACAAGTATATTGGCCCTTGTGATCAACTTTGTCAATGAATCGACCCAGCCCATTACCAATCTTCTGTAGAGATTGATAGCTCCAACAGTGAAGAGGGAGATTGGGTAAACGAACCCAGACCGGCGCCTCCTTGGGGACATCAACGGATGGGTCAAAATCAAGACTCCATTTATTGAGATACAGTCCCTGATTTCCCATAAAGTACGGCCCGTTTCTGAAAACCAGGTCGCGATCTTCCTTGGTGGTAAATTCAAAGATGAAATAGCCTCGCCCTACAGCATAACAAATCACATTATTTTCCAGCTGCGGTCTCCAGTTTCGTTGTATCCAATCGTCCGTGGTCTTGGTGGACGGCCAACGGCCCATAAACTGCCCTACCAGGCCTCTGTCAGACAACGCTAGAGCGATTTTAATCGATTGCTCCTCTGGGAGTGCTATCTCTGGAATTTCGTCAAGCTTTTTAATGAATTTCGGCACTTCAACGTGCTGGTGCTTCTTCCCTTTCTGTGTTAACAGCCTTCTGAAGGCATCTGCGGTGGATAGAGGAGGGGTGGGAGCAGACTCCCCACCCCCGGGACCGCTCATGGCAGCGTCCAAGAGCTTGGCGGCGGCAACCTACAGGCGGTTAGAACAGCAGCGCGCGCGATTTTTCCAACCGACAAGTTTTTGAGTGAATTTGCAACTGTAGTTGGTGGCAAAACAATGGTTGAATTGTGGTAGCGGTTCCAGAACCGTCGGGTCAATTTACCGCACGTTTGACTATGGTATGGTGTAAAGACTCTGAGTTGGGGTTGGGGTTAACCATGCACCCTTGGTGCCTCGACTTGTGGTATCATAGGTTGGGGCGGAATAGGGGCCAGGGGTTAACCTTGACCCCATCCCCCGACATGCCCACCTATTAAAATTTAAATAATACGTGTGCACTATGACTATTAAATAACACCTGTGGTAGAGTGGTGAGGCTCTGTGTTTTCAGTCAGTTGGTCGCGCATTCGAATCCTACCAGGCCTGGTACGAACCATAACATAATTTTGCACCAATGTTGGGAGGCCATGTGGCAGCCACCCATTGGCCCATGTGGCCTCCAATCATTTGACCAACTCAAAAACGAATCAACCAATCATAAACCACAAGAAATTCAACTAACTAGAATCAAACATTTGGTGAAAAACCATTGGCCCCAAACACACAATAAGTCTGTCCAGTCACTTACTTAGTCATCATACAAGTTGTTGACTGTGCCTACCTGTAACCCAACTGTAATTTTTTTACCTATTTAAAAAAACGACCAGAACACGATATCGGAAGCATACGATATCAATTTTGAGTGATTCAAGTTACGTTGGATTTAGGTCGTTGAGATATACGCTTTGACACTGGTTTCAAGCACTTTTGAACACTTTACTAATCCCTTGGATCACTCCCCACTGGAAGCTTTTGGACCTCCAAAAAATTACTTTCAGTCGAAAAACATATGAGGGTACAGTTTCCTCACCCTTCCAACCTCAATCCATTTGGCTTTGCTTGGATTTGTGCCTTTGAGTCCAACACGAAGGTACTCCACATTCCCTCATTTTGAAGTTCTTGTTCTTCTGTCAAGGATAGTATCTTGTTACAATTCTTCAAGAAATTATGGAGAGAAATCTTCTATTGAAGGAATCTGAACATGCTCTCCTTGATCATCAATCAAAGGAGGCTCATATAATATCAAATTCTCAACCTAACAACTACATACATTTTCATATATGGAGGCAAATCCAACCGGAAGACATTATTACCAATATATTCTAGAATCTTAAAAGGTCCATACCTTATTGGTTTCATTTTTTTACCTTCTTCTTTAAGCGTCTCCTTTCTAATGTAAATCCAAACTTTTTCTCCAACTTGAAAATTGTGGTCAACATGATGCTTATCATGCCTTGTATTGTACTTGGCTTGGCTCTTTTCCAAATGTTCTTGAACCACACCAATTGAACTAGTTCAATGAATTGCTTGGCCTCATCAATGTCACTATGACCATCAATAGCAACATCTTTCCCAAAGATAAAATATAAATGAGATTTCGGTAAGTAACCAAAGCATGCCTCAAATGGAGATGTTTGAGTCGATGAATGCTTTGCCGGGTTATGAGCATGTTGAATGTAGTGTAAGTGTTCACCCCAAAGCTTAGGATGTTTGCTGCAATAACCATGAAGATGTACTATTGCCTTGTTCACCACTTCTGTCTGACCATCGGTTTCTGGATGGAATTTTGTACTCTTTTTCAATTTGGTTTCCATGAGTCCCCATAATCTTGAGAAAAATTTCCCACCAAATTGAGAAGCTAGATAAAAAATAATTGATTTTGGAAACCCAAAATGTACCCATACATGTTGAAAGAACATTTATGCAGTCTGTTCAACTGTAACCTATTTCATACATGGCATCAAAATACATATCTTGCTGAAACGATCCACCACAACATAAAGATAATAATGATTTTTTTGGACATAGGCAGTCCTCCTACAATGTCCATGGAAACACTTTTCCAAGGATAGCAAGGGACTGGAAGTGGAGTATACAATCCTAACTTTCTATTGCTAGGCTTACTTGTAGCACATAAAGAACATCCTCTTACATATCGTGACACACTTTCATTCATTCCAGGTCAATAACAATACCTTTGTAATTGTGCCATCGTCTTGCGCACACCAAAATGGACAACAATAAGAGAAGTATGTGTTTCCCTTATGATGTTGACTCTTTCACCCTATGGAATGCATAGCTTGCCAAGATGATACAAAAGTTTATCATGCACATGGTAATCCAATTCCTCTACTTGGTTGCCTTGACACAAAGTTGCATATACATCTTTAAATCATCATCTAAAGCATACTGTTCAATATAGCTCTCATGCATGATAAAATTATGCTTAAGAATAACTGAAGCACTAACAATTTGTCTATAAAGCATGTCATCAACCTTGTTATAGATAGATTTCTTATACCTTATCACCAAGTGGAATTTCTACAAGAAACCCATCCATCTGAAATGCCTCACTTACTATAGCTTAGTTTGTGATTGCAAGTATTGCAATGGTTGATGATCAATGTGAATGATAGTTTCCTTTCCCATCAAATAGTGTTTCCACTTTTTCACACTTTGCACCAATGCATACAGTTCCTTGTCATATGTAGGATAGTTAACTACTACACCATTAAAAGTTTCATAATGGTAACATATGGGCTTACCATGTTGCATCAATACCACTCCCATGGAATAGTCACTTGCATCTGTTTGGATCTCAAATGGCTATCTTAAATCAGGAAGTGCAAGAACTAGAGTTGTGATGATTCTCTCCTTCAATGCATCAAAGGCTTTCTGCTGCTTGCCTCCCCATTGAAAAACGTGCTTTACACTTGTCAAGGCATGTAATGGAGCTGCAATTGAAGAATAATTAGAAATGAACTTTATCCAATATTGTACTCTCCCAAAACGCTTCTAACCTCAGTTACATTATTGAGCTTGGTCCAATCTACAATGACTTTGACCTTTGAGGAATCTATCTTCAATTCACCCCCTCCAACAATATGTCCCAAATACACTAATGAGTTCTTTCCAAACTCATATTTAGACATCTTTAAAAACAACTTTTATTTCTTCAAGACATCTAAGACTTGCCTAACATTCCTGACATGTTCTTCATGGTTTTTATTGAATATCAATATGTCATCTAAGTAGACAATCACAAAATCATAAAAAAAAGGCCTTAAGACATCATTCATAACTATCATGAATGTTGCTGGAGCATTACAAAGCCCAAAAGGCATAACTAACCATTCAAAAAAACCTTGCTTTGTTTTGAAGGCTATCTTCCATATGTCTCCTTCAGCAATCCTAATATGATGATAGCCAATTCTCAAGTCCAACTTAGTGAAATACAAATCTTTTAATTGATCAAGAAAATCATCAATTCGAGGAAGAGGGCAACGATTCTTTACTGTAATCTTGTTTAAGGCTATGAAATATACACACATGCGCCATGTACCATCTTTCTTTGGTACTAAAGAAATTAGTGACCCGCATGGTGATGTGCTTGGTCTGATGACCCCTTTATCAAGCAAATCTTGGATTTGTTTCTTGATTTCTGCATTCTCCATGACTGACATCCTGTACATGCCAATGTTTGGAAGAGGACAATCTTGCTGCAATTGGATCTCATGTTGGATTCCTGTTTTAGGAGGCAATCCTTTGGGTTCCTGCAACATCTCATCATAGGTGTTAACAACCTCATACAAATTAGATTTTAACTTTGCATCACATCCTTGGAAGGTTTCAACATTCTCTTTTGGTTTAATAATCAAGAGTACAAATTTCTTACTAGTATTAACAAGCCTTTTCATTTGTCCAACATTCACAAGTGATAGATTCAACTTCTTGCTATGTCCTCTAACAATGTACTCAACCCCATATTTAAACAAGTGATATTTATTCTCATGGAGATGAAATATGGCTCTCCTATCATATAGATATGGGCTTCCCAAAACAATACCACAAATGTCAAGTGGAATGACATAAAATATCTACCTCAGCTATATAGTTTGCAGTGATGGAAAATATCAATTTACACCTTTTTGTCACATGCAATTTTGTATTTTCACATATCCAACCTAAAGGATAATATTTAGGATGTGGAGTGGTTTCCAAATTCAATTTCTTAACAATATCTTCTAAAATAATGTTTTCTTGTGATCCACTATCAAATAATGTATCTATCTTGGTATGTTTTTAAATGACTCTAATATGGAAAAACTCTATTCTTTCTTTTTCATGTTGAGTTTCATTGCGGCAACTTGAAGTACTAGTACTTGCAATAGAGTCCTTACCTTAAAAATCCCATGGTTGTGACCTTTGTTTCAACCCTAGAATCAAATCCTAAATCATGTTGCGTAGTTGTAACAATGTTTTGTTTCCATTTGTTGTTAAATTTTTTGAGTCTCATTTCTGGATGGAGTTTCCAACAATGGTCTTCATCATGGCCTTCTTTTGAATAGTGTTTACATGTGAGTTTTTCTCCCTCTTTCTTAACTGAAGCATTCTTCTTTCCTTTTCCTTTGAATGTCCCCTTTTCTTTGTCTCCACTCTTAAATGGATTTTTGTTGCCCTCTTAAGGAACATTCTTCCCTCTTGCTTCTAATGAGTTTCATGTACACAAAATTCATCTAGTTTTGTAGGGTTAAACATGAGAATTACGTGTATCAAATAAATATGAAATCCCCCAATGTATTTGAGTAGAGTGAATTGAGAGGATAAATATATACCCAAAATAAAACTCTTTTTCTAAATTCTTGAGTATAGATTTGCACATTTTGTCCTTTATCTTGCCTAAAGTTTTGCCAATCCATAATAGATTTTTGCATGTATGCTAATGGATAAAATTTCCTTCTTATTGCAACAACAAAATCATTCCAAGAAGATAAAACCTTACCATTTTTCTTCACGTCCTCTTGAGTTTTGACCTCCCACCAAATAAGTGCCGCACCTTCCAATATGAGAGAAGCAAGCTAAATTTTTGTCTCATCATCCTTGATTCTTTGTATGCTACAATACACTTCAATCTAATGAACCCAAATATCCAATTTCTTAGCATTTACCTCCCCATTGTACATAGGAAATTCAAACTTTATATCAAGATTTAGCAACGGAGTTTTACCATGTACCTTTGGAGAATTTGGAGGTGCTTGTGAAAGGGTTGAAGAAGTAGAAGATTATGAGGATGGAGGTGAAGGTGGTGGTTTGTCACCATTCCCTCCACTCCATTTTGGAAGCTTGTCTCCTTTTCCTCCATCTCCTTTGGGAGGTTTTGAGCTCTCTCCATACAACTTTGAATTAATCTCTTCATAAATAACCTTTACCATTTCAGACATCTCAAAGAAATCTTTTCTAAAAGTTCTTTCATCTTCAGACATCCCTTCAAGGCCTTATTCATGTGCCATGACCATTGAAGCTTGAGGTGTGTTTGTTCTCCTTGAAACAATTTGAGATCTTGGCTCCAAAAGTTATCCTTATCCTCTTTTAAGCTTCAACATTGTAAGCATTAGAAAAACACTTGCAAACAAATTCAAACCTTCATAATAACCTTGAGCTCTGATACCAAAATTATCTGTAATGTAAACGTGAAGGTGATGGTAACATTGCAAGTAGTTTTTTTAATGTATTGTAGACAATGGATCACTTTGCAAAACACATAAAATTATGGTTTTTAAACTTAGTTAACAGCATAAAATAGAGACAATATATCATATAAGAAACACATAACAACCAAAATGATAAAGGAGTTCACCCATCTCCTGGGCTACATCTTCTGTTCCAGCTTCCAATAGTGGGACTCTTTCATTAAGTTCTCAAATTTGTGTTTACATGGATTTATAATGTTCAGAATGTAAATATTATGTCTCCAAAGGCTTCAGAACTGTCAAAAACCTCCATCTGGGCTCTTTCTGCACCTTATTTGGCCAAAAAATGAAAAAGTTATGCTTCTCCCAAGTTTTTCCAATTTTCCACAGCTAATTGTTCTACAATTCACACCCACCTACAATGCATACTACAATTTCCACCAATTTCAACAACATGGAGTGAAAAATTCACGCCGCGCCGACGGATCAGGGCCACATGGTGCAAATATTTCCATTGATTTCAGGTTGGTTCAAACCAATCCTGCTAATGGCTTGACCACACTGCAACTGTAGTTGGTGGCAAAACTGTGTTTGAACTGTGGTAGGGGTTCCAGAACCATCGGGTTAATTGACCACCCATTTGACTATGGTATGGTGTAAAGATTGTGAGTTGAACCCTCGCCCTTAGCACCTCAACCTGCGGTCTCGTGGGTTGGGTTGGACAGGGGGCCAGGGTTTAACCCTGACCCCATCCCTTGACGTGCCCACCTATTAAACTTTAATTACGACTTGTGCACTATGAATATTAAGTAACACCTATGGCGGAGCGGTGAGGCTCCGTGTTTCCAGTCAGTCAATCGTGCATTTGAATCCTGCCAGGCCCGGTGCAACCCATAACATAATTTTGAACCAATGCTGGGAGGCCACGTGGCAGCCAGCCATTGGCCCACGTGGCCTCCAATCATTCGAACAACTCAAAAATGAATAAACCAATCATAAACTACAAGAAATTCTACCAATCAGAATGAGACATTTGGCAAAAAACCATTGGCCCCAAATACACAATCAGCCTGTCCGGTCACCTACCTAGTTAGCGTATGGACCGCTGACTATGCGTACCTACAACCCAACTCTAAAATTTTTACTTGTTTGGAAAAAAGATCAGAACGCAATAACAAAATCATACAATATTAATTTTGAGTGATTCAAGTTGCGTTGGATTGAGTTCGTCAAGCTCTACGCTTTGGCACTGGTTTTGAGAACTTTTGGACACTTTGAATTTTGAGCACTTTACTGATCCCTTGGATCATAAACACATGCCAGATGTCCCTGAAAATATAAGGTATTGACAAGTCTTTGATAATGATAAACAACTGGACTTTTTTTGAAAATAAAAGGAAAATTTTCAAATCTACAAATTGATGAAGAAAACGGTTTTGACAAAGATGAAAGGGAAGCCTACATAAATCAAATCAGAGAAAATCTTAACTAGCATATAGTAGACCTTGAAGTTTTACAGCTGAAAGATAATGCGATCCCGAGAGGTTTAGTCCCACCGAAGGAGTTTTTTGATCACACTAATGTGTCTTACAAGCCTAAAATACTTCCTACCGAGGTTGAGGTGGAAGATTGCAACATAGGAACAAAACACATACCTAAAATTGCAAATCTCTCTAAATCCTTAGGTCCTGAAGAAAGAAGAAATATATTGATCTTATGAGAGAGTATTATGATGTCTTTACATGGGAGTATGAGGACTTAAAAGTCTATGATACGAGAATTATCCAGCACACCATTCCTATCAAGGAAGGTCAGGAACCTTTTAAGCAGAAGCCGGGGATAATCAACTATGTTTTGCTGCCCCTCATTGAGAAGGAGGTAAGAAAATTATTTGATGCAAAGATTATTGTCCCATTAAGGTTTTCCAAGCGACTGTCAAATTTAGTCCCAGAAAGGAAAAAGACAGGAGAGATAAGACTGTGTGTTGACTTCAGAAACCTTAATAAGGTGTCTCTTAAAGACAATTACCCCTTGCCAAAAATGGATCACATATTGTAGCGGGCAGTTGGTTCCAAGAGGATTTCATTACTTGGTGGTTTCTCCGGGTAGAATCAGATTTTGATAAACCTGAATGATCATGATAAAAATACTTTCACTATGCCATGGGGGACATTCAGGTATGTAAAAATTCCCTTCGGACTAATCAATGCAGGGGGAACCTTCCATAGGGACATGGACATTTCCTTTGATGATAAGAAAGACAAGTTTATTGTTATTTATCTTGATTATATTACTTTGTACTCTAAATTTGATGAAGATCATTTGTATCATTTGCAGATTGTTTTTGAGAAGTGCAGGAGGTATGGTATCTCTTTGAACCCAAATAAGTCCCTTTCTGGAATGGAAGAAGGTAAGTTGCTTGGACATAATTTCAAAAGATGGCATCAATATTGATCCAAGCATAATTGATGAAATCCAAAAGATTGATACCCAAAGGAATAAAAATGAGTTGCAATCTTTTCTTGGAAGGATTAATTTTCTGAGGCGGTTCATTCCAAATCATGCTAAAATCATAAGGGCCATGGTTAAGAAAGGATAGCGAAATCAAGTGGAATGTTGAAGCAAATAAGTGATTCATTGAGGTAAATTTAGCCTTAACTCATGCTCCTGTTTTGGCTAGCCCTGATTACACAAAATATCGAAGGGGCCAAAGGGTGGGGTCGAAGGGACCAAAGGGCGGGTTCGAAGGCTTATATGAAAAAAAAAGAAAAAGATAACCCAACAAGTTGGGGCTTGGTGGATGTTTGGTTGGAAGGTGGGGTGATGGGGACCCGTTTCAGGAGACCCCCTCAAGGTTGTTGAAGGTCAAGGAGGGGTCCCATCAACGTGGCCGGTTCAAGGAGGGGCCCCATCTTACTATATGATGCATTTGGCCAAATCTAGGAACGACGGTGCAGTGTTGATGTAGAAAAAACAACAAGACCATGAGTAACCTACAATATTCTTTAGCAATATTTTAAAGGATGTTGCTATGAAATATAAAATAATGGAGAAGCAAACTTTTGCATTGGTGAAAGATTTAAAGGATTTTAGGGTTTACATATTGTGTTCTCACATAATTGCCTTTTCTCCTAATGCTGTAGTGAAGGAGATCCTTACCCAAACTGACCCATATGGAAGAAGAGGTAAGTGGATAACAATCATTTTTTGGAATATGATGTTGAAATTAAGCCCACTAAATTGATAAAGGGTTAGGGATTGGCTAAAATGATGGTTGAGTCAAATCTGCATGCATTGGATATTAGTTTCATTACTGCCCTGTTAGAAGACAATAATGAGGAAGCTTCTCAACATGTGTCAGAAATGTTCCTCTCTCTCCCTAGTACACTAATATCATCTATATTTTGCAGCACCTACAATCTCCTTCTAGATTAACAAAGAAAAAAGCAAAGTTTCTTAAGTTGCAAGATGTAAAATATTTCATTTTAGATCAGTCTTTATATTGGAAGGATTCATGAGGTATATTGTTGAACTGTTTGTTGGAAGATGACGCACATAATATAATGGAAGAATTCCACAAAGGAGAATGTGGAAGGCATAGTTTCTGGAATACCACTGGACATAAAATTTTGAGGGTGGGTTTCTACTGACCTTCACTTTTTGTTAATGTCTACAAGAAGGTTTCTAGCTGTCATGATTGTCATATATTTGAAGGGAAGAATAAACTTTTACCATTACCCTGGAAACCTATTCCAGTGGAGGTGCCATTTCAGTAGTGGGGGTTAGACTTCATTGGAGAAATTTACCCATATTCATCATCTCAATGCAAATGGATCTTAATTGTCACAGATTATTTCACCAAGTGGATAGAAGAAATTCAGACTAGGTAGGCGACAAATTGAGTTATTATTCAATTCCTGGAAGGTAACATTCTTTCGATATTTGGATGTCTTCGTAAGATTATTATTGATAACGTTGCTGCATTTAAATCTAGGAAGATGATTGATTTATGCAATACATATAACACATTAATTGGTCACTCTACTACCTATTACCCACAAGGTAATGGCTTGGATGAGTCCTCTAATAAGAGCCTAATGAATACATAATATGTTGCTGCAAGAGAACAAAAAGACTTGACATAATAAGTTGATCAATGCATTATGGGCTAATAGGGTAAGTACCAAGAAATAAATTGGGATGTCTCCTTTCCAATTGGTTTATGGAGTTGTTGTTGTCTTTCCTACTTCCCTAGGGGTTCCAATAATGAAATTATTGCAGGAAGCATAGGTAGAAGCTAATGATATGCAGAGGATGATTAATCAGATGATACAGTTGAAACAAACTACAAAGGAGGTCTATAATAACACTCAGTGAATCCAAGAAAAGATAAAGAAGATTCATGATAAAAGAATAACGATTGATGATTTTTAGATTGATGATATTGTGTTGAAATGGGATTCTAGAAATGAAGAGAAGGGTAAGCATGAAAAAATTGAAAATATTTTGAAGGGACCTTTTAAAATTTCATCTTTCCATGGAAACATCACCTACTTGCTGAAAGACTTGACAGGGGAACTACTTGGTGGAGGGTCTGTTAATGGCAGGCTTATCAAGCACTATTTTACTTGAATTTAGTTGGTTTGAACACATCATTGTACATACCATTTTAATTTTCAGTATTGCAAGTGTGGGTAGTTGTCATTAGAATTTGAAGCCTAAAGTGAAGGCCCTAAGGTTTCGATGAGTTGCTACCATATGTAATGAAAATATCATAGTTATTCAAGTTAGTATTTGCCAGTTAAGAGTCAATAATGCACCCAATGGATAAGGCACATGGTCTACGACGTTCTTGGAACCTCGCAGGGAGGATTCCATCCCCATTGGAGCTTATGTTAGGGTCTTATATTATAGGGATCTTAGTCATTTTAGTCTTTCTATTAATTTGAGGTCAATTTGTAAATGTCAGTCTTGATTTCATGACTATTATGGTTTAAAGGGGTATGTTTTGAATAATATTTCTAGTTTTGGATTGAGTGTCATGTAAAGTTTTTAAGTCAAAATGATCTATTTGCTAAAATCCAAAGTGTTATATCATGAAGGATCATCATTAAAAGGCTAATCATAAGGGTTCATTGGTCAACATGAAAGAGTATTAAAAGTTCGTGTCATAAAAGATTTTGGTCATCATGAGTTAGTTAGTTGAGTCATGTCAGTTATGGGAATCAATTATGGCCATTCATGTCATGTTTCCATTATTTCAAAAACACCACTTATCCATATTTCACATCTAGAAGTGGGTTACCATTACTTCAAAATAAGAAATTTGAAGTCCCTTTTCACTTTTATTTCATCCATTTGAAGCTATCATCTACTCTGAAACATTTTGGAGGATGAGAAGAGGAATAATCCTATTTTCCATTGGGAGTTGCTACGTAACTAAGAATTTCTATGCATTTCAAGAAATCGTCAAGTTAGTCATGAGTAAGGGTTTCTCTCATTTCTATGAGATTTTTTTATTTTGTATGTTCCCTGGTTCATCTTTTCAAACTAATCAGAGGCTTTCATATTCCCTCCAACCATCATAAGCTATGACTGTTGTGTGTTTTTCTACGCACATTGCTGCACAAAGCTCTTGCTATCTACTGCTATGAATCAAACTTGTTCTTCTGTTGCGTTCAATATTGCTGTGAGCCATACATACCTATTTCTTGAATTTCAGTTGAATAACACTGATTGTTAGATGATCCATTATTATAAAAAATTGTCGTGTGCCTTGAATTTCTATTATCAATATTGGTTGTGTGTCTTGAATTTCTGTTAAACTTCTACCAAGCTTACAATAGGACACAAGTTCCGTAGATATTATTCTTTGTGAACTCGAAGCTGTTCCAAAATGAATTGTCAACGTGGGTATGTGCTGCAAAATGCATGATCGTGTCTATTCTTCTGTGATTAGAAGATAATTCACCAGATCTGCACTCGCAATATCTCCCCTCACAAATTTGAAATTGGGGGATGATTTTGAAGGCAACAGATTCTTCAAAGTGGAGCAATAATCCAGTTTATCAAGCACAACAATCTTATACTAGGGGTAATTTCTCACCAGCCTATTCACTATATGAGAAGCAATAAATCCAGAAGCACCCATGATGAGAATGTTCTTGGGGCTATAGCTCTCAAGAGCCATTTTTATTCAGTTTATTAGGTCAAGGACACAACTAGATCTCCCCTGAAACAAACCCAAGTGCGTAGATCCAGGGTAAAGAATACCCAAATGATGTTTAGGCTCAGATCTTGCTGCGGAAAATACAGGAAATACTTGAATGAAGTTACGGGTATTTTCTTGTGGACCCTTCAGATGTCAACAATTCAATTTTTGTGTATCTCCCAAGCAAAACTTTGGATGCCTTGAAGGAATGGATGGATAGATATTACCTATATAGCCCGGACGCCTAACAGTTGTGTTAAAAGGCACATTTTAACTATTTCAAGGGTCACCAAGGAAGATGATGAGAAGCAGCAGGAGTAGTTAGGTTTGAATTGGGTGTTTACCTGCCCCACAATCACAACCTTTAAAAAGTTGATTAGTAGTTAAAAAACAAGTTACGATCCCCTTCATCGTTTCTTCAACCCACATCACTTTTTTCAGCTTTCACGATTATGGTCCTCGTTATGCAAAGAGAGGCGGGCCAGGTGTGAAGCACCCAACATGAGGCCAACATGAAGCATGCAACAGAAGCCAGCATGAAGCATGCAGTAGAAGAAGCCAACCTGAAGCAGCAACATTGTTCCTTGGGGAGTGGAAGCTTGGTAGCACCGCGTAAGCAGAAAAATGGAATTTTTTGTGAGAGGCAGCACACATTTCTAGGAGAAGGATGAAATGCTAAACTAAACACAGTACCTGGATAGTGTGGCCTTTTTACATTAAATGCATTTTTTATATATATCTGGTTTCTGGCATATCTGCAATTTGATTCCAATTGAACTCGCATGTAATGATAATTTTTTCTGTGGTACCATGGTTGGAGGAACATATTGTTATTTGTAATATTTTTTTAGGAGTAATAAGGTGTGAAAGGATCATTTGTAAGTTTTGTGAAGTGGTAAAATTAAGTAATTCTTCGAGTAATAAGGAGATTCTATCTTTGGTAATTTTTCGTTTTTTATTTTGGAGAGATAAGAGTGACATTGTAAATCAAAGTAATTTTTTACTTTTAGGGGGGGGGGGGTTAAAATATTTCTTGCATACAATTTTGCAAGGGGATTGTAAATCAATCAAACTTTTGAAAGTTTTCATTGTAAATTCTTAAGAGAAATTGATTAGAGCCAAGTGCAAATCTCAATCATTTTTCTCCTTCAACGACTATACAAGGGTCAAGGCCAAGCCCCGATAGATCGTTTTTGCGTGGTGTGTTTCATGTGACGTGTTGCTCATCTTTTTCTTGTGCTTGATTCTTTTTGGTGCAAAGCTTCAAAACTACAATGTCGAAGTTAATTAATCTGTTCTCTGATTCTAATAAGCTTGAAGGGGTAAAATCATACAAAACATGGAAACGTCTCATTGAAAGCACTCTAATATATAATGAATTGTGGCAAGACATATGTGATGGAGACATTAAGCCAAATAAACCCACAGATGTAGCTTCACTTGCAAAATGGGAAGTTAAAAATGTCAAGGCACTAGCTCTTATAAAGTCTTTAGTTAATGATGAGATGTATATTCATATTGAAAACGCCTCAGATGCATGGTCTGCTTTGCATACTTTCAAAGATCTATTTGATACACAACCTGAATCAAAAAAGGTTGATCTACAACTTAAGTTTCTTCAACAAAAACTAATTGAAGGAGGATATGTCCTTGAGTATATCTCCAGGCTTAAAAATA
The DNA here is from genome assembly GCA_031772625.1 of Pinus tabuliformis. NCBI lineage: Eukaryota > Viridiplantae > Streptophyta > Pinopsida > Pinales > Pinaceae > Pinus > Pinus tabuliformis. The sequence goes on from CM062820.1 coordinate 813,512,895, forward strand.
TTAAGAAAGAAATAGTAAAATCCGGATTTCCACCAGGAGATGACAGTTTCATGACCATAATTCTAATTGCTGGATTGCCTTCTTCTTACACGTAATTTTTGGAAACTATACAAGTGACTGGAAAGTTAGATAAATTAAAGTTCGATGAGCTAAGTGAGATGTTAGCTCAACATGACAAAACTTTTGGGAAGAAGAAACAAGGGGAAGATGTCTTCTTCACAGAAGCCAACACAAGTAAAGCATCAACTGAAAATTCTAGAGGAAGAGGACATTTCAATCCACATCCAACAACACATAGTGGACAAGGTCGTGGAAGAAGCCAAAATAGAGGAAACTTTCAAGGAAGAGGAAACAATCAAGGCAGAGGAAACTTTCAAAACAGAGGCAACTTTCAAGGCAGAGGAAACAATCAAGGAAGAGGTAAAAGTCAAGGCAGAGGGTCAACTCAAAATAGAGGTGAAAGCAAAGGTAGAGGACAGTATCAAGGAAGAGGCAGAGAATTGAATCAAATTGTCTGTAGAAGATGTAACAAAGTGGGCCATTTTGCAGAAGATTGTATAACTTCCATTGATAAAATTCCAATGTTCCATCAAGTTACGACTCAATTTGCCACTGATCAAGATAATGATGGTTTTGAATATGTCTTCACATCAAGTCAAATATCAGAATCAGCAACATTAGTTTCCACCTTTCTTCAAAGTGATTATGAAGATGCATGGATTTTAGATATAGGAGCAACTCAACACATGACTTTTCGACAAGACTTCTTTTGGAACTTCCAACCATGCCACCTTAGTTCAATCTTTCTTGCTGGTGATACAAAACATACTCCTTATGGAAAAGGTGTCGTTAAAGTTTATCTTCTTGACATTGGAGAAAGATTGATTTTAAATGTAGGGTGTGTACCCACCTTTAAAAATATTTTTTTGGCTTTAGTCTCGATTCGACAAGATGGACATCAGGTGGTTTTGGAGCCTAGTTAAAATTAATTCAATAACATAGAACATGAAAACAATGATGAAAGGATATGAATATGGAAAACTGTTACGAACGAAAGGAACAATTATTCCAAGGAATTCTGACTTTGTAGGGGCAACCAGAACAAACATTTCACTTATCAGATTATGGCATGTGAGATATGGACATCTAAACTTTGACAATCTCTCTAAACTGCAAAAAAAAGGAATGGTTAAGGGACTTCCAACCTTCAAGAAAGAAAATGCAAGATGTGAAGCTTGCATTTATGGAAAACAAAGTCGAGAACCTTTCCCAACAAGCTCATGGAGAGCAAACAGGCATTTGCAATTAGTACACAGTGACATTTGTGGACCCTTGCAAGCCTCTCTAGGAGGTTGCAAATATTTATTACTCTTTATTCATGATTTCAGCAGAATGACATGGGTTCATTTCTTAAAGCATAATTCAGAGGCATTTGAAAAGTTTAAAACTTTTCATCAGCTTGTTGAAAATGAAGTCAAAGAAAAGATTGGCACTCTTAGAACTGAAAATGGAGGAGAATTCACTTCAAATGAATTTCAAAGTTATTGTAGAGACAATGGGATCAAATGAAATCTTACAAATGTCTACACTCCACAACAAAATGGAGTAGTAGAAAGAATGAATCGTACTTTGTTAGGAATGGCGAGATCTATGTTAACTTTTAAAAAGTTAAGTCCTATTTATTGGGCAGAAGCAATCCATACAACTATTTATTTAAGGAACAGGTCTCCCACTACTTCTTTGGATGGAATCACACCTTATGAAGCATGGTTTGGTTTCACACCTAAAGTTAAACACCTTAGAGTTTTTGGTTCCGTGTGTTATGCCTTAGTTCCAAAAGAAAAACAAACTAAGCTTGACTCACGAAGTTTGAAATGCACAATGATTGGATATTCAGATGAGAAGAAAGGGTACATGCTTCTGTCAAATGGGAAATTTATTGTCAATAAAGATGTAATTTTTGATGAAACTAAGAGTAAGAGTGTTGAAGAAATAGAACATCTTCTTCAAAAATTGGAAACAAAAGGAGATAAAAGGAAAGGAAACATCAAAAGTAAACCAAATTCACAAAATTGGTATGAACTTGATTTTCCTTCCTCTGAAGATGATTCATCCGATCCATCTACTTCATATTCTGGGTATTCTGGCAGTTCATCAGAATCTCCTAGTAGCAGTAGTTCTTCTGACAACGATTCTCCGCCCCCAGAATCTGCAGTTAATCAACGTACCTCTATTTACATTAATCCTCTTTATAATGATGGTGACTTTTCAGAATCTCAAACAAGTGAACATCAATTGCCAAAATGGGTTGTTCAAATTTTAAAAGATGTAAGGCCCAATGATAAAAATAAAACAGGAACAAGGGGGTCCACCAGGTATGAAGGAAATTTTTCCTTAATCACGAATGCTTTTACTAAACCCTCCACCTACAAAGAGGCAGTAAAATATAAATAATGGCAATAAGCTATGGTTGAAGAATATAAGGCAGTTCAAGACAACAACACTTGGAAACTTGTTGATTGTACTCAAAGTGTTAAACCCATCGGATGCAAATGGGTTTATAGAATTAAGACAACCAAAATGGAGAAATCGAAAAGTACAAATCTAGACTTGTGGCTAAAGGTTTTGTGCATTAGCAGCACAAAAAGGATGGAAAGCTCATTAGATGGATGTAAAGAGTGATTTCCTCAATGGATTTTTACAAGAAGATGTATATATGACACAACCGCCAGGTTTTTAAATTGAAGGGCAAGAACATAAAGTTTGTAAGACGATTAAGGCTTTATATGGGTTAAAACAAGCTCCACGAGCTTGGTATGCCAAAATGGATGAATACATTCGGAAAGTTGGATTTCAATGAAGTGAATCTGATGATACTTTGTATGTACATCAATAGGGTGAACATATGGTGATTCTTGTTATGTATGTAGATGATTTGATCATTACTGGAAATAATGATGATGATATTGTACAGGTGAAAAAGGAGTTACATGTAGGATTTAAGATGACAGATTTGGGACTACTTCACTACTATCTTGAAGTTGAAGAATTCCAACGTCCACATCATATTTTCATTTCTCAGAGTAAGTATGCAACAAAATTTCTTCAATGATTTGGAATGCAGCATTGCAAGCCCGTTCTTACCCCATGCAACAAAACTTAAAACTTTCAAAATTTGAAAGGGGGGAAAGGTGGGCAGCACTACTTATAGAGAGTTGATTGGCAGCTTGATTTATCTAACAACGATTCAACCAGATCCATCTTATGCAGTTAGTATTCTTTCACGTTTTATGCAGGAACCACGAGACAACCAATGGAATGCAACCAAAAGGGTTATACAATATATCTAAGGAACACAATATTTTGGTCTTCTTTATAAAAAGACAAAAGTCTTTGTACTTGGCAAATTTCCAGATGCCGACTTTGCTGGCAATATTGATGATCGAGCATCAACCTTCAGTTATTTAATGAACATGGGGTTAGCTACAGTATCTTGGAGTTGCAAGAAACAAGCTACAGTGGCCACTTCTTCAGCCGAAGTAGAATACATATCAGCATGGGAAGTAGCATGTGAAATTGTTTGGTTGCGTAGAGTTTTGCAGGATTTGGGCATTCCTCAAGCATAAGCTACATCATTATTCATCGACAACCAACAAGCCATAAATCTTGCCAAGAATCCAGTTTTTCATTCCAAAACAAAACATGTGGACACCAAGTAACATCACATTAGATTGCTCATTGCCAAGGACGTCATCAAGCCAGTTTATTGTCCTTCAGAAGATCAAGCCTCCAATATTTTCACAAAACCACTTGGCAGGATCAAATTTACTAATCTCAGAGATGAACTTGGTATTTGTTGTAATGTATCTTTGGATTATAGGGGGGAATGTTAGATGATCCAAAATACAAAATTCATAGTTCACAAAGTTAAGATAGAATATTTATTTATTTAGAATATTTAATTAATTATTGGAGACACTTAGAAATAGAATATTGTTGTAAAAGACATGACATCTAGAATAATGTTGTATCTTAGGCTCCAATTTAGGAGTAGAGTTAGTAGATTGGTTAGAATTGCATTTATTGTAAATGGACACTTGTTAATTTAATTAGTCCATAACTAGAATAGGTTAGGAAATTAAGCTTATATATGGTTCATTCTCTTGATTGCAAGTGAGTTAGAGTGTGTGTGTAAACTCTTGCAAAATTATTATGTAATATCTTTTCTGATTAATAAAATTGTGTGTCTTTTATCACTCAGGTTGTTCCCAAAAGTTGTAAGAAAGGGAATACGGCCGAGGTAACCACAAACCAATATTTTAGACACAGATTCTAGCCAATCTGTATCAAGAGAGGTCTCTCTCTTTATAATTTAGCTTTGTTTTGAGGTGTATTAGGCTAGTTGTGAAGTACAAAGGTTTTGTTTTGAGTTTTGGTTGGAAGGATGGGGACTCACTAGTATAGTGAGGTAAAACTGAAACATTTCAGTCCATTGGGCATGATGGAGTCAAGAAGGATGGCTTCCTAGGTTAAGTTTTTTATCAGAGAATTTATCACAGAGAAGGGTACTTGAAAATGGGACAATTTATAGGCTGAAATCTGATGGAATGGAGTCAATGGGTGAAGGGCAATCAAGAATCCTTCATCATGTTGACAGAGGGAAAATGGATGATTACTGCCAAGGAGAAATTAAGAATTCCTTAGCTAATATTCAAGATTAAAGAACCAGGGGAAACAGGAGCAATTAAGAATTCACTGTTTATGCTAATTCTGAAGAAAACATTAATAATACCATAGATTGAACACAGAGTGCAAACAAGCAAATTCTGAGTTATTCTTTTTCTCTGCTATTAAGATCATGAAACATAGATGATATAATAAACACAAAAACTATAAAACACAAGTTAGAAGAGACTTATTGATCCATAAATGATTCAAGAATTCTGCAACATGGTCCTTAACATCAATTCTTCATCCAGTGAGCAAGACAAGATGGTTCCAACAGCCTTCTTATTCCAAGAATTGTTCAGTATTACAATCACAGCTATGAACATCCACCATCAACCAACCCCAAATACATCGTCTGAGGGGGTATTTATACAAAAATGCCAAGATATTGTGCAAAATATCTGATAGAAATAAATTTCAGCTGACAATTAATGTTTCATTCACATAGAAAGAAACAGACAGTCTCGAAAACATGGAGACAATAAATGGCGCAATAAATTCATGTTGTGCTGGTTGATCTGAATTAAAGAGAAGTACTGGAGGTAGGTGTTGTAAGTCGGTGTCCCAGCTGCTTTCTATGGATCCTTTGCGCTGATATTTCTACTTTGGCCGGACTTCCTGAATGCTGATGTGATACACTTTAATTTGCAGGATCATGGTTCATTTCCGTTCTGCGCATTTATAACAGATGGAGCACAATTTTGGTTTTCACCAATGATAAGTCTACAGGATTTCTAGCATGCTTTTCCACTACTCTGGTCCTGGTATTTGATGCCTCTATATATTCCTTAAAGTCTCATCAGCGTCTGTGTACCTGAAGAAGTTAGGAGGGGTGGTGAACAGATGTTTCACCTCATGCTCTATGTAAAAAATATTTTCCAGGCTGTCATACAGGGACTGGCCAGATGGAAGTGTTTTTTCAGTTTAAGTACTTGAAGATGCACTAGCTTGATTGACAGAAAATGTATTTAATTTGTGTACATAGTCCTTGTGCTTCATAAAACAATCATTATCTCCTACAGGACTTGGCAAACCCTTTTGATTCAGGACTGTAAATTTGTTTGTGAAAGAATCAATTTCTACCTGCATGTCCTGGCATTTTCTGTCCAAGTTTTGCATTAGAGTTCTCATGGTTAGAACTCTCTTGATGTCCAAAATGGTACCTGTTCTGTCTCTAATATCAAGTGCTGCCAGTTCTTCACTGGTCTGGGTATTCAAAAAATGGATTAGCCTGTTAGCTTGCTCAGGCATTTGCCCCAATAAGGCTCTTGTTTTCTGAACTTCCACTTGGGCTACTTTTATCAGATCAATCTGTTCATAAATGATCTGAATGGACCTCCATACACCACTAAGTGATTAGGTGATGTTGTTCCACAAAATTCCTCTGATTTCTGCCAAAGGCTTATGTAGAGAGAGATCTTTTTCCAAGGCTCTTACCTTGTTTTCAAATGCTTTGACTTCCCTTGTTTTTTCTGCCACAATCATTTTAGATTTGTCATAGCTTTGCTCAATCTTTGCCAGCTTTTTTTTGACATGTTTCAATTCAGATACTTGGAGTTTCAACTCCTCCATGGCTTTAATTAATTGCTCTGTGGTCATGGCTGTACTGCTGCCTGGTGCTGTTGCTGTTGCTGTGGTACCTGTGGTGATTCCTGCAGTTGATGCTGGGACAGTGGGAGGCACTGCTGTTATAACTATGGGAGGGGCAGTTGTAGCCGTTGGAGTTACTTCAGGTGGCTGGGAGGTCGACTCTCCTTGCTTTTCTTGTAGTGATTTCTCCAATGCCTGCTCCGTCTCAGTCAATCTTTCATTTAACCTCATGAGTAGGTCCATAATGTCCTCCTCAGACTTCTGCTGTACAACATCTGCTGTCTGTGGATGCAGAAGGAGGCATATTGAGCTGTTTTCTGAGGGCAGCAATGTCTTCTTCCTTCTTTCTCATTAATTCTTTTATGCCTTTGGCATCTTTGGGATCATGTCCCAGTTCAATAATAATATCCTCCAAAGATTTTATCCTGTTGTCCTTTGCTAGAGAAGAAGCTTTCTCTAGATCCAACTGAGCAGAGGTGTTCTCCAATGAATTTTGTAATTTATGAGCCAACATTGCCTTGTTAGCTAGTGTAGAATACACCATTTCTCCTGTCTGTTTGTGTAGATCAATCTGGTCTATTGGATGAATGTCTTTGGCCAAGACCTCCAAATTTGTCCTGATATAATCAGCTGCTGACTGTGGTTGCTACAACTTGGGCTTGAAATAGCTCATGATCATTTTGCCCTCCTTTATGTCATATGCAGACATCAATCTTTGATGTTTTGTGGGGGCCATCTTGAGATATTGGTCATAAATTTGTAGCCTTAATGGGTCATTTCTAGCCTTTATTTCTATGAATGTTCTCTTGACATTAGAGGTTTGCTTGCTTGGTGGCCTTGTGGATGAAACTTCCACACTATGCTGCCTTTCCAGTTCCTGCCTGTGTGAGCTGGTTGATATGTCTATCACTGGGGAGGTTTGTGGGCTAGTTGCCCTCTCACCTCTTAGGCTTTCTATTGTCTCTTTAATGATTTCTTCTTCAGATAGAGGATTGAGTCTTTGCCTTTTAGCACCTGGCTGTTCTACAGGTCCATTGATGGGTGTAGTTTCTTCTCTATCTCTTTTCTTACCCTTTTCCTCATTTAGAGGAGTCTGTAGTGCTGGTATCTCTGGTGCTTTGGTCTGCACTAGAGGAATTTCCTCCTGCTGATCTGTCATTTCTTGCTGTTCTGTGCCTGCCACTTCCTTGCCTTTTGAAGAATCTGAAACTGGTGCGCTGGCCTCTTGTATAGGTTACTGTGAAGTCCCAGCAGAAGATGTACCCACTCCAGTTTGCTAAGGCAGTTTGAAAGATACCTATCCAAAAGAGTCCAGGTCAAGGGTATTTTCTAAATCTTTCATAGCTTGTTCCATTTTTTGTTGTCGAGTAAGTTCTTCTACTAATGTACCCTCTATCTGTTCATCTTGATTTTCATATTGTTCTACTTCAGGGATCCTATGATGTGTGTAAGCTGACAGCTAGTTCTTTACTTTTCTTTCACTTATAAAGCCATTTGGGTCATATGGTACCCACCAAAAGCTTTTCTTCAATTTAAGGTCTTCCCCTAATATTTTATCAGCATCCTCCCATTCTTCCCTTTTGTTAATGATAAAGGGGCCTAATTGGTTTCTTATCCTCAGCTGAGATTTTTTCTTCACATTGTAAAAATGAGTTAAATCTGCATTAATAATTTGCCTGAAATATTCCAGAGCAAACAACCTCATAGGCACATATTTGGGCAGCTTATAAGGGCACAACTCACAGCCATATATCCTGATTTCAGTGTGATCCTGGTAGAAATACCAGTCACCTATCATGTAGTTCTTAGAGAGTTGTAGAATCTTCCTTATGTCACCAGAGAGCCTAGGAGGGGGAGCTCCTATCAATAGAGTGGAGGCTGGGCATATAAACAGGTCAATGAACTCACAATAGGTATAAGGGGATTCAACAATTCTGTGGAAGACAGAGGTCCAAAATATTACAGACCTCCTCTCTCCTTTGGAGTCCAATTTTCTGATGGGAAATATAAATATGTCTGGGTGATAGTACAACGGTAGATGATATATGAAACTTGTGTATTTAAACACCCCTTCTCTTTCCAAATTCATAAATTGACTATGGATTTTGTTAGCAATGAAAGAGGCATAATCATACTTAATGGCAGGGGGCTGTCCTGGAGTAAAGGTGGATAACAGAACTAGGACCATCTCATCCACAAATTCACTGGACCTGAATCCCAAGATCACTGATATCATGTCAAGCAGAATTCTTCCAGTCTCATTGAATGAGACATATAAATAAGGAGGTGGGCCTTAGGGCTGACATTCTGGTTTCATGAATAATTTAGTAATCCGGGCTATTTCTGCACCAGACAGTTGAGAGCCTTTCTCAAGCAAAAATCCCATGGACAAAGGAGCAAGAGGCTGAATTGGTTGGAATTGTAGCATTTCATTGATAGACTCAGCAGTTATGTAGAAAATGATAGTTTGTGATGGGGTCATAACTGCTTTACTGACAGGGTCATAATTGGCACAACAGTGGCGGACAATATCAGGGAACACATTAACTGAGGGAAGGTAATACCTGGGGAGATTGGATTCCCATATTCCATAGATGTCAGAGTTGTCCAAATGACTATTTCTGATTAGGCAGAAAGTTTGCAGATGATTTTGTATACCAATTGGGTCTCTTATTTGGAAATCTCCGTCGGCCAAGGGTAAATGATGCTGGTATGTATGAGGAGCATTGAGAGGTGCAACATTGGGGGCCACAGGGGCTTCCATTTTTCAATTTTCCGTGTTTTTGAACTGTAGGTTGAATTTTCTGTGGGAAAAAGGTATAGAGCAGCTATGGGTGCCTTGGTATAGCAATTATGGACTGTTTTGGCTTGAATTTGGCTATTACAAGTACAATTTTGCAGAGGAAGACCAAAAACATAGGTTCGGGAGGTGGAACGGGGTAAATACCTGTGTTTTGGACGCGCACGAGTGTAATTGGCAGGTCGACTAACGAGTTGAGGCGCAGAATGCTGGAGTTTGCTAGTCAGGGTGGTGGACTGGAACTTTGGCAACTGCTGAACGTGATTTTGCATGCAACAGTATTGTGAAAAAAACGAATAGAAATGAGCGAAAATGACGTTTTTACGGGTTTTTTTGATAAAAAATCGGCTTCGCGGGCATTTTGGCGCTTTTGGTCGGATGACGGGATAGTTTGTCATGATGCGGGGTATGAAATGCTGACGTGGCAATGACATGGTCGTGACGTCAACGGGAGCGGTAAGTGGTTTTGGGCTCGCACCATTTATGGGCCGAAGCAGTTTTGGTGGGGAGGGCTGCGAGCATGCCGGGAGGGCGCCGCATGTCCCAGGTACGGTGGTAATAGCGCCAGCTCCATGGGTGGTAATCTTCAGAAGGGAAGGGCTGTGCAATATAATCATGGGCCGTTGGATGAGAGGGCCCGGATCCAACGGCTGGCGGTCAACGGTATATGGCGGAGGTTCAAATAGCATGGGCCCGACATAATTAAATAATGTTTTTACTATGGGCGGGTATGATTGGTTCGTGGGACCTTTGGTTAAGTTATTAATCAACCAGATGTTGATTAATTCTTTAAATGGCACGGTAATGGGTTATTAAAAGGTTTCGAATAAACCTTTTAATTTCTTTTGTACAATAATATAGGGCTATAGTTAAGCCGGGGGCGGGATACTTAATTTTTTTTGGGGTTTTTCATATGTTTTACATAATACGGGCAGGGGGGAAAATATAGGGATTTATATAATAAAATCAAGGGGTTAGTATGAAAATTGATATAAGACTAAGCGCTAAGTTATAATGTTTACCCACTTAGGCTTTTTTTAAAGAAAAAACAGAGGTTTTACACAAGAAATGTGGCTTCTTTTCCTTAGTAAAATATAGTTTTACTCAGGGTTTTTCATGAAAATGGGGTAATTTAGGAGTATTGAGCAGATCTCAATCTCCTTGGGGGGAGGTTAGTAATTAGTTTTTGGGAAAAGTGTGAAGGGAAGTTAGACATGCATCACTTGAATTTTAGCCAAATCATTGCCATTGTACTTATGATATCACATGAGATGAACTTCCAGAGAAACAAAGATTGATCATAAGCATGCTTCTGCAACACCAAAACTGCCTACCCAGCCTATAGTACCTAACATTTTTTCTTCCTTTTCCATGGGTGCATTTGAACTAGCAAACTCTTACAAATTTTCTTTTCTTTTGATGGAAAATCCTATCTAAGTCTGCCCTTATTTCTTCCAAGGCCTCAGATTTAACTGTTGAGCTCCTTTGCTTCTCTACCTTTCTACCTATCTGCCAAGATTGAACTAATTGGATAGATTTTATTCTCTATCTCTAAAACAAGAAATTCAAACATGAACTAGCCAAGATTAAGCTGTTTGGCCATCCATCAACTGTGGCAAGGGTGAAATTAATTGCACACAATGAGATTCTTTTGCAAAAATAGAATAGTAGTGGCATTTTGGACTAGCACACTTTCATTGGTCTTTTTCTTTGGGGTTCATTTCTTTTCTTTTTTGACCATTTCATTCTTTTTGCCCTTTGATCTTTCTTTTAGGGCATACCCTCTTTTCATTTTTTAATTTTTTTGATCTTTTCAAAATATGGAACCTTTGCAGCAGGGAAAGGATGAACATATTTGGGATTTTACCAGTCAATCATGAAATATGACACCTATTGGTATAGGAGCATAACAATGTCAGAGGAAACTTCTGCCATTAATGATCAGATCCTTGTTGCTGCTTCCCAAAGAAACCCTAGTCACTATTGCTTCACATTTGCTTTTCCTATTGCGCATCTGTCCTATCTCCAGCATGTTGCAAACTTTATCTTTTGAAACCACTATACTTTATTTTGAATAAGTATTGTAACTTTTCACATGCAACCATGGACACTCCAGAGATGAAAAATAAGGTAAAAGGAGGAGACATTGTAAGATATGAACCCCAATACCTCTGTCTAGTGAACTCTAACCCTGCCACCAGGGTGTCATTTGAACAAGATGGGTGTATTTATTTTTGTGAGAGGATTTAGAGCCAAGGCCACCAATTCCAGCTCACCAAATAATTTGAACTGAATTTCAAGGGGAAGGATGTAAAGGTTAGAAATTTGGAGTTTGCTGTCTTTGAGCAATCAATAGCTATTGCCACTGATATCCCTTTACATGGTGAAGAGTGGTTTAAAGGCATGGAGTTGGATTTAGCTCATTTTAAAGACTTTTTGAAGCCACAATACAAGGAGGGGTATGGGTCCATTATCCCAAGGAGTTATCTACTGGACCACTATAGTAAGCTGTTGAAAGTGATTCAAAGGTATTTTACATGTGAAGGGAGGTTCAAAAAAATCTATTAATACCACATTAGACTTCTGATGCATTTTACAGGAAAGAAAGCCTTGAATTTTACTTACTATTTGTTTATGAGTCTCAGCAAAATGGCTGACAGAGTTCCACCAAGGGGGAGTCATATTGAGCCTAGCTTATTCCATTTTTCATTGATTAAATTGTTGGTGCTAAAAGAAATTGACAAGAGGAAGAAATCATGGCAAGAATTCTTGATATATTTAGGGTGGATCGCACAATCCTATGACAATCTAAATAGTAAGAGAGGCACCCACCAATTGAAACCAAAGACGCCTCATTTGCAGTAGCTGGCTCAGTGAAAAATCTTTTGATTGAGGAGAAATTAGTGGACAAGAGAAGTGCCAAGAAGCTTCACTTTTCAACCGCAATAGACCAAATGGCCGAGACACCAAAAACAAGAGCTTCAACCAAGAATTTCCTGTAGACCCTACACCTGATCAAACCATAGAGATAACAAAGAGCACACTTGAAGGAGTGGAAGCTAATGAAAAGGATCAAATAATCAGGGAGTTACAAGATCAACTTGGTAAAGAACATCTAATAATAGAACAAATACAACAAGAAAACAAAGATCTCAAGAAGAAAGCCTTATAAGAATTTTCTAAGCCCAATAAGGAAGAACCATCAAAGAGAGCTTTGGTACCTACTGTTAAAGACAAAGGAAAACATATGTCATACATTAAAGATGTGTAGGAGATGGAAATTGAGTAGTCTAGAGGACCTATAACTAGGTATGCTGTTAGGAAAATGGAGATGCAGGTGAAACAATCTACTCAGCCAGAACATAGGATAATTGAAGTATATGATGAGAAAAATGAGTTCAATAGAATGATGGAACAAATAGAGGAAGTTCAGTAGCAAGTAGATTGACTCACAGAGAAAGATCAAAGGGCTAAATTGAGGTTATTTAATCAATTGCGAATTGTTGAAATTTTCCTCCAAAAAGCCAAACAAAAGTTGAAGTGGACCTTGCCTTTGTATATGCAAGTAAGAAATATTTATACACATAATTTGGTCTTAAAAAGGAGACTCAGACAAGTAAAAAAACATTTGACTGAGGCTAGGTAGCCTAGAAGAAGGAGGAAGAGGGGTAGTTTAGACATACTTGCAGAAGCAACACATAATTAAAGTTTATCAAGTGGGTTCCCCAAAGTTCTGAATTTTGTCTTTTTTCCTATAAGACTTACACATGTTAGCTTTTTGATGATCAATGCAGAAACACAGCAGGACATGCTGCACATTGGTCATGATTCCCAATTTTGATAAAGCAGGTGCAATATTGAGGTTTGGTTAGCTTTATGGGATATTATAAGGTTATTATAGTTATTGGGTGTTGCCTTAAAGAAGTTTGGTTCAGGAAAAATCACCACTTGGTCAAAGTTTTGGAGATGCTGTAGGTACTGCACAAGTTTGCTGCAAATTTGATAACAAAAGGGAGATAGTGTTTCAGAGGCATACTTTCAACGTTGAAGTTATTTCATGAGTTCATAAGCTTCTCATGGATATTTCAAGATAACGCATCAACTTCATCCTTTAAGAGATAATCTAGAGATATGCACAACTTGGATTGCTGCGCAAGTTGTTGTGTAACTGGAGATTCACAATAGATTTGTTGTGTTTTTGACACAATGCACATTTTTGACTTTTCTATTTCGAGGATTTGGTTGCTAAAATTTGTTTTGACCATGCTATTAGGTGTCGTAGAACTTTAGGATGATGTAGTTATGAATTGTTGTGAAAATTAAATGCTTCAATGATGTATCAAGTTAAGATTTGTAGTAGGTAATTAGTTCATATTTTTCAGTAGAGTAGGTGAAAATTCAATGTATCTAGCTGATGACTAGCTTTCCTTTGAAAAAATTGACCCTTCTAGGTGGCAGTGGAATATTTTGATGTATATAATATGTAAAAAGAAAAGTAAAGGTTTTGCTGGTTAGTGTGAGGAAGCAAGGCTCATAATTTGTTCTTTTTATCAAATTTTCAAGTGAATAGAAGAAGGCATAAGGATTTGACAGGGATTCATGTGTTAGACTTTGGTGGTAATGTGTTTCTTTGAGTTATCATTTATATCTTTCAATTCCATGCTTTAAATACATGTCTTCATGTTTGGCTTAAGAATAAATATATTGGAATTCACTATTATGCTCTGTTTTATGTATGTTGAATAGTTTATGTTTCTTTTTCCTCTTAATGGCACATAGAATTCATCTTGTGACATGATGCTCTAAATGTCATTCTCATAATTCTTCACTCACCCTCCCTACAACGAAATCGGGTTAGAATACCAGAAAAACTGCCTATCTTTCCCCTGCCTAAATTACCTTTATCATCTCTTATTCACTTGAAATCATTAGCAGAGACTAATTTCATGTTTAATGGGTCTATCTTCTCTCACCTTCCAGCAAAACAATAAATTAAGCCTGCTCTTTTGATCCTCATAACTAGCCTAAGATCAAAGATCATTTTAGTTAGTTGATTGATTGAGAAGAAAACCTAGTGAGAGAGCCCTCTCCAAGGCTAGAAGGGCTAGACTTTAGCCTAAAAGTGGTTTGTGGTTACCGTTTTAATCCTTTCTCAGCGTAAAGGAAATTACATAGTGCTAACACTTGGTACATACCATCATCTCCCATCTCTATATGAAACTACATATCGTTCTCTTTCAACTGGATGAAATCGCCATTGTTCTTGGTCATATGACAGGACGCTCCATTGTCAATATACCACCCACCATTGGCCACTAATATTGCCATGCAATCTATGATCGAAAGTTGCTTCTCAGACTGAAAAGTGAACTCCTCCACCTCTACTAATGCTGCCACGTAGTTAGCTTTTTGATGATGAATGCAGAAACACAAGAAGACATGCTGCGCATTGGTTACAATTCCCCATTTTGATAAAGCAGGTGAAATTTTGAGGTTTGGATAGTTTTATGGGATGTTATAAGGTTATTATAGTTAGTGGGTGTTGCCTTAAAGCAGTTTGGTTCCGGAAAAATCATCACTTGGTCAAAGTTTTGGGGATGTTGCAGGTGCTGCGCAAGTTTGCTACGAATTTGATAACAAAAGGGAGATAGTGTTTCAGGGACATGATTTCAGTGTTGAAGTTGTTTCATGAATTCATAATATTCTCATGGATATTTCAAGATAACCCATCAACTTCATTCTTTCAGGGATAGACTAGAGGTATGCACAACTTGGACTATTGCACAAGTTGTTGTGAAACTGGAGATTCACAACAGATTTGTTGTGTTTTTGACATAGGGCACATTTTGACTTGCTATTTCAAGGATTTGGTTGCTAAAATTTGTTTTGATCATGCTATCAGGTGTCGTAGAACTTTATGATGATGTAGTTATTCACTGTTGTGAAAATTATATGCTTTGATGATGTATCAAGTTAAGATTTGCAGTAGGTAATTAGTTCTGATTTTTCAGCAAAGTAGGTGAAAATTCGATGTATCTAGCTGATGACTATCTTTCTTTAGAAAAATTTGAACTTCTAGGTGGCAGTGGAATATTTTGATGTATATAATATGTAAAAATAAAAGTAAAAGGTTTTGTTGGTCAGTGTGAGGAAGCAAGGTTGATAATTTGTTTTTTTTTAATCAATCTTTCAAGTGAATAGAAGAAGGCATAAGAGATTTGACAAGGATTCATATGTTAGAATTTTGTGTTAATGTGTTTCTCTGAGTTATCATTTATATCTTGTAATTCCATGCTTTAATTACATATCTTCATGTTTGGCTTAAGAATAAATATTTCAGAATTCACTACTATGCTCTATTTTATGTAAGTTGAACATTTTATGTTTCTTTTTCCTCTTAATGGAACTTAGAATTCATCTTGTGACATAATGATTTGAATTTCATTCTCATAATTTTGCACTCACCCTCCCTACAACGAAATCAAGTTAGAATACCAACAAAACTGCCTATCTTTTCCCTACAAAAATTACCTCTATCATCCCTTATTCACTTGAAATAATTAGAGGAAACTAATTTCATGATGAATGGGTCTATCTTCTCTCACCTTTCAGCAAAACATTAAATCAAACCTACTCTGTTGATCCTCACAATTAGCCTAAGATCAAAGATCATTTCAGTTAGTTGATTGACTGAGAAGAAAACCTAGTGAGAGAGCCCTGCCCAAGGCTAGAAGGGCTAGATTTTAGCCTAAAAGTAGTTTGTTGTTACCTTTGTAATCCTTTCTCATCCCTAAGGAAATTACAAGTGGTAACACTTGGTATCTGCCATCATCTACCATCTCTATATGAAACTACATACCTTTCTCTGTCAACTGGATGAAATATCCCTTTTTTCCCAGTCATATGATAGGATGCTCAATTGTTAATATACCACACACTACTGGCCACTAAGATTGCCATGCAAGCTATGACAGAAAACTCCTTCTCAAACTGAGAAGTGAACTCCTCCACCTCTGCTAATGCTGTCACATGATCCTTATTGGATCCCTTCTTCCTATTTGGACACTTGGTGGAGTAGTGCCCAAACCGATGATAAGAGAATCACTTCACTTCACTAAGATATTTCTTCTTCTTACCTCCTGGACTGAACTCGACCCCTCCTGGATTTTTCTTGCCATTGGCGTTTCCCCCTTTGTCAGCCAGGGAAAAGTTTTCCTCTTCCTCAGTCTTCACATGAGACCCGAATTTAGCTTGTTTTTGGATATCCTCTCACACACAATCACTCCATAGTCACTCCCAATCTAGAATATTTTCTCTTCCATTCACTACATCAATGAAGTTTTCCCATGTATCAGGAAAGCTAAATAGTGCAAAATGGACAAGGTCTTTATATGAGACTATCTCCCCAAATCCAATTAACTCATCTCTCACTTAGGTGAATCTAGTCAAGTAAGAGATCACGAACTATGACTTATTCATCTTGATATTTATGAGTTTATCTCTGAGTACCAACTTCTTGGCCTCACTTGTACCCTAGTACAACCCTGAGATAACAATCCCCATTGTTTGAGTTTTCTTCTTCCTGGAAAGGTGAAGTATGATGTGATCCTTGACTCCTTCAAGGATTATTCTTCTAGCCTTTATGTCCTTGTTATGTTGGGCTAGTGGTTGAGGATATGCTAAGGCGATTGGTGGAATCTCCACAAACTCCCAAACTTTCTGCTCCTCCAAAACTACACCAGTCCTCTCCTTCCAAGAACATAAATTTGAGGCCCCATCAAGGTGATCTTCAAATCTTATCCCTAAATACACCATCATGCTTGTTTGAATTGCTCAGAAATCCTTGCATAGAGCTTGCTAGGAGAAAAGCCTAGTGCAGATTATCCCTAGGTGACGCAACCAGAAACCCTTGCAAAGTCCTGAAGTGAACTATGTCCCCTTTCCTACATCTTTCACTTGCTCTTGAGGAAAATAACACACTTTATGGTTTTCAATCAGAGGCCCGCTCTGATACCATCTTAGATTTCTAATACCCAAATTCTAATTTAATAAAAAATTTGCGATGAAGAAAATAAAAACAAAACTCCAAACACTTTTACTAAATATGATGATTATTCTAACAAATAATAGCAGTGGAAAATAAATTGGCAAAGACAAAAGCACACAATAATCAGTACACCATAAATTATCAAGGAAACCCAACTGCGGAAAACCCACCAACTTGTGTGTTATTATTATTATTCTCAATAAAGATCTCAAATAATTATTACAAATCAGTGGAAAATTTTTCCCTTCAATTCACTGTCCGTCAACACATTGATCTATGCCCTCTTATCCAACTTGGCCTCCTTTTCTATACAACTTTACAAACTTGTACAAGCAAACTTGGCCCTCTTGTGCAAGTCTAACTTGGTCTTAAAAAAAAAGCTATATGCTGGTTGAAGAATTCGCTTAGGCTATTTAACTTCTCTTTCTTTCCTGGTACACTGATATGGAAACCTTTCTTCGCTAAGCTGAACACATAAGTATCTAGTGCATAATGGTATATTAAGTCTACACCCTTTCTCTCCTTATAAAGTCGAATTGGCCTTCCATCTTCCATGAATGGCTAGGATTAAATCTCAACAGATGGCTGAGATCGATTCTATTTTTGACTATAGGAAAATTAGAATTTTCCTAAGTCAAAATTAAGAAAAAGTAAAATTGTGCCTTAGATTCACTTATGGGTACCTCTGCCAAATTTAGTGCACTTATAAATTGAGAAAAACCCTTCCATCTCTAACATCAATTTACATAAATAACTAAAATTCATTCTATCAAATCCATCCTTTCATACTGAGGGAAACAAATTTGAAATCTATTCATATACAGAAATAAGGCTGATAGCCTAGAGTTTCAGAGAGTGTTACACAACATTTTGTCACACCTCCCGCACTTCCTTGTGACATACCCCGAAGTTCCTGAAACGTGGCAATCATGCGATGTACCTATCCAGATATGTAGCTCAGATCCTCCCTAAATCACTAATGGAAAAATTCCTTGAGCTTCCCTTGAAGAAAAGGGCTCTTAAACTCTAATTTAAGGATCATTGCTCCCCTAACATTGGAAACCCGTGCTGGTCGCTAGTTGCACTTCACTAGCATCGTGCACTTTTGTCTTGGATACCCGTGATGATCCCTAAAAGGCAATTTTTTCTAATGAAGACAAGAAGCTTCGTGATCTAGAGGCTTTTAGAACAATGAGATGGAGGTTGTTTGGCGTGGATTAGGTCGAGTTCTCTCAACTTGGCCCTTTGCTCTTATCCCTATGAGCTACCTCCTTGAGATGAGGACCTTCTCCTATCTTTGGAGAGATCCTAACTCCCTTTACCTACCTATATATTCATCTTTTACCATTCCCAAATGGTTGGTCTTTGGCTATTTGCACCCTTACGCTGAGATAGTGCCTAAATGCTACTCATTTGGCTTGGAGAAGGAGTGCTTGGAGAGTTTGAGCTTGGACTTGGACATTCACTCAAGGAGAGATTATTGGCATCAAGGCTTGGTTGTATTGTTCCTCCTTTATTTCATTAATATATACAACTGCTGGTTCACTTTCCATAAATGTTTGTATTAATGCATCATTTATCTTAATGCTCCTTGATCTATTAAGTGGGTTACTTTCAATTATTCTATTTGTTCTTGTATGTTTTGTCGTGCCTTTGATCTCTTATGTAGGTATCCAAACGCTATGAGAATTAGAGCTGAGCTTGAGGCGCAAGTGATTCGAGGTCTTCAACAAAGGAGTACGTTATAGCATCAGAACGAGGTAGGCCATCTTCCTATTTTCTCATTTCAATTATAACTTAGGAAAGTGTCTTGTAGATTTTCATGTAGGTTGCTAGTCCCACTCATGAGGCTAGAGGGATTGTCTTTGTCCGTAGAGAGGATTTGCCTAGACAACACAGAGCTTCAAGTGATTTCATTCATTTAAAATCATAAGATGCATAGGAGAAATATACTCAAGATCTCGTTCTTATATAGAGTCTTGAAACCACAAATGTTATGAATTCCTGGAATAGCCCTTTGTGAGAGTAAAAAATATTACAAATTGAAGTTCAAGATCAAATAAGGTGTGTGCCTATTGCACAACATAATGTTCTTGATAAGAGGAAATGCATTCATCCAAAAATATTAGGATGGGGCTCTCGTGGACCAAATTAAATAACAATAATAACCTAGAAGAAAAAGAGAAACACAATCAAGAATCGACTCTATAATGAACAATACACTTAATAATGATGGATGATCAAAGACTGAGATGAAAAAAGGGAAATTTCTTTAAGAATAAAAATACATTGACAAAATTTGCAGAGGAGTGGTGGATGGAATGATCTCTCCCTCCTTTTCTAGGGTCTTGTCATATATATACCTGGGACTTGATCATTTATGGTTTAATCGCCCTTTAGCGACTATTATAGGTTAAGAATTTATATTAAACATTTCTTGAGCCACCCTTTAATATATTTCTTTAATGACGGAACCATAATATATTGTTTAACTTGGAGCGAAAATATTTCTTCTTTAATTTCTTTGAATTCAAAATATAGTTATTCCACTGATACCATGTGATTCTCATTATCGTTAACAAAGGTAACTAACCACCTTTTAATTTTTTCCTCTAGAAAATATGTAGGACTATCAAACTCGCTGGCCCATGAAACTTTAACCACATTTTGATTCTTCCTCCAATTGTTACCTTTTTATAAGCATATATTCTCTTATAAATTATGGTCCCTCAAGATCTTCAATACATTTTATTGCTTTGAGAAATGCACTACTATCATGGATCCTTGTACAACTAGCAATTGTTTATTTTAACATTTGTATCCTTGTCGACTATCCTTCTTTAACCTATTTTCTTTTTTTCTTTGAGGGTAAGCCTTATTGATTTCTATGGAAATCACTTAAAATAGAGACTCGAGCAATGAAAGTATTTAAATAATTTTTATAAAAATATTTATAATGTTCTAGATCTTTCTACAAATACTCTGTAAAAATTAAAATTATTTATGACATATTTTTTAGATTTGAACTCACTTCCTAGACTTCTGAAACAATATTTAGTCGCTTCTTTTTTTGTGACATATAGTCTCACTCCACTAAATAATGTAGCAAATTTCTTTACTCGTGTTGATGTCCCTTGTGTAATTTGAGGCATTTGATTTGGAGAAATAATAACTAATGGTTCTGTAAATAAAGGTTTAGGACTTAATGTGTTCTCAAGCTCATTTATCTTCTTTTTAATTTATCTCTTGCTTTGAAGCAAAACGAGGCAAAACATTCCCTATTAGTCTTAGCTAATTTTAAGAGTCTAGAGGGTACAACTTTAGAAACATCCACTTTTGAGGTCCACTTATGATTTATCTTTTTAATTTTCACATGTATTTTTTCTATTTGCAATTTCCTTTCTTCTTTATTATATTGTGCATTGTTAAAGATTGTTCGTTAAAAACAATTGGTTCGTTTTGAGCCAATTGTTCAACATTTCTCTGGATTTTTTCAATTCTCAATGCTACCCACTCAGGTATAGTAGCAATGTTTTCTTCCATGTCTATAATGTATCTTGGGTCCCTTTGGAATTTTATCACACATGTTTATTTTAGTTTCTCCTCTTTTTGGACTGAGGCACTATATGTGTCTTTTCAATGCCTATATAGGGGGGATAATCTCCATAACGTCCTCAAAAATTTCCTTCATTATTCTCTATAGGTTTTAAATCTGTAGATAAGTTACCTATAAATGAATTCTTAAAATAGAAAAATATACAATGGCGAGAACATAAACAAATATGAAAATATTTCCCTTGGATCAAAAAACCGAGACTACTAGATTGATTTTTCATTATATTTCTTTCAATGTTATAATACATATATATACATGTCAAA
The DNA here is from genome assembly GCA_031772625.1 of Pinus tabuliformis. Classification (NCBI taxonomy): domain Eukaryota; kingdom Viridiplantae; phylum Streptophyta; class Pinopsida; order Pinales; family Pinaceae; genus Pinus; species Pinus tabuliformis. The sequence continues at coordinate 813,533,939 of CM062820.1, forward strand.
GAATTCATAAACCCCAATCCACTAACCCTGGATTAGAACATAACCATAGTTCTCTTGACCGGATCTACAAAATACCATGGGTAGAAAACCATCATGCCCAAAACCATGTGCAAAACCCATGCACGAAACCATGGGTAGGTCCACCCACCATCTGTCGTGGAAATAATATAACACATACCCAAAATTATCTTCTTTGGTTGCATTCGAGCCTTGATTTTTCTAAGAAGAAGTGGAACTCCTATGTGCTTGGGGGAAAGAAGAAGACTACCCATTGGTTGCATTCCTTCCTCTTTGTTTCACTCTAGTTCTTGGACGTTGGAATTGGTACTCAATTTAGTTACTATATCTTCATTGCATGTTTTTTCTTCTATCTTTATAGGAGCATTTGGGTCATTGTCCCTAATTTTTTCTACAATCCTAATGAAAAAAATACCATACCTCATTGATGCCCTCAAAAACTAATTCTTAGGATCAAAACCTCTAAGGGGTTTTGCTTCCCTTAGGTTAGATGAATTGAGAATTTTGGAAATTCTTATCAAAAGGGAAAAAATTATTATTGTCACATTAGATATATTAAAGGGTGAATAAATGAATTTCATCTTTTCTTCTTGTTAAAAAGGATAGACCATGTCCTATATTATTTACAAACTCCAACTATAAAATATCGGCCACAAACAAATGTAGTAAGAAGAAAAGTGCTTCCCTCACATCAATATAATATTATATAAGTATGCTCTTCCTTATACACACAAATTCCTTTCCCTTTGAGGACATATCCTGCCTCTTGAGATATTTGAGATGCTTATTCTCCAGTTAACATATATTGAAATTACTTAAGAGATTTGTCTTGAACAAGGCAATATTGAAAAATTTCCTTATGTTTCTAAAATTGGATACTACAGTTGAAAATCCTCTTTCTCAATGCCTTTATTATTCTTTAAAGGTAATCCCTTGAACACATCGTAGTAAGTAATTTCTAGGACAAGATATGCAATCATTAAAAATATTTGAGATTTAAAATATTTGGTCACATGGTAGGATATCTCATTCAAGATTATCTTAAATCAGTCAAACATGGCTTCCTTTTTAAAATAAAAATACAAAAGATATCCCTCAGATAGGGTGACACATGCAAGTTATGAGGGGGAGTGGGTTGCCACTGCCCCCACTTGGCCATAAAATTGGAGGAATTGGAAACACTCACCCCATAGATGTTAATGCATTCTTACGTGATCATTAAGTCCCTATCCTACGAGTAGTCAATGGGACAATACTATGATTTGGGTGGGCAGATTGAGCACTTCACAATGCAATGTTGATGGGGAAGAAGTTAATTAGGTTCATATATGAAGGGGAGTATGCCAGGGGAATCCTCCAGGAAAGAAAAAGTAGACTGCACATTGTATGTCAAATTTGGTTCATGAATTATCAATTCTAAAGTGCATCTAGACTTGAGTGGTAGCAGAGGCTATTTGTCAGTTCGTTCTGATTTCTGGAATGGTATAGTTTCCCATTTTCATGGTTTCCTAGTTGTTTCTCCTTTTGGGTCTTGAATTCTAGTGGGTACAATGTTGTTTCTATCTTAATTTTTCCTTGGCAAGTGCATATTTTCCTTGGCTAGATTCCTAAAAAACTGAATGGGGGAAAGATAGGTTGTCATAATATCATTGGTGGAATGACACCTCTAGTTCTTCTATGGCTATAGATTTGACTTTGCTAAGCCCTTGACAAAACTTCCCAACACATCCTAAGCAGGAGGCTTAGGTGGGCCATTGGGTGCCTCAACGACACGCGAAAGTTAGGAGGTTTGTAAAGGATGACGTTCTTCTATATACTTTCCTCTAGTATTTTACTATAAGTTAGGGATAATTTTCACACACTAGTCAATTCTTGGCCCTCCGGTGTACTCACAATGGTTCACGCTTATATTAGCAGAGTTTGTGGAGTGCTTCGACTTTGTCATTTGTGTGACTATTAGAGGTAAAATCATATATCAATCAATTTCATTGCATGGATCTCTATTTGGTTGATTAATCAAAATATTGGTCACTCAATGCTTTGCTAGGAGGAAAAAATTAGAAATATCTGTAGGTTTGAAGATAATATAAGTATCCCCCCCAATATTCTAAGGGTCTCACTGTAGCTTTCCCACCAACCCTATAATTGAACTTCTAGCTTGAGTATGAAAAAAGATTTGTTTTTCCTCTCTCATACATTATGAACAATGAAATAGAATTATAACGGTTGCAACCAATTATTCAACTTAACGGTGTCTTCTAACACCTGGGCTAAGAGGTCTCTCCATTTATCTTTCCTTGTTCACAGTTCAGTCTTCCTTCCTGATTTTGGGAACTTACCCCTCCACATGTCCAAGAAGAGATCACTAGCATGGAGGAGGAAGCCTCCTATAATAGGTCCTTGTTGTTAGACACAAAGGTCCTGGTTGAGTGAGGCAATTAGGTACCGAACATCGAAAATACAAGGGGGAGATATAACCAATACATGCAAGGGATCAATCTATACTGACAACTGAAATTCCTCATGGGAAAGACCATTCTAGATCATGATGAGTCATGTGTGTACATCCTCCATTCCCTCAAGAATATACATAATCATCTCTGCACTCTGGATAAAATAGCGGAGCGGCTTAAGCACTGACTTGGCATGCCCCCAATAGTAGGATATAATTCAACAGAAACAATAGCTTCCATCCCAATACTAGGATATGATTCGGAGCTCACAACATGATGACTAATGTTTTCTTCATGTGTACTTGTATTTTTATAGTTTTCATCGTAATTTGCCAGTTTGACTTGTATATTAGAGGTGTTTGTCGTAATTTTGTTATTGTCAAGCTTTATCCGACTCTCTCTTCCTTATAGAGAGTCCAATTTTGGCTTTGATCTGGTCTTCCTAGTGAGAGATTGGCTCATTAGAGGAAATTTCAGCCTAAAAGTGGCCTCCTAAGGAAAAATAATAAAATAATAGGAAAACAATAAAATCAGGGTTATGAATTTTGGATGGGAAAGAAAAATTAATTTTTTTAATTGTATTTTTGGCTTATCTCCTTATAGATTTACTCAAATTTCAAGTGTAAACACTCGTTGGATGCATAATTAAATTTTTCATCTAATGAGTACCCATTATGCATACTTTTAAGAACACCCACATTGATAAAAAAAAATGAAGATACATTAATAATGTTGGCATTATGATGCATGTGTTGTACTTGATGGCAACCCTCTCATAGAAGAATATCTCACTTATGTATAACTGGGTGAATCTTCAGAAGAGATATCATGGCAACCCTCTCATAGAAGAATATCTCACTTATGTATAACTGGATGAATCTTCAGAAGAGATATCAGATGTGACTGATGGAGGACAGCTCAAGGGTGAATCTTCAGAAGAGATATCATGGCAACCCTCTCATAGAAGAATATCTCACTTATGTATAACTGGGTGAATCTTCAGAAGAGATATCAGATGTGACTGATGGAGGACAGCTCAAAGGAATCAGATGATGAATCTTCAGAAGAGATATCAGATGTGACTGATGGAGGACAGCTCAAAGGAATCAGATGATAGTTCTAAGTGTGACAAGTTAGCTTTGCCATCAAGTCCAAAGGGGGAGATTGTTGGCATTATGAGATAAGTGTTGTCCTTGATGGCAAACCTCACTGATGACAAATCATAGTACAGAAGGTCAGCAGCAAGGAATTGATGATCAGACTATAAGAAGAATAGAAAGTTCATACACGCAGGTTCGTTAAGCCCAAGTCGCGTGTACACGCAGGTTGGCTTCAGCAAAAGCGCGTGTATGTGGAAAAGTACCTTTGGTCCATGGCGGTTAGTCCTTGGAAGTTGTGCCTATGGTTTCGGACCATTGTGTCTCGACGGGCGTGTCGATCCCTAGTTTTGAAGTTGATGGTATTGTGTTACTATGGTTTTGGCTCTTGGTATTGAGCAAGGCCTAAGGCTATATAAGGAGAAGGAAATCATTAGGCAAGTGCATCTGAAATGTCTTGAATATCTGATGAAGCATTAGATCCAGTATGCAGGGTTATGGGTTGATGATGCATTGCTTGATCTGAGCTAAGGAGAGATCTCACCGGTTGATGGAGAACTAGATCTAAGGAGAGATCGGGATCAAATGGTTTGAAATGAACTATCTTTATGATGCTTATTCTAGATCTACATACTGACGCATGTATTGTTCTATAAATGTTATGAGTATGACTGATGTCTGGTACAGCTGCAAGTTATGAGAAATTATTTTTAGATCTGTACGCGGGTTGTCTTTGGCAAAAGAGCGTATACACGCGGGTTTGATTCATCTAAGTAGCGTATACATTGTAAAGCTTGATATTTGAAGTTGCAGATGGATCTGATGGTTATTACAGAGTTCTGTGTCTGCTCTGTGTTCTGGTGACTGTTGTTAACAGGGTTTCAGTGATTCAGAGTTTGATGATTGTTTTGAGCTTCAATGATAGTTATGGGTCCAGTATGAAAATTGGATGAAAAGTGGCCTTGCAGATTATGTGTTGTGCTTCAGTGTATCCAGTCTGAAAATTGATGAAACGTGGTACCTGGAGGTGAGAAGATTGTAGGCAAGCACCTACGTACTAGTATCTAAGCTAGTACAAAAGCTAAAGGAGATCTTTGGAGCATTGTAGCAGGTAGCAGCCTGCGTACTAGTAAATGGATCGGCTAGTACAAGAGCAAAGGGGTTGTAGCTCCCGTACTGGTATAAGACTGCACCAGTACAAATATTGTAAAAGGATTTTCTTATTAAGAAGAAGATTGAGATGACTTGCAGCAGGTGGTTTTCACCCACATTGGGTTTCCACCTTATATCTTTGTGTTCATGTGTGTGGCTCTTGTGTGATGTTCTGTTCTGTTATTCTGCACCTGTTTACTGTTAATATGCTTAATAATGATCTGATGCATTTACTGAAGATTAAGCTAACTGAATTATAAGATCTCTGGATATACGCGAGTTTCATTAGACACAGTAGCGTGTACACGCGGGTTCACTTAATTGAAGTAGCGTATATGTTTCTGAGTATGAAATTGAAAAGTTTGATTGATCTGATAATACTGATTCACCCCCCCCTCTCAGTATTATTTCCAACAATTGGTATCGGAGCAGGTCCTTTGGTAGAAGCTTGATCGCTTGAAGGAGATCCGTGGAACAATGGGAAAGAAGCTTAAGAAGAAAGCTCATAAGAAGAAGAAGACATCTCAGAAGATCTATGACAGTGGGAGAGTCGATTGGGGATTAGGTATAAGAAGCTCTTCAGATTCAGAATCAGATTCAGAATCATTATCAGGTATGAATGTGTTATCCTCTGATGTTCCTGCTATATTTCCTTGTGAAAGTGATGGAAGTGATAGTGAAACTACTGAACATGCTTTTATGGGTGAGCAAGAAAAGTGTCAAATAGAGGTAGTGTTTAGAAGGCTTGCAGACAAAGTTAAAGATCAACAAGATCTATTGAACAAAAGGGAATGTGCTTTCAAAGAAGAAGTTACCAAACTAAAGGCCCAAATAGAAGAAGGAAACAAGGTAAGAAAGCTACTCAAGGACAAGGAAGACCAATGTCAAAAATTGCAGCATGAAGTGACATCATTAAGAAAAGAAGTCAACGAAAGAAGCACAACCATCAAGAAACTCAAAGATAGATCCAGCTACTATGAAAATCTTGAAGCTACAATCCCCTCACTAAAAGGAGATCTTGAAGAATCAAAGAAGCAGAATACAGATCTACTCCAAGCTATTGCAAAACAAGAAAACGAAGTCACCAGCTTAAAATCTCAACTAGAATGTGCCTTCCGAGTTCGTCAAATGCAGCAGGATCTAAATGAAGAACAAGAAAAGGAGATTCTCAAACTAAGGCATCAGTTGGAAGAAGGAAGGAAAGATGGAGAAGACATGAAGAAGCAATGTCTAGAAAAGGAGGAACAACTTCAAGTTGAGGTAAATATCTTGAAAGGTAAATTAGAAGAAAAGGATAAACTTTTGAGATTTCAAGATAGTACTAAAGCCTTGGATGATATTCTTAGTAGTCAAAGGTCTCCTGCTATCAAGACTGGTCTTGGTTTCCATGAATCTGTTGAAGGTGAATCTAGTTCACAAGGTGAGGCAAGGAACTCTAAAGAGAAATCCAAAATGATCAACAAGGAGATGAAAGGTCAATCTCATCATCAACCAAGGAAAGAAAGTCTTCAAAGAAAATCTTTTACTCCTCCTATGAATAATATTGAATGTTATGTATGTCATAATCTTGGACATGTTGCAGCTAGATGTAGAAGAAGAAGAGTTCAAGACTATTATGCGGACAGGTCATCTCAATCAAGGTACTTTAATGGATATTGCTTTGCTTGCAATATGTATGGTCACAAAGCTGCTGATTGCTACAGAAGGAACATGAAACATGTTAGATGTTATGCATGTAACAAGCTTGGACATATAGCAAAGGAATGTAGGAACAAAGGATGGACATCACACCAAAAGGAGAAAACCTCATCACACTTGAAGATATGGAGGAAGAAGGAAGTACAGTCAGCACAATGTACTAAGACACAGCACAACACAGACATATCAGACTCAGGGGGAGCTGAAAGTGTAAAACTTCAGTGTTCTGAATCTCACACGCAAGTTACTTAAAGGGAAGTCGCGTATATACGCGAGTTCGACACTGCAAAGTCGCGTATATGTCAGTCTGAGGAAAAGCAGTGGGGACAGGATCAGAAAAAGGATCTGATATGATTCAGTCTATTATTTGCTCTATTGGTTACAGTCTGCTGAGGATGTGTGGAAATGTTTTGTTACTTGTATGATGTCTGGAAGTGTTTTGATCCTAACTTGAGGATGATGATGTTTTGATGCTTATGCATGATCAGATCTAACAGATGGCACTGGTTGAGGGGGAGCATATGCCTTTAGTAATTCATTGTTGGCATTATGGTTAATAATCCTTGGTGATGATTCTTATATGGCTAAATGATATATCTTGCTATGATGTGGTTGTGAGTTGTCTATGATAAAATCTCATATGATTCTTGGGGTTACATAGTTGATGTTCAGATCAGATTTATGGATGATTCTTTGATGATGCATATATGGTGCTTACATGGTGATCTTCATAAGGACAAGAAGAAGTACAAAGCTTGAATATACATCTTCCTCACTTGATGATGGGTCACTCATATACTGCTGTTGTCATATGCATAAAAATCATACAGTTATGATGCAGGCACTCTTGTGGATAAGGATTGTTGCTGTTGATGATATCAAGAAGTTTTGTCAAATGAGCTTGAGCTCAAGATACATAATACTGATACATGGATGACTATGAGTTCTTATTGGAGACATGGTGATGAGTTCTTATCTATATGATGATAGGTTTATACTTACATATGTTAATTGATGCAGATGTTCCCAAGTAATGATACTTGGATCATGTAGAGCTTGATGAAACGGCTATGGTGGTTTCACACATGATACAATGTGAATGACTCTGAATTCTGTTCAAAGGGATGAATTGATGCAGACATACCTTGTTATAGGTTGATGACCTATTCTCTACAGGACATTTACAGGTTGCTGATATGGAAATTTGTGTACGCGTGTTGTTTAAAGGATATCCGCGTGCATACGCCGTTTTACAAGGGGATAGTCGCGTATATGGTGTACGCGTGTTGCGTAAGGGATATCTGCGTATATACGCTTGTTTATGTGTATACAGACGCGTATATGGAGTTTTTGAAGGAAATCAGCAGGGACAGATGTTGGTTGCAGAAAGTCTGATATGGATCTGACAGAGATCATCTGGCACAGGTTCAGAGGGAGCAGATAATCTTCCAATGATGCATTGTTGGCATTATCTTAAAGCTTTTGGTTCTAGTTCACATTTGATGTTGATTTCAGGAGGAACAAAGGCGAAAGGAGAACAGAAGGATCTCTTGGTTGCTGATCTGAATGGTGATTATCAGATGCTGCTGGTGACTTTCATAAGTCTTGGTCTAGTTATTTCGTCTCTATGTCATATATCTCTTTTGTGGTATCTCTTTCATGGTGTCAAGGTCATGTAACGGCCTATTTTGGTTTCCCCACTATGCCTGGGATGATTGATGCAATGTGATTGGTTGCCATATGTAAACTTTTGATGTATCCCCACTTGGTTGGGTGGATGAGTCAATTTTTGTATATCCTCACTTAGTTGAGAGATGGATGTATGTATGAGTCTTTGGTGATAGGAAGGTCTTTTATGATGTATAGAGTCATGTTCTTCTTGAAGAACATCTTTTGCAGATCTTGCCTACAGTCAGGAAGAGCATGTACAACACACTTCAGCGGTACAGAGATTCAGCATGTACTCAGGGGGAGCATGGACAGATTGGTACACCTTGGCATATACAAAGGGGGAGACTATTCAGAGATTTCAGCAGGTACTCAGGGGGAGTATGGACAGTGGAATGATTCAGCAAAGGAAGAGAATATCTTGGTCCACCCTTTGCCCTTGATGTCAAAGGGGGAGAGTGATTTGGTGTTGTTGCCATCAAGTCCAAAGGGGGAGATTGTTGGCATTATGATGCATGTGTTGTACTTGATGGCAACCCTCTCATAGAAGAATATCTCACTTATGTATAACTGGGTGAATCTTCAGAAGAGATATCATGGCAACCCTCTCATAGAAGAATATCTCACTTATGTATAACTGGATGAATCTTCAGAAGAGATATCAGATGTGACTGATGGAGGACAGCTCAAGGGTGAATCTTCAGAAGAGATATCATGGCAACCCTCTCATAGAAGAATATCTCACTTATGTATAACTGGGTGAATCTTCAGAAGAGATATCAGATGTGACTGATGGAGGACAGCTCAAAGGAATCAGATGATGAATCTTCAGAAGAGATATCAGATGTGACTGATGGAGGACAGCTCAAAGGAATCAGATGATAGTTCTAAGTGTGACAAGTTAGCTTTGCCATCAAGTCCAAAGGGGGAGATTGTTGGCATTATGAGATAAGTGTTGTCCTTGATGGCAAACCTCACTGATGACAAATCATAGTACAGAAGGTCAGCAACAAGGAATTGATGATCAGACTATAAGAAGAATAGAAAGTTCATACACGCAGGTTCGTTAAGCCCAAGTCGCGTGTACACGCAGGTTGGCTTCAGCAAAAGCGCGTGTATGTGGAAAAGTACCTTTGGTCCATGGCGGTTAGTCCTTGGAAGTTGTGCCTATGGTTTCGGACCATTGTGTCTCGACGGGCGTGTCGATCCCTAGTTTTGAAGTTGATGGTATTGTGTTACTATGGTTTTGGCTCTTGGTATTGAGCAAGGCCTAAGGCTATATAAGGAGAAGGAAATCATTAGGCAAGTGCATCTGAAATGTCTTGAATATCTGATGAAGCATTAGATCCAGTATGCAGGGTTATGGGTTGATGATGCATTGCTTGATCTGAGCTAAGGAGAGATCTCACCGGTTGATGGAGAACTAGATCTAAGGAGAGATCGGGATCAAATGGTTTGAAATGAACTATCTTTATGATGCTTATTCTAGATCTACATACTGACGCATGTATTGTTCTATAAATGTTATGAGTATGACTGATGTCTGGTACAGCTGCAAGTTATGAGAAATTATTTTTAGATCTGTACGCGGGTTGTCTTTGGCAAAAGAGCGTATACACGCGGGTTTGATTCATCTAAGTAGCGTATACATTGTAAAGCTTGATATTTGAAGTTGCAGATGGATCTGATGGTTATTACAGAGTTCTGTGTCTGCTCTGTGTTCTGGTGACTGTTGTTAACAGGGTTTCAGTGATTCAGAGTTTGATGATTGTTTTGAGCTTCAATGATAGTTATGGGTCCAGTATGAAAATTGGATGAAAAGTGGCCTTGCAGATTATGTGTTGTGCTTCAGTGTATCCAGTCTGAAAATTGATGAAACGTGGTACCTGGAGGTGAGAAGATTGTAGGCAAGCACCTACGTACTAGTATCTAAGCTAGTACAAAAGCTAAAGGAGATCTTTGGAGCATTGTAGCAGGTAGCAGCCTGCGTACTAGTAAATGGATCGGCTAGTACAAGAGCAAAGGGGGTTGTAGCTCCCGTACTGGTATAAGACTGCACCAGTACAAATATTGTAAAAGGATTTTCTTATTAAGAAGAAGATTGAGATGACTTGCAGCAGGTGGTTTTCACCCACATTGGGTTTCCACCTTATATCTTTGTGTTCATGTGTGTGGCTCTTGTGTGATGTTCTGTTCTGTTATTCTGCACCTGTTTACTGTTAATATGCTTAATAATGATCTGATGCATTTACTGAAGATTAAGCTAACTGAATTATAAGATCTCTGGATATACACAAGTTTCATTAGACACAGTAGCGTGTACACGCGGGTTCACTTAATTGAAGTAGCGTATATGTTTCTGAGTATGAAATTGAAAAGTTTGATTGATCTGATAATACTGATTCACCCCCCCCTCTCAGTATTATTTCCAACAAATAAAACGTGTTCAACACAATTTTTTAATGTATCTTCAATTTTTATCAATGCGGGGTTTCTCAAAAGTATACATAATAAGCACTTGTTGGATGCAAAATTTAATTCAGCATCCAACGAGTGTCTACACTTGAAATTTGGGTAAACTTATAAGGATATAAGTCAAAAATAAAATTTAAAAAAATAGCTTTTTTCCCCTCCAAAATATGTACATGTACATCTTTTTAAATTTAAAGGATTTTGATTGGTTTACATATTATGTACGTGAAAATTTCATGGGCACTTTTAGGATAAAATTTCCTCTAATGTTAATTTTTATATACAATATGTATCTCCCAGTTTTTCTATTAATGAAATTCACCCCACAAAAAAACTATACAAAAGATATAGAGTTGAGCTAGGAATGTGAGGCGTGGACTCTCATCCCATTAAACATGCAAATAACCATGAGAAATCTCGATAAGGATATACCAACAGGGATATATCAATAGCTGAAAGGTTAGTTAGAATTTGGGCCAATGGAGCTAAGACACCCTTTAATAAATTTGACCCACCAACCTAAGATTCCAAAAACGAGTCTGTGTTAGGAAGCTTGAGACTTTTGTTGGGGTCAGGAAGTCGGAGCATCATTCTAAAATCTTTAGAAGTTAACAATACTTCATTCTCTCCTTCAATGCATACTTGAATTGTTCTACTCTTTGAATCAAATCGTTGAGTGGACCAGGAAATGAGCTTCTTAAAATCAAATACTTTAGGTATGCACCTAATTTTTACCAAACCAGTCATCCAAATATTGTTCTATAGTTTTTTCTCTGAAGTTAAGTTTGAGAACCATTGATATGCAACAAACCATTGGAAGTCTTTATCTTGACATGAGAGAGAATTGATAGTATATGCACAAAAATACTTTATTTTTTGTTCTAGTTGACATCTTCCTTGTTTTTCAAATGGGCTTTGATATACATGAGACTATCACTTCATAAATCATGGGAATTCCATTTTTTAAAGTTTTGTTTCATGAATATCATTTACTAAAGCATACTTTCATCATCTACCACTCTCTTGGAAAAGGCTAGTGGTTCATGGGAAAACAAAATAATGAATCCAAATTAGCCTAATTCATTTTTTTTTTTCACATTAACTTGAAATTTCAACAAGTATATGAAAATTATATGGGAGTGTGGAAGTAAAGACATGTGAAGTAGGGAATGTGATAGACATGACTATTGAAGGCTTTCTGCACCGTAATCATCATGAATTAGTGAAGTTTGGAACAAATCTCATGAGGTAAATGCTCTTTGAGAAGTGGAATTTTTTTAAAGAGAAGGATCACCACACAACAAGGATTTTTCGCACAAGTTTTAAATATGACTAAGTGTTATGAAATTTCAATTGATAGAATATAAAGCTTATAATACATGGTGGATTTTGAAAAGAGGAAGGGAGACAATAAAAAGGGGTGGTGTAAATAGACAAAAGTGAAATATAATACATCAAAATGGATAAAAAAGTTAATTCGTACAATAAATTACTCATGAAGTGACCCACTATGATAGACTAAGTGAGAATCACTTTCACAATGAAGTTTCTTTATAAACTAAAGTTGCATGCAAAAAAATAACTTGAAAAAAAAGAATACTAAAATTAATTTATAGCGATTCGCTTTTATGATTTAAGCAAAACAAATTTTATAATAAAATTGAAAAAATATTCAAAGTTGTGTGAATTTTTGTTAAAAGGTAACTTAAAAAAGAGAGATTTGAGCTCAAAACATTGAATAAATAAAGTAACTTTCAACCAAGTGAGTTAATGAAAATTATATAGAAACCTTGATGAGGGAGTTTTTTTTTTCCTTTTTTTTTTTTTTAACTTTGTGTTTTGAAGTGCGTGCCTACTCTCAAGATCCATTTCCTTTTCTTGCAAATAACTTCAACTTGGCTGAATATAAAAACGAATGAAATTTTGAAAAAAAATAATCCAAACCCAACAATAATGGGGTTAGATTTGGTTTGGTTACTTAGAAAATGCAGGATTTATCTTTGTCTTTGATTTTCCAAGATTGTATAGAGCGCACGACGAAGAACATATGTAGAGAAAATAACACTTTCCACTTTGTTATGATTTGTAGAGGTCACACATAGAACGTGACAAAAAGCATATCCAGATCAGTAAGAGTAGTGAATTGGGAATAAAAATAGAAAAACAAAAATATTAACTTTGTAAATTTTTATTTTTAAATGGTGTATTCAAACTATATACCTCGAGATTTGAAAGAAAAATTGTATCTTGGGAAAATGAAATCCCTTCTAGTTAAATGAAAAACATTTCCTAATGAAAGTATCATTTAAGACACAATAAATAGTATGCTTTGTCTATAAATGCACATAAAGAGTAGAACCTAGAAACACAATAACATAGGTTGAAGATCTTGATCAATAGCACAACCAAATTTTAGAGAGGCTTTGGTACCATGTTCAAGATAAACAAGGTGTTCCATAGATAATCAACACTTTAATTAACTGCTCACATAACTAGCTTAAAGGTCATAGATGCAGTTGCTTTTATGTTGTTAAAATCCTCTAAGAGTGAAACAATCCATGGTCCCAATCAACGTGGCAATTCGAGGAAATTTATTAATGCAAAATAAAAAAATTGTACATAATGTTGGAAAATTCAACAACACAAAGAGGGGGGGTGAATCAATATTGACATTTTATAATAATAAAAACTTGCAACTATATCTCAAGATATAAAGCAAAGCACATAATAAAATATACAATATAAAAAGATTTTTAAGTGGACACCCAAAGTGGGAGAAAACCATTGAATAATTTTCTTAATATATTAAAGAGTACATTCAAATTTATCAGCATCAACTGAAAGGAAGCACCATCTCCCTGGTTTATCAAAACCAATTGAAAGCAAGCACTAACTCCCAAGTGAGCACCAACTCACACTTCTTAGGCACCAACTTGAAGGAGATTGTAATCTCCTTCCTAACACCACCCTACCACCTACACAAATGTGTTCTTGATCCACAGTTTGGTCTGCAACATAAATACCATCCAAAGACTTGGATTTACTCTACTTTGATGGGCTTGCTCCACATCAACGAATAAACTCTTCTTCTCTATCTCTACACCAACAAATATACTCTTCTTAGTCATGGGTACAATTTGTTGTTTGAACAATCCTTACCATGGGTCTTTCAGACACAAGAAGATACACTTGTTATAGAGAAGGTACCACAATAGATAAACTCCTTTAAGGGCTAGGTCCTTCCATAGAGTAAACACGGGAAAACTGATTTATTTCTCCATTAAATTGGCAACTAAGAGAGGCATAAGGAAATCGTCCACCACTGGCCTTTTCATGAAATAGCCACATAATAGATCTCTAAAATCTTGACCCTCATGGATAGATTTATACCTCACTATCTTGGAATTCAAAAAGCAAAAAATACAAGTCAACCCTTAGGGCATGACCTACTAGTTTAAAATAGGTCTGCAACAAAGGCATACTTTGACTTGAAATAGGATACAAACTTTAGGCCTCTTCCAAGGCCCACTACTTAAGAATTCAACCGATCAAAGTTAGGCTTGTTTTAAGCCAACTTCCAACTTCCAAAACAATAAAATATTATCCCAAACTTAGAGTAAAAAAGAGATCCACCTACTACTTAGGTAGGGGAAATGTTTTCTCCTTCAGAACCAACTAGAGTAACATGAAACATCGATATGATTGCTAGGGCTTGGAACCCTCCGAAACTAGCACAACTTGTCATAGAGTAACACTACAAAGAACCACAACAAAACTCCCTTAGCTCAACTCGACCTACTATAGAACTTGGCCAGAGCTTGGCTTCCTTTTCTTGTTGCTTAATCACTTAAGAAAACTAATGACTCTTCCCTGAATTCACCATCAACTTGGATTGGCACTCTTTCTTAAGCTTGGTCTTAGCCTAGATCTCTTCCTTCCTATGCTTTTTTTAGACCTCCGTTTTCCTTGATCTTCCATTAAAATCTTGGCCTATCTTCCTTATTTCAGCCCTGAGCCCACCACAAAGATCATTTTTCTAGATCAATAAGAAAGTGTGTGTTAAATGAGTGCATGGTCACCTATAGATAGTGGTATTGACCCATCAAGTCATGTTTGACTTGATAATTAGGCAAACCTGAGTATAAGAAAGGTTATATATATATATATATATATATATATATATATATAGATATATAATTCATGAATTTTCTTGAAGGGCTTCTTTAGGCTTTCATTTGTAACTTTGGGGGTTTAAGCACTTCTTCTATATGATTTCTTCCTATACTAGTTTTGACATCATTCATAGGACCTTAGCGGGGACAAGCACTTCTATTTCCTTGGAGGCTTTCCTTTTCTTGGTTCTGACATCAATGGAAACTTCTTTCAATAATATCCCACTTTGTCATTGATGGAAACCATCATCCTCCCCCTATCTTTGTGCTTCTTTATCTTTCTCTCCCCCTTTGACATCAATGGCAAGGGGTAATTCCCCTTGACACTATCTTTCTCCTTGACTTATTGTGCAAATTGGAGCAGAAATTACTCCCACTTTTTGTCTAAGATAGTCAAATGTCTCCTTGGGAAGTGGTTAGGTGAAGATATCTACAATTTATTTTTTGTGACTTTATCTCGTAGAAAGTGAAACTTGATAGGAATATGTTTGGTTTTGGAATGCAACAATGGATTCTTGGAGATGTTTATTGCACTAGTATTGTCACAAAGTATCGAAATAGAACCATTGTATTTTAGTTCTATGACTTGCAAGGTTTGCTTCATCAAGAGGACCCAAGTACAACATGTTGTTCCTGCAAGATATTATACTTTTGTTGTGGACAAGAATACTAAACATTGCTTCTTGCTCGACCAGGATACTAAATGGTACCCCAAGTAGAAAGTTGCTCCACTTGTACTTCTATTTTCATATATACTTTCTGCCCTATCTACATTTGTGTAAGCTACTAGTGTCAAATCCTTTTGCTTCAGGTGCCACATCCCATAATCTATTGCTCCTTTGAGATGTCTAAAGATCCTTTTCACTACTAGAAAATGAGTTTCCTTCAACGCCGCTTGAAATATCGCAACCTATCCAACTGATTGCATTACGACTAGTTTTGAAGCTGTCACATAGAGTAGGCTACCAATCATTGATATACAGAGTCTTTGATCCACTTTCTTGGATTCATCTTCTTTGCTCAACTTTCATCCAGTGACCATAGAAGTAATCAAGTTTACAGTCTTCCACTTTAAACTTCTTCAACATTTATTTCATGTACTTGGTTTGGGAAATGAAAATACCTCAATCTAGATGAGATATGTTGAGCATCAAAAATAAATTCTACTCCCAAAGCAATGACATTTCAAATTCATTATGTATATATTTTTCAAATTTCTGACTTAATCTAGCATGATCACCTCCAAAGATGACGTCATCAACGTATACTTCAATGATGAACATATTGCCTTGATCCATATTTATGTAGAGATTACTATATGCATTTCCCTTTTTGAATCCCTTTTGCTGCAAATACCTATCCAATCTTGAGTACCAAGCTCTAGGGGCTCGCTTAAGTCCATACAAGAATTTCTTCAATTTGCAAAAATAGTCTTCATATTTTGATAATAGGGATCCTTATGGTTGTTCTATATAGGATTTTTCTTCTAGTTCCCCATTAAGAAAGGATGATTTTATGTCCATCTAATACACTTTGATTCTTTTGGAGCATGCATAGGGCGAGATCATTCATATTGCTTCCATTTTAGCTATTAGAGCAAAGGTTTCTTACTATATCCCCTCAACTTGGGCATATCCTTTTCATACTAGTCTTGCATTGTTTTTGGTCACCTTTCAATCCTCATGTAGTTTTTTTTTTTCTGAAGACCCATTTTGTACTAATCACATTAAATTTTTTCTTAGGTCTTGGAAAAAGTTCCCATGTCTCATTTTTCTCAATTTGATTTACTTATTCTTCCATGGCCTTGATCCACTGTTCATCATTATTAGCTTCCTCAAAGTCACTTGGTTCAATTGTGGAAGATAATGATAGATGCCCATGTTTTGGTGTTTGTGTTTGTCTTCTTATTCTAGTTTTTATTCCTACACTCATGGATGATTCTTATGATACCAATGTTTAGGTGTCTTGAAAAGTGTTTGAAGATATTGTTGATTATCTAGTTTCTCTTCTTTTCGAGTCTATGATTGTAGCAATTGTATGCTTTGATTTTACATGAGTACCCAACAAGTATGCCTTCATCTATCTAGGAGTCAAACTTTTCTAACATTTGGTCATCCCTCTTTATGTAACATTTTCTTTCAAATATTCTAAATTTCTTGACACTAGTTGGTCTTCCCTTCCATAATTCATGGGGATTTTTTCATTGTTTCTTATGATCAATCCTTTGTTCAAAATGTGAATAATTGTATGTACTTATTTTACCCAAAAAATATTACTTAGCTTGGATTTGTGCAACAAAGTTCTAGCCATCACTTCCACAGTTATGTTCTTTCTTTCAACCACTCCATTTTATTAAGGAGTTATGGTTGTTGATAATTGTCTTATTAGTCCATGTTCTTCACATTAATCATTTAATTCAATTGAAGAAAATTCTCCTCCATTATCTGCTCAAGCATTTAATTTTCAATTTGGTCTCATTTTCGACAAATTCCTTGAATATTCTAAAATTTTCAAAAGATTTTGACTTCTTCTTAAGAAAACAAACCTAGGTCATCCTTGTGTAGTCACTAACAAGCAACATGAAATATTGTTCTCCATCTAGTACTTTTGTTCTTGTTGGCCCACATAAATAAATATGTACAAGTTCTAGTGGTTTTGTCATGGAATGTTCCTTAGATTTGAAATCAACTCTTGTTTGTTTTCCATGTTGATAATTCTTGCACATAGTATTTGAAGGATTTGTAAATTCAGGTATATCCTTTACAAATTCCTTCTTGCTGATCTTGAAAATATTTTGAAAGTATATCTACCACAATCACCTATGCCAAAGCCAACATCCATCTTCCTTTTCTAGGCAAAAACTTTCCTTCCCAATCTTATTCAAGATGTATATGTTGTTTGGAGTTATTATTGTTGTTGCAATCAATTTCCCTTATCCTTCTTTCTTTATTTCAAATTATTTTGAATTGAATATAAGTGTGTGCCTCTAATCAAATATTTGGCTAATCTTAGCAAATGATGCTTCATGTCTTCAACAAGTAAAATATTTTCCGGCACCACATCTTTTCTTCCAAGACTAACTATGCATTTCCCTATAATTCTGTCAGAGTTATCATTGCCAAAAGTGAAGGAACCTTATTTTTCTTTCTTCAATGTTACAAATATGTTTTTTTCTTCAGTCATATGCTTTGAGCATCCACTATCAATATACCATTGACTTCTTCTGCTTTGGTCTTGAAAGGAAAATCTACATACCTCAACATTCAAATCTCCTTGCTTCTTTTTCCAAGTTCTTAGTTGTTCCCCCATATGATGGACAAGAACCTCCCTTGTTTCCTTTGAAGGAACTGCCACATTTCTTCTAAAATTTTTGACTGTCCCCAAAATTGTTGCATTTGTAACATTCAGTCTCAACTAAGAGCACCAAAAATATTATAATTTATGTTGGAAATCTCACGAGGTTTTCTACCATAACTTCCTTCATAGTATTTCTTGGGATCTTCATAGCTATTTCTTGTGTTTCGATCCCTTGCAGAGGTTCTACAGTTTATAGCCTTGTGCCCAAAATTATTACAATATTAACATAAGCCAAGAAAATTTTTCTTGTACCTGAGTGTAAGTGGTCTTCTTGATGGTGTTGTCCTTTTGAAAGCATGATCTTCTTCTTGAATCTCCGTCATTACTAGTTTCTGTAATTTATCCTTTAGTGACTTGTATTCTTCCTTCTTTATGGATCCCTTGAGCGCATCATGGTAACTTCCTTTCTTTTCTTCAATTTCTATCATTATAGAACTTGAACCTTTATCAATATTATTTTGTTATATCCTAGTTCAGGCCTATCATTGAACGGTTTCTGATTGTTGATGATTACATCCAATATTTTGGTGCTATTGTCAAAGTTTTGTTGGATATCCTTCTTCTGTAGCTCCTTCCTCAAGGGGACTATCTAAGCTTCTAGATTCCCAATTATTATATCCTTCTCTTCCAACTATCTCTTGAGTGTTTCTTCAATCACTTTGGCTTCTTCCAATTGTACTTTCAGATTTATGATAGTTTGCTTAGTCTCTCCAGATTTCTTGCTGGCACTTTATAAACATTCCTTTAGTTTCTTCACCTCTTCCTTGAGTATGATATTTTTCTTCCTTGTTCTTCTAATATCACTTAAGACATTAACTAATTCTACTTCAAGATCCACTTCTCCTCCTTATTCTTCTTCTTTTTCTTCATAATTTCCTTCATAGTTTTTAGGAGTTTCATTCTTGAGTACCTAACACCAGAAGAGCACTCTATCAAAATTGTGGTCACTATCATCATCTTCATCAAATTAGATACTATCTTCTCTCAAATAGAAAATTTTATTCTTGCAAAAATTTCCATTTTTTTTCCTTTGTTTCTTTCATGATATTTCTTTCTTTCCTATAACTTTCTTCTTCATCACTATTTAACCCCTTTGCAAAAGGACTTTTAGAAGAAAAATGTCCTATTATACGACATTCAAAACATTTGAAGGGAAACTTACCTTTATGTTTTCTAGTTCCTCTATTCAACTTTCTGACAAAGTTTGATTCTTCTTCATTGTTTGAATCATCACTACAAATATAGCTTGTTTTTGAGTTTTTCCTTTTTCTTCCATGTCTTCTTGGAGGCCTTGGAATTTTCTTTCCTTTTGGATGGATTTTCCTATTCTGTCCTCATTTCATATGCTATAATAATTCCATTTAACTCATCCATGATCAAGGTAGCTAGATCTTGTCTTCCTTCTAACGCTGATATTTTAGAATCAAATCTCATTGGGAAAGATCTTGGTATCTTTTGCACAATGACTATATATGCCATATTCTCTCCTCGTCATCTGATAATATTCACAATCTCATTATCCCAGAGAAATTAAGTTGCAATGGCATCTTCCTTCATCTTCAGGTGTTCAAATTGTCCTCTATAATTTTGAAGCTTAGACCCTTTGACATTTTCATATCCTTCATACACATTCTTGAGCTTGTCCCAAATTTCCTTTATTGATTCACAATTCATAACCTTGACAAATTTAGATCCTCTCAACCCTCCTAGAATGGCATACATAGCCTATGAATTAATTTAAAATATTCTTCTTCCAACTAGATTTGTTGGAGTAGAAGCTAGTACCTTTTATTCATTTAGAACAACTTTCTAAACATCAACTCCTTGTGCATGTAAGAATAATCTTATCCTTATGCTCCAAAACGTTAGAAAATTAGAAAGGCAGAAACATTTTATTATATAGATAATTAATGTGATTCCTTTATATTTATGTTCTTTTTTTTTTATCTTTCCGTTCATCAAGCAATTACCAAAAAATAGCACAAGGAAAACAAATGTAGGTGGACAACTAGTGCAAAACCCCTATCTACGGGAAAACCTAGTCAACAATTCTTCCTTCAATAGTTTCTCGAGATAAGCCAAGAATCTTACTCTAGGCAAAAACTTCTCCACAACAAGTCAATCCTCAATCCTTCTTGCAGATGATAACTCTTCAAAGTCAACTTCGACCTAATAACATCAACTTGGAGTCGCAACTTCGACCCAGTAGCAGCAACAAAAACAACTTCGACTAGACAAGGAAAACTTCGATCTCCCTAGATACTCCTCAGAAGTGAGAGATATATGGCCCAAAATTTCAATCTTGATTTCTTATTTCTTCCCTCAAAACTTCACACTCTTTTCCAGTCTTCTTTCAACTCTTTTCCAACTTCATACTTCCCAGCTTCTAGCTTGTGGATCTCAAACTATGAGAGAGAGAGAGAGAGAGAGAGAGAGAGAGAGAGAGAATTGCTCCAAATGAATTCGAATTGCCTTGTATATATAGCCTTCTAGTGAGGTCGAATTACCCTTCTTGAGGCTGAATTGGTGTGGAGGTGACAAAATTCATTTTTGACTCAAAAATAACTATTTTTACATTTTTCAAAAGCCCAAGAAGGGTCTCTTTTAATGGACAATGACTCTAATGACTTAGAATAAATCCTAGAAGTCCTGAATGGGGAATTTGACCTAAAACAAGATGAACCAAGCATGAAACCCATGATTTAATAAGTCATAATAATAATAATAACATTTTCTTCATTCTTTTGATAAGAACATTTTATTTTGACTCAAATACATTTATGAAGACCAAACCTAGTTACATATTTCAACACAAAAGGCATAATTTTTTACATCAAACAATGACATACCATGTTTCAAGTATTCTACATGTTTGTTCACGAGCCTTACTAAGATCTTCCTTCCAGTGGTTAAACTGTTTCTGAATGAACCTTGCTTTGATACCAATTTTTGGGATATTCAACAATACTGAGAGGGGGATGAATCAATTTTGACAATTTTTAACAATAAAAACTAGCAAATGTATCCCAAGGTATAAAACAAGGCAAATAATAAAAATATAGAATACACAAAGATTTTTAAGTGCAAACTCGAAGCAATAGAAAACCATTGAACGCTTTTCTTAATATGATTAAGAGTATGCTCAAATTTATTACCATCAACTAAAAGGAAGCACCAAACCCCTCATTTATTAGCATCAACTGAAACAAAGCACCAACTCACACTTCTCAGTAGTGAACTTGAAGAAGACTACAATATCTTTCCTAGGATCACCCAACCACCCACACAAATTTGTTCTTGATCATTAATTTGGTGTGCAACAAAAATACCCTCCAGACACTTGGCTTTACTTTGATTTGATAGGCTTGCTCCATATCAGTGAATATATTCTTCTTCTTTGTTTGTACACCAACGAATATACTTTTCTCCATAATCCTTACCACAGGTATGTCACACATAGGAAGATACCACAATAGATAAACTCCTTTAAGGGTTAGGTCCTTCCATAGAGAAAGCATAAGACAACTGATTCATTCCTCCATTAAATTGGAAACTAAGAGAGCCACAAGGAAAGTCATCCACCACTGGCATTTCCATAGACTAACCACAAAAATGATATCTAAAATCATGACCTTCATGTGAAAATTTATACCTTACTGCCTTGGAATTAGAAAAAGGAAAAAATACAAGTTATCCCTTAGGGAATGACCTACGGGGTTAAAAAATGTCTGCAATAAAAATATACTTCAACGTCAAGCAATAGGACCGAAAATTGAGGCATGTTCCAAGGCCCTGATGAGCGCTAGTATTTCAACAAGAATGCTGCAACTCTTGGGCTACTAGCTTTACTTTGTCAACCCAGGGTTTGTACAAACTTGGAGGTGACAGTGCTGTATACACAAGTAAAAGTGATGGTTATGCCTTTTGTCACAGTTCAGCTGGCGAGAGACCACTTGGTTTTTCAAGCTAGACTTCTATGGAGTCAGAAGAAGCTTGGTTTCTTGATGGAAGAAAGGGAAATTTTCTCTAAGGGAGAGCTACTATACTGGAATAATGGAAAAGACAAAAATTCAATGCTAAATCACACCATTTCCTAATTAACTGCCAAGAAACTATGCTTTGCAATAATGCTAAATTAACATGAACCAAATGCTACTATCTAAGAATGGAAGTAAGAAGCATCAAACATCACTAATGTGCAAGTAAAGGGACTTAAATAAATTTGTTTTTGTCTTTTTCTTTCTTTTCATGCAAAATCAAGTATGCAAACTAATTTCTTTTGGTGATGTGGCAGGTGAATTAAGGATGTTGGAGGATGGATGGAAGGGTTAGGAGATGGTTGGATGGTGTGGGAGACCCTTGGGAGGCTTTTGGTGACTTTCTAGAGGTTTTTCCTCAATTCGGCCTCAAAACAGGCCATTTCAGAAAAACCTACAGGATGTACTAGAGACCTACAGGATTCCCTGTAAACCTATAGGATACAACCGAGAGAAAAATGGAAGGTGTTGGAGGTGATGGAAGGCCTAGGGAAGCTGGTAGATGTGTGGAATGAAGTGAGGAAAGGTATAGGATCACTCAAAAGTGAACAACAAAGAGAGAGGATGGTTGGATTCACTCAATGTGCTTGGAAGAATTTCTATAAAAAATGATGAAAACTAGTGAAGGCAATGGTGAAAACAAGAAATGACTATGGTGGATGGAGTGGAAGGTGGTTTTTGGCTATGGAGTCTTTATCTCCTCATGAAGCACATTTTCTGCATAAAACATGTATAATTCCCGAAAATCTATGTAAACAAGAAGAATTCTCATAAGCTAGAAAAGTAGAATTAATGAACTAACTGCCTACATGATGCATGAGGAAAGTTGCTAAAGAGAATGAAAGCATGGATGAGATCTACTGCAAGAGTGAAGATAGAAGAGATGGCAATGAAATCCTACTTTGAAAAAATGATCAAATGCTAACTTAAATACAGTAAACTCTAAAGCTTATGCAAGAAATAGAAATCTGTGTTTTTGGGGCTGCACAAGGGTCCCTTCCTCAAATCATGATCCCAAAGGGAGGAAATAAGGCCAAGATACCCATTGAAAACCTTGTGGTACTCCTTTCATCTCTGCTAATCTTCTACTAAAGTAAGGCACAAATGGAAGCAAACTAATAAACAACCAATCCAATCTACACTACTTGCAATGAAAACACATCTAAAAGAAAATTAGCAATGAATCTATGAGACTAATCTAAACATAAAGATACAAGAAACAAGAGCCTTGGCTGCTAGGGTTGGTCCCTAACCCAAGAGCTTCAACCCTATGAGTTAACTTAGTGCTGGCTCAAAACAAAACTCACTCTTATTACCAAAACATAAAATTACATCAATAAAACTTTCATAGTCTGGAGCTCGAAAATAGCTTAGAGTTTTACAACAAAAATTCAAATCCTAATGAGGCTCTAGGCCTTTCTACTTATACAACTTAAGTCCCCAACAACTTCCTTAAAATTACGGAGGTTTGGCTCCCGAACTCGAGATAAACTAGCTCTTTGTCTGTCACTTGCTCGACTGCCTTCTAATACTTATGGCTTGGCTGCTTGCACTTCGAGCTGGTGTGATGGATGGAGGAATATTCGAACATGGGTGAAGTAAATGAGGATGATTTACCTCCTACAATCCCTCTTCCTTTTCCCATTCGAGTTTTAACCTTAGTATTTGCCAAAATTCCTTGATTTTCTCCTTCAATCCTTCATTCAATGCATATTAGTTCACTAGGCATCATATCCAACTCTAACTCATCTCATAAACAAAATATAATTAAAAACATGTAATAAGTTGTGAGAAAAGTTGGTTTGGATAAGCTAGGAGGTGAATTAAGGTTCATATAATTACCCAATGATGAGGTTCATCATCACCCCCCTCCTGAAAGTGTTGTTCATCCTTTGAGCAACTCAATCAATATCCATATCCTTCATAGCTCTAGTGTACTCCTTGACATCCCATGCTTTTGCTGTGGTTTCCTCTTCTTTTTCATAGAAGCATGCTTTCATTTCTACCTCCTCCCACTACCTCTTTTCTTCCTCTTCATTCCTTCCTTCTATAATTCCTAAGAGCAGTGGTGGACTGAGTTTCAGGCCAATCCAATTGAATTTTAGCCTTTTCATATATTTATTGTACATGGGTGTCTTGTTTAGTGTTTCTCAAAATCTTTGAGGAGAGTGGTACTCTCTTATCTTTAAGTTGTATGTCAATGTGTTCCATCTCCTTAGGCAAGCATGTATGCTATCATCCCCTAATAGCTTGAACATGTCCTCAAAATGTGAAATTTCTTGCCCTTGGTCAGCAAGATATCTAG
This sequence comes from Pinus tabuliformis, assembly GCA_031772625.1. Lineage (NCBI taxonomy): Eukaryota > Viridiplantae > Streptophyta > Pinopsida > Pinales > Pinaceae > Pinus > Pinus tabuliformis. The sequence continues at coordinate 813,558,368 of CM062820.1, forward strand.
GTGCGAGCTAGGGATCATTGGTAATCAAATTATGGGTACTGATGAGGGCCATGGGATTTGACTGTTCAAATCTGATCAGAAGAGGTCCACTTTGCTCTCTTGCCAATATCTTGTTCATCTCTGCAGCCCTTGATTCCTCATGGTTCTTCCATGAATCCAAAGCCATCAACTGTAAATCTCATATCTTGGCATTAGGGTCCCATTCATTCATGTCTGTTAAGGCCATGTTGTATGAATAAAACGTAGACATCTTGGCCCTATCTTCTAGTGTGTTCCGATCACAATATCAATGAACCGCCTGTAGTCCTGAAATGGCATGGCACCTCTCTGTGCTAGGGTCTTGATCTGGAACTACAACCACAGTTCCCTGAGGTATAGGGCATAAGATTTAGCTGGCATCCTACACTATATTGCTTCCAAAGAGAGATTGGCCATACATGCTAATTGATTCTCTCTTTCTTGTAGCTGTCCTCTCAACCATGCATTTTCTGTTTCTAGTTGATTTTTCATTATGGCCTCTCTATCTATCAAGCTACTTAGCTCTCTACCCATCTTCTTGAGCTTCTCCTCCATGTGCCCAATGTCTTCCACCCCCTTGGATTTAGTGATCTGCATCCATCGGTCAGTTCTGGCTCTCTCCTTCTCAAGCTTGAAGAACAGTGGAATAGCAAATTTTTGAGGTATGACCCTGCCTCCTTCAATAAACCTGTAGTATGAGTAAAGGTTAGGTTAGGGGCTAGGTTCTTTTGAATCTAGGTCCTCTTCTTTAGTTCCTTGTTGTTAGCCTATCTCCTTTTCCAATTTTTGTTTCTCCTATAGGTTCAACAAAGTATCTTGTAGGATTTCTTCTGCTTCCTGTAGATTCTGCTGTGTATCCTGTAGGATTTCTTTTCCCTTGGAGGAGGTTGATATAGTCATATGCCTTCTCAGATAGGTGATAGGAGACTTAGGGTAAGGTATTTTATCCTTTTGTTTAGGTTATTCTTTAATCACAATGGGAATTTTGGTTGGTGTTTGGGGTTTCCCCTGCCTTGTTCTTGTGCTTTTCCTTGTCCTGCAATATAAGGGGGTCTGCCTATATCTTTTGCCTTTTTGCTTGATGGGGGTGCTAAGAGCAGTGAGGGAAACTACTGCCTCTCTCAGTGGGTTCTGGAGACACCTTGGGTGACTCCTCCTTGTCTTCTGCTCCCTCCTTCCCATTTCTTTCTTCACCTATGTCTTTCCTTTCTTCTTCCTCTTATAGATCCTCATCATATTTATCATTTCCCTCCTTAGCATCCTCCTTTGTTTCTTAATCATCCTCCTTCTCTCTCTCCTCTTCTTCTTCTTCATCTTCCTCATTTTCTTCTATTTCATCTTCTTCTTCCTCCATCTCATCTTCATCTCCTTTTGTTTCTTCTTCTTCCTACTCTACTTCTTCCTCTGCTTCAGTATCTTCCTCTTCCTCTTCACTAACAGTAGGACTAACATCATATGTGAGAGCCTTGATGTCTTCCTCTGCATGCATGTCTCTGAAAACTAACCATTGTATAGGAATTTTAAGGTTTTGGAGGGCATCTTCTATAAGGATTCTAATTAACCCATGGTGAGCTAACTATTGGGAATTTCCCTCTTGCACTTTGATGCTTGAGTCTATTAGTGATTGTAGCAGGAAGATGCTGAGCCTGTGGTGAGGGGGTTTTTATGCTCCAAATCTCAATTCTTCAAGAAGCCTAAAATGATAGCCATAGACCACAGTATACCTACTATCACATGAAATGTATTTGATAAGTTGGTATCTTACCTTGTTCCAGGGATATGGTAGACATTCTCTCTTTACTCCATTTTCATCCTCAGTGGGTTCCTCACCTTCTAAAAATAATTTCCTTTTGGGAACTTGGCTATCTCCTTTGTCTTCCTTCCTCCATGGTACTCCTAGGGGAAGTGTGGTAACTCTACTGATGAGTTCAAGGGTGAGTTTTATGGAGAGGCCTCTTACCACAACAATGGCATGGACTATGGTGAGTGGAATCAGGGAGAGAACAAAATCTCGGGCCACCTCATCATCATACCCCATTAATTTTTCGAAAAACCGCATCCAATTATGCCTTGTGAAGATTTCTAGTATCTGAGGGTGTTGTTGGATTCTCACAGTGTTAGTGGGATCCCTCTTACTAAACCCTCATGTCATCTTGGTTGGTGAGGTTTTGAGGAGATGATATGGTTGATACAGTTTTCAAATGCAGAAGTAAAAAACTAAGATGACTATGTGGACAATTCTCTTGCAAATCTACCAAATTCATTCAAAATAGAGGATTTTTTTGTTCAATTTACTTGGAAAGAGGAATTTAATTATAGAGCCTACCTCTTCATAATGTTTGCTATGGTAAACCCCCCAGTTTTCCTCTCTGAAACTCCTCTTAGCCTATCCTATAAATTGTCTCTGTGTATCCTGTAGGAATCCTGTGTGCAATCCTGTAGGATTTCCTGTGCAATCCTGTGTAGAAAAATGATGGTGTCTTCCTTGCTGTAGGTTGCCTGGGTATGAGAGTGACTTGTGAGACCGAGAGTCGAGGAAGTGAATGCATGAATGCATGGGGACGATGATTATTTCCTCTTATGGTCATTTGGGTTGAGGTGGTGTGATGGAAACCGAGGTATTTCCATTTTTGGACCGTTGGTCCCCACTACCACCTCATCATTCCCAACTTCCTCGTAATAAAATCCCACTTCATGCTTATGTAGCCTTAACAACTTTTGTCCTTCTCCTTTCCGTTTTTGAGTTGACTGCTGCCACGTGTGAGAGGAAATTTTTTTTTGTCTTTGTTGACTGATTGAAGGTGGCCAAGTTAACTGGCCACCTTTTGATTATAAAACAACTTACTCGTAAAATTTACATCTTTTGACTACATTATGCACATGAGAGAGTGAGAAGGATACTTACCTGTGGTGCTTAATACCTTGCTGCAGTGGTTGAACACTGGAGGTGCTTGTTGTCTGTATTGGTTGCATGCTATTTTTCTTCCCTTTTCTGTTGTTCTCTGATGATTTTTTTGTGGCGCAGATACCTGGTGATGAAGATGATGGTGTTTTTGCTGCTTTGGAGTCCCTTCTGCTCTTGGATCATCATGCTGTAATCTTGCTGTTCTTATGATTTGTATTATGTGGGATAGGCTGCTACAAGATTTCCTATAGGATGTCCTGTAGCTGCTTCTCCCTCAGAAATCTTAATCATACCTTATGCTGGGAGTTTGAGGATGGTGACATGGATGGAGAGGGAGACTAGGAGTGTGGAGGACGAGGAATACTCAGGTGATGCTCCCTATTTCTCTTTGTTTTCTTTTTTTTTTTCTTCGAATACTGTGATTTTTTTTTTTTTAAACTGATATATTTTTTTAAGGGTGAATGTAGGGGTGCTGAAGGTGGACATATGTATGGTCATGGAATGATGATGTAGGGGTGCTATTTTATTGACATAGCAGGTCATTTTTTCCTTTAGGGTCACTTCTTGTAGGATTTCTGGGTCACTGTGATTCCTACAGGATCATCCTGTAGGTTTTCAGGGGATCTTGTAGGTTATAGGGGATCCTGTAAAAAACACAGCCCCCTTGTAGACTGAAGGAAAGGAGTGGAAAAAATGAGAGAAATGGTAGAGTGATGAATTAAAATGAGTGGAAAAATAAAATGTGAGTGAAATAGGTCTCTTGGTGATCCTCCTTTGCTCTCTGATCGTCCTTCTTGCTGACCTGCAAAATATAAATTTTCATGATCTTTCTCTCTTTTTTTTCCTGAAAACAACTAGGCTGCCTCTTAGAGGTTTTCATCCTAGCTGTTTGCCCTGGGTGCCTCAAGAGAGGTTTTCACCAGGGATCTTTTTATTCTTTGGTGGTCTTCCAGGTGGTATTATAGGCCCAGGTGGCCTCAACTAGTCTATCTGCCCAATCCTTCCTGCTGTTGCTTACCACTTTGGTCAAGATGCCCTCCAATGCTCTATTGGTCACCTCTACTTTTCCATTTTCTTGTGGATAATAGGGAGTGGAGGTTCTATGCTTGATCTTGTGCTGGCTGAGCAAGTATTCAATCATGTTGGAGGCAAACTGGCTGCCTTGGTCTGTGACTATCTCTCTAGGGTACCCAAATTTGTAAAATACATTTTCCCTTAGGAACTTAGCTACCTTATCTTCTGTTGCTACCTTAATTGCCTTGTGTTGGTCGGATAAGTCGTTCTTGCGGACAAGACCGACCTCCCTAGTATCTAATGATATCTAGCGACAAGCAAACCAAGCAAATTATATCTTTCTCTAAATATGCAATCTATAGATAAAGGCAAACAAGTGTTTTAGGCCTACCTTGGGTCCAATGCAAGTTTGTGGAAGCCACGCTCCGTTGATCCAAATGAGCTCCCTTTTAAAAAATCTGCAAACACAAACAAGCACACAAATTAAATATCACCTGAAGAGCCAATATAATAAAGCATATTTATCATGATGATCAAGGAATTCATGAAACAAATCACATAAGACAATTTGTTGAGAAAAATGAATTTGATTGTATTAACTTTAATCAAAGAAGAACTTTAAAACCTTGGTGCCTTGATGCTGTACAAGCTCCTCCCAGGGTCCAGCAAGAATCTCCTCTACTTTGACAAGTTTCAATCTCTTCCCACTGAAGCCAAAAGGTATGTAATCTCTCCTCTCAAGCTTAACTAGGAAGTCTCAATTCCAACAGCATTTACCCTAAAAAATGTTCAGCTTCTAACCTCCCTAGGAACCAGTCCAATGCCTTAATTTATAGTGCAATGGAGGGAAGTTAGTAGGTCCACCTTCAAAGGGATAAAGCCCTCCTTCAACGGGATAAGCTCCTCTCATCAAGGGATTAGCTCCTTTAGTTTTGGGATGCATGAACCACCTAGGAGCGAACCATCCACGTCAAGATTCCTTCTAGAATCATCCAGAATTAACCACAAGTGATTTTTTAAGAATAAACTTGCGCCTTTTTTACTTTCACAGGGGTCCGCACCCACTCCTTTAGGGACAGAGCGGGCAGGTCCACAGGTAACATGAACAAGGGGTGCGGGACCGTAGGCAACAGTAAGATAAAGTGCAGAACTAGAGCTTTATTGATTTTCAAAGTCTTTCTCTCATTTTTAAAGCTTGACATGAAGAGCTGAGGTTTGAGACTTGCTTAGGAGGACAATATGAATGATGATAAACCCATACTGACTGCAAATAGTCATGGTGACAATATTTTATGTAACAGATTGCCCCCTAAAGTGTGAATTCTGTAGTAGATGAGGATTTCATTTATCATCTAAGAAGAGTGAAGTACTTTATCATTTTGAGGATCATCTTGTGGAGAGCCCAGTTGGAACCTGTAAAAAACATTCAATGAAAAATATATATATGAGATCATATCGTCGCTGAGGTAGGCATTCCCATACTCAGATAAAAAATGACTAGAAAACTAACTACTGCTCTGATATAGGAATGATCTTGTAATACATCACAAGTATAGACACATGTAGACACAATATGGATGCAACCATCTGTTTATGAATAGTCCACTGTATAATGAATACAAAATTCCTCGCAGCCTGGATGGTGGAAACTAGATCTAGGGTCTTGATTTCTACTTCCCGAAATAGTACGATTCTATCCATGTGAATGAATGTGTCAAAGTCGAACATGGTAGAAAACACTTGGCTACCAGTCAATGATGTAAACTGTTAACAAGCGTGAGAGAAAACACCAGTAATGTCAATGGCTCTCAAAGTACTTAGTACAATCCATGAGATGTGAATAGATGTGATGATGTTGAACATGTCGCAGAATCCTTTGATCAAAGGTCAATGATGCAACCTATCGTCGAAGGCAAGAAACCTGCCATTGAGGCATGTAGATCCCAAGGTACTAACGATTTCTAGATCATCTTTCTAGATAATGAGCTAAAGTCGATAGAAAGTGATCCGTCGTAGGCAAGCCCACAACACGAAATCATAGATCAAGTTTGAAGAAATTTAGTTGCAAGGACTGACTCAGGGATGGTCAAGATGGATGACAGATATTTTGCAGATGAATGGTTTATTTGCACTGACCTCTTGAACACATAACGACACAACAGATGGTTCAGTGACAATTGACCCAAAGTTAATACCCAGAAACCGGCTGAAGACTTTCAATATGGTTTGATCAACTGTTAGGCAAAGGATTTCCCAACCCAGGTGAATAAAAAGTGTCATGTTCAAGAGTGGTTACAAAGTATGACAAACAGGCTCATTTTTCTCTATTTTCCCCCACCATTTCTGGCAAGTACCTCTTTATTTTTGACAAGTTTGAGGAGGATACCATTTGCTTGATTATAAGCTGATCCTTCGGATGAGTCCAACTTAGTTTAAATTCGAACCCTAAGAAGGAGTGGTCCATTCCTGTTTGTAATTGAATAGGTCCTTTACTATTAAATTTTAACGAGTCTAGTATAGGAGAAACTCGACGTTTTTCAATTTTAGAGGGTCTGAAAAAAACTTAAGAAAACTCCATGGTTGTCCTTTTTCGTAAATTTGTGTCTCCCAAACCCGAAAAAGTATAAAATAATACTTGAGAGAACCGCTTGATCATTACGACCAAGGAGTAATTTTCATAATTAGCGCCTCTGATCCGAAAAAGTAAAAAAGCGATCAATGACATGTCGTTTTATAACCAAATCGAATTTGAAACGACAAAAATCCGGCGATCTTTTCATGTTTTTACGGTCAGAAAAGGGTTGTAAGTGGACCGTATTTTTAGTTCCGTTTTAACGAGCTTAAAAAGAAAAACTCGGCAATCTTTTCATATTTTAGGAGTCAGAAAAGAGCTTAGAGGTGACTCTAATGTTTTTTGTCGAAAATGACCAATTTTGCCTGAAAAATCCGTTATCTTGCACAAAAACTCAAACATTACTCATACCTGTTTAAAATGGATAAAAATGCTTCAAAAGTTACCTCTTTAAAGTGAAAAATAAACAAATTAAAAACTCATTTATTCAAAAAATCTTATAAAAAGGGCTTTTGTAAATTCATTTTTACCGTTTGACTTCATAGTGAGAAAAGAGAGCTTTTGGTCAGAAACTTCCCATGAAGATTGCGGAAAATCCGTTCGTTGGAATCGAACGCCGTCTCCTCCAGGTAATCCACATCATCCTACTCTTTCATTTCATCTGTTTGAAAATTGTTTTTAGGGTTTTATTTTGTTTTTTAGGAAATTTCTAGGTTAAAAACCCACGTGCGAGGGTTCGCAGGCACAGCACAGGAAACCTGCGGACCCCGACTTTTTCGTAAAAGGGAAAAAGTCAGGGGTCCACACTTGCTGTGAAGGTAAAGTGCGGACCCACGCACTGTCTCTAACACAGAGGGTGCGGTCCCCGCAGCAAAGGTTTTTAAACCTAAATTTTTCAAATTCCACCCAAAAATTTTGATTTTAAATATTCTAATCTGCCTTTTTATTGAATGTAGGGTATACATCATGCTTGATTGGCGGGAACAGGAGCATGAGGATGTAGATCTTTCCGTGATTAATCATCAACCTTCGATTGATACATTGAAGGCATGCGGTTTATACAAATTCTGGGCCATACCTGGCATGAGGGCCCAGGTGGACTTTTTGCAGTGGCTGGTAGACAGATGGAATATACAGGACCAGTGCTTCTTTATTGGTTGCCACCAGCTCGAAATGGAGCCAGAAGACATTTACTTTTTGACTGGTTTGCCCAAGAGAGGTGAACATTTGACTCTATTCGAGACTAGGCCAGGTGGCTAGTTTGTCGATAGCCTCCGGCTAGAGTTTTGTAATGACCAAACTAGAGACAAAGGGATAGATATCAAAACCATATCCCTTCCTAAGCTCAAAGTGATTGTGTTTACTGTTACCAGGCTCTGCGGAAGTGCAGCACTACATATAGCCACTGGATCCCAAATGCGGATGGCAGTAGATTGCTTTCGAGGCACCATCTTCAACTGGTGCGAGGCTGTGTTGGCTAATATAAAAGGCCAACTAACTAGAGCAAAGAACGGACAACTGAAGACCTTTGGATATGGTGCTTTAGTTGTGAGCTTTGGTTTGGAGAGGGTCCCAATGTTGGTTCCACAACATCTTACCGTTGGAGCTGGACTTCCCCGAGAGCCCAAACTGATGCGTTGGGTTGCAGTTATGGCCCGTCATCCTGAGGAGGGAACAAAATTCGTTCGATTCATTCCCGAGTATTTTCATTGGTTGGAGAACCAAGTTTTTTCTATTCAGGACTTTCCTTATGCTGGGGTAGATTATCGTGGTGACCCAGACATGGCTCTTCCACCATGAGAGTAATGGGATGACTGAGGTAAAATCATTTTCAACATTTTCTAATTTAATTTTTTTTGTTTTTTGTTTTTATCTCGTCCCAAAATTGATAGTAAAAGTATCAAATGCAGATGTAGGTCCACGGTGACTAGCCACTCTCCGGCCTTATGAGAGGAAACAGCTAGCTGCAGCAGCACCAGCCCCACAGGACGAATCTACAGAGACCTTGGCCAAATTGGAGAGTCATCTAGAGCGTTTGACAGCAGACATTCCGGAGACCAACGTAGATGACATTCCTCTTAGGCTACAACGCTATGTGATTAGGGTCCCAGGACCTTTCAGGAGGTTCCTTTGTAGGGTGGCCCACATAGTGGTTTCTTATCGTGATCATCACCAGTGATAGGATGATCGCCTGTTGTAGACTCATATGACATTTTTTGATTTTTGTACTATCATTTTTGCCAATCATAAGGTGTTTTCAACCTATGATCGAAGACGATGTATATTTGACACACTTCTATGCTATACTATATCACTATTAACAGCTTATCTTGTAAATTATGGAATGTTTTTAAATTTACGTGTATGATTATTGCAAATGTCTACTTAACATTCGAGAAGAAATTTCATCTGCTAATGTATTTAAATATCTTGGAATATGCTGATATTCAATATAGTTAAATTCACGTTCCAAGAGACGGACTCTCAAAAATAATCTCAATAACACTGGATTTCTAATGGCATATACTCTATTAAGCTGTAATACAACGAGTTCAGAATCTAACCTCACTATCAAACTCCGAATCCCAAATGAGATAGATTCAGATAATAACTCAATCACTGCACTATACTTGGCAATGTTGTTCGTTGTCTGACTGAGGCTTACCCCATGCATAGATACCAACTCGTCCGAGGGCGAATAGATAACCCAAGCTGCGGAAGAAATGTTCCGTGTATTATGACAAGCACCATCAGCAAAACCAATGTGTGTTTGGAGAGGCGTCGACATCTACAATATCAAGAGTAAAATCAAGATAAGCAGGAATAATGACAAAAAACACTCTCTAAGCTAAGCACACTTTTTAATCTAAAACACACCAGCTAGAAAGAAAACTGTTATGAAACCAGCTCAAGAAAAGATAGAAAAGATAGATCAACGCCTTAGAATTCAGCCTCTTCGAGGGGGCAACCTCCTTTACATTACATAAATGAACAATTCTTGGATGATTCAAATGACAAAACCTCCTTTCTATATATAGGAGTCTAAGGAGTCACAATATAATCCAGCCGACCTAACAATAATAATATAAAGCCACAAAAATAACAATAGAGGTATTCTGTGGGCACATTAATAACAATATGGGGGGCAATGGGGGCACAACAATATAAATAAGGGGTATAACTACAATAGTAATGGGGTAATCACTAGTTTATAGGGACCCAACATGCCCCTCTCCTTCAAAAAAGTGTTGTCCTCAACGCTTGAGTAGTTCTGGATATTTCTGCATAAAATTCTCATCCTCCCATGTGGAATCTTCAGCGGATAAGTTCTTCCACTTGATAAGGTACTCTGAAATTGATAGATTTCGTAGCTGTCGAGTTCTTGTTTCTATAACTGCTTCCGGTTCCAATATAATTTTTCCTTCCTCGTCAAGTTCTGGCAATATTGTTTGAACTGGGAGCTTGTCGCCTATAACCTTCTTTAAGCATGAAACATGGAAAACTGGGTGCAATCGAGAAGCTGCAGGAATCTCCAATTTGTATGCCATAGTACCAATCTTTTGCAACACCTTGTACGGACCATAATACTTTGGTGATAATTTATTATCCTTCTTAGCTTGCTTGAGGGACATTTGCTTATATGGTTGTAGCCGTAGGAATACCCAATCACCTACATCAAAACTTCTTTCACTGCGATGTTGATCTGCCTGTTGTTTCATTCTATTCTGTGCCAACACAAGGTTATCCTTTAAGAGTTGGAGGACTTGTTGCTGATGTTCGATGTGATGTTCCACTGCCTGAACCTTAGAATTTTCTCTTAAATATGATGTGATGGATGGTGGTTGATACCCATAAAGTGCCATAAATGGGGTCATTTTTGTTGCTGTATGAAAGGAAGTGTTATACCACCATTCAGCCAGAGGCAACCATTTGACCCATTGTGTCTGTTTATCAGATAAAAAGCAACGAAGATATCCTTCCAATCATTTGTTTACTATCTCAGTTTGCCCATCAGATTGAGGATGATAAGATGAGCTATGAGCTAACTGAGTACCAAGACGAGAAAATAATTCTGTCCAAAAATTTCCAGTGAAAATGGGATCTCTGTCATTTACAATAATCTTTGGGTTTCCATGTAGCTTTTGAATTGTTTCCATAAATGCAGTAGAAACTGTACTGGCTCTAAATGGATGTGATAATGCACAAAAGTGTGCATACTTGGTAAGTCTGTCAACTACCACCATGATGACACTCTTTCCCTCAGACTTGGGTAAACCTGTGATAAAATCCATTGATACCTCCTCCCAACGTTGGCTTGGAATGGATAAAGGCTGTAATAGACCCGGTGTCTTAATTGTTTCAACTTTATTTTGTTGGCAAACCAAACATTCTGCCACAAACTTTTGAATATCTGATTTAAGGCCATCCCAAAAAAATTCCTTCTTAACCCTGTGGTAAGTTTTTAAAAATCCTGAGTGCCCTCCTAAGGGAGAAGTGTGCAATTCCATAAGAATCTTTTGTTTTAGTTGGGAATTCTTACAGAGGTATAAGCGATCTTTGTACCATAACGAATCATTTTTCCAGCTAAATGTATCAGACGTACTGGAATCTTGTTGTAGCTTTCGAATAAGAGCCCACACTTCTTCGTCATTCTTCCATTCCTCCCTTGCTTCATTTATCCAATCTGGTTGGATGATAGAAATAGCGCACAACAATGCTTCCACATCCTCATCCTTTCTTGAGAGTGCATCTGCCACCACATTTTGCTTCCCTTTTTTGTAGATGATTTCAAAGTCATAACCCAACATCTTTGTGACCCACTTTTGTTGCTCTTCAGAGGATAATCTTTGTTCTAAAAAGTATTTAAGGCTATCATGATCCGTTTTTACCTTGAAGTGTCTTCCCATTAGGTAGGGTCGCCATTTCTTAAGTGCATGGAGTATTGCCAACATTTCCTTCTCATAAATAGCTTTTCTTAGAAACTTTCCCTTGATTGGACGACTTTCAAAAGCAATGGGTCTTTCATCTTGCATTAGAACAGCACCAATTCCATTTCCTGAAGCATCACATTCCACAATAAAGGTTTTTGTGAAGTCCGGTGTAGCTAAGACCGGTGCTTGGCACATTGCCTCTTTAAGATGTTCAAAGGCCTTTGTTGATTCCGGAGTCCATGAAAATGCATCTTTCTTCAATAATGTCGTTAGAGGTGCTGCTATTCTCCCATAATTCTTAACAAACTTGTGATAATACCCTGTCAACCTAAGAAATCCGCGCAAATGCTTTATGGATGTGGGGATTTTCCATTCCTTAATGGCTTTAATTTTGCTAGGGTCTACCTTAACTCCTTCATGAGATACAATATGACCCAAATATTCCACCTCCTGGACTCCAAAAAAACATTTGGATCTTTTGGCATATAATTGTTTCTCCTCTAATAGTTGTAGCACCCTATCAACATGTTCAACATGATCCTTCCAAGACTTGCTGTAGATAAGTATATCATCAAAAAATACTAACACAAATTTTCTAAGGAATGGTTTGAAAATTGAATTCATCAAACCTTGAAATGTTGAAGGTGCATTGGTAAGGCCAAAAGGCATGACCAAAAATTCATAATGACCCTCATGAGTTCTAAATGCCGTTTTCGGAATGTCTTCAATCTTCATTCTGATTTGATGATATCCTGAACGAAGATCCAACTTGGTGAAGTAAATTGATCCATGCAATTCATCCAGTAATTCATCAATGACAGGAATGGGGAACTTATCTTTAATAGTGAGCTTGTTGAGCTCCCTATAATCCGGACACATGCGCCATGATCCATCCTTCTTGTGCACCAATACTACTGGAGCAGAGAAAGAACTTTGACTCAGTTGAATTATACCAGCCTCTAGCATTTCTGCAACCATACGTTCAATTTCACTTTTTTGGACATAGGGATATCTGTACGGCCTGATGTTTGGAGGAACACTTCCTGGAATCAGATGAATAGCATGATCATGATCACGCATAGGTGGGAGACCTTTGGGAGTCTCAAATACCTTGGAATGATTGTCCAGGACATTTTGGAGATCTGGAGAAATAGATGATTCCAATGTGGAAACATCTAGCGAACATAATTGTGCAATTACACCTCTTTGCTCCTTTTTTAGAAGCTTTGTCATGCCATTAGAGCTGATTATCTTTCCCGGTTTCCCTGCAATACCCCTTAATTCAACTTCCTTTCCTTCCACAGAAAATTTCATGAAAAGTTCTTGAAAATTAAAAGCTATTGTACCCAAGGATTGTAGCCATTGGACTCCTAGTACAACATCAGCACCTCCCATTGGAATGGAAAGCATTGGGCTAGTCAATACATATTCTCCCATGGATAGCTTGATATTATGGCACTTTCTAGAACAATTTATTGTTCCTCCATTTGCAATCATCACTTGACACTCTGGTGCTGGATATAGGAAGCAATTCAATTCTTTTGCTACCCTACAATGAATAAAATTGTGGGTGCTTCCTGAATCAATCAACACTATTACCTTTTTCTTCTTGATTTATCCTTCTATCTTGATGGTTTGAGGAGTGGTAATTCCCGCCAATGCATTACAAGATATGGTCGGATTTATTTGTTCTTCATCTAGGCTTTGTTCCTGGAATATATCCTCTTCTTTGGACCTTTCTTGCTCCTTTTCTTCTTCCTCTTCACAATCTATGTAGAATAATTTCTTCTCAGCACACTTATGACCTTTTGTGTATTTGCTATCACAATTGTAACAAAGCCCTTTTGCTCTTTTTTCTTCCAATTGTTGTGGTGTCAACCTTGTAGGTTGTGGAATACTATGGGCAACAACACTTCCGTCTTTATAGTTGTGAATGGTATGCTTCCTAGTTGCCATAATTTTGCTTTCCATTTTTCTTGCTAACCTGAATGCCTTCTCTAATGAATCAGGTTCCCAAAGGCGCACATCATGTTGGATATTATCCTTTAAAGACCCTATGAACACATCAATCCTATGCTCCTCTGGAATATCTTTTACCCTTATGTTCAATTTTTGGAACTCCTCAATGTGCTCCATTATTGAACCCTTTTGTTTGAGACTTATCAATTGGCTAAAAAAAGTGTTGCTTTTTGTATCCTCATAATGTGCTATCAATTCTTCCGTAAAAATTGCCCAAGTGATAAATTGTTTACGAGAATAAAGCCATTGATACCATACAAACTGATTTGGTTCCAAATATAAAGTTTCCATACGTACCTTTTGTGTGTTTTGCACATTATTGAGATCGAAGAATTGCTCCATCTGTAATATCCATGTGGCGGGATCCTTGCCATCAAACTTCCTCATATCGATTTTTGGAACATGGTGAGTCTTTGATCCAACATTAGAGTCTATGGAATCATGATTAACATTTCTTTTGTTCTCATCATGAGTTTCCTTTAGTACTCTTTCACCCTTAGTGACCATTTCTTGTAGCAACTTATTCATATTTATCTTCAATTCTTCCATCTTATCATCCATGCCATCAATTTTACCATCCATGCCATTCACCTTAGCTTCCATGCCATCCATCTTAGCTTCCATGCCCTTTATCTTAGATTCCACGCCATTTATCTTAGCATCTGTTAGCTTTTGTGAGCGTGACATTTGTTGCACTTGTTCTTGTAATTTCGATATATCATGTAGCATTTCTTCCTCTTCTTCATGAGTCATGCTAGAGCTTTCAGGTTCCTTACTAGGTGTTTGCATTTTATTTCCTCGGGGCATCAGTTACCGATAATAATGCTTTACTATGCCCTTTGAATTCCTTCAAACCAAGCTTATGCAAAAATTTAAAAAAAAACTACACACCTTTTTTTCTTTGTAGAAGCCTGATATTGAATCTGATGTATCTCTGTAATTTCGAATCATCCAGTTCTGAAGTTTTGACCTGTAGTAGCCTTCTATGTTCTCTTTCCAATGACACTAGTCTGATCCAAATTGGATTCTTCAAGAAAGAGTTATGCATAATCTCCCGCAGTGACCTGATTATAGACTAGTTCCGTAGAGCGAACTTGTACGAAGTGCCACGTGTCACTGTTTCAACCTTTGACTCTAAACAATATATAAAAGAAAACTATATTCCGTCCTCTTTCTGTACCTTCTTACGAAATTTCAATCCGATGCTCAGAAAGAAAGTTATGACGATTTTCCCCAGGTCACCTGTTTTGCGTGTAATTCAGGAGTCTGCAAAAAGACCAACTTCCTCAGATCATATCTCCGAAAATATCACGCAAAAAGCTCTGAAATTCGGACCTAAGGTTCAGTGTGATTTCTTCTCAAATGGGTTTTTTTGTGACTTCTGAAACATCATAGAAAAAAAGTTATAGCGAAAATGCCACGATGACCTGTTTGGAGCAGCGAAACCCTAGAATCCAAAGCTCTGATACCAAATGTTATGAAACCAGCTCAAGAAAAGATAGAAAAGATAGATCAGCGCCTTAGAATTCAGCCTCTTCGAGGGGGCAACCTCCTTTACATTACATAAATGAACAATTCTTGGATGATTCAAATGATAAAACCTCCTTTCTATATATAGGAGTCTAAGGAGTCACAATATAATCCAGCCGACCTAACAATAATAATATAAAGCCACAAAAATAACAATAGAGGGATTCTGTGGGCACATTAATAACAATATGGGGGGCAATGGGGGCACAAAAATATAAATAAGGGGTATAACTACAATAGTAATGGGGTAATCACTAGTATTATAGGGACCCAACAAAAACTAACCTAACTAAAAATCTCCACACCCAGATTTAAGCATAATACCTCTTTAGGTAAAGACCATTCCTGGGTTTACCTAAAGAGACCCCGTCAAAGTCTACCAATTCATAGGCCCTTTTGCCAGCTTTCGCTTAACAACATAAGGACCATGCCACATGGGTACGGATTTTCTAGTGCCTAATTTATCATTTGCTTGATCATATAATAAGACTAGGTCTCCTTCCGAAAAATTATGAGGGGTAACATTTCGATCATACTGAGCTTTAATACGTTTGGCATGAGTTTTGATTGCTAATGCAGCATCACGTCGATTCTCATCTAGCTAATCCAAGTTTAACAAACGTTTTTCCTCTTCGGAAGTGGCTGGAAGTAATTTGATGGCCATTTGCAATGACGAGATTTCACATTCAATGGGTAACACAGCTTCCAGACCATAAACTAGTTGGAAAGGAGTGAAACCAGTTGACATTTTTACTGAGGTTCGATACGCCCAAAGCACTGAAAATAGCATGTTATGCCAATTCGACCTATGAATCCCAATGATTCGTTGGATCATGATGACTAGAACATTGTTGATGGCTTCAACCAGACCATTAGCCTGTGGATAATATGGAGTTGAACTATCGTGACGCAGGCCAAGTTGGTATGTAAGTTCAGTCATCATAATGTTTCGAAAATGATGCCCATGATCAGTGATAATCACTTGTGGAACACCAAACCTAGAAATTATATGATTGAACACGAAAATCACAGTAGTTTTTCCGTCTGCCTCAAATGTAGGCATCGCCTCGGCCCACTTGGTAAAATAATCTACGACAAGGATGATATACGCATGCCCCCCGTCTGAGTGAGGGTTACATGTAATAAAATCATTACCCCATTTTGCAAAAGGACCGACGACAATTATAGGGTGGAGAGGAGCAGGTGGAGCGCGCATCTTTGGATCAAAAATTTGGCAGTTGTGGCATTTTCGGACCGCGTTAATACAATCTTTAAACAAAGACGGCCAGAAATAGCTAGCACGCAATATTTTTTGGGCTGTGGCAAACCCAAACATATGACCACCACACGCTCCAGAGTGACAGTCATTTAGAACCCTTTCAGCTTCCTCATGAGTCAAACAACATTGGAAAACAGAGTCCGCCCCACGATGAGAAAGTGTATCTACAATAATTTTGAATTGTTGGGACTGGAATCGTATTTTCTAACATTCTAATCTTGAAATTTCTGGCCGAAAGGATTGGGTCTGGAGATAAACGATGATATCTCCATACCATGGATCTAAAGTGCTGATTAGAAACAAGGATTCGTCCGCAATGGGCTCCTCCGCCATAATTTCCGTGTTAGCACGCGGGAAGTCACACATCAACTCCGCAAAAACTAAAGATTTCTTTGACTTAGACTTTTCACATTCTAAGTCAAACTCCTCCAGGATCACAATCCATTTGGAGTACTTGCCCCCTAGCAATTGTTTGGTCAAAATATAGATCATAGGGTTGCAATCAGAAATTACTGCAGTTTTGTGTAGTAAAATGTAATGACGAAAACGTTGGACAACTTGAACAACTGTCAATGCCAATTTCTCCACATGTGAATATTTTAGCTCAGTTGGATTTAAAGTTCGACTAAGGTAATATATCACATTTTCACTACCGAATTCATCTTCCTGAACTAACACCATTCCAATGGTGGAATGCGAGGCGGCGAGATACAAGAAGTAGTCATGGTTGTAGTTGGGAAGATGCAATAACGGTGCATGGGTCAACGCGTGTTTTAGTGCATCAGAAGATTTGTCAGCTATCTCATCCCAAAAGAATGGAGTATTCTGTTTCAACAACCGGGTAAATTCTTAGGAGGACAGTATGAATGATGACAGACCCATACTGACTGCAAATAGTCATGGTGACAATATTTTGTGTAACACCTTGGTTTCAACCCACTTAGTTAGATAGTCAGTGCACACAATGATATACTACTTTTGTTTGGAAGAAGGGTCAATAGATCCAATGAAGTCCAAGCCCCACTTTTTAAATGGATCAAAAGTCACTTTAGGCTGCAGAGGCATTTCATCTCTTGGAGTAGGCCTTCCCATCCTTTGGCAACGATCACATTGACTAGTATATATTTTCACATCCTGATGAAGAGTGGGCTAATAATAGCATGCTTTAACACTTTGAATGTTGTCCTCTTTTCTGCAAAGTGACCTCCACAGGCCCATTATGACAGGTCAGAAGGATGTCAAAGACTTCCTCCTCCCTGACACACCTTCTTAAGATTTGATTTGGGCCAAGTTTGAAGAGATTTCCCTCAATCCAAGTGAAGGGGGCACTCTTCCTTACTATCTTTTTTTTCTCTTTGGAGGACAAGTTCGGTGGGAACTGTGCAGATACTAAATAGTTTGCTATATCAACAAACCATGGAGAGAGAATTGAAATAGCAAATAAGTGCTCATCTAGTAACTGGTCATCAACCATTCCTTCTTCACCTGCAGGCAAATCTAATCTGGACAAAAAGTCCACAACAACATTTTCCTTACCCGACTTATCAACAATCGTTAGATAAAATTGCTGTAATAAAATTAACCATCTTATAATCCGAGAATTCACAACAGGTTTATTCATTAAATATTTGATTACAACATGGTCGATATGCACAAATGTTTGATAGCCAGTAATATAATTCCTGGTTTTTTTCAATGAATGCACACCACACAAGAGTTCCTTTTCGGTCACTGTGTAATTTATTTCAGCCTTTGACAGATTCTTACTAATAAAGTAGATAGCATAAGGCAATTTTTCATCTATCTGACCTAGGGTTGTTCCTATGGCTTTGTGTGAGGCATCATCCTGAATATGAAAAGGAAGGGCCCAATTTGGGCCTCGGTGAATCGGTGCAGTGGTTAACTTGTTCTTTAGGGTGTCTAAGGCCTCTTGATATCTTTTTGACCATATAAACTCAGAGTCCTTGGCCAACAAACCAAATAAAGGAGAGGCCAACTTGCTGAAGTCCTTTATGAACCTTCAGCGGTATCCAGTTAAACCTAGGAAACTTCCGACATCCCTCTACTTTTGAGGAGGTGGGACCCTTTGGATGATAGCTATTTTGTTTGGGTCCACCTACAGTCCTTGCTGAGATATTGAATGACCAGCATGGTCCTTGCAGTCATCAATAATTCACATTTTTTGGGACTGAGAGACAGGTTCATTTCAATGCATTTGTGCATTACTTTTCCTAGGTTGGACAAAGCCTCTTGAAAATCACAGCCATAAGGTGTAAAATCATCCATATAAATATCCACTGCATCATGGACTAACTCGGTGAAAATACTCAAGGCTGTTCTCTAGAAAGTGGTAGGAGCATTGCATATACCAAAAGGAAGGACCCTATAGGAAAAAGTACCCCAAGGACAAGTGAAGGTGGTTTTATCCTGGTCTTCCGGTCTAATATGGATTTGGTAGTACTCACTGAATCCATCTAGGAAAGAGAAAAACTTTTTCCCTGCTAGGCCATCTAGCACTTGGTCAATGAAGGGTAGAGGGAAATGGTCCTTCTTTGTGGCTTTGTTCAACTCCTTGTAATTGACACAAATCCTCCAGTTACCATTTTTCTTTGGAACTAACACTAAAGGAGAGACCCACTCACTGTCAGAGATAGGGTAAATGAATCCTGCATCTAGCATTTTTTGCAGTTCTTCTTTGACTATATCTTTAAGAGCTGGATTCATCCTCCTTTGGGGTTGTCAGACTGGCTTGCAACCATCTTGATGTATATGTGGTGAGTACGCACTAAGGGGTGTACTCCCTTCATTTCTTTGTAATTCCAAGCGAAGGCATCTAGGTGTTCCTTTAGCATGTTGCATAACTTCTCTTCTTGGAGAGTAGAAAGAGATGGATTGATTTTCAAGGTTATCTCAGGGCCAAATTCTATGGTTTTGACATGGGGGGAGTTGGAATCATCCAAGCATAGGTCAATTGGATGATTTTTCCAGGTTTCCTTTACTACATCTTCTAAGGGAAATGTATTGGGAGTTGGACTTTGGAGTAGGTGTCCAATCAAATCATCTTCATCCTGTTGTCCTACTCCCATGGTTGTTTCTAAAGTATAAAGTTGGGCGAAATAAACTTCATCTTCTTCCTCCTCCTCCAACCATAAAGGTAAATCATGCTCTAGAGATGGCTGAGCAAGAGGGTATAGGACTAACTGCTTAGACATATGCCCATTCTTGATGGTCATATTCCTAGCTCTGCAGCTAATGTAAGCATCAATAGTGGCCAACCAGGGTCTCCCAAGGATGAGAGGGTAACCAATAAGTTTAGCCTTAGGTTGGAGAACTAGGAAATCTACAAGATACTCCCAAGAGTCAATGGAGACCATCACATCCTCCACAATCCCCTCAGGGGTCACTGTGGAATGTTCTGCAAGTTGTAGAACTATTGTGGTCTTCCTCAATGAACCTTAGAGGTTGAGCTTGAGCATGGTTTCCTTGGTCATCACATTAATGGCAGCCCCAAATCCGATCAACGTGTGTGGGACAATGGTGCCATTGATGTGCACATCTACTATAGGGCTTCCAGGGTCCAAATACTTTGTACAAATTACCTGCCCCAACATTAAGTCGGATAACTGTTCAATGACATTAATGGTAGGGGAATCTCTTCTTTACCTCCCTGGATGCTTGAATCACTTCTCCTTAATCAAATTATTGTAAATAGGAACATCTTTTATTGCTTGGAGAAGTGGAATCTTTACACATAGATTTTTCAATTCTCCCAGAAGTTCAGTCTCTTCTGGGGTAGGCTAGAGTGTTTGGGTTAATCTTTTAGGAAAGGGTGGATTCACTTTAAGAATAATGTCCTCTCTTTCTTTCTCAACCTCCCTAGGTGGAGGTGGAGGTTGGTTATCTGGGAGAACTCTTGCAGATCTTAGGTTAATCTCCTGGATTTCCACAACATAGGCTGGATATGATGTCTCTCCACTGTATACTTGTTGAGCCTGTTTGTTGTTCAAGTTCGGATTTGGCTGGGTAGGCATCTGAGGTTACTGGGTGGAGCAGAGTGTAACAGCTGTGGTTGGGCAGGTGGTGGAGACAATAAAGCTGGAGCATTGTTGTATTGGGGCCCCCACCCCCGGGGCAGTGCATTCCACTGAGGTTGTGGCGGAGCATATGGTTGAAATGACTGGCTGGATGGCTGGGAGTGATACTAAGATGAAAAGGACCAAGAAGGGGGTGTAGACTAGGAAGGATGAGTAGGGGGTCCCCAAGAAGGTATGGCTATGGTTTGGTTGGGGTTGTAATATGTTATGAAACCAGCTCAAGAAAAGATAGAAAAGATAGATCAACGCCTTATAATTCAACCTCTTCGAGGGGGCAACCTCCTTTACATTACATAAATGAACAATTCTTTGATGATCCAAATGAAAAAACCTCCTTTCTATATATAGGAGTCTAAGGAGTCACAATATAATCCAACCGACCTAACAATAATAATATAAAGCCACAAAAATAACAATAGAGGGATTCTATGGGGCACAGTAATAACAATATGGGGGCAATAGGGGCACAACAATATTAATAAGGGGTATAACTACAATAGCAATGGGGTAATCACTAGTATTATAGGGACCCAACATGCCCCTCTCCTTCAAAAAAGTGTTGTCCTCAACGCTTGAGTAGTTCTGGATACTTCTGCATAAAATTCTCATCCTCCCATGTGGAATCATCAGCGGATAAGTTCTTCCACTTGATAAGATACTCTGAAATTGATCGATTTTGTAGCTGTCGAGTTCTTGTTTCTGTGACTGCTTCCGGTTCCAATATAATTTTTCCTTCCTCGTCAAGTTCTGGCAATATTGTTTGAACTGGGAGCTTGTTGCCTATAACCTTCTTTAAACATGAAACATGGAAAACTGGGTGCAATCGAGAAGCTGCAGGAAGCTCCAATTTGTATGCCATAGTACCAATATTTTGCAACACCTTGTACGGACCATAATACTTTGGTGATAATTTATTATCCTTATTAGCTTGCTTGAGGGACATTTGCTTATATGGTTGTAGCCATAGGAATACCCAATCACCTACATCAAAACTTCTTTCACTGCGATATTGATCTGCCTGTTGTTTCATTCTATTCTGTGCCAACACGAGGTTATCCTTTAAGAGTTGGAGGACTTGTTGTTGATGTTCGATGTGATTTTCCACTGCCTGAACCTTAGAATTTTCTCTTAAATATGATGTGATGGATGGTGGTTGATACCCATAAAGTGCCATAAATGGGGTCATTTTTGTTATTGTATGGAAGAAAGTGTTATACCACCATTCAGCCAGAGGCAACCATTTGACCCATTGTGTCTGTTTATCAGATACAAAGCAATGAAGATATCCTTCCAAACATTTGTTTACTATCTCAGTTTGCCCATCAGATTGAGGATGATAAGATGAGCTATGAGCTAACTGAGTACCAAGACAAGAAAATAATTCTGTCCAAAAATTTCCAGTGAAAATGGGATCTCTGTCACTTACAATAATCTTTGGGTTTCCATGTAGCTTTTGAATTGTTTCCATAAATGCAGTAGAAACTGTACTGGCTTTAAATAGATGTGATAATTCACAAAAGTGTGCATACTTGGTAAGTCTGTCAACTACCACCATGATGACACTCTTTCCCTCAGACTTGGGTAAACCTGTGATAAAATCCATTGAAACCACCTCCCAACGTTGGCTTGAAATGGATAAAGGTCGTAATAGACCTGGTGTCTTAATTGTTTCAACTTTATTTTGTTGGCAAACCAAACATTCCGCCACAAACTTTTGAATATCTGATTTAAGGCCATCCCAAAAAAATTCCTTCTTAACCCTGTGGTAAGTTTTTAAAAATCCTGAGTGCCCTCCTAAGGGAGATGTGTGCAATTCCATAAGAATATTTTGTTTTAGCTGGGAATTCTTACATAGGTATAAGCGATATTTGTACCATAACGAATCATTTTTCCAGCTAAATGTATCAGATGTACTAGAATCTTGTTGTAACTTTAGAATAAGTGCCAACACTTCTTCGTCATTCTTCCATTCCTCCCTTGCTTCATTTATCCAATCTGGTTGGATAATAGAAATGGTGCACAACAATGCTTCCACATTATCATCCTTTCTTGAGAGTGCATCTGCCACCACATATTGCTTCCCTTTTTTGTAGATGATTTCAAAGTCATAACCCAACATCTTTGTGACCCACTTTTGTTGCTCTTCAGAGGATAATCTTTGTTCTAAAAAGTATTTAAGGCTATCATGATCCATTTTTACCTTGAAGTGTCTTCCCATTAGGTAGGGTCGCCATTTCTTAAGTGCATGGAGTATTGCCAACATTTCCTTCTCATAAATAGCTTTGCTTAGAAACTTTCCCTTGATTGGACGACTTTCAAAAGCAATGGGTCTTTCATCTTGCATTAGAACAACAACAATTTCATTTCCTGAAGCATCAAAGGTTTTTGTGAAGTCTGGTGTAGCTAAGACCGGTGCTTGGCACATTGCCTCTTTAAGATGTTCAAAGGCCTTTGTTGCTTCCGGAGTCCATGAAAATGCATCTTTCTTCAATAATGTTGTTAGAGGTGCTGCTATTCTCCCATAATTCTTAACAAACTTGCGATAATACCCTGTCAACCCGAGAAATCCTCGCAGATGCTTTATGGATGTGGGGATTTTCCATTCCTTAATGGCTTTAATTTTGCTAGGGTCTACCTTAACTCCTTCATGAGATACAATATGACCCAGATATTCCACCTCCTGGACTACAAAGAAACATTTGGATCTTTTTGCATATAATTGTTTCTCCTCCAATAGTTGTAGCACCCTGTCAACATGTTCAACATGATCCTTCCAAGACTTGCTGTAGATTAGTATATCATCAAAAAATAATAACACAAATTTTCTAAGGAATGGTTTGAAAATTGAATTCATCAAACCTTGAAATGTTGAAGGTGCATTAGTAAGGCCAAAAGGCATGACCAAAAATTAATAATGACCCTCATGAGTTCTAAATGTTGTTTTCGGAATGTCTTCAGTCTTCATTTTGATTTGATGATATCCTGAACGAATATCCAACTTGGTGAAGTAAATTGATCCATGCAATTCATCCAGTAATTCATCAATGATAGGAATGGGGAACTTATCCTTAATAGTGAGCTTGTTGAGCTCCCTATAATCCGGACACATGTGCCATGATCCATCCTTCTTGTGCACCAATACTACTGGAGCAGAGAAAGAACTTCGACTCGGTTGAATTATACCAGCCTCTAGCATTTCTGCAACCATACGTTCAATTTCACTCTTTTGGACATAGGGATATCTGTACGGCCTGATGTTTGGAGGAACACTTCCTGGAATCAGATGAATAGCATGATCATGATCATGCATAGGTGGGAGAACTTTGGGAGTCTCAAATACCTTGGAATGATTTTCTAGGACTTTCTGGAGATCTGGAGAAATAGATGATTCTGATGTGGAAACATCTAGTGAACATAATTGTGCAATTACACCTCTTTTCTCCTTTTTTAGAAGCTTTGTCATACCATTAGAGATGATTATATTTCTTGGTTTCCCTGCAATACCCCTTAATTCAACTTACTTTCCTTCCGTAGAAAATTTGATGAAAAGTTCTTGAAAATTAAAGCTATTGTACCCAAGGATTGTAGCCATTGGACTCCTAGTACAACATCAGCACCTCCCATTGGAATGGAAACCATTGGGCTAGTCAATAGATATTCTCCCATGGATAGCTTGATATTATGGCACTTTCCAGAGCAATTTATTGTTCCTCCATTTTCAATCATCACTTGACACTCTGGTGCAGGATATAGGGATCAATTCAATTCTTTTGCTACCTTACAATGAATAAAATTGTGGGTGCTTCCTGAATCAATCAACATTATTACCTTTTTCTTCTTGATTTGTCCTTCTATCTTGATGGTTTGAGGAGTGGTAATTCTTGCCAATGCATTACAATATATGGTTCGATTTATTTGTTCTTCATATAGGCTTTGTTCCTGGAGTATATCCTCTTCTTTTGACCTTTCTTGCTCCTTTTCTTCTTCCTCTTCACAATCTATGTAGAATAATTTCTTCTCAGCACACTTATGACCTTTAGTGTATTTGCTATCACAACTGTAACAAAGCCCTTTTGCTCTTTTTTCTTTCAATTGTTGTGGTGTCAACCTTATAGGTTGTGGAAGACTAGGGGCAACAACACTTCCGTCTTTATAGTTGTGAGTGGTATGCTTCCTGGTTGCCATAATTTTTCTTTCCATTTTTCTTGCTAACCTGAATGCCTTCTCCAATGAATCAGGTTCCCAAATGCGAACATCATGTTGGATATTATCCTTTAAAGACCCTATGAACACATCAATCCTATGCTCCACTAGAATATCTTTTACCCTTATGTTCAATTTTTGGAACTCCTCAATGTGCTCCATTATTGAACCCTTTTGTTTGAGACTTATCAATTGGCTAAAAAAAGTGTTGCTTTTTGTATCCGCATAATGTGCTATCAATTCTTCCGTAAAAGTTGCCCAAGTGATAAATTGTTTATGAGAGCAAAGCCATTGATACCATACAAACTGATTTGGTTCCAAATATAAAGTTGCCATACGTACCTTTTGTGTGTTTTGCACATTATTGAGATCAAAGAATTGCTCCATCTGTAATATCCATGTGGTGGGATCCTTGCCATCAAACTTCCTCATATCGATTTTTGGAACATGGTGAGTCTTCGGTCCAACATTAGAGTCTATGGAATCATGATTAACATTTCTTTTGTTCTCATCATGAGTTTCCTTTAGTACCCTTGCACCCTTAGTGACCATTTCTTGTAGCAACTTATTCATATTTATCTTCAATTCTTCCATCTTATCATCCATGCCATCAATTTTAGCGTCCATGCCATTCACCTTAGCTTCCATGCCATCCATCTTAGCTTCTATGCCTTTCTTTAAACCATCCATATTAGCTTCTACATATTTCCATAAACCATCCGTCTTAGATTATGTTGCTTTTTGTGCAAGTGACACTTGTTGCACTTGTTCTTGTATTTTTGATATATCATATAGCATTTCTTCTTCTTCTTCACGAGTCATGCTAGAGCTTTCAATTTCCTTACTAGGTGTTTGAATTTTCTTTCCTACCGATAATAATGCTCTATTATGCCCTTTGAATTCCTTCAAAATAAATTTTCAAACCAAGCTTAAGCAAAAATTTAAGAAAATCTACACACATTTTTTCACTTTGTAGGAGCTCGATATTGCCTCTGATGTATCTCTGTACTTCTCGATCATCTAGTTCTGAATTTGTGACCTATAGTAGCCCTCTGTGTCCTCTTTCCAATGCCACAAGTCCGACCCAAATTGGATTCTCCAAGGAAGAGTTATGTGAAATCTCCCACAGTGACTTGATTATAGACTAGTTCAGTAGAGAGAACTTGTACGACGTGCCACGAGTCACTGTTTCGACCTTTGGATCTGAAAAATGTGTACAAGAAACTAGAGTCCGTCCTCTTTTTGCACCTTCTTACAAAATTTCAATCCGATCCCCAGAGAGAAAGTTATGACGATTTTCCCCAGGTCACCTGTTTGGAATGTAATTCAGGAGTCTGCAAAAAGACCAACTTCCTTAGATCATATCTCTGAAAATATAGCGCAAAAAGCTCTGAAATTTGGACCCGAGGTTCAACATGATTTCTTCTCAAATGGTTTTTTTTTCAACTTCTGAAACGTCGCAGAAAAAAATTTATAGCGAAAATTCCACGATGACCTGTTTGGAGCAGCGAAACCCTAGAATCCAAAGCTCTGATACCAAATGTTATGAAACCAGCTCAAGAAAAGTTAGAAAAGATAGATCAATGCCTTATAATTCAGCCTCTTCGAGGGGGAAACCTCCTTTACATTACATAAATGGACAATTCTTTGATGATCCAAATGACAAAACCTCCTTTCTATATATAGGAGTCTAAGGAGTCACAATATAATCCAGCCGACCTAACAATAATAATATAAAGCCACAAAAATAACAATAGAGGGATTCTATGGGGCACAATAATAACAATATGGGGGCAATAGGGGCACAACAATATTAATAAGGGGTATAACTACAATAGTAATGGGGTAATCACTAGTATTATAGGGACCCAACATAATGTGCATGGGATGACCCTTTCATGCCCTGCTGGTATGGTCTAGGCCCATGAGGTCTCCTTTGGTTTATGTAGCATAGTTGCTCAGGGACCCCTTCAGCTCCTTGATATACAAATTTTAGTCTAGGAAAAGAAGGGCACTTGTTTGTAGAGTGGTTTTCTTCACAGACTGAGAAAATTTCAATAGAATTCAATGGAAATTCATTCCTATGGTGACTCCTGGTGCATCTAGGACAAAAAATGGTCAAGGCTCTCTCTGCTTCCTCCTGCTTTCTCTTAATGTGCATAGTGTCTATTTGCAAGGCAAGGGTTTGCAAAATCTCACTTTTGAAATCCTCCAGCATGTTTCCAATTTCACCCTTGACGGATGAGTTGGAAGAGGATGTATTGACCATAGGTTGATTACCCCTACCCTTTTTCCTAGCTTCCCTAGAATGGTTTCTAAAGACAGTCTTGATATCCTCATAGGGTAATTGGTAGATATCTCCTCCTTCTAACAAGTTTAGGTATCCAGAAGATCTTCCCTTACTCCCCTAAGTAGGACCAACTTTAGTGACTCAGGGTCAAGTGTGCACCTGGCCCTTTTGTAACTAAGCTGGAATATTTCTTCGTAATCCTCTAGGGATTCATCATTGCCTATGGTAATCCTAAAAATTTCCTCTTTAGTATCCTTTGACCAACAGTAGTCTCGATACTTGTTATTAAAGGCTTTTTGCATCTGAGCCCAAGTTGTGATGCTATCCCCTGGTAAACCCATGAACCAACACAATGCTGCATCCTTGAGGGTAGATGGAAATAGTTTTAACTTCTACTCTTCATCTGTATAGTCATAGGTACGGCATATAACAAAAAAATCAAATAGGAAAGTGTTGGTGTCTTCTGTGGTTAGGCCATGGAAATGAGGTTGGGCAGAGGGGCTTATATTTTTCATCTTAGTGTCCCCATTGGTTTCCCTGATGGGGAAGGCACTCTCAACTCTCTCTCTATTCCCTCTGTCATTTCTGTTTTTAGCCATTATTTCAGTAGGAATGGTTTCTTCTTCTTCTTCTTCCCCTGTAGGTTCTTTGAATATGTCAGGTTGCTCACCTAAGGGTTCCTCCAGTTCACAACCACCGAAGAAGAGGGAAGGTTGGCTGTTTGATGCAGTGGGGGTATTTGGCAAAAATTTCCCTTTGTTATCCCTATTCCTACGAGGCATGAAAGGAAATGTTTTTTTTGGGTTGGTTTTGTGTTTTTTTAAAACTTAGAAAGCACTTTGCAGAATTGAAATTGCTAATTAAATGAAAACCACTGACTGAATGAAAAACCACTTGCTGAATTGAAATCTTGCTTGCAAAGTGGAAAGGAAAGAAAAAAATGTAGAATGAAAAAGGAAGCAACTAAATTACTTTTGCAGAAATAAACTAATGGCAGAATATTAGAGACAAGAAATAGAATAAAGAAGTAGTATTCACATATTACTCATACAACTCCCCGAAAATGGTGCCAAAAAGTGATGAGCACCAGTATTGTAGCAAGAATGCTACAACTCCTCGGCTACCAGTTTTACTTTGTAAATAGGGGTTCGTAAAAACTTGGAGGTGACGACGCTGTATACACAAGTAAAAGTGATGGTTCTGCCTTTTGTCACAATTCAACTGGTGAGAGACCACTGGGGTTTTCAATTTAGACTTCTATGGAGTCAGAAGAAGCTTGGTTTCTTGATGGAAGAAAGGGAAATCTGATCTAAGGGAGAGCTACTCTACTGCAATAATGGAAAATACCGAAATTCAATGCTAAATCACACCATTTCATAATTAATTGCCAATAAACTATGCTTTGCAATAATTCTAAATTAACATGAACCAAAGGCTACCATCTAAGCATGGAAGTAAGAAGCTTCAAACATCACTAATGTGCAAGTAAAGGGACTGAAATAAATTTGTTTTTGTCTTTTTGTCTTTTCATGCAAAATAAAGTATGAAAAATAATTTCTTTTGGTGATGCGGTAGTTGAATTAAGGATGTTGGAGGATGGATGGAAGGGTTATGAGATGGTTGGATGGTGGGGGAGACCCTTGGGATGCTTTTGGTGAATTCCTAGAGTTTTTTCCTCAATTTGGCCTCAAAACAGGCCATTTTAGGAAAACTTACAGGATTACTTGTAAACCTACAGGATATAGCCGAGAGAAAAATGGAAGGTGTTGGAGGTGATGGAAGGATTAGGGAAGGTGGTAGATGGGTGGAATTAAGTGAGGAAAGGTCTAGGATCACTTAGAAGTCAACAAAAAAGATAGAGGATGGTTGGATTCACTCAATTTTCTAGGAAGAATTTCTATAAAAATGATGAAAACCAGTGAAGGCAATGGTGAAAACAAGTAATGACTATGGTGGATGGAGTGGAAGGTGGTTGTTGGCTATGAAGTCTTTGTCTCCTCCTGAAGCACCTACTCTGCATAAAACATGTATAATTCCCAAAAAGATATGTAAACAAGAAGCATTCTCATAAGCTAGAAAAGCAAAATTAATGAACTAACTGCCTACATGATGCATGAGGAAAGTTGTTGAAGGGAATGAAAGCATGGATGAGATCTACTGCAAGAGTGAAGATAGAAGAGATGGCAATGAAATCCTACTTTTCAAAACTAATCAAATGCTAACTTAAATACAGTAAGCTCTAAAGCTTATGCAAGAAATAGAAATCTATGTTTTTGGGGCTACACAAGGATCCCTTCCTCAAATCATGATCCCAAAGGGAGGAAATGAGACCAAGACACCCACTGATAGCCTTGTGGT
Source organism: Pinus tabuliformis (assembly GCA_031772625.1). Classification (NCBI taxonomy): domain Eukaryota; kingdom Viridiplantae; phylum Streptophyta; class Pinopsida; order Pinales; family Pinaceae; genus Pinus; species Pinus tabuliformis. The sequence continues at coordinate 813,587,581 of CM062820.1, forward strand.
AATCCTTTTATCCCTGCTAACCTGCTACTGAAGTAAGACACAAATGGAAGCAAACTAATAAACAACCAATCCAATCTACACTACTTGCAACGAAAACACATCTAAAAGCAAATTAACAATGAAGCTATGAGACTAATCTAAACATACAGATACAAGAAAGAGGAGCCTTGGATGCTAGGGTTGGGCCCTAACCCAAAAGCTTCAGCCCTCTGAGTTATCTAAGTGCTGGCTCAAAACAAAACTCAATTCTTATTACCAAAATGTAAAATTACATCAATACAACTTTCACAAGTCTGGAGCTCGAAAATAGCTTAGATTTTTACAACAAAAATGCGAATCCTAATGAGGCTCTAGGCCTCTCTACTTATACAACTAAAGTCCCCAACAACTTCCTTAAAATTAGGGAGGCTAGGCTCCCTAACTAGAGATAAAGTAGCTCTTTATCTGTCACTTGCTCAGCTGCCTTCTAATCCTCATGGCTTGGCTGCTTGCACTTTGAACTGGTGTGATGGATGGAGGAATATTCGAATGGGGGAGAAGTAAATGAGGGGGATTTACCTCCTACAATCCCTCTGCCTTTTCCCATTCGAGTTTTAACCTTAGTATTTTCCAAAATTCCTTGATTTTCTCCTTCAATCCTGCATTCAATGCATATTAGTCCACTAGGCATCATATCCAACTCTAACTCATCTCATAAACAAAATATAATCAAAAACATGTAATAAGTTGTGAGAAAAGTTGGTTTTACTAAGCTAGGAGGTGAATTAAGGCCCATATAATTACCCAATGATGAGGCTCATCAGGCCCACTACTCAATAATTTCTCCTATCAAACTTAGGCCCATTTTAAGCCATCTACCAACTTCAAAAATATTCAAACATTATCCCAAAAGCATAGTAAAAAAGAGAGTCACCTACAACTTGGGTAGGGGCAGTGTTTTCTCCTTTAGAACCAGCTAGAGTAACATGGAACTTTTAACTATTGTCTAGAGCTTGGTCCCCTCCAAAACTAGCTCAACCCGTTAGAAAGTAAAACCATAAATAACCACAAAGAAACTTACCTTTCCCTAGCTTGGCATCCAATATAACTTCGCCAAAACTCAACCTCATTTTCTTGTTTCTTAGCTACTTTAAAAATAAAGATGAATCATGATTCCCTTAGCTCACCCTCGGCCCAAATTGGCAATGTTTCCTTAGCTCGGTCTCAACTCATATATTTTCCTTCCTGTGGTTTTTTAGACCTTGTTTTTCCTTAATATTCCCTTAAAATATTAGCCTATCTTCCTTAGGTCAACCTTGAGGCCACTACAAATATTTTTTGTCTAGATCAATGAGAAAGTGTGTGCTAAATGAGTGCACAGTTGCCTATATATAGTGGTTTCAACCCCTCAAATCATGCCCGACTTGACAACTGGGAGGTGTGCGACCTACCGTTGGAATGGTCTTAGAATGAATTATCTAATGGTGTAATTTTCTTTTGCATATAAACTGAGTTTGACCACTGTTTTCATGAATTTTCCTGAAGATCTTCTTCTATGTTTCATTTCTAACTTTGAGAGTTTAAGAACTTATGCTGGATTTTTTCTTCATTTATTGGTTTTGACATCATTCCTAGGACCTTGGTTGGGTCAAGAACTTCTACTTCCTTCGAGGCTCACCTTTGCTTGGTTTTGACATCAATGAAAACTTTCAACACATAAGAGAGTTTCTCACAATTGATCATTAGTAAATGACCTTCCATTCTTTTTAAATAAATACCATGGCACAATTGAGTGCTAAACCATAAATTAATAGCCAATGGTATCAAGGAGAATATGAGATGTCAAATCACTCTATATCTAGAACATATTATGATCATCATATTTAAGAACTACAAAAGAAGACTAAAAAAATGCACTTTTACCTAAAGACACTTTAGAACAAATTGATCTTAACTAATTACTATGTGTTTAAATATCCTAATTGTAGTGTTTTGTATCATGAGATAATGCCCATATATCATGAGGGGATAATTTCCACTATTATGCTTCTATCAAGTTCCTCTCTTTTGCATAGAGGCCTAATTAGCATGAAGACTGAGCTTACAACACACTTATGGAGGGAATATGATTCCAACATTTGTAAGAAACTAAATAGAGTGATATTATAGATATGGGATGCATGGAAAATAAGAGTGATAGGATTTAGCATTACCTACTATGCAAGTGAAAAATATTAATTAAATTATGAAATGTAAAGGAAAATATTAGACAATAAGTATTAAATCTAATGATCATGTAAGAAATATAATAGATAAATTATGACATTAGAGGTGAGCAAGTCTAACTACCATGCTAGTGAAATAACTAGAGCTTGAAAATAAAGAATGAGTGAATGTAATGTTAATAATAATAGCTAGACTATGAAAATATGTATATTAGATCTAGATATCATGAAGAGAATATAATAACTAGATTATCAGTAAGATAAAAATAAAATATAAGTAAAATATGAATACTTTTACTTATGTATTGGTGGGAGATGAGAACATATGACTATGCCAAAACAAGATATGTACCTATATCACAAAATTCAATGGCTTGCTTCAAGTGGAGAAAGCGATAATAACTATTCCTAGGAAATGATAGGAGGATAACCATATAGGAAGAGAATGTGGGGGTGGAAACACTAGGATGAATCTAAAGAAGGTAAGAGAAATTGGTTGAGAAGCAATGAAGCATATCCACAGTGATGAGGGCATAGGAAGAAAAAATGATGGCATGAGGCAACAATGGTGGTGAGGTGACTTCAACAAACACATGAGACGATGATGCTAGAGAGATTATTGAAGGTGCCAAAGATGGTTAAATGTCATAAATGAATTTGCAAGGTGATAAATCTAGAAAGAACCATTGAATGAGTCAATAATGTTAAGATTTAATAAAAGGAATAAGGCCATGACACTAGAAGCACCATGGAATGCATGAGGTATAAATGCTACTATGGGGTTATCAAAAGTATGGGAGATTTGAGGTGAAAAGAAGGAGGTGTTGAATCTATAGAGATGATTCCATAACTATGGGCCATGGAATGTAACCAACCAATTAATATATTGATAGAGGGGCTAGGATAGTGGTGGTTAACCCTAACTATGGAAAATACATCTTGAGTTGTGTTGTAATTGAGATAATTACTTAGGAAGAACTAAGACATTGAGATAGTGACCAAAGAAAGTGGTGAAGGATGATGGGTCTTATGTTTAGTGTTTGAGGGAAAAGGGAAAAGAGAGAAAGAAAGGGAACATGAACATAATAATCTAGGAGAGGAGAATATAATATCAAGTATGGAAGACATTACCTTTAATGATCTAGAATAAGGGTAGAAATAAAAGGAAAGAAGACTTAGGTCATTTATAAAGGTTCACCCTTTGGAAAAATTTGGATGGGAGGAAGGGAGAGGGGTCATCAAGATTAACCACTCATCACAATGATGACGCCGTATAGAAGTCTAGGTGTCTAAGTTTTGAAAGGTCATGTTGAGGAAACCTATGAGATAAGAGTGGGTCTTTGGGGAATCCAGAGGTACATCACCTCGTGTTTTTGTAATATGGAGTGACTCGAACGTTGTTTTTGTTCACTTAGGTTGGTGAGGAGGTGTAATGTTGGCATATGTAGGAAGGATATCTTGTCTTAAAGAAGCGTCAATTTGATATGCATCATATTGTTTAGAAGAAGTGGGTTTCCTTGAACGATTCAAGGTAAGGGTAGGAATAGAAGTAGAGAAGATTTAGGTGATCTAGAAGGGTTTAGAAGAGGTCCAACCTTTGGGAAAATATGGATGAGAGGAAGAGAGAGGGTTCACCAAAATGAACACTCATAATAGTGATGGTGCTCTATAAAAGTTGAGGTCTCTAGGTTTTGAAAGGTCATGTTGAGGAAACCTATGAGCTAAGAGTGGGTTTAAGGGGAATTTAGAGGTATACCACCTCATGTTTGTGTAAGAGGGAGTGACTTGAAGGTTTTTGATGTTGACATAATTTTAGGAGTAATTTAGTATGTTGAGGAAGGATGTCTTATCTTAAATAAGTTTTGATTTGAAATGCATCATCTCATTGAGGAGAAGTGCACAATTGAGAGGTAGTTACTAAGACAAGGGATATTGTGAGTGTTGTTGGGAATAAGAAGAGTTCTTCTATCCCAAGGATTGAAATTGATTTAAGTTATGAATGTTGAGCTTATGATAGTTTCCCCATTTGTTAGATATAGGTAGAAGGTCACCATCCATGCTTATTTGATGAGTTCTAGGAGAATTTATATGAGGAGGGGGAGACTTTTTTGTCTTACATTGCTTGGGTGGAGGAATATAAGGTAATGGAGAGGAAGGATTTTTTTTAAGACCTATATAAGGCCCGTGTTAACAATAAAAACCTTTATTAAGACATAGATATTGAATGATTACATTTCCATAGTTATAGTATTATGTAGGCTAGAACCTTTCACGGTCCCATTTTATTATAATTATACCCTTTGTATCCTATATATATACTAAGGAGAGCTAGTATTAGGATCATCAAATCATGTCTTGTACATTGTATTCATTGTAAAAAGAGTTTTCCCCCTTGAAGTGGACTATAATTATCTGTTTCTTATCAATTTTAAAATGCAAGGTTCATTACATTTGGTATTAAAGCACACAAAATTATGGTTTTGCTGCTTCAAACATGGCATCATGGAATTTTCACTATAAATATTTCCCTTGGATGTTTCAAATTGTGAAAAATTGAGGATATTTAAGAGAAATCTCTAGAAACATCTAGTTAAAAATTTAGATTTTTGTTCACTATACTTTCTAAGATATATTATGTGGAAGTTGGGGTTAATGATTGGTTCTAAAATCTATTTCAAATGCGCCATCTCAACATTTTCACTATATTTTTTTCCTAAGCCATTTCAAACGGTGAAATTTTGAGAAAACTGAAAATACCTCCCAAGATACATATAATGTTTTTTTTTTTAGATTATGGTTCGTTATAATTTTAAAGATATACCCTCTATAACTTATGGATTGTGAAGGGTTGTTAAATTAGTTTCAAAAAAGTGGCCTTGGAATTTCCACTATAAACTTCTTTACCTGAAACTATGAAATCTTTAGATATTTGAGACATAACTGTTGGAAATACTAAGAGGGGGGTGAATAAATATTTCCTTATTTTTTCAAAATTGGTTAGTTTAAACATTCAGAGCATTAAAAAAACCATATGAATCATCATCACGTTAATAAAAAAATACACACAAATTTTGTCTTGACCAAATTTTGTGTTATGTATGATGTACATAAAAATTTACCATATGAATTTGGAAGGAAGTACAAGATACCCCTAGGGTTTTAGTAGAAATATGGAAGGAAGCAAATGATCCCTAAATGGTTTAGATCCCTTACTAGGGATAATGGACCAACTAAATTGAAGTTTCACCCCCTGCTACTGCACTTCAATTCCACTTCTACTGCCACTACCACAACTAGTGACATTGCTTGCACTGTTGCCACTGTTGTCGCTCTTCCCACACCTCACTACTACCACCTTTGTAGTTCACTCTTCACCAACTACCACTATTGCTACTAATGCTTATCCAATTCTACCCCTACTACATCTGCTGCTAGTATTGCTACTGTACTTCACCACTATCCACTCTCATCATCAAAGTCACTTCCATGTTATGTCACTATCATACACCAAGGGTCACTGTCATAGGGTAATTTTTATGCACCATATGTCACTATCATGAATCACTCAGCCATAACCTAAGCACATGTAAATGGGTCCTCTGCAAATGTAATATTCTCATGTATCTCTGATATATTGTACAAAGACATGTATACAAGATCATTGTCAAATCAAAGTTACTGTCACAGACTGTCATAAAATACTACACTGTCATATCAAAGTCGCTGTCAAGTATGCATGATCTAGGTTCGGGTGTGACAGAGGACCCTTCCAAGACCTTTTACTTTCATGATGTGTTAAATTGCATTTTTAAAAGAAATAAATGAATACATCGGCATGCTGTAAAGAAGAGGAACATGACATTCATCAACAACATAAAAAAATAAGCCATTGATAACAGAGTACGTCTAGGAGGGATTACGTCTCCGAGCCCTGATGTCAAGATGGTGTAGGCCGATACATTAAGTGCTGGCAATAGTGATGATGAACATAAGAGGTGATGTCACTATCATACAAGGAAAATGTCGTCATGTAGGAGTGGCTCCAAGAGATGTTCTGCTACAGGAACTCTCAATAAGAAAGGACTCCTATTAGTATGACATAAGCTCATGCATGATGACCATCTTGCCAACATGGCATAAAAGGTATCTCAATGCAAACATACATGACGACAACATGAGTATCCCATCAACATGAAGACAAAGGGATCTCGAACAAAACTTGACGAATCATGACAACAAGTACATCACACAGATGATTCCGCATCACATCAAGAAATAATCATGACAACGAGTAAGAAACAAGATCCCACATCAAGCATCAAATAGGGATCTGTGCAACACAATGCATAGCAAAAGAAGTACATGAACACACTGCATATACCTCACATCCGGGGACCATATGAAGAAAAGGATGTCAAGCTGCTGAAGTTGTTCGGACCATCGATCTCATGGCATCGAATCACATGGAAATGACTGCTCACACATGAATGCTAACACCTGCACTTCACTTAGAAAAGTGGCCGAGAAATGAAATGACCAATTGAAAAATCTGAACACACCATCAAATTTATGGCGTCGAATATTGCAAAATCGATTGTCAAATTTCTGAATTATGAGAAAGCGAAAATTTGGGGCTCAAGGAATCTTTTAGATTCCCCCTAGATTCCTCAAAGATTCTCTGCTCCGGGTCCTTTGCAAATCGTTTGCTCATATCAGGAAACTTCCCGTGCCATCGGGTTCGTGTCACCTAGAGTTGTAAGATCGACATAAAATTTGTCCAATTTGGACACTGCAAAAATTTCACCCTCTTGGAAATTTTGCTAAATCATGGTTCCACCTGCAATAAATTAATTAAAAAAATATCCCGTCTCGATTTCTGTGCCCGCTCCTTGTTCCTCCATGCTACCTAGGCGCACTGTGAAAATTAGGTTAATATACATTTTTTGGGCAGAGTAATCCAAGAAGGTCGTTTGGCATTGTGGTTACAAATCCAAATTTGGTGGAGGAGGTCGGGTGGTCAAACCCCGCCTCCTCTGTTTTAAAACATTTTTTTATTATTTAAAAATGGAATCAAAACTTGTTTTTGGCGTCGAGTCCACTTTGGGCAGCCTGGCCCATACCCTTCATAACCCCTTTGCACGCAGTACTGTTTGTATTAAGGTTGGTATGTGGGTTGTACATGCTTTAATGGAGGGTTCATGTATTAATTGGTTACATATGGTTGTGGGTTCGTTTTGGAATATTCCACGTGGGTGGGGCTGGGGTTCAACTTCCACTAGCGCCCTCATTTTAATACAAATGGTTTACATATGGAGAGGTGTGGGTGGTGGGGGTGGGGGCCCACCACCGCCTTTATATATATATATATATATATATATATATATATATATATATATATATATATATATATATATATATATATATATATATTAATAATCATAAGGCCTTTTCGAAAATTTCAAAATTTGACCGAAGGAGTCAAATTAAATAGGCCACAAATTCACCTAGAATTTGGTCAGAGTTGGCTGGATTTCGTCCACCGGAAAACTTCCAAATTGTGTCTCCATTAAGCCTGCCCATTTAGCAAAAGTCAACCAAAACTTTGACTGGCTCGTTCTCCCTCATACGAGCTTGGATTGACGAACAATTTGCACCGCTGCGATCGAGACGACGAGATCTATGCTCTAGTCCTAGTTTGAAAGCATTCTGATCACTTTGATTTTTGAGCTTCCATAAGCCCTCTTTGTCCTGAGTGTGTTCCTAGAGCTACCTAGATCAATGCATGTGCAATTTGATCATAGTTAATTGTCATATCAAGAAAATCACTATCATGTTGATCTTTGTCACATATGAAGATCAGTATCACATCAAATTTCACAAGGTCACTGCCAGGTCATACATATGTGTCACTACCATATCTTCTCACAACAACGACCTTCTTTACTCAAATAATCAAACTACTTTCTCTTTCAATCATAGTCATAGAGTGACAACACTATAGAATCATCACTTAGAAATCCTTTGCTAGCTTAGCTAATCAAATCTATGAATTAATAACTATGCTAAAGCTTAACATCCTATGCACTCAGTCTTCATGGACCTCTATCATTGTCTTCTGCTTCACACTGCTGTAAAGGTTTGTGACAATGACACTGCTACTGCAGTGTTAGCTTGATGGGGCCAGACCTAGGTTCAACATTATTTGCGCCAACCAACAAAGCCCTAACCGCTGGCCCTTTTGGCAACAACCTGCATAGTGCAGGCTATAGTTTCACCCAAAGTAGTATTATTGGGGGATGGCAGAACCAAGTTTCTACATCCATAGGTCTATGTGATAGGTTCTTGCAGTCCTTATGGATTAGATCTACTTTTGTGAACCCTTAACACTTTCGAAGAGACAATTACTGTAAACTCACTTAAAAAACTTCCAAATCTTCGCGAAGGTTCTTAATTATTCTTAACATGCATAGATATTACAGATTTTCTATTTTCGTGCAGAAAATACGCATTAATTCATATAAATCATAACACAAAGCAAAGATACAAAACTTGCAGAAGTAATAAATAAGACTCATATGGATTATAATTGGCTCAAAACTGTCTTTATTAAGTATAATCAATCTCGTATAAAATTCTTTTCCCTATGCACTCATCTACAGGGGCCCAGGCACTGAGCCTGCGGACTTACCAAGGTATCCACGCACTCAACTATAGAAGCCTTCCCCTTTTGCCTAAGTATAAGAAATATACCTTTCTTACCTTAGCTTACTTTCCCTTAACAATGATCTTCTCCAAACATTTACCTCTTTTTAGGACTTGCTATGACTCATCTATATATAGAATTTCACTTACAATACCATGGTCTGTGGACCATGGGCGGGTCTCAAAACCTTCTTATCACTTACCCACCTAAGGGACTAAAGTCCCTTTGACTCATACTAGCTTCACGCTCCGCTTCCACATTTTGCGGAGACTTTACATATTATACAAAAATTAACCCAAAATTTGACAAAAACTTAACCTTAGGGACCCTATCCCAACAAGCCCCCAACACAAATTAGGTGACTCGTCCTCGAGTCATTCGACTGACACTGCAATCTTGTTCTAGAGTTCATGGAAATCCATCTTTAGAACCTGCAAATTAGAAGTACCCTACACTGCAACCTGTTGTGCTTCTTCGACCAACTTTTCTATAGTACGGCCTTCCATCATGAGGCCCATTGTCCTTTGTGTCTGTTGGATGGTCCTCAAATTTTCTTGAACTAACAGAGTGAGATGGCTTGTTTCCTCTGTCCATGGCTATGACTTGGCCCTTACTATGGCCTCTTTACATTGCAACTCTTCAATCGTTGTTTGTAGATGTTGTCCTTCCTGTAGCTGAGCGAAGCACTAGACTGGTGCTAAAGTGTGCACAGTCGACCTGATTTCATCAAACTGCTGCTACTTCTCCCTTATATTTGTACTAATCTTCTGCAGAGTGAGGTCCTCCTACAGAGATTTCCAAAGTTCCATGGCTTGATCAAATAAGTTCGTGCATTCATTGACTGCTGTGTATAATGTGGCCATCCCCTCCCTAATTGTTGCTCCACACTGCTCTTGGACTTCGGGAGGAGTGTTCACTTGCAACTTTAACTGCAACTCTGAGATCTGCAGCTGAAGTGAAAATTAGACTCGGCTGATTTCATCCTTTGATTCCCTGGCCGATGCAACCAACTTCTGAATCTTTGCTACTGACTCTGTGTGTCTTTGGGAATGTGGATCTCTCGCAGCATATTACATGCTTATCTAATTGTTGCTTCCAAGTTCTGGCTGTACATGGTCATTTCTTCCTTCTCCTTCAATGCCTGCACCTTTTCTACGAATATCTGCTCATTGTTGGTCTTGACCTCGCTGATGACCAACAGTGCACTCTACTCCTTGACCCTTACCTCATCAGATACTCCTTGGTGTAGTTCATGGAGGGTCTGGATAGAGAGTGTCGTGAGGTTGTGTTACGGGAATAAGTACCCTAGGGCTTTGGGTTGGAACCCCAACAGAGCAAGAGAGAACTACAGTAAGAAACACTCATATAACTTAGGCAACATGCTTATATAAACAAACTATGCGATAGCGACCATACCCGGATGTCCTTCATTTGGGTAGTTCCAGCAGGGTTTAGACCCTCTGCAACTCCTGATGATCTCCGAATCTGCAAATCAACCAATTCGAACATACATGGTAGCATATAGATAAAGCATTTTAATGAAGCTAACTTTATTTCATATAAGAAAATGATTAGTTATACATCAAAATAACATTCGTACATGAATTACAACAATATTTTATGCATAAAGAAAGTTAATCTCAGGAACAAGACAACACTTCTTTTTATTGTAGAAAGTTATAACTAACACGGAGAGAATTCACCTGAGTCTTCTTCCTGTTGTAAGTGGAACCATCCTCCAGATCCGTCTAGTCCCAGTCTTCAATAGCCTCCTTCCATAACCAATACCATGATATATCAAGCAAGTGGGAGAATATCAACACTCAAGGAAACAAGGGTTTCCTGAAACTTGGGGAAGTGCTTGAAGCACAGGGATACTTCAGACTCAGTCAGGGATAATCTTAGTATAATAATTCTATCTCTTCTCCCTTAAGGACTTCCCATAGAAGTCTATTTATACTTCTCCCAGTTAGTTTTTTAGTTGGGAAATAGTTGGGCCATGGGCACTAGGAGGTAATCAACAGGTAAAACCCATGAAATTCACCCATAATTAAGGAAATTTAAATTTTTAAACTGTTTTAACACATATACACGGGTTGGGTATTGACTAACCCATGTGTACACGCTTTTATCTCGGGGCAAAGTAGCGTACAGGGAATAAAACACTGTTTTTTAAAATATTTGGACCAAGTCTGGAAGGAGGGGTTGCCCTAGGCCATAAACCAAGCATCACAAATACCAAGGGTGATAAATTGTGCTATAACAGATGCCCCCTAATATGTGAGGTTAGAAGTGTACATGATGGCCGAAATGTATTAAGTATATGGAAAGGAATCCTGTCAAGACTAAGAAGGACTTCACCAGAATTCAGCCTGCCAAGCCATCGAAAAGAGATCAGAAAGAAACTGTTGTCTGAGGTGGGCATACCCATGCTCAGAGAAAGTAAAGCATGTTTGAATATCAAATCCAAGCGGATCCACTATGTATACAAGTATAAAGGACTGAAAGTACATAATGGATCATCTGATTGTGATCGAAAAAGTACATGTCTGAAAATCACATATAAGAAGATGATCAATGAAGCTGAGAGATGAAGTTGATCATTGATGTCAAAAACTGATCCCAATAGTACCAAATGAACATGATGGAATAAAATGATACTACATTGCAACTCAGATGCCAGCATATAAGATGTTGCTGTGAAGGATTGCAACATATAAGGTGGATGGCGTCAACTAGCAGTAACAGGAGCAACTGACAAGTGAACTAAAACATGCTGATGCAACCCAAGGTCTTCACCGACTACCATGGTACATTTCTACACAATGGGAATAAATGATCTGAGGTCGACCATGTGAGAAATCGTTTGATTACCGGTCATTGATGTATACCGTTAACAAACACAAGACTACTCACTGATAATGATAATGAGAGTCAAGGTACCTAGTACAATCTAATAAGTGCGAATGCATGAGCTGAAGTCGAACACCTAGAAGAATCTATCAATTAGGGGACAATGATGGTTTCCAACTATCGATAGCGAAGGAATCTGCTACTGATGATGCAAATCCCAAGGCATTGCCAAATGGACTCTAGATCTGTGTCCCAGAGCAATGAGACGTAGACGACAGGAAAAGATCCGCTAGAAGGAAGGCATTAAGGCATACTTCATCAATCTAGTGCGAGTGTAACCTGTAGGCCAATAATGTGGAAGAAATCGAATGAAAAAGATGTAGTAACCCAACCGAAGCACGTTTCCGGCATACACAAGATGTAGCTAGTGCACAATAGAAACCCTATGAACCAACCAATAATGAAAGATGACACATAGGCGAGGGATCCACCAATAGGGTCAAATGGAAACCAAGTCACTGCACGAATCCCAATGTGTGATAATGAAAGATGATGTGGAGCACAAGGGAAACCACTCAGTCAAATACCCATGATACTGATCGATGTTGAGCACAAGGTGACATATAAATAATGAAAATAGGGCCAGGGTGCAGCTCTAGGACTGCCCTCAGAGAAATATGTCGTTGTCGATAAGGACAAGACCTGCCAGTAAGAAGTCAATGTAGACCTTCTCAAACCGGCACAAGCAAAGGACCAATATATATGATGTGATGACAAACATGACACTGACAACCAGGGATGGCTGACTGAAAAATAGGTCAAGGGACACCACAGAGAGGCCGACTTAGGCTTACTTCCCTTGAACAAAAGCATGACTCAATGATGACTATATGGCAGCATATGATAACACTGTATAAGTTCGTCATGCAGGATGCACGAGAAAACTCTCCATATGATTGGAAGAGGAAACCAATCGGAGGAGAACTGACTTAATAATAAGGTTAAGGCATACCTAAGCCAAACTAAATCCCACCAAAAATGGAGGAGAGACTTTGGAGAGACTTTCTTTTGAGTTCTTTGTTCAAGGGTGACACGATTGACTCTATCTGCCAACAATATATGGAAATTTTGTCCCGTTCCCTCTCTTTTTGGAATATATAATTTTTTTGTCTTTTTCTTCAAGCTGGAAAAAGAATAAAAGAATGCTATAGTACAGTGGAAAGGAAGAGTGTCAAAAAAACAGATGATCTAGTTGCTGGGTTGGGAAAAATCCTATGCTCAATGCAGGGAGGCGAAACTAGTCAAGGACACTCAGAGGGATGTTCCTTCCACGGGTCAAGGGATGTGTCAAGTTGCAGAAGAGAAGTGATTGCATGGTTGATTTTTCAGAAGACATGGTCAAATAAGTGGCTTAAACATGAGTCCAAGTGAAGCCAACTGAAGGCCAAAAGGTGCAAATAGTCAAAATGAAATGCAGCAGTACAACTCAACATAAAGGAGCCTTTAGGGTATAAGGCCAGAAATAAGCGTAGAAGCAATGAGAATGTGTCTTCACCGCACAAGTCATGGTGGGACTAAAGAGGACTCCCGAGCCTACTCAGTATAACAACATGGGCAACCAATGTCAGTGAGGTTCTAACTAAGATGCCCATGTAAAGGATGGCTCTACCATCACATCATGATTTAAAAATCGGCGAGTGAACATGGTTTGCTAACCAAGATATGATGGGGTCAACCCTATGGAAAATTTATCGTTGAATGGAGGCTAGTATGCAAGATGCAATGGAAAAAATGGTTTTCCCTAACCTATATGCTAGTGAGTGAATGATACCTTCCATGACGGGTCAGCGGTCATGGGACCAAAATAAGATCTCGAAGAAGTCTCCAAAATATCCTGAAACAATAACCCATTCTCGACAATCCAAGCCCACAAGTCAAAAAATTCATGAGACGAAAAATCAAGTTTTGAGAAAAAAATTTGAAATTTCAAAGCTATATATTGACTTTTGGACTCACAAATTTTTCATTTCTATTTGGAAAAGAGTTGTGGATAAAAAAGGAGCAAACTTTCCTCTGAAGAATTGGACTGTTCAAATCGTGCCAAAGTTACCAGGTAACCCTCAAATTATGCTTGCAAAGTTTTGTGATAGTTTTTCGAAGTTTTTATTAAGATTTGACCGTGGGAATTCATGCCAAAAGATCCAACTCTACGTACACACGGGTTGGCTGTGATCAACCCGTGTATACGACGGCCCTACACACGATTGTGTGTATAGGGAACCTGTGTGTATGCGAGTTGAAGTTCAAACATAAAATCTAACGGTTGAAACTCATTTTTTTTAGGATGACCATTACATGGAGAGAGAGAGAGAGAGAGAGAGAGAGAGAGAGAGAGAGCATAGCACAATTGACAATGAGGTAATGAATGGCCAAAATGCATTAGATGCATTGAGAGGGTGTGGCTTATTGAAATTCTTCAAAATGCCGAAAATGAAAGCCAACACATGCCTGCTTGAATTGTTGATCCACTACTGGAGTGTAGAGGATGATGCCTTCATGATAGATCAGATGCCCTGGATAGAGGTGGAAGACATCTACTTTATTACAGGTCTGTCCTGAAGAGGGGAGGTTGTGCATTTGACTGGCAGGATAAGGAGTATTCTATCAGTAGAAGACTATGTACATATATACTATCCTAGACATCCGGAAAAGATTGGAAGTCAGATTCCAATCAAACACATGGATAGTTTATCTTTGAGGATTCTACTGTTTACCATTGCGAGGGTAAATAGATTAGATTCATTGCATTAGGCTTCACGAGTGTCCATGAGCCTAGCAATGGAATGCCTAACCACGGTTTTTGACTGGTGCGCACCTCTTCTGACCAACATGAAGAGCCAGCTGACCTTCATTCAGAAAGGCCAGACAAATAACTTTGGATATGGGACTATTTTACGCTCCTTCTTCGAGAAGGTACCTAGGCTACGTCCCAAGGTATCTGTCTCCATCAGCAGCCCATGAGATCCTCAGATGGGTAGATGGGCTGAATTGATGAAACACCTTGGAGGTGGGGATGTGCCTAGGATGAATTTCAATGATGAGTTCTTTGCCTAGTGGGACCAACAGATCATCGCAGTTGACGACTACGTGTATGTTGGCATGAATTTCCGAGGAGATCCAGACTTGGTGTTGCCACCAAACGCAGCATGGGGAGACATAGGTAACAATTTTTTAAGTTTTTGTCAATTTTAAAGTTTTTTTTTCTTTTTTAAATATGAAATGAACTTAGAAATATTTTTGATGAGACAAAATACTGACAAAATGACCATGTTCCAGATGTGGGTCCAGTGAGACTAGATGGATTTCCGAGGCACAAGCGTCGCGGAAGAGGTGCCGAAGAGGCAGCGGTTGAGACAGAGAGAGTCCTATATGCAGTTCAAAGAAACTTGGTGAGATTGACTCACCAGGTATCGATGATAGCCATGGAGGATCTACCTGACGATATGCAGCGCCGCATGGTAGGAGTACCACAGGATTGGATTCGCATACTACAACACGTGGCCAATGTAGTAGTTAACTTCTTAGCCGTTCATCCTGAGCCGGGGCGATAGACAGACTGGACATGATTATGGGAATTTAGTCCCAATTTTGTATATTATATTTTGAACACTTTATGCATACACAGTTAGTTTTATGATATATATACAAATCCAAATTTTTGATGTTTTCTTAATTTGATGAACGATTGATATGCCAATCTAATGATTTATTAGCGATAGAGTCCGCTAATGAATTCTCAGATCGTGGAATGTGCACATATGTAATATAAACAAATGATCGTTGCAACACTCTCGCTCTAAAAAATTGGTGATATAAATAAGGATCACAAACCCAATAAATATTATTTAATTGTGATACTACCAGCTATGAGTCAAGATACACTACCAACGAATCGATTCCATAAGAAATTGCTTTGGATAGTAAATTAATAATGACACTATATTTGGCAATGTTATTTGAAGCAGGACCAATACATACTCCCCTTGACACCATCAACTGGCCAGATGGATAATAAATTACCCAAGCTACGGAAGTGAGATTCCGAGTGTGCCAACTAGCACCATCGGCGAATCCGAAATATATCAACTCATCCATCAACACCTGCCAAAGTAGATCAAAAAAATGTCGATATCACAAAATGCCTGAAAAATATGTACAAAAATACAATATCTACAAACAAGCAATTGCTCAGCTGAAACCTAAGCAAAATAATTCTTAAGGTAGAGCCCATCTGGGGGCTCCGCCAGATTTTTCCTAGAGATGTTTATAGGTACAGTTCTTGAGCTAATCGACATATTACCTTCGACAGATAATTGTGCTGGAGCCAAAGGGTTTGAAACTGTACAAACATCGCTAGTAAGCAAATTGGAGAACCTAGATTCGACTTCATGCAATGGGGGAAGAAAATATGAACAATGATTTAAATCTTCCCAAGGCCGATCCACACCCGTCATTGCTTCTAAAATTGCTTTGTCAGATGGTAAAACTATATCTAAGCAACCCAGAGCAGAAGTAGAGTCAAGGGTCTAAGCTGGAGCCACATCACCATCTAACTCCTCCTCTAAAAAAGGAGTGGGATGGATGTCTATAGAGTTAATGATAGATTGATAACTAAGTTCTACTGCAAACATAGGAAATTCCATTCCACCAACTTGGCCTCCATCTAATGTGGTCATAGATGAAGGTAAGGTCCAAGGGTCTGAAAAATAATGAGTTTGAAAGAACTCTTTCTGTGAAGGCCCTTTGGAGGATGAAATTGCATTGATTCTAGATGTACGAGGGGGAAGATCAAATATACCCATCAAGAAACAGTACATCCCAACTCCTAAATTCTCTATAGGTTGATGGGGATTATCCACCAATGGAATGGTAGAATTCGAAGTTGCTCGAGAGTCACTTGGAGAATAATCTAACTGATCAATTTTAACAATTCTCCCCTCATGAGGAAAACAGAGGATGCGGAATAGAGATGAAACTATGGCATCCATCTCATAAATCCAATTCCTTCCTAAGAGGAGGTTGTAATACAGGTTGGCATCAACGATTTCTACCTCAACATTAACGACCTTTCCTCCAACACATATAGGAAAAGTTGAGATAATTTTGTGTGGCCTATGAGAATGACCATCAAATGTTGTTAAGAGAGTCGGTGAAGGAACAACTAAAGGTGATCCAATGGTATTCCAACATGACATAGACATTACGCATGTGGAAGCTCCCTCATATATAACTGTCCGAAAAACATTGGTTTTTCGTTGGTTTTTCGGTACGTAGACTTTATCTGGAAAGCCATATGGTGAGGAAGGCTCTTTTTAACATTCAACATATAAAAAGTGATCACTAAAGAATTTTTTGGATCCACTGCCCCGATTGCGAAAGCAAAGCACTTCTTTGAGCAGGACACGACTAGAGTACCTCCAATGCAGACATAGCATAAGGAATTTGAGCCAGATCTTATAAAATCGAGTAGTTTTGGGCTTCCCTAGCATTAGGGTTAATAGTCGAGCACTTTGCAGAACCTTTCAGTACCGGAGGTATAGATTCAACAGAGGGTCGCTCAATATGAAGTGGGTATGTGGTTTCAGGAACAAATTTACCCTTATATGTTTCCATTTTACCATAATCACGTGCTCGTGTGGCAATGTCGACATGAGAGTTCATCATATAAACATTTGAGGAGTTTTCCCCTTCCTGGTTGCCCCCTGCGGAGGTACCGACATTCGAGTTCGCGCTAGCAAGTAATTACTGCCCTTGGGGAAAAGGGTTAGTCAGAACAGCTTGGGAGCTATAGGACCCTTGTTGCACTAACAAGCACTGGGAATCTTGAATCTTGTGGTAGAGGTGAGTCAAATGATCTCCATTGCATAACTTGCATGGAAATTTAACTTTTTTCTTGGACTCTTTTCTACCCTCACCGACACCATTGCCGAGCTTGTTTGCATTACCCTTCCCTTCTTGGTTCTTCTTCTTACCTCATCCTTTCTTCTTCCCATCGGATTGTTGATTTCCTTTGCGGTTAGAAGCCTGGACAACATTTATGGAGGTAGGTTGGGAAGGTAAAGGTGTAGATGGTGTTGCCTGGTTAGAAGAAGAAATTTGTAGAGACAACTGTTGCAATTGGTTCAAAAGGTTCATCGTATTTGCATTAATTGATCCAACTATACCATCTACATGAGGGCTTGGCTTTGGTTTGGCAAAATCAACCTTGGATCTAGGAGTGTCAGGTAAGATTTTCTGAAGAGTCCCAGACTAAGAATATATTAGTTCTAATTGCCGGGCTCGAAAAATAGCCCGCTCTTTCAAATAAACACCGGAAAGAGAAACATCCTTTGAGATTTCAGGTTGTAGTGATTTGAGAAACCATTCGAGATGAAACTCTGGTGGAATTTTGGCTTTGATAAGCCTCTTTCTCTGTCTCCATTCCTGGATATGATACGAAATGCGCGTTTCCGTGTCTTGATGAAAGTTGGCCAAAAGCTTAAATTCGGCTTCATAGCGGACATACAACTGAAAATGGTTCAAGAAAATATTAGCCAAATTAGCGAAAGAAGTAAAGGTGCCCCCTAGAAACTCTATATACCGTTTGGCCGCATTCCTAGTTAGGGTGCGCTAAAATTAACTCAACTTGATCGAATCATATATTAGGGAGTTGGATGAGCACCATAAGTGGAATGTGGTCACATGGTCTCTCAGGTCTTCACCATTCTTCCCTTCGAATTTTGGAATATCCGATGGAAGTTTAGTTGGGCCCGAAGGCCAAGCCAGATTGTACCTAATTGGATCATTCGTCAATTTTGTCCAACTCTGAAAGGGGTTACTACCTTGACTTGTAAAAGGAAAAGGCATCGACCCTACTATCAGATTGGAATGTGGTATATGATGACTTCCAAATGGGAATCCCTGAAAAGAAGCTGATCCACTCATCATGGATGTAGAGGTAGTTGATGGTATATTCAAAGGAACTGAAGGAATACCTTGAGAGGGCATTCCAAAAGGGAAAAATCCAAAACTGGATGCATTAGCTTGAGAATTTCCACTCGTTGACGGAATGGAAGTAGACCCAAATATAGATGTGTTGGGAGTGTTAGAAGGGATGGAAATATTTCCTCCCCCTTGTACATATATAGGAGTTTGCATGCTCGCAACACTCATCGTGGATGGCTTGCTTCCAGCAGTGGTCATCGAAGGGATAGATGTATGTGGACCTGGGCTCGAAGGCTTGTGAGTTGGAGTTCCAACGTAAAACAAAACATATGGATGATCAGGAGGGAGAGGAGAATTCGGATCCGCAACCGACTCTAAAATCTCTTCTACTTCAATACTATCTTTTGACCGGAATAGTACTCGAGAAAGAACTGGTGTGTTCCTCTCTAACTCTGTACTAGGACTAGGTCTATCTTGTGAACTGATGCCCCCAAGCGGAGGATCAATCTCCGATGTGCTTGCTGCCAGTGGCTGGAAACCACTGGTAGAATCACTCCTACGCCTTCTAGGAGAAGGCTTTAGACTCGTAGGTGAAAGCCCACGAAGTCTCCGAGACCGTCGAGATGGTCGGTTAGCCACTTTGAATTATTTTACAAAATCTACTTAAAGACTCAAAAAAATTAAAAAGCTAGGCCGACTAGGAGCACAGAATACTCACTAAAATGTCCCTAAAGATATCAGCAATTAAACAGCTTCAAAGTATTTCCAATCCGGGTGATTAGGACCAGACACCAACATACAAGAAAGTTAATAATAAGGGCCTTCCAAAAATAGACTAGGGTAATTACACCCCAAGCCTACTAGCGAAGGTATTAGAGGTAGTTACACTAACCTCCAGACAATAGCCTTTGTCGGTGAAAGCCCCCAATCTTCGCAAGGGTGCCCTCCAGAAGTACTGTTGAACGTGATGCAATGTCAACCTCAGGTGCCATGAGATTCCCCTCGGCAACCACCTGTGTGGATCCCTAGGATAGGAAACTATGGTCACCAACTCGTATTAAAAGCCGGGTGAAACAGTCATGAGGTAGGATCCGACAAGTAAGAGAGGGGGTATCTCTCATCCTTATCTTCACGAACCCTCGTGCTTTACTCCCAATCACAGTGCTTTCCCAATCTCCCTAACGCTATTGGATTTCACTTTTTACAATTTAGAACGGCCTTGGAGAGTTAACTCTCCTCTCGCCTAATCCAAGGCCCTAATAAACCTAAACTTGTTGGTGTATTCTGATGACAATACAAAGTTCTAGTTTATTTTATTAAGCGATTGATTTTAAATGGATGTTCTTTTAAGTCAAAGGGATAAATGGAAATGAAACCAATGGTGTTTGTTTGATGCAAAATAAATCAATGAAAAACTAATTTATATGAATGCAACATTTGTTCTTTGATGAAAAGAGATTTCTACGTGGGTTCTACAAAACTTCTATAAAGCAAAAACTTTTTCTTTTCTTTTCTTAAAACAAACTTCACACACACAAAAACTAAAAAGACTATTGATGCTTTAATAATGCAAAACTACCCTATGCAAGGTGTAAATGAAGATCCAAGATCCTAGATTACTCTAAAAAGAACGAAAGCAATTGTTTATAACTATTAATAAGACAACTTAACTGTTTGAAAAGAATACAAATTTTGAATAGAACATCTTCTCCAAACAAGAAGGACAAATCCAAAAGATCACAATTCACATTCAAAAACTCAAAAGAAACCAAAATCAAACTTGGCAAAAGAAAACAAAAACAATGTTTTTTAAGATCTTTTCTTTTTCAAGAAGAAATGAAAAGAACCTTTCGAAAGCACTCTAAATGCCACTTAAGACTCAAAGACCGAAAGAAGAACACAAGGAAACTTTGCAAGTTACAAATTTGACAACAAATGAAAACTTGCACAAAAATGCTTCAACTTGTACTAACCGACCCAAACAGCAGAAAATAGCTTGATAAACTAACCAAGAAGTTAGGAAAGAAAATACTTTCAAGTCTGTCAACAAGAAACTTTCAAAAAGTAATAAAAGGTATAAGGCCACAAAATGATGGAAAGCAAAGCAAGTAGACCAATAACCGAGATTGACACTAAGATTGAAAACAATCTACTGTTCTAGAGGACTAGAATAATCAAGAACCTCTGCATGAAGTCTTGTGTGCCAAAACACAAATTATAAAACTCACTCAAAAGAAAACCTAGGCCAAAAATTTTCAAAGCGGAAGAGATTTCAAAATAGTAAGCTCACAGAATAATAAAATTCTAGAGACAGAAATTGACCACTTAGAGACTAAATAGACTAAGAAACAAATCTTTTTGGGCAGAGATATTTGAAAAAAGCATGCAAAAAATGATATATGTGACTGTGTTCAAGCACAAAGGCGTGTACACATGCTTCTGATAAAGGAAACTCACATATACACGGGTTCACTTCACAGAAACAAGCTTGTGTACTCTATTGTAAACAGACTAAAATGCGTATACAAAGCTTTGCAAGAAAAATAAAAAATAAAGGAAGATAAAAAAGATCAGATTAAGGCCTGAGTTTCTACTGGACCAAATAATACTGTCATAGCAAGCAAACCAAGAATTGAGCCCTGATTGACACTGAACAACCCAAACTAGGAATAACAATATTGTTATCCCCAGTGGAATCACTAATTCTGTTACAGGAATAAGTACCCTAGGGCTTCAGGTTGGAACCCCAACAGAGCAAGAGAAAACTACAGTAAGAAACACTCATATAACTCAAGAAACATGCTTATATAAAAAAACTATGCGATATCGACCATACTCAGATGTCCTTCGTTTGTGTAGTTCCAACAGGGTTCAAACTCTCTGCAACTCCTGATGATCTTTGAATTTGCAAATCAACCAATTCGAACATACATAGAAACATATAGAAAAAGCATTTTAATGAAACTAACTTTATATCATATAAGAAAATGATTAGTTATACATAAAAATAACATTCATACATGAATTACAAAAATATTTGATGCATAAACAAAGTTAATCTCAGGAACAAGACAACACTTCTTTTTATTGTAGAAAGCTATAACTAACACAGAGAGAATTCACCTGAGTCTTCTTCTTCTGGCTCCAAGTGGAACCGTCCTCCAGATCCGTCCAGTCCCAGTCTTCAACAACCTCCTTCCATAACCAATACCATGATATCTCAAGCAAGTGGGAGAATATCAACACTCAAGGAAACAAGGGTTTCCTGAAACTTGGGGAAGTGCTTGAAGCATAGGGATACTTCAAAATTAGTTAGGGATAATCTCAGTATAATAATTCTGCCTCTTCTACCTTAATCCCTTCCCATAGAAGTCTATTTATACTTCTCCCAATTATTTTTTTAGTTGGGAAACAGTTGGGCCACGGGCACTAGGAGGTAATCAATAGGTAAAACCCATGAAATCCACCCATAATTAAGGAAATTTAATTTTTTTTAAGTGTTTTAACACATATATGTGGGTTGGGTATTGACTAACCTGCGTGTACATGCTTTTATCTCAGGGAAAAGTATCATACAGGGAATAAAACAGTATTTTTTAAAATATTTTGACCAAGTCTGGAAGGAGGGGTTGCCCTAGGCCATAAACCAAGCATCACATATACCAAGGGTGGTAAATGGTGCTATAATAGGTTGACACCTAGATCTTTGAGCTGTGACAGCTGGGTGTTCGCTTGCTCTGATTGTGCACGCAGTGACCCATATGGAAATTGAATGAATATGAGATCCAGATTCCAATTTGTATCTAGCACAGTCATGCTCACTTGCTGTAGGCTCACCTGAATCCCACTCGCCTGACCCATGCTCACTTGCATCTGTCTCGGAATATGTAGATTGCGCAGATCCTTTCCCAGTGTCTGTTGGTACTGCTACTTGAATTGTGTCCACAGTTTTGTTGTGGTGTCACAGACCTTATCTCTGATTTCATCCAGGTCCTCCTAAGTGAGGACCATCGGGTTGACATGCGCATGCCTGTCGGACTTCTATTTCTTCTGAGGTCCTGAAGTTGTCTCCTTCGAGCACTTCTGTACTCTAAATGGGGTGCCTTGCTCCTCACCCCTTCCTCCTTCAACATCAGGCTCCTCCTTGTCTGCAGTATGCTGAGAAGTATACTCCTCAACATCGACAGTGGTCTCCTTAGCAACACGATCTTTCTTGGCAGTTGCCTTAGTAGCAGCTGCCTTGGCAACAACTTCCTTCTTTTACTGTGAAACTTTCTCTTGAGATGTAGCTTGCTCAACCTTCTTCTGCTTTTGTGTTGCTCTAGTCTGCATGGAGGAAATTTCCCATACCTTTCTTATCCCTGCACCGATATCTGAGGGGTTTAGCCACTCCCCTGGCCAGTTCCCAAAATTTTCCTGTACATCAACCTCACCCACCAGGCACAATAACTTGTACCATGTCTTCTTTGGATCCTTTCTTACGTAGATAGAAACATTGTGAAAATCTGCCTTGAACTCTACATAAGTGTCCAATTTCTCAAATAGATTTGGTGATAACCTCGCTTGCTGGCTGATCACCATGTGGAGATCTATCTCAACCAACACCCAAAACATTTTTGTCTCCATGACTCTTGTAGGGTAGTTTTTCGCCCATAGTGAAGCAAACTTTGCCGCTTATGTTAAGTCAGATTCCTGTGGAGGGAATTGACTGTCTTCTGGCAGCCTCCATGAAACTAGGGAAATCAACAGCAATAGCCAGGCATAATGGAATGCCTTGCCATTATCCTATGCTTCATGACAATTTAGCAAAAATCCCTTATAGAGGTATTGTGCCCAGTTGTACTGCACACCCTTAGCACATTGTGTAGCAAGTGAAATTACCGGTGCCAGAACCTCGTCCTCGTGAAACTTCCTCATGATCTTGCAGACCAAGATCTACACGGTAAACTGAAACACCTTGTCTGTAATAGAGCAGATGGAATATCGCGTGGCTTTTTCACTAAGATGAACTCACTTTTCATTTGGTCCACGAGTTGCTTTTCTTTGGTTTTTCCTCCAAATGCCTCGGTTGGATCCACCCCTTCGTAGGGAAACATCGTGATGCAGTGGATTAGCATATTTGTAATGGGGATGGGTTCTCCCAACCAGAGACACCCATCATGTACCAAGGTGAGAAATTTTCAAAAATAGACCGTGTTAATGATTGTTCTACTAAAATGAAACACCCACAACATGTTCATCAATCTTGCCTTCTCAACCCCCGCGACCCATTTCATTGGCTCTAGTCATGTCACACTGGTCTCTTCATCATAAATATTTTCCATATACTTATTCAGCGGAAACTATGGGAATTTTTCATGGTTTACCAGATCCCAATATTCCAGCGTGAGCGAGAGAATGCGCCCTAATAGTGTGCCTTCAAACACCACCTTCTATGGCAGCAATGGTGTAGAAACCATAAATTTGGCGAAATCTGGGTCTTTGGGCACCTTCGTTTTTCCTTTTCGTGATGGGATATACTTCAGGAGCCGAGTTATAGGCTCGCCCTCTTTGGCACCAACTCCTCAATGACTCCACGAAGCTCTTCTTCATCAAGATCAAGCGGTTATGCGACTGTTTTGACTTGTACATTTCCCCTTTTAGCGAATCTCAACGGAGTTTTTCCCTAGCGACTGTCTCACCGGAACTTTCTCTGGCTTCTTTTGTTTCTTCTCAGCAACAGATGACTTAGGTCTAGGAGACCTAGGTGCCATTGGAATAGGGTGCAGGACTTCAGCGGTTACGAATTCAATGACAGTGGCTTTAGATATTATGGCTTCAGATGGTGCGAGTTCAGTTGCAACTTCTATTACAGGGGAGTGGACGTCATTCTCTCAAAGATGATCTCTCAGTGCCACTCAGGTTGGCTGGCATATTTTGGCCATGCTAAAATGTCTTCCCAAATCTTCTAAAACATACAACAAGCTCTCTGGCAACAAGGATTAAGGAAAACTCGTTGAAAGAAAAGTGTTTGAATGCTGGTCAGCTTGCCAGATTTATAGGTGAATTTGAATTCAAATCCAACTGTTCCCTCCAATTTTCTATCATTAATGCATCTTTCATGGCAGATTTCCAAAGATTAGTGCCATAAATGTAGCTTGCCTGCTCCTTCTAACGAAATTTTTTCCATCCAATCATCTACAGTTCACCCAATGACTATTTTTCGACCCTGCTACATGGCACCAACCTGCATGGCACAACCATCCTGGTGCACTTCTTTCTTCCATCATGCACCCCCTTACTTCGACTTTCCAATTCTCGGGCAATGTAGTTTATAGTCCCATACTTCCTTGCATCTGCCTAGAATACTAAGACTATCCCACCATCATATAATCATGGTGTAGGGGTGGGATCACCCTTGTACAACTTCAATCGACTTTTCCCGGAAACAATTCTCCATTCAGCTTCGCGAGCTGAACTGTGCCACCAACTATAATTTCCTTGACTACATAGGGATCTAGCCAATGCATTTGAAACTTTCCAGGAAATTTCGTGAATTTTCTATCATAAAGTAACACTAAATCATTCACTTGGAAGGTGCGCAACTTAATATGTCGACCGTGCCAGGACTTATCGCGCTCCTTTTGCACCAGTTTGTGAAATCCAGATAAAAACCAGTCTTGTTCTAATTATAGCAACTGCGTAAGGCGCTCCTCCATAGTCTCACGATACGCCATATCAATAATGCTGCAATCCAAAAACTTGACACAATATACTCCATGGGCATCACAACCTCTATCCCATAGACCAATCTTGTTGGCATTATGATACATGTGTTGTCCTTGATGGCAACTCACATAGATGACAATTCATAGTGCAACAGGTTAACAACAAAGGATTACAGATAAGACTCCAGAAATAGTTTAAGAAGTATACGTTGGTTCATTTTTTCCAAGTAGTGTATACACGTGAGTTAACAGAACAAAAGGAGCATATACATATACATGCACTTTCACAGAAGGAAAAACGCGTATGGGATGGAAAATCAAGGTTTTGGTCTAAGGTGTTGGTCCGAGGTATTTGGTCTGAGGTATTAGTCTAAGGTATTTGGTCTAAGGTATTGGTCCTAAGTGGTTTTGGTCTGAGGTATTGAGAAAGGCCTAAAACTATATAAGGAGGAGAAGATCATTAGGCCATAGTGTGCAAGTGAATGGGTTTCTAAGGAATACTTCTATCTGAAGTATATGTTATGTTGCAGGGGCTATGATTATGAGATGATTTGAAATATTTTGTGCACCTTGGATATAATGTTAGATCAAGATCATAAGAACTAAAATGACTTATCGTTGCATGATCTGATGTTGATTGGGCTAGATCTGAATACTAACGCATGTTTTATTCTGTAAATGTTATGATCTGGGTATGGCAGAAGTCTGGAATAATTGTGAAGTTTTAAGTTAGTATTTCAGATCTTTACGCTGGTTCGATTTGATAAAAGAACGTATACATGCTGGTTTGGCACATCGAAGTAGCGTATACATTATGAAATATGATTTTTGAAGTTGCAGTTGGTTCTAGTTGTTGATGCAAAGTTCTAGTTTCTGCTCTGTGTTCTGGCGACTATGTTCTAGTGACTGTGTTCTGGTGACAGTGTTCTGAATGTTCAGATTGATTGAATATGATTTGCTTAAGTGATGATGGGTTTTCAGTGATTAGTTGTATTGCAGTGGTGATTGATTTTGAGCTTCAATGTTGTTGATGCAGTGGTGATTGATTTTGAGCTTCAATGTTGTTGATGGGCCCCGTATGAAAATTTGATGAAATGTTGCCTTCAGATTGTGGTGTTGGATTCCAGGAGTATCCAGTCTAAAAATTTATGAAACGTGGTTCCTAGGGGAAGAGAGAAGGTTGTAGCCTTCTGTAGGCCGACACCTACGTATTGGTAAACATATCAGCCAGTACAACAGCGATGGGGTTGGAGCTCTCTTCCAGTAGCAGCTGGAAAATGAGTGAAGGTTGGAGCCTTCTTTAGGCTGGCACCTACATACTAGTAAACAAATAGCTAGCACAAGAGCTAGGGGGTGTAGCTCCCTTCCAGTAGAAGCTAGAGAACAAGAGAAGCTTGTAGCCTTCTACATGTGGGTACCTATGTACTGGTATGATCCTGCACCAATACAAGATTGTAAATAGATTATTCTTTATATTAAAAGAAGATAGAGACAACAACAACACGTGTTTTTTCTCCCGCATTGGATTTCCACCTTAAATCTTGGTGTTCATGTGTGTTGTTTATGTGTGATGGTTAATTATGTTATTACTGCACATGGTTACTGTTTAATGTTTAAATAAAGTACTGATGCATTGATTAAAGATCGACATATGATGAATTAATTGAATCATAAGATCACTGGATATACGCTGGTTGCCTTAAGAACAATTGTGTGCACACGTGAGTTCCATTCACTGAGGTAGCGTATGTAAATATGATTATGGAAATGAAAAGTTATTGATTTGTAAATATTGATTCACAACCCCCATCCCCCCACAACCCTCTTAGTATTATTCCAAACAATTGGTATCAGAGCAGGTCCTTTAGAAGAAGTTTGATTGCTTGAAGGGATATCTTTCAAAATGAACAATCACAAAGGCATGGGATCTGACCACCAATCTTCAATGGGAAAAACTTGGTATATCAGAAAACATGAACTAGAGCATATCTTTAGTCACTTGGAGCTGATGTTTGGGAAATTGTGGAGAAATGATATCAACATCCAACAGCAGTCCCCACAGATCCATCAACAAGGAAAACATATGAAATCAATGCCAAAGTTGTCAATGCCTTATTGGAAAGTTTATCAGATCTAGAATTCGTCAAAGTCATGCAGCTCAACACAACCAAGTAAATATGGGACATAATCATTTAGAGCTACGAAGGTGACTCCCAGGTAAAATGTGCTAAACTACAAACTCTCAGAATCCAGTATGAAACTCTCAAGATGCATAGTGATGAAATCATTTCTAGTTATTTCTTGCGAGTAGATGGGATTGTAAGTCATATGAGAAATTTGGGTGAAGAGATAAACGAAGCTTCTTTAGTTGAGAAAAATTTGAGATATTTTTCTTCTAAATTTGAGTCAAAAGTGTCTGCCATAGAAGAAAAACAGGATCTTCAAACTATTACTGTGACTCAACTCCATGGAATCCTAACTACCTTTGAAATGAGAAAATGAGGTCCATCAGATATGATAGAAGTTGCTTTTAAAGCATCAGCAAAGGGAAAAGAAAAGGAAGAGAATAATGAATCAGGACACATTTCAGAAGAAGAAGATGAGGTAAATTTTGTCAAGAAGCTTCAACGGGGTTCCGGAAGATTCAGAGGTAAGCTACCATTCAAATGCTTTGCTTGTGGTAGAGTTGGTCATTACATTGCTAAATTCCCTAATGCTAAAGGAAAGATGTCTGTAGAAGGTAATAGAAGTTATTATACTCATAATGATAGTGATGGCTTTTCCAATAGTGATGAATATGATCAAGAAATTAAAATACTCACGGCGTATGAAAATAATGCCTTAGAAAAGGAAGATTTCCTTAAAGAAATCAATCAACTCAAAATCAGTTTGGTAGAAAAGGATACAGTCATAAACATAGTGACACATCAACTCACTGAAAAGGACAAACACAATGAAGTGTTAGGATGTGAAGTAGTAAGTCTAAGAAACGAACTTGAAAAGACAAAGACTCTGAATCTTAGATTTGCTAAAGGATTGGAAACGTTAGATGAAATCATCAAAGTTCAATGTTCGCCTAATATAAATACTGGTCTTGGTTTTCATGAAGGTGAATCTAGCTCACAAGATGAGGTAAGGAACTCTAATGCAAAATCTGAAATGCTCAATAAGGAGATAAAAGGTCAATCTCGTCAACAACCAAGGAAATAAAGACTTCAAAGAAAAACATTTCCACCTAACTATGGAAGGGATAATTGTTTATTTTCTCTGACAAATAATGTTGAATGTTTTAAATGTCATAATTTTGGACATGTTGTAGCTATATGCAAAAGTGTAATGGTTCAAGACCATCACACAGAAAGATCATCGGTTTCTAGGTACTTTAAGGGATATTGTTTTGCTTGCAATATGTTTGGTCACAAAGCTATTGATTACGATAGAAGTAATATGAAACATGTAAGATGATATACGTGTAACAAGTTTGGACATAAAGCAAAGGAATGCAGGAGAAAATTTCAGCCACCATACCAAAAGGAGCAAACATCATCACAATCCAAGGTATTGAAGAAGAAGGAATTGTTGTCAGAAAGATGTGGCATAGCTTAGTTTATAGACATAACAAACCCATGGGGAGCTGAAAGTGTAAAACTTCAATATTCCAATTCTCATATGAAATTATTATGAAGAGAAGTCGTGTATATACACGAGTTAGGAGCTGCACAGTCACGTATATGGTGCTTTGAAGAAAAAGCAGTGGGATAGACTCAATAAAAGGGGTCTGATATGGTTTAGTCAATTATCAATTATCTATTATGTTCTGATTGATGATGGTTATAGTCTACTGATGATATGTGGAAGTGTTTTTGGCCCTCATAAGTTGTTAATAAGTTGATGAATAACTGGTTGATGATGATGCCTTGATGATTCTTACTAACAAATGCAATGATTATATCTGATAGTAAACAGTTGGCATAGGTTCAGGGGGAGCATATGTTTCTAATAATGCATTGTTGGCATTATATTAGAATACCTTGGTACATGATGATAATTATATTGCTTGATCCACATAGTTGTTTGATTCAGGTGACTCTTTTGATGATGGACATATACAGGTTGTTGATCTTGATGCTGTTGATAGATGCTGATGGTGCAGATCATATATGGTGTATGATAATTGTTGATGACTATCATGGTCTTATTTAGATTGTTGGTCCTTGTTATAAATGTCATGTACATCATTTGATGTAAAGTTCATGAAAATACCTAATTTGTAACCCCACTATGCATGGGAAGTATGATGTAATAATTCCTATTTCAGTCATGTATAAACATTTGGTATATCCCCACTTGGTTGGGTGGATGAGTCAAATTTGGTGTATCCCCACTTGGTTGGGTGATTGATGTGTGTATGATTCATTGGTCTTAGGGTGGTCATACTCACTTAGTTGAGTTATAGAGTCATGTTATTCTTTTGAAAAATATCTTTGCAGACTCTGCATGTACTTAAGGGGAGCATGGACATCATAATGGATATCAAAAGGTGAGAATATCTTGGTCTGCCCTTTGCCCTTAATGTTAAAGGGGGAGAGTATCTTGGTGTTGTGGTTTCCATCAAGTCCAAAGGGGAGATTGTTGGCATTATGATACATGTGTTGTCCTTGATGGAAAATCACATAGACGATAGTTCACAGTGCAACATGTTAACAACAAAGGATTATAGATCAGACTCCAGAAATGGTTTAAGAAGTATACGATGGGTCATTTTTCTAAGTAGTGTATACACATGGGTTAACAGGAAAAAATGAGCGCATACATATACACACACTTTCACAGAAGGAAAAGCGTGTATGGGATGGAAAATCAAGGTTTTGGTCCAAAGTATTGGTCCGAGGTATTTGGTCTGAGGTATTTGGTCCAAGGTATTAGTCCGAGGTATTTGGTCTGGGGTATTGGTCCTAAGTGATTTGGGTGCGAGGTATTGAGAAAGGCTTAAAACTATATAAGGAGGAGAATATCATTAGGCCATAGTGTGCAAGTTAATGGGTTTCTAAGGAATACTTCTATCTGAAGTATATGTTATGTTGCAGGGGCTATGATTATGAGATAATCTAAAATATTTTGTGCACCTTGGATAACATGTTAGATCAAGATCATAAGAACTAAAATGACTTATCATTGCATGATCTAATGTTGATTGGGCTAGATCTGAATACTAACACATGTTTTATTCTGTAAATGTTATGATCTGGGTATGACAGAAGTTTGGAATAGTTGTGAAGTTTTAAGTTAGTATTTTCAAATCTGTACACTGGTTCACTTTGATAAAAGTGCGTATACACACTGGTTTGACACATAGAAGTAGCGTATACATTATGAAATATGATATTTGAAGTTTCAGTTGGTTCTGGTTGTTGATGCAGAGTTCTGGTTTTTTCTATGTGTTCTAGTGATAGTGTTCTGAATGTTTAGATTGATTGATTGTGACTTGCTTTAGTGATGATGGGTTTTCAACGATTGGTTGTATTATAGTGGTGATTGATTTTGAGCTTCAATGTTGCTGATGGGTCCAGTATGAAAATTTGATGAAATGCGGCCTTCAAATTGTGGTGTTTGATTCCAGGAGTATATAGTCTGAAAATTTATGAAATGTGGTCCCTGGAGGAAGAGAGAAGGTCGTATCCTTTTGTAGGCCGACACCTACATACTGGTAAACATATCGTCTAGTACAAGAGCCAGGGGGTTGGAGCTCCCTTCTAGTAGGAACTGGAAAATGAGTGGAGGTTGGAGCCTTTTGTAGGCTGGCGCCTACATACTAGTAAACTGATCGGCTAGTACAAGAGCTAGGGGGTTGTAACTCCCTTACAGTAGAAGCTGGAGAACGAGAGAAGGTTGTAGCCTTTTGTAGGTGGGTACCTATGTACTAGTATGAGCCTGCACCAGTACAAGATTTTAAACAGATTATTCTTTATAATAAAAGAAGACAGAGACAGCAACAACAGGTGGTTTTTCTCTTGCATTAGGTTTCCACCTTAAATCTTAGTGTTTATGTGTGTTGCTTATGTGTGATGGTTTATTCTGTTATTACTACACATGGTTACTGTTTAATGTTTAAATAAAGTACTGATGCACTGATTAAAGATTGACATATGATGAATTAACTAAATCATAAGATCATTGGATATACGTTGGTTGCCTTAAGAACAGTTGCGTGCACATGGGGGTTCCCGTCTTTGAAGTAGCGTATATAAATCTGAGTATGAAATGAAAAAGTTATTGATTTGATAATACTGATTCACCCCCCCCCTCAATATTATTTCCAACAAATCTGAACAGAATTTGGCCTGTCAACTTTTTACATGTCATCTTATATGCCCATAGGATTGTTAGTATGGGTGCATCCCAATCGTTCTGTTTCGCATTGCAGACCTTCGTCAGTGTGCTCTCCAAAATCTTATTAAATGCTTCAACAGTACCATTAGCTTGAGGATAATAGGGCATACTCTTCTAATGATAAACTTGGAATTCTTCAAGCATTGCGAAAATCATTTTGTTTAAGAAATACGTACCCCTATT
The DNA here is from genome assembly GCA_031772625.1 of Pinus tabuliformis. Lineage (NCBI taxonomy): Eukaryota > Viridiplantae > Streptophyta > Pinopsida > Pinales > Pinaceae > Pinus > Pinus tabuliformis. Next base: position 813,619,605 of record CM062820.1, read on the forward strand.
GCTCATCAATATCTTAGGACACCCAAATCGAGTCAAGAGAAATTCGAAAAGGAACTTTGCAACTGTAGCATAGCTACAATCTTTGACTGGCTGTGCTTCCGCCCATATTGTCAAATACTTAGTTGCAGTAATAATGTATCGCATGCCTATCTTTTTCCTTGGTGGCTGTATTGGACCTACAAATTCAATTTCCCATTTGTCAAATACCTGCAAAAAAACCAATGGGTTTAAGGGTAGTTTGTCCCTCCGCGATGGCTTCCCTGTCTGCTGACAAGAATCGCATGCCCTGCAATACGATTTTAGAATCCTTATGCACCATCAGCCACCACAACCCTACACACAGAATCTTCTGCGCGGTTTCTCTTCCTACATAGTGTCCTCCCACCACTCCTCCATGTGCTTCGGTGTGGATGATAGATCGTCCAAACTTTGAAACATATCGGTGCAGTATTTCATCGAAGCCCATCTTATAAAAGTGTCCTATGATTATAGAAAAATCAGTTGTGCGGACCACCAATTCCTTTTTCTACTGTGTATAATATCCCTCCGGGGTTGTACCAGTGGTTAAAAACTGGATTATGTCAACAAAGTGACCGTCTATGACACATACAAAAAAGAGCTACGCATCCAACAATCCTTCTTCCAAACTAGTGGGTTCTTCGCCTAACTCAATTCTAGATAGATGATCTGGTCTCGCATTCAATCAATCGTGCTTGGCAATCACCTCAAAATCATATTCCTGAAAGAGAAATGACCACCTATAGATCTTGCCCCCCCCCAACACAGGCTTGTTGACCATGTACTTGAGAGCAGAGTGATCTACATACAATTTGAAGTGTGGGCCTAACAGATAATGTCGAAATTTTTTTATCGCATAGACCATCATCAACCCTTCACACTCTATAGTTGAGTATTTCTTCTCTACCTTTGATAATTTATTGCTCACGAAGGCTATGGGATTATCAATCTCTCCTTCACCTGGCTGGGTCAATACCGCACCCAACGCAATACATGAGGCATCCACATGAACATGATATTATTTCTTCTAGTTTGGGAACACTAAAATGGGTGTAGTCACCATATTTTCCTTTAACACCTCTAGACTATGCTGACACTCCTCATCCCAGCAGAAAGTTGCGTCCTTATTTAGTAATTTCTCCATTAGCATAGTTATCTGTGCATAAGATTTCATAAACTTCCTATAGTATTCGGTGTGACCCAGGGTTGAGCACATCTTATTTACATCCTTAGGAGCCTCTAAATTGACAATAACAACTATCTTTAGAGGGTCGACCATTAATCCTTGTTTCTTCAAATTCAGGGGAATCTGGTATCTACGACAAGTATCCAACATAAGGTGCAGAATCACAACGTGACGCTTTACCAACCCAAACAAAATTGAGTCATCAAAATACACTTCTAAGAATTTATGGATGAACTCTTTAAAAGTTGCAATTACAACCCTTGTGAAGGTCACGGGTGCATTCTTCAGTCTAAAAGGCATTACTGTGTATAGGAAACATCTCGACTCCATCGTGAAGGTGGTCTTGCTGTGATCCTCTGGCGTGATATTAATTTGGTGGTACCTCGAGAACCCATTAGTGAATGAATAAGATTCCCACCCTCCAACATTCTCCGAAACTTCATTTGTAAATGGAGTTGGAAATGGGTCATGAACACATGCATCATTGAGCTTTCTCAAATCTATGAATATCCTGATTTCACCTTGTTGCTTCTTTTCCTGAACAACCATAGGGATTACTCAATTATACTCTTCCACTGGCTCAATGATTCCAGCCTCTAGCATTTTGTCCATCCGTTTGTGCACCTTCTCCTTATACTTGGGATTTATATGGTAGGGTCTCTGTTTCATGGGCTTCACATCGGGATTTAGAGTGATCTTCATTACACCCAGATCCCCTACTATTCCCTTCAGATCTGAGAACTTGGTAGGAAACAAGTCCTAATATTCGTGCAGTAGCTCCGAAACTTTATCAACTGTATCTTCATCCCAATAATTGCCTATCTTTGCAAACTTAGGCTACACGTCAAATCCAATGTTTACTTGCCTGGTCTTCAAAGGTTCTATTATATCAGGGTTTGCTGCTTTGGGCCCTTCAACCTCACGTTGTCCCTCAGACTCTGGAATGTTGATATTTCGTGGACCATCTTCTTCTTCTACATTCACATTGTAGCATTCCAGTGCATGGCGCAATTGTGTATTCTAGTATGGGTAAACCCATTCTACCAGTTCCTTAGGCGTCTTGAAGATCGCGACATTAATTTCCTGAAGTGCTTCATCAATACATGCAAACCCATCCTCAAAGTTGAAAGTTAACAAGAAACTTTCCCTGAGGATATCCCACTTGGACGTCCCATGGCATAGCTCTGTTTCCAAGTACCAATTCATTAGAATAGTATCTAGGGTGTGACAAAATATATGCACCCATTCCAGTTGAGGCTCTTCTCCCCAAGATTTAGTCCATCGCACCAAGTGCTCCAATAGTGTTGGGTCCCTATAATATTAGTGATTACCCTATTACTATTGTAGTTGCATCCCTTATTAATATTGTTGTGCCCCTATTATCCCCATATTGTTATCACTGTGCCCCATAGAATCCCTCTATTGTTATTTTTGTGGCTTTATATTATTATTGTTAGGTCAGCTAGGTTATATTGTGAGTCCTTAGACTCTTATATATAGAAAGGAGGTTTTGTCATTTGAATCATCCAAGAATTGTTCATTTATGTAATGTAAAGGAGGTTTCCCCCTCGAAGAGGCTGAATTCTAAGGCGTTGATCTATCTTTTCTATATTTTCTTGAGCTGGTTTCATAACATTTGGTATCAGAGCTTTGGATTCTAGGGTTTCGCTGCTCCAAATAGGTCATTGTGGAATTTTCACTATAACCTTTTTTCTGCGACATTTCAGAAGCTAAAAACAAAACCCATTTGAGAAGACATCGCGTTGAACCTCGGGTCCAAATTTCAGAGCTTTTCGAGCTATATTTGCGGAGATATGATCTGAGGAAGTTGGTCTTTTTGCAGACTCCTGAATTACATTCCAAACAGGTGACCTGGGGAAAATCATCATAACTTTCTCTTTGAGCATTGGATTGAAATTTCATTAGAAGTTGCAGAAAGAGGACAGACTATAGTTTCTTGTAGATATTTTTTAGATCCAAAGGTCAAAACAGTGACTCGTGGCACGTCGTACAAGTTCGCTCTACTGAACTAGTCTATAATCAAGTCATTGTGGGAGATTTCGCATAACTCTTCCTTGGAGAATCCAATTTGGGTAAGACTGGTGGAATTGGAAAGAAGACATAGAGGGCTACTTTAGATTGCAATTTCAAAATTGGATGATCAGAATTTACAGAGATACATCAGAGGCAATATCGAGCTCCTACAAAGTGAAAAAATGTGTGTAGATTTTTTTAAATTTTTGCTTAAGCTTGGTCTGAAAATTTATTTGAAGGAATTCAAAGGGAATAGTAGAGCATTATTATTGGTATCTGATGCCCCGAGGAAAGAAAATGCAAACACCTAGTAAGTAACCTGAATGCTCTAGCATGACTCATGAAGAAGAGGAAGAAATGCTACATGATATATCAAAATTACAAGAACAAGTGCAACAAATGTCACTCTCACAAAAGCTAACAAAATCTAAGATAAATGGTGTGGAATCTAAGATAAAGGGCGTGGAAGCTAAGATGGATGATTTGAAGATAGATTTGAAGACAGATTTGAAGAGAGACATGACAGATTTGAAGACAGACATGGCAGATTTGAAGACAGATTTGACAAATTTTCTACAAGAAATACTTACTAATGGTGAAAAGGTAGTAAAGGAAACTTATGATGCGAAAAAAAGAAATGTTAATCATGATTTCCTAGACTCTAATGTGGGATCGAAGACCCACCATATTCCAAAAATCGATATGAGGAAGTTTGATGGCAAGGATCCCACAACATGGATATTACAGATGGAGCAATTTTTCGATCTCAATAATGTGCAAAACACACAAAAAGTACATATTGCAACTTTATATTTGGAACCAAATTAGTTTGTATGGTATCAATGGCTTTGCTCTCATAAACAAATTATCACTTGGGCAATTTTTACGGAAGAACTGACAACACATTATGAGGATACAAAAAGAAACACTTTTTTTAGCCAATTGATAAGTCTCAAACAAAAGGGTTCAATAATGGAGCACATTGAGGAGTTCCAAAAATTGAACATAAGGGTAAAAAATATTCCAGAGGAGTATAGGATTGATGTGTTCATAGGGACTTTAAAGGATAATATCCAACATGATGTTCACCTTTTGGAACTTGATTCATTAGAGAAGGCATTCAGGTTAGCAAGAAAAATGGAAAGCAAAATTATGGCAACCAGGAAGCATACCACTCACAACTATAAAGATGGAAGTGTTGTTGCCCCTAATATTCCACAACCTATAAGGTTGACACCACAACAATTGGAAGAAAAAAGAGCAAAAGGGCTTTGTTACAGTTGTGATAGCAAATACACTAAAGGTCATAAGTGTGCTAAGAAGAAATTATTATACATAGATTGCGAAGAGGAAGAAGAAAAGGAGCAAGAAAGGCCAAAAGAAGAGGATATACTCCAGGAACAAAGCCTAGATAAAGAAGAAATGAATGCAGCCATATCTTCTTACATCCAGCACCAGAGTGTCAAGTGATGGTTGCAAATGGAGGAACAATAAATTGCTCTGGAAAGTGCCATAATATCAAGCTATCAATGGGAGAATATGTATTGACTAGCCCAGTTCTTTCCATTCCAATGGGAGGTGCTGATGTCGTACTAGGAGTCCAATGGCTACAATCCTTGGGTACAATAGCTTTTAATTTTCAAGAAATTTTCATGAAATTTTCTATGGAAGGAAAGGAAGTTGAATTAAGGGGTATTGCAGGGAAACCGGGAAAGATAATCAGCTCTAACGGTATGACAAAGCTTCTTAAAAAGGAACAAAGGGGTGTAATTGCACAATTATGTTCGCTAGATGTTTCCACATTGCAATCATCTATTTCTTCAGATCTCCAAAAAGTCTTGGACAATCATTCCAAGGTATTTGAGACTCCCAAAGGTCTCCCACCTATTCGTGATCATGATCATGCTATTCATCTGATTCCAGGAAGTGTTCCTCCAAACATCAGGTCATACAGATATCCCTATGCCCAAAAGAGTGAAATTGAATGTATGGTTGTAGAAAGGCTAGAGGCTAGTATAATTCAACCGAGTCAAAGTTCTTTCTTTGCTCCGGTAGTATTAGTGCACAAGAAGGATGGATCATGGCGCATGTGTCCGGATTATAGGGAGCTCAACAAGCTCACTATTAAAGATAAGTTTCCCATTCCCGTCATTGATGAATTACTGGATCAATTGCATGGATCAATTTACTTCACCAAGTTGGATCTTTGATCAGGATATCATCAAATCAGAATGAAGACTGAAGACATTCTAAAAACAACATTTAGGACTCATGAGGGTCATTATGAATTTTTGGTCATGCCTTTTGGCCTTACCAATGCACCTTCAACATTTCAAGGTTTGATGAATTCCATTTTCAAACCATTCCTTAGAAAATTTGTGTTAGTATTTTTTGATGATATACTAATCTACAAAAAGTCTTGGAAGGATCATGTTGAACATGTTGACAGGGTGCTACAACTATTGAAGGAGAAACAATTATATGCAAAAAGATCCAAATGTTTCTTTGGAGTACAAGAGGTGGAATATCTGGGTCATATTGTATCTCATGAAGGAGTTAAGGTAAACCCTAGCAAAATTAAAGCCATTAAGGAATGGAAAATCCCCACATCCATAAAGCATCTACGAGGATTTCTCAGGTTGACAGGGTATTATCGCAAGTTTGTTGAAAATTATGGGAGAATAGCAGCACCTCTAACAACATTATTGAAGAAAGATTCATTTTCATGGACTCCATAAGCAATAAAGGTCTTCGAACATCTTAAAGAGGCAATGTGCCAAGCACCGATCTTAGCTACAATGGACTTCACAAAAACCTTTATTGTGGAATGTGATGCTTCATGAAATGGAATTGGTGTTGTTTTAATGCAAGATGAAAGACCCATTGCTTTTGAAAGTCATCCAATCAAGGGAAAGTTTTTACACAAAGCTATTTATGAGAAGGAAATGTTGGCAATACTCCATGCACTTAAGAAATGGCGACCCTACCTAATGGGAAGACACTTCAAGGTAAAAAAAGATCATGATAGCCTTAAATACTTCTTAGAACAAAGATTATCCTCTGAAGAGCAACAAAAGTGGGTCACAAAGATGTTGGGTTATGGCTTTGAAATCATCTACAAAAAAGGGAAGCAAAAATGTGGTGGCAGATGCACTCTCAAGAAAGGATGAGGATGTGGAAGCATTGTTGTGCGCCATTTCTATTATCCAACTAGATTGGATAAATGAAGCAAGGGAGGAATGGAAGAATGATGAAGAAGTGTGGGCACTTATTCGAAAGTTACAACAAGGTTCCAGTACGTCTGATACATTTAGTTGGAAAAATGATTCTTTATGGTACAAAGATCACTGATACCTCTGTAAGAATTCCCAACTAAAACAAAAGATTCTTATGGAATTGCACACTTCTCCCTTAGGAGGGCACTCAGGATTTTTAAAAACTTACCACAGGGTTAAGAAGGAATTTTTTTGGGATGGCCTTAAATCAGATATTCAAAAATTTGTGGCAGAATGTTTGGTTTGCCAACAAAATAAAGTTGAAACAATTAAGATACCGGGTCTATTACAACCTTTATCCATTCCAAACCAACGTTGGGAGGAGGTTTCAATGGATTTTATCACAGGTTTACCCAAGTTTGAGGGAAAGAGTGTCATCATGGTGGTAGTTGACAGACTTACCAAGTATGCACACTTGTTTCCATTATCACATCCATTTAAAGCCAGTACAGTTTCTACTGCATTTATGGAAACAATTCAAAAGATACATGGAACCCAAAGATTATTGTAAGTGACAGAGATCTCATTTTCACTGGAAATTTTTGGACATAATTATTTTCTTGTCTTGGTACTTAGTTAGCTCATAGCTCAGCTTATCATCCTCAATCTGATGGGAAAACTGAGATAGTAAAAAAATGTTTGGATGGATATCTTCGTTTCTTTATATATAATAAATAGGCACAATGGGTCAAATGGTTGCCTCTGGCTGAATGGTGGTATAACACTTCCTTCCATACAACAACGAAAATGACCCCATTTATGGCACTTTATGGATATCAGCCACCATCCATCACATCATATTTAAGAGAAAATTCTAGGGTTCAAGCAGTAGAACATCACATCGAACATCAACAACAAGTCCTCCAACTCTTAAAGGATAACGTCATGTTGGCATAGAATAGAATGAAACAACAGGCAGATCAACATCATAGCGAAAGAAGTTTTGATGTAGGTGATTGGGTATTCCTACGGCTACAACCATATAAGCAAATGTCCCTCAAGCAAGCTAAGAAGGATAATAAATTATCAGCAAAGTATTGTGGTCCATACAAGGTGTTGCAAAAGATTGGTACTATGGCATACAAATTGGAGCTTCCTGCAGCTTCCCGATTGCACCTAGTTTTCCATGTTTCATGTTTAAAGAAGGTTATAGGCGACAAGCTCCAAATTCAAACAATATTGCCAGAACTTGACGAGGAAGGAAAAATTATATTGGAACTGGAAGCAGTCATAGAAATAAGAACTCGACAGCTATGAAATTGATCAATTTCGGAGTATCTTATCAAGTGGAAGAACTTATCCGCTGAAGATTCCACATGGGAGGATGAGAATTTTATACAGAAGCATGCAGAACTACTCAAGCTTTGAGGACAACACTTTTTTGAAGGAGAGGGGCATGTTGGGTCCCTATAATACTAGTGATTACCCCATTACTATTGTAGTTGTATCCCTTATTAATATTTTTGTGCCCCTATTATCCCCATATTGTTATTACTGTGCCCCATAGAATCCCTCTATTGTTATTTTTGTGGCTTTATATTATTATTGTTAGGTCGGCTGGGTTATATTGTGACTCCTTAGAATCCTATATATAGAAAGGAGGTTTTGTCATTTGAATCATCCAAGAATTGTTCATTTATGTAATGTAAAGGAGGTTGCCCCCTCAAAGAGGTTGAATTCTAAGGCGTTGATCTATCTTTTCTATCTTTTCTTGAGCTGGTTTCATAACACATAGACCATCCTTTCCAATGTATTTTTCATTCATATGGGTATTAGCGTACCCAAACCTCAACTTCATCATTCACTTGTATTATTTCCAATCAGTGAAGTTATCCTTATGCGTACCCCACTAAAGGGCAGACGTAGCACGCAACACCAGATCAAGAGCCTAGAACTGATGCTCTTCTGGCACCTCCTTTTCAAACTTATCTAGAAACAAAATAACATCATCTAAGCCACCATAATGAGGAAGATTTCTTACCTTTGTGGATACACACCGAAGCGAGTTTGTCATCATATTTCAACTTAGCATTGAAACTTCGTGCAACCTATTCTACTAGTGCTCGAGTTATTCATTTCAATTATCTCCTGGAGCCCTTCCGCTGCCTTCCTATCCCGCAACATCTTCATCCATGTTTTCAGAAAAGTATCCAATGGCAAGGGATCCACGTCTTGCGCTTCATCATTTCTAGTTGGTTTCTCACGAATTCCTGATGTAGAAGCCTCAGCGAAGTTATTCTTGGCCTCCATAAAAGTTTCTTTAGCCTTGTTGAGATAAAATCTGACCTCTTTTTCTACAGCCTTGCGCACCCAACCTTTAGTTTTTGGCTACTTTCCTTTATCCTCTCTTGTGGCAATACCGCTTCGTGTCACGATATTGATGCTATGGTCCTCTTCGCAAGGCTCCACCCTCATCATCTATATTTTTTGCGTGGGTTGTTGCGTCTTTTTCTCTTGCATCTTGGCTATCAGGACTGGGAAGTCTTCTATTATATGATCAAACTATCTGCAATACTAATAGGATGGATGTGTTGGGTTCTGAAATTCACACGCAAAATGACTTGATTCTCCAGAGTTATAGCAAATTATTTGTCCACGGCCTCTACCATCCCCTCCTCCACGTCCTCTTTTGTGGCCCTGGAATCCTCTGTGCGCTGCACCTGCACCTTGATCTTGAGGCCGATTTTCTGCCTACATTTGATATGTAGGGGTTCACTCCATCATTAATTTGTAGCTTCTTCAGTTTCGCTCGTCATGCCCGACCGATATATAGAAGGTACAAAACAACTGTTGCGGAGTCTATACAAACTTTTGCAGGAGGTGACAATGGTCAGTTGCATGTTTCCCAACTATCTGGCAGATAACACACCATAAGGGTACTCCCTTGCTCAGTCCCACAGTGTTCTCAGTCTTCAAAGGAACAAGACCTCCTTCAATCAGGTAATTCTAATAAATAGAACAATGATCATGCTCATGTACCTTATATTTACATTTTATGCACCTAACTTCTACACGCATCTCAGGTTGAGCTTCCTTTCTTGTCTTCAAGCTCTACAACTCCATGTGTAGGCTTGCAATCTGCGACTGAATATATTGTACTCCAACATTCGTGTCCTGCATTGGTGAGGCTTCCAACCTCATCGTGATCTCCACAAATTCTTCTTGCGTCCCTATTTTTTGTTGTGATAATGGTAACCTCAGATGAGGCAATAACAAAACAATGTACGAGTCTCTGTGTTGATCATCCGTGATATTCATATTAGCCTACCGGATTAGGAATTTTAGCATCTGAACAAAGTCCCACACAGACTCATTTACCTGCTATTGTATTTCCTTAAAATCTATTACAGAATGCACCTGAGACTTAGGATTTTTAAATTCATTGTTTAGTGCCTATTGAGTCTCCGCCAATGTTTCCCTGGGTTGATCCATACAGAACTTGATATACCAAGTCAATGCCTTGTCCTATAGCGCTTTGACCAACTTTTATTTCTTCATATTATCGTTAGTAATCTACTATGATATGCATACAACATCTGCAACGAACCAAAATTATTCGAGGTCGTTAGTCTCCACACACTTAAACACAGGTATCTTCGTTGTGTTTGCCATGTTGAATGGTTGATGCGGAGGAGGAGGTGGACGTGCAGGTGTATGTGACAGAGGTGGAGTAGATGGATGAGGTATCCCCGCGATACCCTTCCTTACCAACTATAATGTGCTTCACGGTGTATTCATAATAGTTCCTTTGTTGTTGCTAGAGTAAGATCCTAACAACGAAGTGTATTTAGAGCCTGATTCTCTGTTTCTTCTGGAGGGTTTTTCGCTTCACATAGTCCCAAACATCAATGTAATGGAATAACCCATTTTTCACACAACAACATCTTAATCCAGGTTTTGAGAGATTTTAAGTACTTACCTCTTGGTTGCTTGAAGAACCTGTGCTCTGCTTCACTATAGTTGATGGTCATATCGATCGCTAGCTCAGTGATGAATCCTCCTAAGATACAATTAATCCAGTGATCAACGACCCACACGATGTTATTTTCTGAAGCTTCCAAGCACTTTACTAGTTTTGGGGTCCACATAATAGGGCCGTCAAGCCTCCATGTACCCTGACTATCCGCTAATCTGGATAGCCACTCATGTAGTTCGTAAGGAAAGAAACAAAAGAAGGCTTTAGTCTCATCTGTGTACAGGTATCTATTCAACCATTATTCCTTGGATAATGCAGGTTTTGTTCTTCTGAGCTGAAAATGCATGCAACTTCTGATTGATCCACTTCTCAATTTCTTTCATAGTAGGGAACCACTTATTTGACATCACACATTCCTCAGACAGATCCTGGTCCTGGAAATATAACCATTTCTTGGATTGATGGGGCCTGACCCAAGTTCAACGTTATCCGCGCCAACCAACACAACCCTAACTACTGGCCCTTTCGGAAACAACCTGTGTAGCATAGACTTCAGTCTCACCCGAAGAAGTATTGGGGGATGAAAAAACCAGGTTTCTACATCCAGAGGTCATTGTGATAGGTTCCTGCAATCCTTATGGATTAGATCTACTTTGCGCATCCTTCACCCTTCCGAAGAGACAATTACTGCAAATGCACTTAAACAACTTCTCGACCTTCACGAAGGTTCTTAATTATTATTGACATGCATAAATATTATAGATCTAATATTTTCATGCAAAAAATAAGAATTAATTCATATAAATCATAACATAGAGTGAAGATACAAAACTTGCAGAAGTAATAAATAAGACCTAGATGCATCAAAATTGGCTCAAAACTATCTTTTTTAAGTATAATCAATCCCGTACAAACTTAGTTTCCCTACGCACTCAACTGCAGGAGCCTTCCCTTTTCACCTAAGAACAGGAAACAAACATTTCCCGTCTTAGCTTACTTACCCTTAACAATGATCTTCTCCAAAAAGTTACCTCCTTTTTAGACTCGCTATGACTCATCTATATATAGCATTTTGCTTACAATACCATGGTTTGCGGACCATGGGTGGGTCTCAAAACCTTCCTATCATTTAGCCACCTAAGGGACTAAAGCCACTTTGACTCACACTAGCTCCGCGCTCCACTTCCACATTTCACGGAGATATTACATATTATACAAAAATTAAACCAAAATTTGACCAAAACTTAACCACAGGGACCCTATCCCAACATGCAACCACTTAAATTGTTGAAGATATTTCCTGAGATAGTAATCACAGTTACTCAACAACTTCTTTAATTCAGTGTCCAACATACAATTGCATGTCTAGATCACTTGATCAAATAAACAATTGTGAATTTTCTTTGAACAAGGGCCTAAAGTATCTATGGTTATTTTGTAATCCAAGCAACAAATGTGACTTATAGAGGAACTCAGTTATAAGTTTTCCTTCTTCAAATGAAGAATTCGCATAGTTGTACAAAAACATATTACTGCAAGGGATAAGAAAATGACTCCCTTACTTTTGTAATAATTCAAACTATTCAATTGTTCACATAATTTTTTACAACAAAATTTACTTCTTCAATGATGACAGAGATAACCTTACTACTGGTAAGCATTCTTGAAGCAATTCCCCAGATATCTCTAACAACAAATGTGTCCTTTCCAATGTGAAGACTACTTACATTGCATAAATCTAGATAAACAAAAATATGAAGTTAGTTAATTCCTTTAGCTGCGATATACTGTCATTCAGAGATTCGTTCTTGGAAACAAATCAAGGTCTGGAAATTTATTGGTTGTTGATGTCTCGAAATATTGCTACTGCTCTTGTCCACTAATGCCATGAAATGTCATCTACTGTTTTGGTTCACTTTGATAAGTGGATGTCAAATAGACTTTAATTTGAGTGATTATAGACTGCAAAATTTTATTTGAAGGTCGAGGATAGGCTTTCTTCAAATGAAAGATATATGTTTCAAAACTTCATTCATCCATAAATCAATGATGGCCACCAAATAAAGAAGGATCAATGGGTTCATGTTCTATAAAGTTCCAAACTCATAGGTTTGAATGCTCCTTACTGTTATACAAAACGGGCCCTAACTTATGCCAAAGAGACACAGAGGTCTAAGCCGATCTTCAAGTACATTGCAACACATGGATATGCCAGTGCTGCAAGATTAACCTCAAGCTATCTTAGTGGGAGTTCTTCAATTTAGTTCCGTTCAATTGTAGAGAAAAGAGAAATCAACCAACTTTAGAATTTCATGCAAAATTCGTTAATGCCCCTTCTTGGATTAACTTGCTCTAAATTCTAGATTGATCATGCATATGTGCAAAGCACCATGTGGTTATACGTTTAGTCTCTAAGAATATATTGTAATCACTGCGATCAATGAAGACATAAGATCCCACTATGATGTGATTTATTGGAATGCCATTGGAAAACCCATACAGACGAACCCTATCTACAGGATGTACTGAGGCCAAAAGTAGAGGGGTGAAATACTATATGTAGTGCAAAGATATTGGGCCTAATATGTTGCTCTAATTGTAGAACAACTCAAGAAGGTTGTGGAATAAATTACAATTTGGTGATTTAACCGAGCCAAAAAAAATTTAAACAAGATAGGGGTGAGTGGTTTCATTCAACATGACTTGTAGCCTAAGTAGAACCATTAACATACAATAATCATGGCATTGATTTTCTCTAGTGATATCTGCAAACATAAAATTAAACCCCAATGAATCCCAAAAAAAAATTCAACCCAATAACCCAAGCAACTATCTCAACATAAATCAGTTTTATATCGAGACTCTTCATTTCTCCCAGAGCTGCTGAAGATGTTGAATTCCTCCAATTTCAACTGGCCGCAAGAAAGAACAAACATCATGGCCATTGTTTTCTCATAGCACATTGAGAGGGAAATAAATCACTTATAAAGTTTTTGAAGATCCAAGGTTAGCTGACTTTTAATAGGAGAGAAATATCTATTTCAAAAATTGAAACTGTAAAAAACATATTGGAGCCACAACCTATGGTACCAAATATCCAACATGTAAATAACATGATCATAAGTTTTATGTTTTGAAAACTTTCCACAAGATATCTTGTTACCTATAAATTTTAATTTAATCCATAACAAAAGGTCCTTAATATTTGAACTTTATTTTAGCCATAGTAAATCATCCAGATCATTAATATGCTTGGGATTTTATTTGTAATGAGGATGCATTATCTTTTACCATGTATATCACTCAAACTTTGAAGACCCACAAGATGCTCCACATATCAAAAAAATTGGTATGAAGAGGAGAATTTTATGGCTAGGATCATGAAGGAAAACTCACTGGTTTGTTTCTCCAAAATCTCCAACAAAAGCAGGGCATGAACATCATCCAGAGAATCCAAACCCTAGATCTAGGGTTTCATGACTGCATCATCTAGTTGCGTCATCCTGTGGCATAATCCCATCAAATTGACATGAATGTCGATATCAACACTCATTTTACTTCCTGCACCTTCTTGTACCCGCTACACCTACACCCACTTTGACATCAATGAAAACATTCTCAAAAATAATGATCTACCTCATGTAAAAAGATTATAATTATATTTGAAGAATTGGAGATGTGGCACAATATGCAAATTTTCGATTGGGAAGCCAAAAATTAGCAAGTTTTGTCAAAGTTGTCATAACTTTCACTTGATACATCAAATTATGATTGGACTTGTAAAATTAAAAAGAAGACATATTAGAGTATTATAGAACAAAAAATCAGATTTAGAAGGGTTCAAATCTCAAAGATATGTCAAGAAAAAGGTTAGCCATACAAATATTCTATAAATTAGTATTTTAAAGGTATGTAACTTACAAGTGACATAAATTTTTATTAGAAGATCAACATCAAAACAACGCGCAAATCAACATCACAGTGGAAAATAATTTGAAGTAGGGAATTGGGTATTATTGAGATTACAATCATACAAACAGATGTTCCTTAAGCAACAAAAGGAGGAAAATAATTTACCACTGAGGTATTATGGCCCATATAAGATGTTGTAGAGGATTGGAAATATGGTTTACAAATTGGAGTTGTCTCCATATTCACATGTACATCCAACATTCCATATTTCTTACTTAAAAAAGGTAATTTGAATGAAAATATCTCAGTCCAAACTATTTTACTAGAGATTAATTAAGAAGGGAAAGTCATACTAGAACTAGAAACAATCCTAGAAACAAGTATTAACAAGTTCAGAAATTTAGCAATTATTGAGTACCTCATCACATAGAAGAACTTAGTAGTGGAAGAAGTGACATGGAAATATGAGTTGTTCATGTATAAATACCCACAGATAGTTAAGTGCTGAGGAAAACACTTGTTTGAAGGGAGGGGGCCTGGGGGGAGGGTGGGGGGGAGAGTGGGGGGGAAGGGGGCGGGGGGGGACACTGATATTTAACATATCTATATCACAAGCCTGATCACTACGCAAGATCCATTATGGACGTGTTGTCATTCCACATGGCAACACTAACATGTCATGTAACACGTGTCAATTGAAATTAGTATTTTTAGATATATAAGAAACATTTTTTGCATGACACATAATATTTAACCATCACTACCACATCATCACCATCATCATGTCACCTTCTTTCCATGTCACTCAAATCATATAAGCTATTGGATATTGGCTTTTTCCAATCTAATATTATAACAAAGATGAAGATCAATATCTAGTGTCCTGATATCAGACCTTCTCATATTGGTACCGAATGTTGTGTACATGAAGCTATTACACATCATTTTGTCACTGTCCCTGTACTCCCGGTTCCTCGATCCTGGAGGACAGCTACAGTGAACCTCATATGTTTTCCTATCATGAAGAACATGTCTTTACATCCCTCTTCATTGGCAAAACATTTCCCTCTCACATCATTTCCCAAGAATATTCCTTCAAACTCCGTTTTCAAGGCTGACGCTATCCCTCAGTTTTTTCCCTGCTCCAATTTGCAGAGTCTAACATTGAGCCTAGCGCTGATCAGTTCTGGTAATCCATCCATGACCTGTGCCAACCCACTTTTGAAAAGTTTTTAAAAATGGAGTCGAAGCTTCTAGGTCTAGAAGTTTCGAGAACAGAAGTCTGGTAAATGGTTAGTCGAGATAGAGTCGAGAGAGACTGTTTGGGCTCCTTTACCCTATTAAAATGGAACAAACCAAAAGGGATAAGACCTCTCCCATCATAATAGGATCCATATCCCCTCTCTCAAGCTATATAAACTCCCCCTTTTCTAACCTTAGCTAGATAATGAAAGGGCTAGGATAATCTGCAAAATCTTGATAGAAAAACAACTCTTAAGAGCCTTACCCTTCTATTTTGTGCTTGTAAAGGGAGAATAAGCTTGTAGTTTGTTTGGTTTGGAGCGAAGAGGAAGAAGCCTTGAACATCCATTGTTTGAGGTGAATCATGAGATGCTAATAGTGGTGCTGGAACCTGGACACGTCAAAGGAATCCTGCAATGCTAAGGAGAAGGTTGTACTTTCCTTTTTGTCATAATAATATAACTAATATTTTGTTTCCTATATTGTTTGCATATGCTATTTGGTAACTTAAGACTCCTTAGCCTATTAAGTAGGTTGAATCTATTGTATTCTCTCATGTGTGCTTTGGTTTCTTGTCTATTTGTTTTAGGTGCTTGATTGACATTAAGGCACTGATCACTGGAGCAAAGACACGAGGACTTCATCAAACAAGGATAAGCGATACAAGAGGTAGGATCTTATCCATTCTCAATCTAAAGGAACTTATGCCAGATTTTCTTGTTTGTGGCTAGAACCTCTCCCCTGGGCTAGAGGGATTGTCTTTGTTCGCAGAGAGAACCTTCCTACTCCACAAATTAGCAATCATACTGGGGAACCCGTCCTTATCTTTGGATTGTTTTTCATTTCATGATTTGTGACAACTTTTCTTGTTTCTCTTTATCTTTTGTAATATATAATTTACGTTATCTACTGCTTTAATTTTTGAATTTAGAGTGACAGGTCTGGTTTTGGCTTGTGGAAAATTTTCTTTTTTCTTTAAATCCCTCGATCACTGCTGTTAATTTTCTAATAGTAGGGTCGACCAACACGAGTTCCTCTTGAACAGTCCCGCCACAACCCCTTATGGCACTTGTTGCTAGTTAGATAGTCATGCCGATTCCTGTAGGTTAAAATCAAGGTTTCTTTTAAATCATTGCCAGTGTGTCTTGTCCTCATAGATTTTGTTTCTTGGCTTGTTTGCCTTTATTCTTCCTAGCTAGAATTCTTTGTTTGCTGGGTTTGATTGATTGATTGGCTTGAAGTTTCATTTCTTGATTTTTTTAGTTTTTTGGATGGTTTCTATGACCCTAGGGCATCTAGGTCAATTACCGTTCATTTGTTTGTTTACTCATTGTGTCAAGTTTTTGATTTGCTGCTTCATTTAATCTATCTTTCAGTCGCAACATCTTCATTGCTTCATTTTCAATTGAATGAGTGAAAGAGTCTTGTTTTTCTCTTATTTTGAGTGTCTCTTTTCTCTTTCTGAGCATAGATTACATTACTTGGTTTGTCGATTGAAGCATTTATGTGTTTGGTTTGTTCGATTTAGGGAAGAATTTGCTTTTAGTTTCATATATCATGCTTTGGATTCGATCGATGCTTGTTTGTTCAGAGTTGTGAAAATTTTCATTAGAGTTCTTTATGTGAAAGATTCATTTTTCATTTTATGAAAAGAAGAACATCATTATAGTTTACTTAAGAGAAAATATTGCATTAGTAGCATTATTGAGAAGTTGGAATTGCATCATCATAGGCATGAGAAATGAAATAATTTTTTTTTGTTTTTAAAGGAAGATTAAGTGCATTTAGGACATGTATTAGTAAAAGATTTCATTCTTTGGTTGTTGTGTTGATTTTTTTTTCTCTATCCCTCAATTAATGTAAACTTTCATCGAAGACAAAGATTTCTTTTCTCATATAGCTGCATATAGAAGTTTTCAGGTGACAGTGGTAGGACCTTGGAATTGAAACCTAATTCAAGATCAATCGTTAAAATTTATTGAATTAACCTAAGGAAGAATTGAAACTAAACAATTACATTTAGTGGTCTAGGCTAGAGATGTGTTCCGACATATTTAAACCTAGCAACTGTTGTTAACTTTAGACAACGCTAGTATGGACTTGTGCTCCCCGTACCGTCGTGTATATAAAGGGAGACCCCACTAGGTTTTCAATTGTTTATCCATAGGAAGCCAAGTCTGCTACCTTGTAAATGTGATACACTGAACACATCATTCGGGGAGATTTCCTACTCATACATTTCGGTTCGCTTGGAGGTATTTTGCAATTCACGGTTACTTGGTAATCCTTTATGCCTAGAGTACCCCGAGTAGTCATTTTTGATATTTACTGACTCTTTAAATTTGAAAAGATCATTGAGCACTTGTCCTTTCGATCTTGTTAAATCTGAAAGTAACTAGAGTCACCTTTCGTCCTTTTCTCAACTCTTAAAACATGAAAAGGAAAAGTTTTGTTTCAGTGTCTTAGAATTAACTGCCCACGAAATATTATTAGTTAAAGTTATCTTCCTTAGTGATTCTTTAAGGTTGATTCCAATGGAAACATTTCCGGAGTTTACGAGTCAAGTATTCCCCTCTGATGGGAGTCTTGGTCCTTTTCCTTCTTTTGGAAACGCTGGTGCTCCTTATATGGCAACGTTGTCCCTTCCTGAGTTAACTATTGGTTTACCTATCTGGGTATTTTTTACCTCAGTGGTCCTGAGTGTCCCAACATCTATCCAACCATCTCTTTCACCTGAACAACACCATGTTGATTCTAAGGTTGACCTCTCACCTTCTTCACCCTCCTCTTCTACTTTGCCTTGTGAAAGTTTGAAATCCAGTAACCAGGAGGCTAAGAAGAAGAAGAAGAAGATGAAGAAGAAGAAGTCAGATAAGTGAGAGGCCAACCATGCAACTATTTCTCCAAATGCACTTCCCATCAACAAACCTTTCGATCTTTTGTGGAAGATAAAATTCCCTTGTAGGTTATGTAAGGGTGACCATCTCCTTTGAGGCTGTCTTGGTATTCCCATAGTCTTAGAGGTATGGTCTCAAAATCTAGATTGTCTATCCCCATCAACCTCTGGATATCATTTCGATGATACACCCTCGGCTAGCGATGGTAGGAAGAAGGGAAAATTTAAATTCCCCTATAGGTTATGTGAAGGAGAGAATCTTATTCACCTTTGTCCTCTTATGGATAAAGCTTCCAAGGTTTTGGAAAACCTTACAGCTCCTCAACCCCAACTTCCCATTGGTTATCAGAGGCTTTCTTATAACCCTCTCCTAGTTGGTAAAGAGATTGAATTGGATTCATCTCTTACCCATCCTACTCTTCCTGAGCATGACTCTCTTGTGTCTGTTCCTAACCAAGCATTGGTCGAAAAGAGTGTCGACTTGGCTCCACTTTTAGTTGTTCACTCTATTCTTGAAGATAGTAGTGATCATACTGCTCATGTTCTTCTCCTCTCTTGAGATTCTCATGAATCGAAGCATGTCCCTCCTGTCCCAGTTGTTCAGGAGAGTCCTTCTCCTATTCATGTAAAGCATGGGGGAAATCATATGATACCCCCACCAAGTAGTTTTGTTGTTTCTTTTGATTGGAGTCAATTGATTACATTCTGCCTCCTGACTTATGTGCCTTTCTAGATTATAGTACAAGCCTGTAATATGGTAGTATGTGGCACTCTATTAGATGAAGGCTCGTATATTAACATCATGTCTTCTACTACTTGGCAAGCTTTGGGATCCCCACAGCTTGTGCCTATCACCTAGAATCTGTTGGCTTTCAACGAAGGAGCCAATCAACCTTTAGGGATCCTTCCGAAGTTCCCTATTACATTGGGAGGAAAGACCATCTATATAGACATGATGTTAGTCCAAGGTCCCTTAGACTTCAATATTCTCCTTGGGCACGACTATGTTTATGTCATGGGAGCTCTTGTTTCTTCGCTCTTCCGTGTGGTTTGTTTTCCACAGGAAGGGAGAATAGTGACCATTGATGAATTATTGTTCGTTAATCACTAGATGGATACAATCCTACCATCATCCCCTATTGGTTCTCCTTTGCAAGCAACACCCTCCCCACCACATGTCAATTATCTAGCTACCCATTCTGTCTCCACATTTGCTGATGATCACGCAGATGGCATGGTACATTATGCATTGGGGGAATTGGAACCTGATCTATCATTTGTACCAGTTGGCATGTGTTCCTCCCAGAGCACAGTTCTCCCATCCAGTGAGGACCTCTTGGGGGCCATGTTCTCGTATGGTCCATGATCAACTATTACGAGGATAATTCTTTTTCTTGTCAACCTCATTAAAAAATGAAACAACTTATGAGGATAGTTCTTTTTCTGTATCAACCTCATTAAAAAATGAAACAACGTGTGAGGATAGTTTGTTCCTGTATCAACCTCGTTTAAAAATGAAACAAATGTTGAGGATAGTTTGTTCATGTATCAACCTCATTAAAAAATTAAACAAATGTCATGAGGATAGTTCCTGGTCTTGTTTCAACCTTGTTAAAAAATGAAACAAAGTGTGAGAGCATGATTCCTGGTCTCGTGTCAAGCTCCTTAAAAAATGAAACAAGGATTCCTGAGGATAGTTCTTTTATTGTGTCAACCTCGTTAAAAAATGAAACAACTCCCTTTTCCAAATTGAGTATTTGATTAAGAGCTCATCAAATTCCAGTCAATTCTTCCCTTGATCTCAAAAGTGAAACTTCATTCCATACAACTTTTAGCAACCCGATGTCTACTTCGGTGAATGAAATGAAGTTTGGGGGGGCATGTTCCTCAGCTCTCATCATGTTGGGGGCATGCCATTTTTTCATCCAAGCATATTTTTTTCACTTCAAGCTTGTGTGAACATGAAACCGAATCGAAGCATAGTTCCCTGTGGTTCAGGATTGTATAAAACTGAACCCATCATTCGCTTTCACTTTGTTGTTTTACCCTTCCTTGAGGAACCAGATCAATGAGTGGTTTTACTAGCCAGCAACTTGACCTCTTTGTTTTTGAGCAGTTCCACCATAACTTGAACCAATTGCTACCCTTTATACCACTCATTCCTCCAAGACGAGTCACCTTTAAGCTCTTTTATGACTTGTAAAAATTGAAAAGATTGCCACGTATTTTTCCCTTTTAGACTCGTTAAAGCAAATAAAAGTAGGGTGTCATCTTTGAGCTCTTTTTTGACTCTCAAAATATGAAAAGATTGCTGATATCTTATCGTTTTGAACTTGTTAAAGGCTGTGAAATGTCGTTTACCGAGTATATGTTTACCCCTTTTTTGGGTTGGGATAAAAATATTTATGAAAACGGTATACCTTAGTGAAACATGACTAGGAGATTCTCTTGAATATTTTTTTCTACCTTTTCGGGTTCGAGAGACAAATTTACGAAAAGGGACCTGTTGTAGTGGCTACAACCACCCTCCAAAATTTTGGCCTGCACCTAATTTCAGAGCCTCCCTTGGGAGTTTTGCTTGATGACTGCGCACCCTCTAGTTCACTCCGTGAGCCCGTGGGAGTCTTTGCATCCACCTTGCTTGTTCATTCCACCCAATTTTCTGCATGTTTGTGTCTAAGTCATGCTTGCGACGATGTTTTGGTTATGATCAAGGTCTTTGCTTTGTGTGTACTTGTTGTTTTCGCTATGAAAGCATTTTTCGCACTCACACACGGAGTCACATTCACTGTTGCACAAGCGTCGTCACGGTCAATCAATGATCAAGCATGAGTGTCGCGCTTGTCGATTGCACTATCAGTCACTCATGTTGAACATGTGTGTTTGGATGTTTTGATTCATTTCGTCGTCAAGTCATGTGAGTGTTGTTTACATGATCACCTATGCATCTTTCAATCTTTCACACACTTAGTCATTTTGCTAAAGATCTAACGACAGGACTCCCCTCTAATAGGTATACCATCACCCTACCATCAAATCGATCGAATATCACCTAGAAAAATGCAGAACCACCAAGAAAGTCTTTATGATCTGCACTGATCATAATCAATCCAATCAACTTTCATGCTGACCACCCGGACAGTCGGACCTGGCAGCCACCCTGGGACTGACTCCCCTCAAAAATTGCGTAGAGGCTACTGACCTTGCCCGCTCTGTTGACTGAGGAAATTATGCAGACATGCCCGACAGACACTAAGTGCCCATACCTGTCTCCCTCATAAAATTGTGCAATTTTCCTAGTCAGTCCTCCCAACAATCGACCAATTGCTCATCCAGGAAATTGCGCAGTTTTCATGAGCAGGCCTTATGCTTGATAACAGTCCAATCAGCTTATAAAATGCGCAGTGATGATCAGCAGGCTAGCCTATCAGCCTTAGTGAATTTTTCCTCACCAGCAGCTCCTAGCAGCAGACTGCCAATTCCCTCCAGGAATTATGCAGTTTCTGATACTAAGCACCTAACAGCTAACATGACTTGTAGCCTAAGTAGAACCGTTAACATACAAGAATCATGGTGTTGATTTTCTCTAGTGCTATATGCAAACATAAAATTAGACCCCAATGAATCCCAAAAAAAATTCAACCCAATAACCCAAGCAACTATCTCAACATAAATAAGTTTTATATCAAGACTCTTCATTTCTCCCAGAGTCACTGAAGATGTTGAATGCCTCCAATTTCAACGGGCCACAGGAAAGAAAAAACATCATGGCCATTGTTTTTTCATAGCACATTGAGAGGGAAATAAATCACTTATAAAGTTTTTGAAGATCCAAGGTTAGCTGACTTTTAATAGGAGAGAAATATCTATTTCAAAAATTGAAACTGTAAAAAACATATTGGAGCCACAACCTATGGTACCAAATATCCAACATGTAAATAACATGATCATAAGTTTTATGTTTTGAAAACTTTCCACAAGATATCTTGTTACCTATAAATTTTAATTTAATCCATAACAAAAGGTCCTTAATATTTGAACTTTATTTTAGCCATATTAAATCATCCAGATTCCATATCATCAACTTCACTCCATCCATCTCATCACTTGCTGGTTCGTGAAAGAAGTTGGATTGATCCCAAGCATACAAAATATTCCATACACATCAAGGAAGTCAAAAGCCACTCCCACAGGAATTGTTGTATAATCGGTGGAAGAAGCAGTCCTAGCCACACTGGAAGGTCTGGCAGAAGCTATTGAAGATGGAGAGGAACCTCCCGTCTTCCAACAAGGAAAACAAGACACTCTTATGATATTTGGATTAGACTTCGGTACAGGAGGTGGAGGGGAAGGTAGCAGAGGAGGTAGAGGCAGAGACAAACCGAAAGACTCAGAGTCGGAACCATTAGACTCTAAAAGAGAGGAAGAGGGTGAAGAGGAAGAAGAGATGGCTTACCCAAATATTGAATGGATGACTCAAGGACCATTAGCTCTCCTGGCTATTCTGCACAATATTCCGAAGCGAGTGTAGAGAATGAACATCAAGTTCAACCCTGAGAGTACAGTGAAGGCGAAAGACCACCTAAACAACTTCTACCTACATTTGCAGACCCTTGAGGTACGGTTCGACGACGTAGCATGTAGATTATTCCCATGTACCTTGGATGTTCACTCAGCTGCATGGTATCATAACCTTCCACTGAAATCTATATAGAACTAGGGTGCATTCAAATGCATGTTCCTTAAGAAATTTGCTGACGACAAAACCCCAGCGATGCTACTCAAAGAGTTGGGAAGCCTCAATCATATGTGGTGGTTCTAGCCCATGGCCCTATTAATATATGATTTATTTAATAATGAATGGAATTGATCGCTAAGGTTATATATTTAATAAAAATATAAAATTTAAGATTTTTGAGTTTTTTTGAAGAATGAAATATTAATGCAAAATAGACAAATATAAGCTAGAAATTAAAAAAAGGGTCCCCATTTTTTGTTATGGTTGGATACAAAAATGGGGGGTTTTTTTTTGCTACAAAAATTTGTGACATACTTTTTGAACCAGTTATCTTTGTTTATATTAGTAAAGAGAAGATAAGATAAGATTGCACGAGGAAGAAACTTATGACTTAATTCATGAAAAAATTGTGGCAATTTAAATAATAAGAAAGGAGAACATGTACTCATACCGTTTCATCTTACCTTTATCCAGAAGGGAAGGGAATATCTCAATTTATTTATTTTAAATAAGAAAAGAGGCTTTTGATTTTATTACTATGCATAACTTAGTACCAATCTATGCATTTTTTGTTATTCAACTTTTTATACCCGACATCGCTTCACTGCCAACAAGCCTATTTAGTACCCAACAAAGTTACCTTAGTACACTATGTATGCATTTACCTACTACCATCGAGCTTGTTCGATACCCCGACAAGTTTACAGACACTTCCCATAACTTATTATATTTTCTTTATTAATTGCCTTTAGATTATAGTATTAGAGATTGCACATTTTGCAATGGTGTATAGGAAGTTGAGTGATAATAAAGTTACTTAGAAACAATGAATATCATGGCATTCAACCAATTATTCATCTTATATTCTACCATTCTTATCACAAATTAAGCATGTGAAAAGGGATTAATGCTTCTATAAAAGGATAGACTTCAAAGTATTTTCCAAAGCACACTTTCTTACATGAGATGAATGAACCATAAATCTTAGTCATGACACTAGATGTAATATAAGTTTCTAACTTGTATGCAATATTTTAAATTATAATTCTCTACTATCAAAGATATATAAATAGGATATAAGAAAAGTATCATGTTGTGAATCATTATCAACAAATAAACAACCTGAAAACCAAATTTACAAATGATTATTTACAAATATACAGAAAAATTGACTCTTTAAGAAAAGTATTTTTTTCAAAATTTGTCCATTCATGAGAATATTTTCTTCAACCACTTCAAGGGTTTGAAAAATAAATGTGGATGGATCGGTTTTTTTAGATATTTGAAAGTGACCAAGCCAAAGGTTTTGGAATTTAGAGTGCTTATTTTTATCCTCATGTGCCTTATGCCATTTAAAAACTAAGTCACCGGCATTGAAGTTTTTATCACCTATTGAATTGTTGTCAAACCATTGTTTCATGATTTTTTGATGATTATTATAGGTTTTTTTAGAATTTTCTTTTGTCTCTTCTAGCTTAAAGATTTGTACTAAGCATTGTTATAGGCTAGTGCAAGGTTGTTCCCATATGGACTAGACTAGAGCTAGGTAAATCAAAATTGGAGGTAAAATGGCCTCTTTCTCTTATACTAGAAAATAAGGGGAAGTGCCTATTGATGCTTTATAAGTGATTCTAGCAGCCCATAGTGCATATACGATAGCTTTATGCCATCTTTTTAGATTATCGTCAATGGATCTTTTAATGATTCTCAAAAGGTTTTATTATTTGATTCAACTAGGTTGTTACCTTGGGGATAATACTTAGATGAATATTTCAATTTGAAACCTTTTTGGACAACAAACGCAATGAGTGAATTGACATGAAAAAACTGGGATTCTCACAAATCAACATGCTCAAGAGACCAAACCTAATGATTATATGTTTATTAATTAAAGATATCACCTATCAGCAGTGACATTTTAAAGAGGAATGGAATCCACTCATTTTTTAAAGTAATATGTTGTGTTGAGAATAAATATATTTTATTTAGAATAATGAGGAACAATCTCATGAATTACGTCGAAGCCCCATTGCTCAATGAGTTAGTCAGTGATAACAAGTTGTAAATGCAACGCTGCTTTCTTTTCTCTTCTAACAAAAGCCTAGCAAATTCTGCAACTTCGAACATATGCATGTGCATCCTTGAAAAGAATAGGCTAGTAATATCCTACATGAAGGATTTATGAGCAATAGTGTCACCTACAAATTGACTGTGAGCTTGTCCATCATGTAAATATTGCAACACTTTGTCAGCCTCATGTTTTCCAAACACTTAAGTAGTATGAAATCATATTTTCTTCTAGAAATTAATTCCATTAATGAGTTGGTATCGGTTTTTCTTAGATTCTAAATGTAAAGGTGTGGTTCCATGAGTCATAAAATAGAACAGATCATCATATTATGAATTTGAAGTGTTAGGGATAACACATACCTTTTGAAGATCCTTTGGTTCCTGATCTTCTAAACTATTTTCTGATTGTGAATCAATAGTTTGTGTGACCAAATTACACAATCCTTGACCTTGGATGATATTTGCAAGCTTAATTTCCAAATCATACTCTTGTAGTGCAGCAAACCAGTGAGATATTGTTTCACTAAGGTCTTTTTGAACTAATAGATTTCTAACAATAGGATAGGGCACAATTACCATGGTGTGTGATTTAATCAGAAAGGGTCTAAAACATTTGATTTATTTGAAAACAACATATGTTTTCTTTTCAACATATGAATATTTTGTTTTTCCCCTTGTAGTTTGGAACTATTGAATGCTATAGGTACTTTTGCATCTTGATCATTCTTCTGTGTTAAAAAATTTGCATAAGGATGGTAAGAAGCAATGGTATATAAAATAAATTATTTATTGTAATTTTGAGGAAACAATAAGGGGGCTTGTATAAAGGCTTTCTTAATAGAGTCAAATGCTTGTTTTTCTATCACACTCATCTTGAAAGTTGAAATTTTCTTGATCATGTTTTTCAAAGGAAATACTATTTGTGCAAACTCAAGAATAAAACATCTTACAAAATTGATTTGACCTTAAAAATGATAGCATTGACATTTTATTGTGTAGGAGTGTGATTTCTGAAATGGTTTTAACTCTATCATGGTCTATTATTCCATCTTTAGATATAATGAATCCCAAAAGTTTACCTTCTAGAAGAGAAAACAATGACTTTTTAGGATTCATAGAAATACCATATTTCCTACATCGTTCAAAAATTTGTTTCAATTCATTAATACGATCTTTTCATTTTTTAGAAAAGATGGTAATGTCATAAAGATATACAACAATGGTTTTATTTATCAATCCTCTGAAAGAAATATCCATCAATCTCTAGAATGTCTCCCCAATGTTAATAAGACCAAAAAGCGTCTTTTGATAAGCATAGGTTCTCCATTTAGTACTAAAATTTGTTTTTAGCCTATCACTGGGATGAACGTGGATTTGATTTTATCCTAAAAACCCATCAAGGACATCAACTCTGATTGAACAACATATTGCAAGATCTTCTCCATGGGAGGCAGCAATAAATTACCTTTTTAAGAAGCTTTGTTAAGGTTTCTGAAATTGATACAGGTGCTTATATATCCATTATTTTTCCTCACTAGAACTATATTGGATACCCACTTAGAATTCCTAACCAGAAAGATAATCTTGGATTTCAATAGTTTGTTTAATTGAACATTAATTTGAGACTCGAGATTCAGATGATTTTTTCTTAATTTATATTAGATAGGCTTTTTGTTGGGTAGCATTGGGATGGTATGCTATATGATCAAGGTATCATAAGTCTTAAGATTATCATAATTTTGGATTGCAGGTTTCTGTGGAGTGGTTTTTGAGAGATTGTATTCGGATAATCCACAGTATTCATCTTCATTCTTTTTGTCGGCGTTTTGAGCCTAAAGCAAGACTCATCATCATGACTTGATATACAGAGAATGGAAAAGGACATGCGATAAATAAGGTGAATGCTGACTGCTAGGGTTTTAAGCCGACTAATGATTTATATTAATAAACTAATATTTTATTCTAGGAAAATACATCTTTATATCTTTTAAGTAGACGAATAAATACAAGTATTTCATCTGGTGATAATCCAAGTCCTAGATTTACATTTTGATGATTTTCTTCTAAGCCAAGGTTGATGACCTCAAATATCAAGGAAGAGCTTAAGGTTTTACAATTAATAGTTATTTTAAACCTATCCTTAAGATCATAGAAGTCTGATAAGTTAACTAATGATTTAGGAATAAAGTTCTCAATTTTTCTTTAAGTTGATGAATTGTTTAGTTCTTTATCATGGGAGTTTTCATCAATAATTTGGTCATCATATGTTCCCTCCGAGGTGAGGAATTTATGATGTCTTCATCATCATTGAAAAATATCCAGTTGGAGATGTTTGAATATCAATTCAATTTGAAAAATGATCTGGGATGAAGTCCTCATGTGGGATTAGTATAACAGCAATGCTATCTAAAAAGTGTGGACCTACATTATGCATCTTGGTATAGGACTAATATTGATTGAAGTCAATTCTTGAATAAGTAATTGATAATGTTTAAGATGAATAGAAACACAATGGATAATGTTTCTTACCTATTTGATTGAAATTTATGAGTCACCAAAATTTTGTAAATATTTGACATCCAAACTTATAGCTTTTATTAGTCCTTGCACAAGTGCTTCATACTCAACAATGATATTTGTGCATTAAAAATCAAGTTTGTAGGTGAGCATAGTTTTTTCCTCATTAGGGTTGATTAAAATGCACCCTGCACCTACACCA
The DNA here is from genome assembly GCA_031772625.1 of Pinus tabuliformis. Classification (NCBI taxonomy): domain Eukaryota; kingdom Viridiplantae; phylum Streptophyta; class Pinopsida; order Pinales; family Pinaceae; genus Pinus; species Pinus tabuliformis. The sequence continues at coordinate 813,647,611 of CM062820.1, forward strand.
TCAATAGACTTGAACCATAAAAATACAAATAAAATTATTTATAGATTTATCTACATGAGAATCTACAATATTTATACAACAAGATTTATCAGTCTTCAATTTGTTTTCGATTTCTGAGCATACAGTGTGGGTTGAAAAAGGATATTATTGTGTAGTAAAATTTCCAACATATGATTTTGTACAATAATTTCCTAAGATATTATTTGTAAAGGAAATTGGGTTGTTTTCTTCTTCTAGTTTCATGACTGTATTCTTCATATGTTTTTCCCGGTCGACTCTTACCTGATTAGTCTTACCATTGAATGACATCCATAGGTGTGACCAATTAATTGTGAAATAACCTTTTAGCTTTTTTGACGAGTGTCTACTCAAGATAAGACCATAAGATTCAAGTATGTCAAGTACTGTGACGTCAATGATTTGAAATACTTTAGGCTGAGATGCTATTCTAATTAAGACTTCCTTTGTCTCACCTAAAACTATGACTTATTTTTCTATCAATCTATCCAATTTGAGTGGTTTATTCTTGGGGCCTAACATTTAATTTTAAACATACAAAATATGGCATAATTTTGGAAGAGGCGCCATAATTGACCAAACAATTATGTACATTTTTATTAAATATTTCAAAGGTCAAGAGAAAAGGCAAGGTATGTGAATTTGACCTATCGCCTATGAGAATTGCATCTTCTTGTTTCATTTTATCAAAGGAATAAAGGGGATTCAACTTAGTTTTCCTTTTAGTAGACTTAATAGTCACAATAGTAGTTGGTAAAGGAGATTTTGAAGTATTGCTCAAAGTAATTAATAGAATATTTTTTCATTATTTGAGCTTGATGACTTCATATAATGAAATTTTAGCCTTGGTATTCTTCATATCCTCTATAATATTATACATTATGCTATCATAAATTGCAAGTCTTAGAAGCAAACTTATCTGCACTGGTAGTTTTATTTGTAGTGGCAGGATGTAAAGAGCTCGGAATTGGAATGGGATTTTACACATTAGATCTGAAGAGGAACTTGCAAGAGAAAATTTATTTGATGGAGGAAAATTTGCAACAAAACTTTATTAATAGTAGTGGTACCTGCATATATTTTTCTTCTCACTATTACGAGGAAAGCTTCCTCCTCTTCTGATAGAGAACCAATGAAATCCCATGAAGAATTTACATCAAATACTTTGTCCTCCTCCTCTTATTCTTCAATTTGCTTTGTTTCTTCCTCTTCTTCTTCTTCCTCCTTTGTAGTAGAAATATGACCTGAAGGAGGAGTTTGTTGTGTTCTCCTAAAAGATCTAAATGGTCTCCTGGAAAAGGATTCTTTTGCAACTTGTTTCTTAAGATCAACTACTTTGTTTGGAAGGGTTTCAATGACTTTTTGTAGACCTTCCATATCAAACACATCTTTATTTCTCTTTTTCTTCTTCTCCACTTCCTTAAATGTGGTGTTTTTAGTTGATTGAGAGGAAGTTTTCCTCTTCAATGGGAGCTTTCTTAGCAAGGGTGAGCATTCAGTTTTCGACACTTATTACTTCATTCATGTTATTAGAGGGGGTAGTCTTACCAAATATATCTATTAAAGTATCCAATGAAGAGGGAATAAATCCAACATACCAATCAACCTGAACATCCTCACCTGGTTTGGACATACCTGGTATCTTATTCAAAGTTTTATTAAATCGTGAATCAAATCTTTGACTCTTCATCAAAACCCATCTTTATATTGGATAATTCACCTATTAGTGAAGTTCGCATCTTGTCATCACCAAATTTATTTAAAAATACATCTTCTAAAGTATCCAAGTTGGCTATGCAATTAGCAGGTAGAGTAAAGTACCACGAAGTAACTTTTCCTTCAAAAGTGTGAGGAAAATGTCTACAAACAACATCTTCTTCTTAAACGTCTTTTAGATTGATACCTAGGATATAATTATTTATATGCTCTTTAGGAGGTACACCATCATCAGGAATCAATTTTGGTAGCCATAATTCAGGATGTTTAGGAAGAGGATTTAATTGACTCCTAACATTAATAGCTCCAGGAGTTTCCCAGGGTCTCTGTTCCATTCTAGTAATTACAGGGATTGTGATAGTTATAGTAGCAAAAGTAGTAGTTACAGAAGATGATGGAGGTGATAGTGGATGATGTGGATCCTATTATAACTATTACAATAGAAGATATAATAGGTTGATTTAATGAAGGAGAAGTAGAAAATGATGACGGATGAAGAGTTTGAGATGATTGCACAGTTTTTGGAGCGATGATAGGTGTAGGAGGAGGGGAACTAGGGGTAATAGTTTCACTATCTACTCAAGTAGAACTTGAGACAAGTTTCTTCCAACGGTGTGTGTCTAGTGGAAAATCGAAGGGTTTTACTCCTAGTTTTTCACTTTGAGCTCTAGTCAAGATTCCAAAACTCTACAGTTATGATGTAACATGTCCTTCTAAAACTTCATATACTTGAGGTTGATCTCCGTTTATGGAGAGACCTTAAATATTTTGTATGATATTATGGATATCAGGTGATATATGGGGTTCTTGAAGGTTCATTATCAAATCTTCGAATAGTACTAGTAAGTGTGTGAGATGGTTCTGCAACTTTAGATCATAAAGGAGGAGATCGTGAATGAGATATGGAAGTTGAAGGAGAGATTAATGATGGAGATGAACTATTAGAATGGTCGTTGTGTTTCTAATAAGATCATCTTCCCATTAAAATTCTAATGGCCCTTCTTCTAACATTATAAATGTTGATGGACTGAAATGTCCTCATCAACATTTGGGATACCACCCAGACGGAGTTCCAATTTAGACACTTTTTTGTTTTGGCTAGTGGTTCTAACTAGTTTTAAATTGGGTCTAGTTACTTTTATGGAAGTTGCTCCAGTGGATGGAGACTTGGGAGATATAAATACTATAAGGAAATGATGGAAGTGAATTGATAAATCTTAATGAAAACAATAAATTAAAATATAAACTAAACTATATCATATCATAATTAACCCGAGTATTGATATACATATGTGAAAAAGAAAGATAACTTATAACTAAAAATATAGATCTTCAAGCTATAATGAATTAATTAATTCAATTAAATAGTTAATTGAATTAATTCATAATAACATTCACATATGATTTTGTTTAATTACAATCATAATTAACAGATAATAATACATAAAAAGTGAAAATATTTCGATCAATTTATCATAAGTATTAGTAACAATACACGAGAAAAGATTCCAATTATAAGCTGAATAAAAACAAGACTGATAAAAATACCAATTTTTTCTTACTCCTTTGAGACATGGAATCCACAAGTGGTTAAGAGCTTATGTTAAAGAAATAGTGAAGTACAAAAGTGTAACAAGGAATTTCTTGCAAAATTTCAGAACCCTTAATCTTGGGCCCGAGAGTGGTTTAAATAGTTTGTTCAAACAAAAGGAGAGAATAGTTACATATCTTATATTCACTTAATTAAATAAAAAACAAACTAGAATAAAATAGACATTTTGTTACAATATGAAATAAAATCTTCAATTCGGAAGGAAAATTGTTGATGAAGAGCCAGACAATTCTAGAAGATGTGTCATATTGGGAGTAGCATGAGGTCTAATGCTCACTTGATAGCTAAATACCTAAGCTTGAAAGGATGGCAGTAATTGATTTTCTTGTTCAATGATGACCTTGGTTACTCGAAGGTAACCATGTGGTTTTATGAGGAAATCCCAGGTCAACTCAAAATTCACCTTTGATAATTGTTTAATCCAATTACTAAACTTTTCCCTGTCATTTTTCCATTTAACTTTTAATATCTCTGCCTCTGGGAGAGTCTCTACTCAATTACTTGAAATATTTTAGATTCTCTAAGTCATTGTATGTTAGATTAAATAAAATAAAAAGTAAAAATTCTTTCAACATTCTTTACTAATTTCTTACCAAAACATTCATTATCTTTCCAAACATCAAGCATTGTATACTTTTGCATTTTATTAATCTTGGGCATGTTGAGAAAGAATATTTTTCAATCATCTTTCCATTTGCAACAATTAATTAAGCTTGTGTTTCATTTCATCATACTAGATTTCAATGTCAATAACATCATCAAGAAAGAATTGACCAATTTTTCTTGAGCCTTAATTATGCTTAACTTGTTGCAAAGGAGTTGTTTCTCATGTTGAAGCTATTGGTTCAAGTTATGATACTTGCGCTTAAATTTAGCAAGCTATAAATCATTTTCCTCTGCCTACTTTATCTTCTCTTGTAATGCATTTATCATTTCATCTCATTGCTTAACTTTAGACTCATACTGACCTCTTACCAGAGAAACTTGAGCTTGCATTTGGGCTTGAGACTATGAGGAATGTTTTTCCAACTATTGTGTTCTTTCATATTTTTGTCCAATAAATTATTTGACTATTGTTTCTTTGTCTATATTTGTTGAAGCATAAGCTCTTGCATATTGAGCCAATTACTTAAGTTCCTCATTAGGTGTTGCTGAGGTACTTTTACAAACTACTTACAATGAAGGTGTTGGCAAAGAAGCAGTCATTGTTAAGCCCTTTGTTGCAGTGACTTTTCTTTTCTTCCTACTCTTCTTCAAAATTCCCTTGCGTTATGGGTTATAGAATACCTCTATAGGTGGTATTTCTTCAATGTTCAAATGAATAAAAACATTTGGAGATGTTGGAATCATCTTCACATGATGATCTAGGATGGATCTTGATTGAGTACCATTATATTGGCTATGTAATGTTTGAGACCAGTATGGTCATGAATGGCCATAGTTCCTGACATGCTCATAATTTTATAGTCTCATATGCTCATGAAATCAATGCCAATTCGAAGAGCTTGTTGCATTGATTCCAACAGTATGTTTGGTTTGCAAAATGGACTTTGTATGAAGGAGTTATGCAAATTCAAAGTTCAGGTCAAGCTGGGAAAAACATCAAAGTCAGCTGGTCAAAGTCAAAGGTCAACGCTCACGGTTCCAGCAAACAAGATTTCGCTTCAGGGTTCCATGGTCAAGGTTCCAAAACCAATGACAGGTTGACAAGTGTCTCCTTTTAGTTTGTCAAATTCTTGTATTTATGATTGGTTGGTTCAATTTGAATTTGGCCAATAATGGAGCATCATGTGGGACAATGATTGGCTACCACATGGCCTCCTCATGGAATATTAAAAATTTGTTTATGAGTCTACAGGGTCTTCAAGAGATTTGAACCGTGGACCTGTCTTTCAACACCAAAACACTCCATCACCGCACCAACCATGTTACTTGTTAAACATTGGGTACATGGTTATATTTCAATGTCCGTCTAATGGAATAGTGGGAGTAAGGGCTGGCGGAGCATGCAAACTTGGTAGCTCTGTCAAACCCTTGGTTATATTAATTTCCACTACCAAAACAATTTAGATGGGTCTCCAATCGGCGCGGAGTTATGCCATGGGTCGACATATTATATCACCGTGAAAAAATAGTTAGAGTAGTCAACATCCATGACATAACCATCAAGTGTTAACTCTAATGGTAAGAATACACACCATGCAGGAATTCAAGTGACATGCCACTAAGTTGATCACCGTCGGGCTATAGTTGTAACTATACTAGCAATTGCCCCTAAAGGTGCAAAGATACACCAAAGGAATGGAAAATTTGGGGAAAAAATTCTTGAACTATTTTTCCCTATATCAAATGGACTGGGAAAAAAATTGTCAAGGCGGAGCACGAAAAAAAAATAAAAACAGATAGACAAATTGTTTTCCTCTATATATTCATTCATTAAATGGATGGGAGAACCTACAAAAAGGAAAGTGGATGCTGATATTGATCGAGGCATCTAAACATTGATGTTGATATTGATTGAAGCATCCAAGAATTTGTGATCTTGTATTTTATAAAATTAAAATCAGGATTTCCAGAAAGTGATGTCGAAACTGATATTGATAATGAGGATTTCGAGACATTGATATTGATATTGGACAAGGTATACAAGAGGATTTCGAGAACCTGATATTGATATTGGATGAGGTATACAACAAATTTGCAAGTATGTAATTTATAATACTATAATCAAGATTTCTAGAAGCTGATATATGCAAGTAATTTCTAGAAACTGATATACTACACAAGTTTGAGAGAAGTATAGAATTTGCACGACTTTGGCGAACACAAGAGTTTCTCAGTAGGGTACTCCTGTCATTCCAACATTTCATCACTTGTTAGGACTCAGATTCATGGTAGGCATAATTCCCTTAATGTACATTGGTAGTCATATGATTTCGTTTTCTAATTCCAGTATGAATACTTCGCATTTTAGTAAAATATGTCTTAACATATCTTGTAATGTTTTTGCTTCATTGGGATGTCTTCATTCGGGGATTGGAACTCTTGCAATAGGATTTTTCACAAAAGGTGTGATTACAAAAATAATGTTCACGACAAATACATTTTATAAGAAAATTCCATAATATTTGATGAGAAATTTCGCAATGGTTTGTCTACACTTGGAACATATTCCCTCTCACACAAGGAATTTCTTAACAATAATCTTAACCTTTATAACTGACTACTCTATGTCTTGTGGACCAAAATATTTAAATTTAAAGTATGACTTTAATTTCATTGTTCTCATTTTTTTTAAAACCTTTTTCAGGGCATTTATAACAATTGGCTTGCACCATATGTTAATGCCTTTATAAGCCATGCTAATAAGTGGTTCTCATTATAAACTCACTTGGTAGATACACATAATTAATAAATAAAAAATCTATAGCAAAGTATACATTGCAACTAAATGTATAAAAGACATTTTTTTTTAATGGAAACTCTGGGTTATGGGCCCACCAACCTTCTACAGTATCACTCTAATTTTTCTATTGCATATCGAATTTCATTCAACCTACAAATATAGTTGATATCTAAATATAGTTGAATTCCTTCATTTATAATTCACTATGCTATATGCTTTAAATAACATATTTCCTTTCATAGCTTTTCATAATTTTTATTTTTATGTTGAAGCATTGCTATGTGTCTTACTAGTTTCACCACTATTTATTGATAAATCTCTTGCCAAATAAACATGAATCCTTTTCATGTAACAAAAGCCAATTTTAAATCTATCATTTTCATGTAACAACGTCAATCTTAAATCTTATTAATTAACTATATGCTCTTCAAATAAATTTACATACACATACTAAAATTCTTTAATAAACCAGATAAATTTCAACATTCCTTTTAAATATGTTAAACCCACGTCATATTTTTTATTTGCTTTTATAAAAAACACCCATTTTCAGTCTCTTTATATGTTTATAATATCTTTGATAATCCCAGAGTAACTAATACTTTCTCTAAATCCTTATTTATAAATTATAACACATATTTATCAAAACATCAAATCAATCACTTAAAAAAATACCATAATAACTAATAAATAAATCACAATAATAAATACCAAATCTAATATTATTGCCTTGAGGTTGGATAACGTTCTTTTATATTAAAAATAAAAAAAATAAAAAAAAATACCATAATAAGTAATAAATAAATAACAATAATAAATACTAAATCTAATATTATTGCCTTGAGGTTCGTTCTTTTATATTAAAAATATATAAAAAAAAAAAAAAATACCATAATAAGTAATAAATAAATAACAATAATAAATACTAAATCTAATATTATTGCCTTGAGGTTCGATAACGTTCTTTTATATTTCGAAACTATTTAAGATAAACATATGGATACACAATTGATTGGACATCGTTTCGTCGAGTGATACGTCGGTTGGACAAGCAGGAGAGGGAGAATGGCCAGTGTGCAACATGGCTTCACACTTGTCGGTCGAGTGATACGTCAGCTGGACAAACAGAACCAATGGTGGAAAACAAGAGTAGCGACAGCGGTTTCCTCGAACTAACAGCGCGCAGCATGCCAAAATAGCTGGTTGCTCGAACGAACCAATGGTGGATAACAAGAGTAGCGACAGCTGTTTCATCGAACTAACAGCGCGCAGCATGCCAAGATAGCTGCTTGCTCGAACAAACGGCGGAAAACAAACGTAGTGACAGGTGTTCGCTCGAACGGTGCAAAAGAAAGAGGTAGACGATGGTCGGCGGTTACCTGATTCAAAAAAACACTTTCGGTTAAGTGCTTTGACCAATCCAATCCAACGGTGAAAAAATTTGACAGATCCAACGTTAGAAAATGAATAGGTAGACGATGGAACTGATTCAATAGGGACACCTTCGGTGTAATTATATCATAATACATATGCCATGGGGTGTGCCAACACAACACGGAGAGGTTATAAGTTATGATGCGGAGGTTGACTCTTAAGCTCCACAGGGAGAGTACATAACCACCAGTGCCATGGGTTGCATTATGACTACACAGCCAGAGATATGTTCAAACGTTATCATATGTATCACCATCGGGGAGCATAACCCTATAATAATGTCACATGCCACGGGTCAACATGTTACAGAATCATTGGAATATTGATATATGTCTGCCATAGGATGATGAGTCAGCACCCGTGAACATGCCACGGGTTTCACGTTATAGCACCGTCGGTTTAATATTGTTGACATGACATAAATGGCACGGGATATATGCTAAGTTTTATACTTATGGTTATAACCTCCCCTGGATTAATACATCAACCATATATTATAAGTATTGCCAAGTCTTTGATATGTGGCACAAGTGCATGGTATTAAAACCATATGTTGAAGAGTTATATCCGCTGGATAGTTTATGGTATTAACCATATGCTATATTTAAAAAAACTTTGTTAAAACAAACATTTCATATGGCGCAAAACTATAGGATAATCCTCATACCACATTTATGGTTGCTAATTCGATTTAATTCGAATAGCTCAATTTGCCATGTTGTTATAACAATTTGCTAAGATTGCAAATTTGTTAACCCAAACTCTAAACTGAGTTTCAAAAAACATTATAAATGTAATGTAATGCACCAAAGCAAGGGAGAGGGAAGTGAATAAGTGAGTGGCTTTTAAAGCAACAATTAAATTTGGCATTTTGGGGTCTTACGAAAGCCAAATTGGGCATTTGAAAAACCAAAACAGGGCTTTTAATGCGCTCGAGGCACACTAGTAGAGTCTGTTCGACAGTTGCAGTAGCTGACACTTCAGTATTCAGTACATGGATTGTTGTCTCTCCAAGTCAAGTTGAGGCAAGTAATTTAATTATGTACTTGTTGATGCATGATTGCTCATTTTCAGTTGAGGTCTAGAGTCCTTGCAGGAGACTCTTTGTATTGATATAGATGACACGGTGATTGCAAATTGTCATGTTATATTGTGAGAGTTCTTTGTAGGAGAACATTTCCTTACAAGGGAAATAGCCACAATTGTAAACAGAAAATAGATGTACCTGTTTTAAATATTGAAATATGAGTGGCCTAGCCTTTTGAGCAGGTCCCGGAGACATAGCCCAAGAGGGGTGAAATGCTTCATCAAACTTGGTTTCATTCTTCTTGATGTCTCCGTGATTATTTGTGTTATGTTCTTTATGGTTAATTTTCACATGAGAACTAATTCATGCTTGAAGGAACACCAAATTAACATGTTGTTTTAAAGACCCATTTTCAAACTTTCCAAGTGTCATGGAACGATCTTCTTCCGCATTTTCATATCACCACATTAGGTAAAGAATTGATAGGATTTTTAGCAATAACACCTTATTTAGAAAGTGTAGTCTTTGAGGTATTAGGAGAGACATCAACTGATCGTTGTCCAACAGAAGTCGTAGAAATTTATTTAGGAATTATTGTCTCTCTAACTAGTTTAACTGACTCTGAAGTGATCACTACAAATGTTTGCTAATCCCTAATAATATCATTAACCACTGGATTTTTAGAAATAGTTTGTTCCTAAGAATCTAAGGAAGAAATTTGAACATGCATAGTTGCTTGAGAAGTGACTTGTTGAGTTGAAGAACTAGCAACCTTTACTGATATACCCTCTTATTTATCTACTTGCAATAAAGCCAAATAACCGCCCCAAAACAACCACTGACATTTTCTAGTCTACAGGGACATAAGGAGGTCTCCTTTGCCACTAAATTTGTTGACACAAAATATTTCATCATAAGGATTGGTATCATGTACATATTGTCTAATATTTACATCAACATGTATATTTTCAATTAACTTATTGGGAACATGCAATTTTGTAGGAATGGTTGTCAACTTCAACTCATATTAGGGTTTCAATTCTTTTTCAGCATCATTATAATTTTGTAAAGTATAGATATCAATCTTCTAAGGGAGCTATGGCCACACTCTTTTAGAAGTTTTCTTAATTCTTGGTAAACCCCATTCCCAACTATCTAGTGACCAACCTCTCTACAGAAAATCTTATCTGGTATAAACAAAGGTAATACATGTTGAGTATCGTAGCTTCCCCAAACCCTGATAGATGTAAATAACTCTTTGGAGAACCAATCTTCTATCCTCTCTATGCAAACCCTAGCAGTTGAAGACATTTTCGGGGGCATGGAATTGAAAACAACTTGATATATGGGGAGCGTAACCAGATGACAAATTTGGTAAATATGATTAAAATTATTCTCTTCCCACATTTTACTATGATAAAGGTGGATGGGAAGAGGGTCATAAAGTGTCCATTTCCAACCCAATTAGTGTCCATTTCAAGTGTCCATTTAGTGCATAAAAAGATAATATGCTTGGCATGATTATCAGATAATATTTGGGCCCAATTAAAAATAAACCCATCAACGACCCTATGGATAATTGGGATTCAATATAATCAAAACTCTGTGACATTTTGGTAAGAAAATAACCTACAAAGCATAGCAACAACATAGCAGAAAGGGGAATTAAGGATTTTATGGAATACTTGTGAGATGATACTTCTTTAAGGTTGTTGGGGTCTCTCATCCATTCTCTTATTAAACAAGGAAGCTCTTTCTCTATATCTGTGAAACCACCTCCTCCCTAACCCCAAAAAGAAACCAGATATAGAAGGAGGAAGTCACTATACAAATCCAACTCCCAAGGTACAGTTATGGAACGAGACCTAATTTTTTTTTACTTTTTTCCAACTTCCTTAAAACCTTAAATGGATGACTTTGTTGCATCTATCTTTTCGAGATGATTCCAATGATATAAATTTTGCCTCATTCTGACTTATAGATTTGAAGCAATGGCCTCTTTAAAAATAATCTATTTTAAAACAATACCATGTCATCTTGACCTCCACGTGGTAGTCACACAGAGACCCACGTAACAGATGACTTATTTGCACTACCATCGTGTGCAAGTTTACCTGACAGGAGGACCAAACCTGAACAGTCGAAGGTTTGCATGTTTCTGCAGTAGCTCATTCCACAGAAGCAAGATCTGACTCCCCGACCCCTGACCTAAGGGTCGACCTGACCTCCTCGGGTCCTGCAAAATCTTTATGTTGGAGTCAGCCTAACCTTGACCTTGCCTACCTCTCTGACTATGATACCACATCGCTTGGTCATCCTATCGTAGGTTGAGATGGAGACCCGTCAAGGTCTAGCTCTTCAGGTCGACCTCCCAACCTCCGAACTAGCTGACCTACAACACAAAAAACTTGATTTTTAAATGATTCATTATCTCTACTTTATTTCTTCTTATAATCTCTAATTTATAAAAATTGTTATTTAATTTCATTTGTGCCTAAATTATCTTTAGTTCCTTCTTTGTTTCTGAGTGGCATGTATTCTCTTTATTCTTGTTTATTTAAAGACTTCCAAATATCATTTTTTTCAAATAACTCCAATTTTTTATTATTAAAACTCTATTTCCAAGTTTCTTATTAGAATTTGTATGAATTATTCTTACCTCTGCTTTAAAATTTTAATTTTTTCATTATTATCTATATTTTTTGAAATTACCTTAAAACTATCTAATTACTAATGTTTAATTTGGTTTTAATTTAATTTACTTTATCTCTTAATCTTTTAATTCTCAATTAGGGATTTATTCCATTTGACTAATTCTTATTTTATTTTTAGTTATTAATTTTGATTTTAATCTTTTAACTCTTTATTATTACATTATTCTTATTTGATCTCTTTTGAAATTATTCTTATTTGAATCCTTTTTCAATTCATATTTAATATTATTTTAAATATTAAATAGTGTTTAATTATTAACTCTTAATTAAAATTTATATTATTTAATTAATAATAAATTTTATTATTATTATTAATCATTATTTTTAATTTTACTTTAATTACTCTTATATATATATATATATAGATATATATAAATTTTTACTTTAATTATTTATTTATATATATATCTATATCTATATCTATATCTATATCTATATATATATATATATATATATATATATATATATATGTCAAAAAATCATTTTTCTTATTAACTATTTTTAATAATTTGTTACCATTTTAATCTGGACCATGTTTATTCTCTAACAGATGCTTGGTTTTCTATCTCCTATAAAAAGGCTCCTCAACACTCATTCACTCACTAACTCTTTGGTCCCTGATGATAGATGGAGTAACCTTTTGAAATGTTGGACGGACTAAATCAATTACACAATTCTCTTCCATAAATCTCCATCAATAATTTACGTAGTTTTAACAACATTCCAGGGACTTGAATTCTTTCGTGATTTTTCTGGAAATTTTCATGCTTTTCAGGCATCGGTTCCAACACTCGTTTGACAATGGATTTCAAGGCAATTTATGCATAACTTGGTAAACAATAGATCAATAGAATGATGCCAAAACAAGAAAAATTTCAAGTGCAATTCTTTTCCAAAAACAGAGAGAGTTGGAACAACTCTTTAACAAAATAGGAGATCTACTCTCCCTAGCTCAATCAACCCTACTAGTTCAGCAAATAAATGAAAAATGATTCAACATCATGCATGTATCTATTCAAATAAAGAATGTCGCCACAAGCAATGGCATCAAGCCTCTTTCCCTTCAGTCTTGAAGGATCAATAAGCATACTAGCACCATGCTAACTTGTTCAACAAATGCAACATACAATCAAAAAAGATTGCAAATCATTCCATAATTTCCATTAACACTATTATATAATCACTTCAACTAGTGCAACTTCCACACTTCTAGAGTTAGATAAATCCCTGCAATAGGATATTAGTGTGGACCATGTATCTTATTAAGTATTTCACTCGCATCGTTCACAACCTCATATGAATTGTAATTAGTATTTTACACTTATAAACTCAAGTAAGACACGACTTGTCATGCAACAATTCAACAAATCATTCATTCACGAATTAACTTGGTATTCATATAATATTATCCCTAAGAAGACTTATATTGTATTTTTGATGAAGATGAGAAATTGAGTTCAAGACTACAACTCTCCTCCCAACCATAGACAAGTTGCAGCCAAGCTACTTAAAATTCTCACCCTGAGCCATATTTTATGGACTGAGGTGGTCTTTCTCAAGGGAATAAACTCCAACTGCTAGTTGAAATAGGGACTCCATATGTATTCCTACCTCCACCCTCCAACTACTCAGCAATCAACCAATTTCCAAGGAATCCAGAGGCCTATTTCCTCCACCCTTCAACTATCCAATAGCCACACACACTCTTTAAAGAATTTAGAGACTTTACCTCCACCCTGGAAGCATGCAACACAATCATTCCACCAAATGAATGGAGTCCAAAACTCACTACCACGAACCAAATTATAAAAAATAAAAGGATACTCCAAAGATTCCCCAACTAGGAATCCAAGGACTAAATTCTTCCCTAGGTTGTCAAGGGAATCTATAGAACACCATCTCCACCCTCTAGACCCCCAAGGCATCCTAAGATTTAACCTCACCTGAAGGGAGTTTGTTGCACTCCTATTGCTCAACTGAAAGTATGAATGTCATCTATGAATGGTGAGAGAGCCAAATCTCCTCCACACTGCTATAGGTATCATTGGTTGTTTATTAAGCTCAAACATGCTCTGTTTTCTCTACTGCTCATAATGAATTATCTTTGTATTATTTTGAGTACATATCCATCACCACCAAAAAGCTTTTACCTAGTTTATTTCTATGCATGCAATCCAAAAATATCCTCACTAATATGCATAAGGTTCTTTTATGTTTTCTTGAGCAGAAAGTTGAGAATACTTTGCAAGAGTTCTACAAAAGTTTATGTGTGTTCATGCATTCTCTGTGCTTCTAGAAAAAATTTACAACTCCTATGTATTCCCCTCTATGTGCGTGCTCTTCTCAACACTCCCTCCTTCTCTTTGACCCCATATGTTCTTTGGTTAATTCCCCTGCCAATTCATGTGTGCCTGTATTACTTTTCCATGCTCTCTCTTGCTCTTCGGCCAGGCATTTCCAAATGCAATCTTCCCCAAGTTGACTTCCTGCCTTCTTTCCCAACTACACATGTAGTTCCTGTGCAATTAAACTTTTTCCTTTAAAACACTACATGGTTCATTTAAAACTCAACAACCAACCTTCAATGGATATCCCAAAAATAGTCCATTATTCTTGCAGCAAGTAAGTTGAACTTCCCAAGAAATTGACCTCCCATAGTCCCTTGGAATCTGTGTCCCCACTTAGCCCATTTTTAATTTTCAAAATTCAAAACACAAAATATATTTACATGGAATGAACAAGCCAATTACAATTTGGGTTGTTACAAACCCATCCCCCCTGGGGGGACATCATCCTTGGTGTTCTCTGCCCATATACAATAGAGAATACATGCTAAAAGAAAAACCACAACATGTTATCCATGGAGCCTTGTATTTATAGCTCTTTATAATATTTAAATACAGATATATACACTTGTCTCAACTAATAAACAAAAATTGATAAGTTTTCTTTATGGTATCAATCATTCCTAAGTGTCTTCCTCAGGTCCAAAGTGCCTTCACTACACTTTGACTTTCTTTATGGCTCAATTCTGGAGTGTGAGACTCCTCTAGTGTAGAATGCATAGTGGTTCTAGTTAGAACTCTCTTTCTAGTTCCACCTATAGTACAAAACAATCAATGAGACGATTAGAATAATGTACATATATTTTAAGCAAATAACATGGAAAACGTCGTGGATTTTAACTGATGTAGGTAAGGTAGCTTGTAAGCCACTAGCCCTATCCTCTCAAATATCTCAAAAGGTCCACAAAACCATGGTTTCAACTTGGCACATGACCCAATATCCAAGGAGATTTTATTGGGTATAACCCTCAAGTAAACATGTTCCCCAACCTGGAACTCTTTATGCACCCTATGTTGATCCACATAGCTCTTTTTCTTGTCTTGTGCTACCTTTGCATTCTACCTGATGACTTACATTTGTTATTACATTTATTTTAACATATCACGTCCAATAAGGACCTTGTTCATTGGAGCACTCCAGCTGATAGGATTATTACATCTCCTTCCATACAAGCATGTCATGCTTATCTATTTGAATTTGTTATTTAACTTCATAGCAAATAGATCCATCGTTAAAAAATAGCTTTCAAATGAATTTAGACAATCATATAATTAAATGAATTTACAATTATAATGCAAAAAACTTCAAAAAAAATATACTTATCTGGATCAATAATTGCATCAAATTTTATTAAATGAAAATCATCAATCATCCTCTGTCTTCGACAATAATGTACAAGAATTAAAGATCTAGTCATAACCTTTGAATACATAAAATTCTAAGAAAATTTCATGATGGCATGAAAATTTTAAAGTTGAAATGTATCTCTTTTAATATCCACAAGTTTGGTCCAAGATAGCTAATTCTCTACAAAAATATTTCCGCCTATAGTAGTGCAAAAAGCCTTCTCTTTGCATAAAATTTCCTCCCCATGTTTCAGATTTGGAACCCACATTCTGCTTCTCAAAACTGTTATTTAATTACAAAAAATGCAAACTAAAAATGGAGAATTTTTGAAATTATTGTTATCAAACTTGCATATTATTCCTTATTGGTACCTTCTCATTGCTCCAAATATTCTTTCCTTCATCTCGTGAACTACTCTCCTGCCAAAAACCAATCAAAAATAAATTAAAATGCAAATACAAAATCTAGGAAAACAAATTTCTCCAACCGAAATTCAATTAAATTAATAAATAAAAAGAAATCATAGCTTTCCATTTATCCCTGTAAATATATTGTTGGTCAAATAGGACAAAATCGAATGGATTTGCAATCAACAGAGGCTTTGGGCAAATGAAAATGAAAAAACTTAACTCAGAAAATTAGTTTTGATTGCAAATTCGGAGCTTAATTTTATGCTAAATTTTAGACTAAGATAATGACCAAATATAGTCATGTATCCACCTCAAAAGTATTCTCCATGGTTTTATCTTTCTAATGAACTGTCTTAGGCCTCATTTCGCCAAGTAAAACTCAACTTATGAACCTCCAAATTTAAAGTGTCAAAACTATCATAGTTCTGTAAAAATGCATGCCTAGGCTAAAATTAGGCAATTTTAATTAAAAATATAATCCTACGTGAATGACTTACTTAGCGCAGTTGAATCCCAAAATAATATCTAATATAATGCACTGCGTAAACCCCCATACTTAAATTCAAAAAGAGTCAAGGGATCTCTACTTGAATGGTTCATGAGGCACAATACTTGCTAAGGTTTTGCAAATGGGGTAGCAAGCTAAGTGGGCTTGATTGTGGGGAAAACTCCACAGTTAAGCGTGCTTGAGCCAGAGGAGTTCTAGGATGGGTGACCTCCTGGGAAGTCCTAGTTACCGGGTGCAAGCCCCGGAAGTGATGATTGATGCTATGTGATTCATTTTACTAGTTTCAATCCCACTTCTTCACCCCTGTGAGCATCACCCAATGCAATGAGTGCTAAGTGAACTATTCAAAAATCATGAGAAATTAGTCAGTTACGACTACCTCTCATGGAAATGGTCATACGTGAATGACTTACTTAACGCAGTTGAATCCCAAAATAATATCTAATATAATGCACTGCGTAAACCCCCATACTTAAATTCAAAAAGAGTCAAGGGATCTCTACTTGAATGGTTCATGAGACACAATACTTGCTAAGGTTTTGCAAATGGGGTAGCAAGCTAAGTGGGCTTGATTGTGGGGAAAACTCCACAATTAAGCACGCTTGAGCCAGAGGAGTTCTAGGATGGGTGACCTCCTGGGAAGTCCTGGTTACCGGGTGCAAGCCCCGGAAGTGATGATTGATGCTATGTGATTCATTTCACTAGTTTCAATCCCACTTCTTCACCCCTGTGAGCATCACCCGATGCAATGAGTGCTAAGTGAACTATTCAAAAATCATGAGAAATTAGTCAGTTACGACTACCTCTCATGGAAATGGTCATACGTGAATGACTTACTTAACGCAGTTGAATTCCAAAATAATATCTAATATAATGCACTGCGTAAACCCCCATACTTAAATTCAAAAAGAGTCAAGGGATCTCTACTTGAATGGTTCATGAGGCACAATACTTGCTAAGGTTTTGCAAATGGGGTAGCAAGCTAAGTGGGCTTGATTGTGGGGAAAACTCCACAGTTAAGCGCGCTTGAGCCAGAGGAGTTCTAGGATGGGTGACCTCCTGGGAAGTCCTGGTTACCGTGTGCAAGCCCCGGAAGTGATGATTGATGCTATGTGATTCATTTCACTAGTTTCAATCCCACTTCTTCACCCCTGTGAGCATCACCCGATGCAATGAGTGCTAAGTGAACTATTCAAAAATCATGAGAAATTAGTCAGTTGCGACTACCTCTCATGGAAATGGTCATACGTGAATGACTTACTTAACGCAGTTGAATCCCAAAATAATATCTAATATAATGCACTGCGTAAACCCCCATACTTAAATTCAAAAAGAGTCAAGGGATCTCTACTTGAATGGTTCATGAGGCACAATACTTGCTAAGGTTTTGCAAATGGGGTAGCAAGCTAAGTGGGGTTGATTGTGGGGAAAACTCCACAGTTAAGCGCGCTTGAGCCAAAGGAGTTCTAGGATGGGTGACCTCCTGGGAAGTCCTGGTTACCGGGTGCAAGCCCCGGAAGTGATGATTGATGCTATGTGATTCATTTCACTAGTTTCAATCCCACTTCTTCACCCCTGTGAGCATCACCCGATGCAATGAGTGCTAAGTGAACTATTCAAAAATCATGAGAAATTAGTCAGTTACGACTACCTCTCATGGAAATGGTCATGCGTGAATGACTTACTTAACGCAGTTGAATCCCAAAATAATATCTAATATAATGCACTGCGTAAACCCCCATACTTAAATTCAAAAAGAGTCAAGGGATCTCTACTTGAATGGTTCATGAGGCACAATACTTGCTAAGGTTTTGCAAATGGGGTAGCAAGCTAAGTGGGCTTGATTGTGGGGAAAACTCCACAATTAAGCGCGCTTGAGCCAGAGGAGTTCTAGGATGGGTGACCTCCTGGTAAGTCCTGGTTACCAGGTGCAAGCCCCGGAAGTGATGATTGATGCTATGTGATTCATTTCACTAGTTTCAATCCCACTTCTTCACCCCTGTGAGCATCACCCGATGCAATGAGTGCTAAGTGAACTATTCAAAAATCATGAGAAATTAGTCAGTTATGACTACCTCTCATGGAAATGGTCTGTGATTCATTTCACTAGTTTCAATCCCACTTCTTCATCTCTCATGGAAATGGTCATACGTGAATGACTTACTTAACGCAGTTGAATCCCAAAATAATATCTAATATAATCCTAATTAATTAAAATTAATTAAAAATACAATTTAATTACAATTATAAAATTAATTAATTATATACAAATTTAAATTAATTACAAATTAGTTAAATTACAGATTAATTAAAAATTAAATTATTAATTAAATATTATATTACAATTTGAAATTATAAAAATTAAATTAATTAAAAGCATAAAAAATATAAAAATTAAAATTAAAATAATTTAATTTAATATTAAAAATAGCTTGGGACACATGTCATGATACTAGCGGTTATTGGTTCCATTACCATGGACCAAAGTGGCTTTGAGGGGACTCTTTTAAAGAGCCGCTGGAACATTTTGAGGAGGGGGAGGGACTTTATATATTACATGGGAGGCATAAGGTGGGATTTTGGAGAAGGTTTATTGGAGATGAATTAAATTTATGTTACGATATGAATTTGTTTTGAGGTTCCAATAGTGTGAGGAGCGGAGGAGGGATAAGGGGTTTTATTTATCGGAGGTTAATTAAAATAAAATCTACGATAACATATGTGTAGGGATTAAGGAGATAGATGTAAACGGAGGTTTTGATATTGGAGGGTTTTAAAATTAATGTTACAAAACAATAAGCTCCGAAGTGAGGTATAACTACATCAAACTAATAATTAAAGTCTTGATGTTATCCAAAAAAAACTATAGCGACTTGTAATTTCGGGATTTTGGATCTTGTATTTTTTAAATTGGGATTTAAATACACTTCTGAGATCATATAAGATGTGATTTTAATTGTTTTATAATTTGGTTATGGCAATTTGTAGGAGTGTTAGTGAAAAATGAATTAATTAAGAAGAATTGACTAAAAATGAATATTTACAATTAATTTAGAAGAATAAAAAAATAATATACATGATGTACAATAGTTAGGCCTAGTGGTAAAAATTATCAAACTTCGGAGAAGTCTCATTTGCAACCGTGCATCCAACTGAGATGAAACGAGAACCGATGGAAAGCTAATGAAAAATTTAGTGCAATGAAGCAATCAAAAGGAAAACCCAAAGAAAATGAAATTCTGGCAAAATTATCAGACCGTTCACCAAAAGAATATTTTTAAAAAGCGATTTAGCCAAAATTTACAAAAAGGGTCCTAATTATTATTATGAACTAATAAGTTAAAAATGGGGGTGTTTTGATTTCACCGTAACAATGGTGACACACAGGGAAGAACCAGTTATCTCTGGTTAAAAGATGGTGAAATTCAGTTTACCCAAAGGTTAAAATAATGGGCTCCATCAAACCGTCAAACAGTAAAACATTTCCAAGTATTCAACGTTAATAGGTCAAGCAATATAAGCTCAAACGGGTAAGTACTCAAATCAAACTAAGGCTAAAATCATGAATATGAACTTTGGGGAATATTTATTATTTAATATTACCTCGTATGAGAAATAAAAGAAGGTACAAATAAGAGTTTTAAGATAAAGCATATATCCATCGATATGAATGGTCTATGACATTGCTTCGTTGCCAGCGAGTCTCATCAGTACCCTGACAAAGTTGTCCTTAATGTCATACATGCATATCCCTGCTGCCAACATGCGTCCATATCCCCGACAGATGTACTCATATTTCCCATGCTTCCCCTTTTGATCACTCTTTTGATTAGCACATTTTCAAGCTATGTTTATGACGTATCTGAGTGAAAGGAGTGGGATGGTAAAAAAGACTTAAGAAAATGGATATAATACTTCCATAATGTTGACTTCAAAATCTTTCCCCGCACTTATCATTTAGATGTTTTTATAAAGTGAAAGGATGGGAGGGATCCATTAAGTTATACTTAGGTCAGTTCTTTCCTTGAAAATATGAACTATTTATAAGAAGAGCTTCGGCGTAAATCACATATAGAAAGGCCTTTGTTGACGCATTTCGAGCCAGCAAGTGTGGCTCTTCTTATAACTATTATGGATCACAGAAGTCTCAATTCAACAATATGAACTATATTACTTAGAAAGGATGCATGTTCCTCCATCAAAAATATTTAAAGCAAGAGGGCTTTAGGATTCCAAAAAAGTATACATTTAAGGTAAGTAAAACTCATTAAATTGATAGGTTATAAATTTCCCATGTATGTCAACCAATATTGAGTGAGAAGAACTCATTCTATATAAATCTTGGTGGAATCACCAAAATAAAAACATAACCAATAGAAAAAAGGAAAATAAATCCAAACTGAAGCGAAAGAAGAAATCAACATACTCCAAAAATGTAAAAATAAGGAAAGAAATCTGAAAGAAAAACCCAAATTAAATGACAACCCCAACAAGACTAATTAAAAATGTTTCAACAAAAGAGTAAAATAAGATAAGCATGTGTGTGTTTGTCTTATGTTGAGATTTTAGTAAATTTTATCTTCAAGAGTTATAAGTAATTAGGCTCTCAAACCATAAAGTGAATAGCAGTCATAAGGTGAAATGAAACCAAATGAGAAGTTGTTATCTTTTGTAGATTTCTCGGTTTCAAAGCCCACATCTGAGAATCTTAATAATTTTTTAAAAACAAGGCTTATGACACAAATAAAAGGTTCAAGGACTCCCTAGTTTAGCTGAGTTGATACACATCGTAATTGTTCGTCCAAAATTCAGAAGCAACCGATAAGGAAAATGAGTGCCAAAGCTGAGCTGGTAGAGGTGTGAAAAAGTTTCTGAAAACCTGCCAAAAAGAGTTTAAGATCAGCAAAAACTAAAACAAAGATAAAATAAAAATGTGAATAAATAGAAAATGATGAAAATGGGCATATGAAACTTACCATTTGAAGAATCTCATTAAAATTCTCCCTGAAAGATGTCATTTTTCTCCAACAAAAGATAAAGTATTCTTGTGATTGGAATTAAAAGTATGAAGAAGTTGTACTCTTAATAAATCCCACTGTCAAAAAGTCATAATTTATTAAATCTAAATTAAAATGAGCAATAAAGCTAAGAAAAATAATGATTTATGTTCAAGGAAACATAAGTAAAGTCCATCAGAAATGAAACTTAAGATGTGATTTTTTTGAATTGCAACAACAATTATTCTCTTTTGTTACTTTTGATTTTATATCAGCCCCAATACTCATACAATCCCAAGAAATCAATTCAAATTCCTAAACAATGTAACAATGGTTTGTAAATTTACATATGAAGAGGACTCAAATTGATGCATATTGTTGAAATGGAGCAATATATGAATAAATCAACATCGAAAATCGAAAATGACCAATGGCCCTTACCTTTGTCTGTCTCTTGTTTGCTTACCAATTTTTCGTGTTGAATGCTTTAAAATGATGATTACATAATTAAATTCGACAAATAGTATGCAGTGATAAAAATATGATCATTCATATTAGCCAAGCAAGAAAGAATCTAGTCGAAAGGAAATAAGTGGAGCTGAAATCCCATAAATATGAGTCGGGTGAAAATGGCATCACTCGAAGGTTGGGTTCTCGGAAAGACTTAAAATAAGGCTTGTAAAAGTGTTTTGAGATTCTGAGGTTCCAAGATAATCAAAGACAATTAAAATTGAATCATATATGTTTTTGAGAAATCACGGGAAATCATGTGAAGATGTCATGTAAGGTTTCAAGCATGGAATGTCGAAGAACACTTTGAATTAAACTTATGATATCGTGATTATCCGAAATGAGAAGCTCTGAAATACTAAAGGATCTGATAATAAGAGTCCAAAATGAATATCCTTGATATGAAATATATGAAATCTTTTCAGAAGGTTTTTTTTCAAAAGGATTAAAGAATATCATTTTTGAAATGCGTAGTTTTGAAATGAAATCACCGAAAACAAAATATTTTATACATAAAAGGATATCGGTGTTGTGAAATTTTCGGAATTGTCATTTCAGAACATTTTCTAAAAAGGCTCCAATATAGAAAGGTTTCGATAACTTCAAGAGTATTGTTTTGGAGGTCTTATTTAATTTCACTTATGATATCAAAAGTTTCGATATATAGGGAAAACATCAGGAAATAGGACCTCAAGATCTGATATTTAAAATATAGAGGCCCTGAGTCAATTTAGAAGAAAGGAATGTGGCTAAAGTGGATGAAAAATGAATAAGTGTAGTCAAGAGGTTCAATTGGAAAATGTAAGATTCATAATGGGAAGAGGTAAAATCATGAGTACTTTTACAACTCATTGTAAGACTTGTTGTAATTTCATTTTCTTGTGGCAAATTTGATAAAAAATAAAAAAGATTCCAATTTAGCTGCATAAATGATTATTGGCTTATCTCATGTATTGGTGAAGCAAGTAAATATGAACACAAGTAACAAATGAATAAGTGTAGTCAAGAGGTTCAATTGGAAAATGTAAGATTCGGAATGGGAAGAGGTAAAATCATGAGCAATTTTACAACTCATTGTAAAATTTGTTGTAATTTCATTTTTCTGTCGCAAATCTAAAAAAAGAAAAAAAGAAAAAAGAGATTCCAATTTAGCTGCATAAATGATTATTGGCTTAGCTCATGTATTGGTGAAGCAAGTAAATATGAACATAAGTAACAAAATAGAATATAAAGACTCTGATAAGAAATAAAATACTTCCCTGAACATGTTGCAGACTGGAAAAGGGTTGACTTCTCGCTTTACTAAAGCTAAGTGAATTTGCTTGTAAAAATCAGGGTTCCAAATCAAGCTAATGAAGACCTGCAAAATAAGAAAAACATAAATAAGAAATAAACTAATGAAAAGATAAAATAACAACAAATGAATATGAACATCTTTATGCATACCTGAAGATTTGAATTGTAAAAGTACCTTACAGATTCTTGGCATTCTCCCGTGTATTATCTTGAATTTTGCATATGTTCAAAATCATCTACTTATTAAATTTAAATTGACTACTAAGTAATGAACTATTAATTTATATCCACTTCATATTGAAGTGAAAGAGTGATGGAAGAGCAAGAATGATGAATAAGATCACTTAGCACTTCTTGAGAAATTATTATTTCAAAAGTGTCAAGTTGTAATGATTCTTTGAAATTTCATCCTTCATGATTTTGCTAGAGAAAATAAATTTCAATTTTATGATGAACAATTGTGAAGAAAGATAATCAAGAGCATCACACGTGTATGATCGGACTAAGCCATTTTTTTTTCCAAAAATTAAAAGAATAATAGGGGAAACATTTGAACCCATTACTTGTTTTTTAAAATCTGCAAATTAAACCTCAAGATAAAAGAGAGATGAACTAACAAACAAAATTAATCACATTCCTATTCTAACTAACTGAGAGAGAATATGACTAAGTATAGTCATACTTCCAGTGAAACCATGCATGCATTTTATTTCCTGTGCATATGAATATGTCACATATCAACAACAGGAATAAAACAACAACTAAATTATTAAAAGAAAAATTCAACTTACTATGTACATCTGAAAAGTTCAGCGAAATAAAATTATTTACAAAATTCTTACCTTAAAATTATTCCTAAACTCTTCCTACATGATCATGAAAATTAGGATGTATTTCAATGATAATTGGAAGAAGTTCAGAGGAAGAGGAAACATCAGGCCAAGCTTGAATGATATGTTTCAAATACCGAACCCTGCTAAAAACTGACAAATTCATAAAACTTATCCAAAACTGGAACTTCCAGCGACTTTCCAAATGAATTAATAAAGTATGGATAAATATTTAAAATATTTTTAAAAGTGTTCCATTGCTGACCAGAATGTGATGATGCACTCTCAAGAGCTTGAGTTTGTGAAAAACTCAACTGAAAATAATACATGAGTTGGACAAACATGGACAAATAAAATTTAAAAATAAGAAGTAGCTTGCTCATGCTTGAAATTCTGGAATTGATTTTCATGCAATATTATTAATGCAGTTGATGAGGGCAGAGAGTTTGAATCCTCAAAGTGCCAGTACAATGTGTTAAAAAATTTAAAAATGAAATTTGAAAGAAACATTAATTCAAACCGAGAAAAATGAAGACGAAGCAGATTTAAATTTGCATTGGTGTTACAAATAATGATAAAACATGGTTGGGATTCATTTGCAAAAATTTCCTTTCCACAAGTGTGTACCAAAATTATGAAGTTAAACTCATTGTTTGCATTCACTTGCTGGGATCTGAAAATTTCAAGATCATCATTCAAAAAGATTATCTCATCATCATATGAATCAAAAATTGGAATGGAGTCATGATCACTGAAATCACTATGATGATTTTGAAAATGAGAATGGACCAAAATATTTAAACTAATATTCTTTTCATCTTCAAAAATAGATTCACTTAAGGAATTGGGAAAATGGGATTGAGTCAAAATTATTTTTGAAGAAAAAGGCAAACGAGGCTTAGAATTTTTATTCTTTAATTCTTCATTATAGATAATTTCATTAGTGTATGTTCCTTTGAATAAAGTACATCAGAACCAGACGGGTAATTAAATTCCAGATTGAAAATTTTTTCGAGATAATTGAAAATATTATTGATTAAATTTTATTTACCCATATCAGAGGTAAACAATAATTCATCATTGATGCCCACAGGGCTTTGGATTGATGGTGAATGGGTGCATTGTTAAGGCACTCCTTGCAATAGATCACTGGTTCGAATCCCCCGTGGGTGCTTACCTACCAAAAAAAAATCATCATTGATGACAATTCCTTTGTTTTCTAAAATAATATTTGTGTTCAAAGGGACTGTTGATTGATTATAAATTATATTATTGTTACTAAAAATATCAGGATAGAGAAAAAAATAAGAAGTTGAAGATATATACTTGAAGGTTTCTCGATGTACAGATGATTGCTCATTTTCCAAAATAGGCTCTTCCACATTTGTTCCATTGCAAAATTTTGACGGTTGATCAATGTCTTAACAAAAATCAAATTTACCATATGTTTGACTGAGCTGCAAATTATTGGTAGGTTGATCTGAAGTTTGGGATTTATTACCAACATAAGATGATTCTAAATTAATTGCAACAATTTATACGTTGTTGACATTATTTAGTTGATCTGCTTGTTGTTGAATTACTTGATGTCGATTGCTACTAGTGAACTATGTATCTTATTGATTTTCCAATTCATCATGTATAACAACATTATTGAAATTCGGAACACATCTGAAATCAGCATCATTTAATTGAGCAACGACAATAATTTCTTATTGAGATTGATGAGTAGTATTTGCGATTTCAATTTGTGGAGGATCTGCATTATCATTTTGAGAAATTGAATCATTATCAACAATGGATATACTGTATGGTTCTTCATAGGTATCATAGGACAAAGACACTAAATGTCTTAACCATCCGATTAATTGGAATTGAGGAGGAAAATATTTGGACCAAAATTGTATTAAAGTTAATTTGAATCTAATGTAAAAATTATCCAAAGGCTCACCTTCCATCCTACGAAATTCTTCTAAATAATCACACCTTTTCGTAATCATATTCCTCAAAAGAGTGAAGGAAAATCTTCGAAAATTCATCCCAACTATGTATAGAGGAAACTGGAAGAGATAAGAACCAGACTTTTCTTTTCCTTTCAAAGTAAGAGTGAAGATCCCACAAACAATATCTTCATCAATATTGAATTTTTGCAACTTAAAATAAATTGAAGGAGATGATTAAAAGTAGATGACTTACCATTATAATTTATGTTAGACAGTGTTATGGAACCAGCTCAAGAAAAGATAGATCAACGCCTTAGAATTCAGCCTCTTCGAGGGGGGAACCTCCTTTACATTACATAAATGAACAATTCTTGGATGATACAAATGAAAAGACCTCCTTTCTATATATAGGAGTCTAGGGGGTCATAACATAATCAGAGCCGACATAACAATAATAATGTAAGGGCACAATAATAACAATAGTGGGCTTCTATGGGGCACAATAGTAACAATATGGGCACTACATGGGTACATCAA
The DNA here is from genome assembly GCA_031772625.1 of Pinus tabuliformis. NCBI lineage: Eukaryota > Viridiplantae > Streptophyta > Pinopsida > Pinales > Pinaceae > Pinus > Pinus tabuliformis. The sequence continues at coordinate 813,674,262 of CM062820.1, forward strand.
TATAATAAGTGGGTTGTACTAATAACAATAAGGGGTTACACTAGTAGTATAGGGGCCTAACATGTCCCTCTCCTTCAAAAAGCGTTGTCCTCAACGCTTGAGTAGTTCTTGATGCTTCTGCATAAAATTCTTGTCCTCCCATGTGGAACCTTCAGCAGGTAAGTTCTTCCACTTGATGAGATACTCTGAAATTGATCGATTTCGTAGCTGTCGGGTTCTTGTTTTTGTGACTGCTCCAGGTTCCAATATGATTTTTCCTTCCTCTTCAATTTCTGGCAATATTGTTTGAATTGGGATCTTTTGCAACTTTTGAATAAGTGGCCATACTTCTTCGTCCTTCTTCCATTCATCCCTTGCTTCGTTTATCCAACCATACTTCTTCGTCCTTCTTCCATTCATCCCTTGCTTCGTTTATCTAATCTGGTTGGATAATAGAAATAGCACAAAACAATGCTTCCACATCCCCATCCTTGAAGAGTCTTCCCATTCGGTAAGGTCGCCATTTTTTAAGTGCATGTAGTATTTCCAACATTTCCTTCTCATAAATAGCTTGCTTGAGATGTAGCAGTAAAAATACCCAATCACCTACATCAAAACATTTTTCACTACGATGTTGATCTACCTGTTGTTTCATTTGATTTTGCACCGAAGTGGCGTTATCCTTTAAAATTTGGAGAACTTGTTGTTGATGCTCGATGTGATCTTTCACTGCTTGAACCTTTTTCTTCTTGATATATCCTTCTATCTCTAGAGTTTTAGGAGTGGTAATTTCTTCCAATCCTTTACAAGATATGGTCGAATTCATTTCTTGATGCTCGATGTGATCTTTCACTTCTAGAACATTTTTCTTCTTGATATGTCCTTCTATCTTGATAGTTTGAGGAGTTGTAATTTCGACCAATGAATTACAAGATATGGTTGGATTCATTTCTTCTTTCTCGACGTGATCTTTCACTTCTTGCACCTTTTTCTTCTTGATATGTCCTTCTATCTTGAGAGTTTGAGGAGTGGTAATTCTTGCCAATGTTTTACAAGATATGGTTTGATTCATTTCTTCTTTCTCTGGGGTGGGGTCTTGGCGTATATCTTCTTCTTTTGATGTTTCTTGATCGTTTTCTTCCTCCTCTTCATATTCTATGTAAAATAATTTCTTCTCAGCACACTTATGACCTTTAGTGCATTTGATATCACAATTGTAACAAAGCCCTTTTTCTCTTTTTTCTTCCAATTGTTGTGGTGTAACCCTTGTAGGTTGTGGAAGGCTAGGAGAAACAACACTTCCATCTTTATAATTGTGAGGGGTATGCTTCCTGGTTTCCATAATTTTGCTTTCTACTATGTCACAAAGCCCTTTTACTCTTTCCAATTGTTGTGGTGTTGCTCTAAAGAAGGTGTTGCTCTTTGTATCCTCATAATGTGCTATCATTTCCTCCATGAAAATTGACCACGTAACAAATTGTTTACAAGAACAAAGTCCTTCATACCATAAAAATTGATCCGGTTCTAAATATGAAGATGCAATACATACCTTTTTTAATAGTGGTACACCATGTAGATCAAAATATTGCTCCATTTGAAGTATCCAATTTACCGGATCCTTGCCATCAAACTTCCTCATCTTGCTTTTTCTTGATTTTAGGAGCTCAATCTTGAAATGACTGTAGATCTATACTTTCGGATCTTTAAGTTCTGAAATTGTGACCTGTAGTAGCCCTCTATGTCCTCTTTCCAATGCCACCAGTCTCATCCAAATTGGATTCTCCAAGAAAGAGTTATGCACAATCTCCCAAGATGACCTGATTATAGACCTTTCCAGAAGAGCGAACTTATATGAAGTGCCACGTGTCACTGTTTCGACCTTTGGATCTAAAAGATATATACAAGAAACTAAATTCCGTCCTCTTTCTGTACCTTCTTACCAAATTTCAATCCGATGCTCAGAGAGAAAGTTATGACGATTTTCCCCAGGTCACCTATTTGGAATGTAATTCAGGAGTCTGCAAAAAGACCAACTTCCTCAGATCATATCTCCTCAAATATACCACGAAAAGCTCTGAAATTTGGACCCGCGATTCAGCGCGATTTTTTCTCAAATGGGTTTTTTTTTTAGCTTCTGAAACATTGCAGAAAAAAGTTATAGTGAAAATTCCACGATGACCTGTTTGAAGTAGCGAAACCCTAGAATCCAAAGCTCCGATACCAAATGTTATGGAACTAGCTCAAGAAAATATAGAAAAGATAGATCAATGCCTTAGAATTCAGCCTCTTTGAGGGGGAAACCTCCTTTACATTACATAAATGAACAATTCTTGGATGATACAAATGAAAAGACCTCCTTTCTATATATAGGAGTCTAAGGGGTCATAACATAATCAGAGCTGACATAACAATAATAATGTAAGGGCACAATAATAACAATAGTGGGCTTCTATGGGGCACAATAGTAACAATATGGCCACTACATGGGTACATCAATATAATAAGTGGGTTGTACTAATAACAATAAGGGGTTACACTAGTAGTATAGTGGCCTAACAGACAGGGTTTGGATTGCCTTTATCAGAGTAATAGTTAGAAGAGGTCCAATAAAACAACTCCAAGGAGGTCTTTTAAGTGGATTCATAGTAATAAGATAAAATCTTAAAGATATTCGAAAAAAAATTACTTAGACTTCCTTTTGACACCAAAAATGTTGATGGTAAACAATGACCTCATCAACATATAAGGGAGACCACCCAGTCAAATCCCTAAACTAAGATACTATATGTTTGATGTGGTGGTTCCAACTGGTTCAATTTTCTCCAGTTACCCTCTCTCTCTCTCTCTGTTTCCTTATAGTATTTCTATTACTTTCCAATGGAATTAAAGACATCGGGCCTGCCCTTTTGCAAGAAAGTGATCCTTAAGTTGAATTAATAGCTCAATCAAGCCAATCTAAAGTTTTCCATGTGTAAAAGGACTTCTAGAATGAAATAATTAAAAATAAATGCAAATATTCTACTCTAAGTAATAGAAAATAAATCTTAAATCTATCTTGATTGAAATAAGGAATAGTCTCTCTGTCAACCAAGAGAAAGGTAAAACAGGATTTGGACCAACTATGAATTTGGAATAAAAATGAAGTCAATAAGCCAAGGAAATAGTTCTAATACTTATTAGTAATTCAAGCAAGTATATACATTCAGTTATCTGATGAATAGTCATCAGATCTCAGGTGCACATACATCCAAATTCAAATAAAATGAATTCAAACTAAAACATATATGACTGCATTAAGGAAATAGTTCCCATAAAATGATCATTATTAAAACCTAGATAAACTTGACATGAAATTGTGAAATAGTTAACATGTCATGTTTATCTATTCAAATTCATTATTTAGCTTCATAGCAATTAGATCCATCATTAAAAGATAGCTTTAAATGATTTAAACAAACATATAATTAAATGAATTTACAATAGTGCAAAAAACTTTTAAAAACATATACTTATATGGATCAAGAATTGCATCAAATTCTATTAAATGCAGGCCATCAATCAGCCTCTATCTCCGACAATAGTGTACAAAAATTAAAGATTTGATCATAGCCTTTGAGTATAAGAAATTCTTAGAAAATTTCATGATAGTATTAAATTTTCATAGTTGAAATACATCTCTTTTAATCTCCACAAGTATAGTCCAAGTTAGTTAATTCTCTACAAAAATATTTCCCCCTACAATAGTGCAAAAATCTTTCTCTTTGCATAGAATGTCCTCCCCAAGTTTCATCATCATGTAAGGGAGACCACCCATCAACATGGTAAAAAATGACCTTTTCAACATGTAAGGGGACCACCCAGTCAGAGCCCCAAACTAAGCTCTTATATGTTTGATGTGGTGGTTCCAACTAGTTCAATTAGGTTCAATTATTCTCTCTCTCTCTCTATGTTGGCTTATAGTATGTCTATTACTTTCCAATGGAAAAAAGACATCAGATCTTCTCTCTTGCAGAGATCTTGCAAGAAAGTGATCCTTAAGGTGAATTAATGGCTCAACCCAACCAATCTAAAGTTTTCCCTTGTGTAAGAGGAATTCTAGATTGAAATAATTAAAACTAAATGCTAATCTACTTTAAGTAATAGAAAATAAATACTAAATTTATCTCGATTGAAAGAAGAATTGGTCCCTCTCTCAACCCAAAGCAAGGTAAAAAGGGATTTGGACCAACTTTGAATTTGGAATAAAAATGAAGTCAATAAGCTAAGGAAATAGTTTCAAGACTTATTACCAATTCAAGCAATTATATGTATTCAGTTATTTGTTGAATAGTCATTAGATCTCTAGTGCACATACATCCAAATTCAAATAAAATAAATTCAAACTAAACCATATATGATTGCATTAAGGAAATAGTTCTCATAAAACAATTATTATTAAAACCAAGAAAAACTTGACATGAATTTCCTAAATAGTTAACAAGTATGTCGTTTTTATCTATTTAAATTCGTTATTTAACTTCATAGCAATTATATCCATCATTAAAAGATATCTTTCAAATTATTTAGACAAGAATGCAATTAAATGAATTTACAATAGTTTAAAAAACATCAAAAAAACATATACTTATCTGTATCAATAATTGCATCAATTTTTATTAAATTCAAACTATTATGGTGAAGTAAAATTATAAGTGCATACACGAATGAATTCCTCTAGCCCGATAATGGGTCTAGCCACAACAGATACATTCTATGGAATATTTCCTTAGGTTAGAATCAATCAACAGGGTCTACCTCTTGGTCACTTATCTTGTTTGATGATGTCCTCGCTTGCTCTCTCCAACAATCTCTCGCTTCCTTCTTCAAGCTCCTGAAACAAGTAAAAAACAACAGCACACAAACATAATAATAGACAAATTTCAATTCAACCTACTTAATGAGTCAAGAAGCATTAAGACATGAATACGTAATATTACAAAACATGTAGGAAATCAATCAATAGTTTCATATATTAATAACAAAGAGAGATTACAACCATTCATCTTGACGCCACAATCTTCCTCTGATAAGACCGGGTTCCCATACACTTCTGCTAGCACTCCCTGATGGCTTCAAACAAAAATAGTTTAAAGGCTCTTACCTTTAGGCTTCACTCCAAACCAAACACACCTCCCTCACACAACTAGATGGCTACAACTAGTAATAGCTTTCTTGTCTAATCAAAATAGTATACTCACACTCAGCCAACACTCTAACTAGCTTGTGCTTAGGAAGAAGGGAGGTTTATATAGGAAATATGGATGGGAGATGGATCCTCTTATCATGGGAGAAGGACTTATCCCTTGAGGTAGTTCCATCATTATAGGGGAAAGGAGCCCAAACGGTCATCCTCGACCCATACAACCTAACCATTTACCATACTTCTATTTACAGGACTGGCGTGACTGGAACACAGCTCAATTGCACTGGTCGGCTCAGGGAATAGTGCTAATCTATGCACATCGACGCGGGGGAGACAAAGGTCATTAGCACTGGCCTTGTAAACTAGGAAAAATAGAAGTTTCAGGGGAAATGGTGCAAAAGGGAAAAGATCTGCTCATGGAGAGGGACATAATGGGAGTTTCTCCATGAAGGCAAAGAATGGGGGGTTCACTGTAGAGGTCCTCCAGGATCAAGGAATGGTGATTACAGGGACAGTGACAAAATGTTGTGTAACAAATGCCCCCTAAAGCGTGAAGGCCAAGCCGGAGTGAGGGATGAAATTTTTTATAAATCAGTGCGGGGAGCTGGCCTGTCGTCGGAAAACCTGAAAGCAAGTGCAGATACATGTACATAAATTGAGATCTCTATCAAATGATACATGAATCGTGGCATGGACACATCCATCCAGAGAATGATCATGTAAATGGATCTAGGTATGGGTGCATCCATCTGCCAAAGAGTATCATAATGAAACCAAGGTATGGTCGCAGCCATCCAATAATGAGAAGGATCAAATATGATAACTCATGGTCTAGTCGCAGTCATCCATCTAAAAGAGACATGCATATCATCATAAACCATGTCACACCACTTCGCAACTTGGAATTGTGTGATCTCAGTCCAGGGTCTTCCGCTCCAACATGACCCAATCAAATTACAGATCCTAGCATGCAAATAGATGTGTTGACATTGAACATGCTAGAAAATCGCTTGATTACCAGTCAATGATGTAAAATGTTAACAAGCGCAAGAGAAGCCACCAATACTAAAAATGGCCCTCAAGGTACTATCAGCACAATTCACGAAATGTGAATACAGGAACTGAAGCCGAACACCCGTGAAATCACTCGATCGAAAGCCAATGATGTGAACTTGTTGTCGAGTGTGAAGAACATGCCATTAAGGCATGCAAGCTCTAAGGTACTGGAAGGGAGTCTCAAGATCAAATTCCCAGATAATGAGTTGATGTCGACGGAAAGTGACTGTGTCAAAGGAGGGCCATAATGAATCCCACATCATCGACGCGAGACGAGAGGATGCAAAATGATTTTGGATGTTACAGAGAAACAGAGGTAAGTGTAACTGCAGAAGGACAACTCTTAAACATATTGGCAACACAACTGGAAGTTTGGCAACTTTTGGATCCATGGAATTGGTGGTCATAATGACATATCAGAGATCAAATGGAAGGAAAAAATGAATGGCCCAAACCTAGGAAGGTCAATGATACAAAGGAGGATGTCCCAACCCGACACGAAGCAAAGAGTGTCATGTTCAAGAGTAAGTTGTTGACACGACTCGATATATTTCCAAAATTTCCCCCACCATTTCTAGCAAGTACCCCAATTATTTTTTAATCACAAGCTTGAAGGGCATAGCATATGTTTGCACTCTAAGTTCATCCTTTGGAGGAATTCGACCTAGTAATTTTAACGAGCCCTAGGAAGGAGAAGCTCGTGTTCGTCATGGTGATGAATCCGATGTCGTTTAATAGTTTAATGAGTTCGATAAAGGTGTAACTCGGTATATTTTTCATGTTTAGAGAGTTTGAAAAAGACACGTAAAAGAAAACTCCACATGGTCCCTTTTCATACATTTGTGTCTCTCGAGCCCGAAAAGGTAGAAAATGATACTTGAGAGAACCGCTTGACCATTTTAGTCAAGGAGTACCTTTTTTGTAAATAGTGCATCCCAGCCTGAAAAGGGGTAAACTTATACTGGGTGCATGACGTTTCGCATCTGTTAATGAGTTCAAAACGACAAGGGCTCGACCATATTTTCGCTTTTAAAGGGTCGGAAAAGATTTGAAAGCGGACCCCCATTTTCTCTTTAACGAGTCAAAAAGGGAAAAATACTTAGCAATATTTTCATATGAGTTTAACGAGTCGAGAAAAAAGCTAAAATGTGTCTCATAACCATCGCCGAACATCCATCACTTGTTGCTGCACAAGTAAGGCAAAGTGTATTATCGAGTCCTTGAGGTAAAATAGGTCAAAAATATTTACAAAACCTGATATTTTCATCAAAAAATGAATAAAAAGGGGAAAATAAATATATTTTTACCATTTGCCATTTTACCCACTTTTGCCCTAGTTTTTTCGGAGCAGATTATGGGAGATCTGGGAGGTCAATCGACGAGACGTTAGTTCCAGGTAACAATCGAAGCCCTAAGCTCTATTTTCATGCTATTCATTTATGTTTTTAGCCATTTTTAGGATTTTTAGGGAGGTTTTTGAGAAAAAAAATCGCCCTCGGTCAGCGCAATTTCCGGCATAGGATCACGTCGGCTGAGGGTGATTTGCATAACCATCCATGCTGACCAGTGCGATTGTTTCTAAAGCAAGCACGTCGGCGTCGTGGATAGGGAAAAACCATTTTTTCTCAAGAACTAACCATTAAAACTTGAATTTTATGTGCCAAAATTGATGACTGACTCAAATAAACGGCTTTTGTAGGAGAGAAATTGTCGAAAATGGTGGATTGGAAGGAAATAGAGCATGAAGATGTTGACACCCAGGCATTGAATGATCCAAATTTCCTGGAGGCTTTGAGGGCTTGTGGGCTCCTCAAATTTTTCCTTACACCGGGTATGCAAGCCCAACCTGAGTTGCTTCGATACTTGATAAGCCTTTGGGACATCAATCGCGAGATTTTTGTCATTAGGGACCAGGAGCTAGAGTTGAGAACTTCAGATATCTACTTCATCATTGGACTATCTCGCAGAGTCAAGCCAGTGAACTTGTATGGGTCGTGTCTGATCGGGGCAAGCATATCTTCCCTGCTTGTCGAGCACTGTCCCGAGGCCCTGAAATCCAAGAGTGGGAAGATAGAGATTTCCAGTGTGTGGGATCTAACACTGAGGGTGCTTCTATTGACTATCAACAGAGTGGCGAAATCCCAGGTGGAACATGAGACTAACAAGTCGAAGCTCCTTTATGCTATTGACTGTAGAACTCCTATGATATTCAATTGGGCAGAGGCCATGAAGATGAACATCAAGCACGAGTTTTCCAAGGCCAAGGCGGGGAATCTAAAGCAATTTAGCTTCGGATCAGTACTTGTGACCTTCTTCCTAGAACGAGTGCCACTGTTCCAATATCAGTTGACTGAGGTCAATCCTCCTACGCCATGCAATCCGCGAATGGCCCGCTAGAGTCGTCTGATGCCCAGGATCACTGGGGGTTAGCATATGTCATACCGACTGACATTATTCTCATGGCTACGAGGACAGAAGATCGTCATGGAGGATTGGCCATATAGCGGCACTGATTTCTGTGGAGATCCAGATATTCCCTTACTAGATGGAGAGGACTTTGATGATGAAGGTAAAAAATCAAAACTTTTTGATTTTGATGTTTTTTAATTGTTTTTGGTATATGCATGCATATAACATTTCTCTTGTTTAGGTAGATGTTGGACCAGATAAGCCAGTTGGGATGTCCCCGATAGCCAGGCGTGTCCCCCATCCTATTGATGATGTCGCCCCTTATCAAGAAGGGAGTGATAACAAGGAGGAGATTGCGAGGAACCTTGAGGGGTTGACTCATGGTATCCTGGAGTATGCTCGGATAGGAGACATGCCCTAGTGGTACTAGAGGCACACAGTGGGAGTCCCAGATTGGATCTGTCGACTGCTGAGTTGGGTTGCACAAGTTGTCTCGTGATACCATGACGATCATGCTGAGTAGTTCCTTGGTCCAACACTTACATATTTTTTGAGGCCTGCGTGCCACGAATGTACAAGGCCTGTGAGCTGCTGATGTTATTATAGACACATTATTTTTTGGGGTTCTGATGTATCAAACATTCTCACACACACACACAGACACACATATATATATGTTTTATTTTCCCGTCTATTATGATACAAATGGTTTGTATTATCTTTTACATGTTTCGTAAATGTCTATCCAACACGTAATTAGCTAATGCATCTACCAATGTATTCATGCGTCTAGGAATATGATGATATCTAATATAATCAAAATGTATTTCCAATAGACGGATACGGAGATACATTTGTAATATTTGAGGGTTCTTGACAGAATATTGCCCGTTGAGTTGAAGGACGACAAGCTGTGAATCTAGGTTGACAACCAATTCTCTGATGCCCAGAGCGATGGCTTCTGACAACAATTCGATGACTGCACTGTATTCAACAATGTTGTTGGTTGTACAACCCAGGAAGATACCTTGAAGTTCAATCAACTCATCATTAGGGTCATAGATAGCCCATGTCACGGATGATAAGTTCCGAGTACTACGACAAGCACCATCGACGAAACCAATGTGAGGAGTTGCAGACATCTGCAAAGAAAGAAAAGCATAGTAAACAGGAAAGTTGTTTGAAAACTATCACACAAAAACACATTGTACAAAAATGAATCACACACTAATGTACATAAGTATCCATGCAAGATGACCTAAGCATATTACTTTTTGAGGTAAAGACCATTTCGGGGCTTATCGAGAGGATTTCCTTCATAATCAATATGCTCATAGGCTCCTTTCTACAAAACATGTTTTAAAATATAGGGCCCATGCCACATAGGTTCGAACTTGCCTACCCCCAGCTTATCGTTAGCTTGGTCGTATAGCAGGACCAAGTCACCCTCAGAGAAAGCATGAGGGGAGACCGACTAATCGAAATGGGATTTGACCCGTTTCTTTTGTGCTTCGATGACAGCGAAACGAAGAGTCTCGTCTAGTCAATCTAAATATAAGAGGCGTTCCTCTTGAGGTGATGTTTCGGGGAGGAGTTCAACAGCTAGCTTGATTGAAGGAATCTCACATTCGATCAGCAATTGCTTCCAGACCATTGACCAGCTGGAAAGGTGTGAAACCAGTTGCGTCTTTGGTCAAAGTTTGGTAGGCCCATAAAGCTAAAAAAATCATGAGATGCCAATTTCACTTGTGCATCCGAATAGTACGTTGAAGCATGGTGACCAAAACCTTGTTCACAGCTTCAACTTGGCCATTGGCTTAAGGGTAATACGGGGTTGAGCCATCGTGGCGCAAGCCCAATGCAGATGTCAGTTCTGCCATCATGTAATCTCTGAAATGGGAGCCATGGTCTGTGACAATGGCTTGGGGTACGCCGAACCTGAAAATAACATGGTTAAAAAGGAATTGAGCTGCCGTCTTACCATCTGTAGAATATGTTGGCATCGCTCTTGCCCATTTGGTGAAATAATCCACAGCAACGATAATATATCCATGCCCCCCAGTCAAACGAGGGTTACATGTCATATAATCGATGCCCCATTTGGAAAAGGGACCAACTGTAACGATGGGGTGTAGGTGAGCAAGTGGGGTGTGCATCTTGCATTCGCAAATTTGGCATTTGTGACACTTGCAGAAAGAAAGATGGCAGTCTTTGAAGATAGATGGGCAGAAATAACCAGCGCAAAGGATTTTTTGAGTTGTAGTGTAACCATACATATGAACACCACATGCCTCGAAGTGGCAATCATTGACAGCTCTTTCAGCTTCCTCAATTGTGAGGCATCAACAAAGAACAGAATCGACACTGACACGGTATAAAGTTTATGAGAGATTCTTTAGTGTAAATCACATGATATTTCATTTGTTGACGCATTTTGAACCAACCAGTGTGGTTCATCGTTAGGACAAGTTGAATGAACAGATCAGGCAAAGCGAGTTAAATAGATAGAGCAGACCTCCAACGACTATATTCTGACAACAACTAGATTTGACCAGTTAGTTAGGATAGGAAAATAACCATTATCAATAAGATAAGTTAACCCTGTTAGTTATAAAATGGACCCCTTTATTTTATTTTATTTTTTTCATTTTAAATATGTATTAAAATAAATTAACTTAAGTTAATAGCTAGTTAATAAAGATTTTATATCTAAAAATTAGAGTATTAGTTATAAAAGTAATAAAATATATAAAAAATATAAGTCAAAGGGTTGTTTCATACCCTTATTTATAAATAAATATTAAAATAAATCAATTATAAACTAGTTTAATTCTAGAATAATAATTAATTTATAGAGTAATTTAAGGGTATTATAATAATGATATTATAAATATATATAAAATAAAATAATTCAAATTAATGGTAAGTGATCCAAGTTATTAAATCTGAATATTAGAGTCGTTAGTTATAAAAGTTATAAATATGAATAATTAGTTATATTTATATTGAAAAGGGATTGTTTTAAACACTTATAAACATATTTAAAATAAATTAATTTCCAAATTAATATTTACAAAAGTTAATATATAAATATTAAAGTAATTTAAGGGAAGAAAAAATATTTTAATATTTAACATAAAAGTTAATTTAAGGGTTAAGATTATCATAGATTCATTACCAGACTATTATCTTTATTAACATAAAAAACGTCACCAAAGGCCACAAGAAACAGTAAACCAGGGGAAATCTACAAACAACTAAACAAGAGGAGGGGAAGACAGGAAGACAACGACTAGGAGGAGAGGGCTGGGACCCAGCAACTACTTATCTTCCAGCCATCCTCCCTATTGAGATTGTTCGGTCTTTTTTCAATCTCAAGTGCTTCCCTAAATTTCCAGTGATGGAATTGGGACACTCTAGCAATAACACTAGCCTCTTCGATACAGACATGATGATTGGTTTTCTCCACATGCTCCGCTAAAGCAGAAGACTTGGCCCTCCTATGTCTAAGGTCAGCTGCATGCTCACTAATCCTTTGATTAATGGAGTGACCAGTCTCACCAATATAGGGGCTCCCACATGAACAAGGAATAATATAAACCCCTTTCATGTCCTTGGGGTCGATAAGATCCTTCACTGATCTGAAGGACCTATGAATGGTGTTAAGAGGTCTAAATTTCAAGGGGAAATTATGCTTCTTAAGAATCCTCGCAATCCTATCCGTGGTCCCCCGAACAAACGGAATATGGGCACCTAAGAATCAAATGAAGTGTCATGTGATTTATGCCGAAGAATCTCTCATAAACTTGATATGGATCACAGAAGCCTCAATACAATGGTATAAAGTATCGCCAATAATACGGTAGGGTTGGGAATCATGTCGAATCCTACGACGATCATCCTTGGTCAACACGGACCAGAACGTGGAGTTTTGGAGATACGCGGTGATATCACCATACCATGGATCAAGGGTGATAATCAGGAAAAGCGTCTCATCTGGAAGTTGTTCATTTGCACCAGTAGGGAGAGCTTTGGAGGGAAGGGAACAAATCAATTCAGTGAAAACAAGTGACTTCTTAGATTTGGCCATAGTGAAGACCAAATTGAATTCTTACAGGATAATGATCCATTTAGAATACTTGCCCCCCATCAACTGACGAGTCAGGATATAGGTTATAGGGTTGCATTCAGAAATCACTGTAGTTGTATGTAAAAGGATATAGTGCCGAAAGTGTTGAACAACCTGAACGGTAGCCAAATACAACTTCTCGACATGTGCATAACATGTTTTAGTGTTGAGGAGGTTCCGACTAAGGTAGTAGATCACAAGTTCGTTGCCTTCATCGTCGTCTTGGACCAACACCATAGCAATGGTGCTAGGGGCTGCGGCTAGGTAAATTTTTGGCATGGAATCCCCCCAAGGCATGTTTTAGGGCTCAAAGCCTGAGTTTTGACCCAATATTGTTGTAAAGTCTCTGTGAATTGCGGGCGTGGAGTGCGAAATGTATGATAGAGTCACAGGGTTTTCTACCCTAGTCTTGTAATGTAATATCGGCCTACCCATGGCCCATGGACCATGGGATTGTATAAATAGAGTGAGGCTATAAGTGTAAAAGAGAGGAAATAGAGGGAGTGGAAGCAAAGAGCAAGAGTCTAAGTGTCTAAGTGTGTCTTGCGTCGTAGAGTAGGAGAAGGCTTTGCAGCTGAGTGTGCAGAGGCCTAGTTGTCTGCAGCTAAGTGCGCGGACCCCTGCAGCAAGTTCGCAGGGTGGAGTCGAGTTTGTAACTGAGGAAAGAAATAATAAAGAGAAGTTTTATCTTAATTTTGTGTCTTTGTTCTCAGGTTATTACATGTTTGATATAAATTGCAAATATATTATTTATTTGTTGGAAATAATACTGAGAGGGGGGGTGAATCAGTATTATCTAACAATTTAATAAATCTTCCTTATTTGATCTTTGAATTATTTTTGCATGTCAGTACCATAAAATAATGAGCATGAACAAAGAAAACAAATAGTCACACCAAGAACACAAGATGTAAGGTGGAAACCCAATGTGGGTGAAAACCACCTGCTGCAATATGTCTCTATCTTCTTTCAAATTAGAAACTCCTTTTACAATGATTTTGTACTGGTGCAGTCCTTTACCAGTACGCAGGCTGCAACCTGCAGAGAGCTACAACTCTCTCTCTCTCTCGTTTTCCAGTCTACTCCTGGAAGGGAGCTACAACCCCCTACTTCTTTTCATAAAGCATCAGATGATCAACAAGTACATAACAGTTACAGTCCACTACAGATATCAGATCAACAATAACAGAACTAACCCAGAACACCTTATCAACAGAGAAATTCAATCAACAGAACATCTTAAGACAGAGACGCAGTTTTCCCTTCTGTGGCCTGCGACCAGACGCAGTTAACCTTCTGCTCCCCTGCGTCCACACGCAGAGATCCTTCTGCTGCGCTGCGTGCCCACGCACTGTTCCTTCAACTGCTCTGCGTTCTGTTGCTTCAGGGACGCACCCAGAAACACTATCGCGCCGCGTCCTTTTGCTACAGGGACGCACCCAAAAACACTATCGCGCCGCGTCCTTTTGCTTCAGGGACGCACCTGAACCTTGATCGCCCTGCGTCCCCACGCAGATCTCCAGTTACTGAACGGCGTCCCGGACGCACCTGAACTTCGTCTGCCCTGCGTCCCCACACATATCTCCAGATACTGCACTGCGTCCCGGCGCGCTTTCCTTTCACTGTACCTGCGTCCCTTCGGGTATGAATGATTTCAAGACTTTAAGTGTAACCCAAACAGTCAGATCTATAGATCTGATCTTGCGTTAAAGAGATCTCAGTCCTTCAGTAGATTCGCCTTTTAGATCTAGACCAGATCTCACCCCATAAGATATTCAACCAAAGACATGCCCAAGCCAAATGATCTCCTTTGCTTTATATAGGCAAGCTCCTCCTCAAATCATGGAACAATACCATGAGCCGACACCATAATAACACAATACCGTCGGCTAGATACCAAGAGTAAAATACAAGAAACCCCCACGTGGGCTTTTCTCTACCTAGAAATGTGTGCACTGGGTGGACAAACCTCCTGAACGGCTGGCCTGCGACTCTGGACGCGGTCCCTGCATGGTGTACCTACGGGTACGCACCTTCTGAACTGATATCCTGCGTCTTTCTTAATTTTTCATAAATTGAGAGCCTTGTCATGGGAGTTGCCATCAAGTACAACATCTGTAACATATAGCCATACCAGAAAACATAATGCCAACAATCTCCCCCTTTGGACTTGATGGCAACCTTACAAACTTCAGCTTCATTCTCCCCCTTTGACATCAAGGGCAAAGGGGTATGCTCCCCCTAAGCTCATGCTCCCCCTGAAAAAGGAACCAGATCTGCAACAAAGAACCATAATCCACCATGAAAGAGATAGAGACATATTGCAGCTATTTCCAAGATCTCCTTCTGACCATCCTCCATAATGCCAACAATGCATTATATGCTCCCCCTGAACCTGTACCATCAATCAGAAAAAGGTTCAACAATAAGATGATGCATCAACAACCCCCAACTTTTGCCTGAGGTACTCAAAAGTGTCCCTGGGCAATGGTTTGGTGAGAATATCGGCAACTTGTTCCTTAGAAGGAACATACTCCAACTTGACCTTCTGTTCAAGCACTTGTTCCCGGAGAAAATGATACTTGATTGGTATGTGCTTGGTTTTTGAATGAATAACCGGATTCTTTGAGATGCTGATTGCACTTGTGTTATCACATAAGATGGGGATAGGTGGTGTACAAGTTATTTGAAAATCCTGCAAGGTCTGCATCATCCAAAGAAGTTGGGTGCAACAAGATGCAGCAGCAACATATTCCGCTTCAGCTGTAGACAAGGCAATCGAACTTTGTTTCTTGCTGAACCAAGATACCAGTCTGGAACCCATAAAGAACGCACCACCACTTGTGCTTTTCCTGTCATCCACGCTTCCGGCCCAATCTGCATCTGTATAAGCATGAAGAGTAAGATCTGTATCTCTAGGATACCATAGGCCATAATTTTGAGTCCCTTGTAGATATTTGAAAATTCTCTTCACTGCCTGAAGATGAGTCTCCTTCGGATTTGCCTGAAATCTTCCAACTATTCCAACTGCATGCATGATGTCTGGTCGGGTACTTGTCAAATAAAGTAAACTTCCAATCATAGATCTGTAGGTTGGTTGATGTACTGCTGCAGATTCATCATTTGCACTGAGACTACATCCTGTGACCATGGGTGTACATACTGGTTTTGCATCTTCCATGCCATATTTCTTCAAAATCTGTTTGAGATACTTGGTTTGAGATAAAAAGATTCCTCCTTCCTTTTGTTGGATTTTCAAACCAAGGAAATATGTCAGTTCTCCTAGCAAGGACATTTCAAATTCTTTCTGCATGATTGAGGCAAAGCTTTGACTCATAGCTTCTTCATTGCTGCCAAAAATAATGTCATCTACATACACAACAAGTATTAGCAATTTGTCATTTTCAACTTTTATATAAAGATTGCTATCTGCTGAACCTTTTGAAAAACCTTGTTGATGAAGATATTTGTCCAAGCGGTAGTACCAAGCCCTTGGAGCTTGTTTGAGACCATAGAGGGCCTTTTTCAATCTGCATACAAGGTTTGGATCATTTCCAAGAATGAACCCATCTGGCTGTTCAATGTATACTTCTTCTTCCAAGTCTCCATTCAGAAAGGCTGATTTCACGTCCATTTGAAATACTTTGAAGTTTTGAAAACTTGAGAGAGCAAGAAACATTCGGATGGCCTCAAGTCTTGCAACAGGAGCAAAGGTTTCTTCAAAGTCTATTCCTTCTTGCTGCGCATACCCTTTACAAACAAGTCTGGCTTTGTTTCTAATTACTTCTCCATTTTCATTCAATTTGTTTTTGAAGACCCATTTTGTCCCGATAACATTCTTATCTTTTGGTCTAGGAACCAGCTCCCAAGTGTTGTTCTTTTCGATCTGCTCAAGTTCTTCATCCATTGCTTTCACCCAACATTCATCTTTGCATGCCTCTTTCACATTTTGTGGTTCAGTTGAGGAGAGTAATGCTAGATAGCTTGAAGCTTCTACAATTGTTCTTCGAGTTTGTACACCTGCTTCTTTCTGTCCCATAATATGAGATTCTGGATGGTTCTTCTGAACATATCTGGATGGAGTCTTTTCTTCTATTCTTGTTTGCTCCTCTGGTTCTTCTTGAGGTTCTTCTTGAGATTCTTCTTCTTCATCATTCTGTCTTTGAGGGTAGCCTTCATCTTCTTCGATGTCTTCACGATGTACTTGCCTAGGAATGTATCCCTTCTCATCAACCACTACATCAATGCTGTCAACAATTCTGCCAAGTCTTTTATTGTAGCATTTGTATGCTTTGCTATATGGAGAATAACCAAGAAGAATGCCTTCATCTGCTCTAGGTTCAAGTTTGCCAAGCTGCTCATCAGTATTCTTGATATAGCATTTGCTCCCAAAGATTTTGAAGTGCTTTACCGAAGGAGTCCTACCATTCCAAAGCTCATGAGGAGTTTGAGTGATGTTCACCCGGACATTCGTTTTGTTGAGAATAACAACCGCAGCATGTGCAGCTTCACCCCAGAAAGTAGCGGGAGTTCCTGATTCATCAAGCATAGCACGAGCCATTTGTTGGATTGTTCTGTTCATTCTTTCCACAACTCCATTTTGCTGGGGAGTTCTTGCTGTAGAGAATTCTCTTCTTATCCCATGTTCTTCACAGAAATCGAAAAATTCATTTGAAGTAAATTCCCCACCTCTGTCGGATCTGAGGCACTTAATTTTGTGACCTGATTCATTTTCCACCAAGGCTTTGAAGGATTTGAATTTTTCGAATGCTTCATCTTTGTGTTTCATAAGTCCTAACCAGACAAACCTGGAGAAATCGTCAATGAATAATATCAAATATTCTTCTCCTCGAGGTGTCCTTTTTCTGAAGGGACCGCATGTATCTGTATGTACTAGCTCAAGAGGCATGCTAGCTGATCCTTCTTTCTCTGGAAAGTTAGTTCTGGTTTGTTTTCCAAACTGACATGATTTGCATATGGTGTTGTCAGGAATTTTAATATCTGGAAGATCGCGAACTGCCTGATATTTGCATGCTTTCCTTATTTGTGAGAAGCTAAGATGTCCCAACCTTCGATGCCATAACCAGTGTTCTTCATCCTTGCTCAGATAGCATTGTTGTTGTCCTTCTTCAAATATGTACAGATTATTTGGAGTTCTTTTGCCTTTGAGCACTGTTTTACCTGTATCAAGATCACGAACAAGACATCCATTCGATCTGAATATAACCTTGGTTCTTTGATCACACATCTGGCTGACACTTAGAAGATTATGCTTCAATCCATCAACATACAAAACATTTCCAGCCTTGACCTTTTCTTTTAACTGAGCAATGCCTTTTCCTTTTATAGTTGCAGGAGTATCATTTCCAAAAGAGACTTTCTTTCCTTTTTCTAGAGCAGAATAAGATTCAAGTTTTTCTTTATCACCTGTCATATGCTTCGAACATCCACTGTCAATGTACCATAGATTTTCCTGTCCCTCTGCATAAAAGGCTATCCCGCATCTTTCTGTTTGAGGTTCCTTTATTCTCCATGTTTTGGTGCTTGAGGCTTGTTCCTTTTTCTGCTGAAACCTGCTCCTGCATTCAGAGTCTTCATGACCAAAGTTATTGCAAATAGAACATTCAACTTCATTTTCAAGAACCGAAAAGTTGTTATAGGTCCTTTTTGTAATCCCTGTCATACTTCTTTGTTTTTGAGCTTCCCTAGTCATGATTGTTTTATATGCAACACATTGAGCTGCTTTGTGACCAAAGTTATGGCAAGAAAAGCATTGTCCATTGAAGAAACTTCTGCGGTTATCAAATCTACCGGCCAAATGATTGTAATTTCTATTGTCATCCATTCTCGAACCAAATTGAGAAGATTTTACCTGTGGCTGGTTGTAGCTTTTGTTCACCCTTAAGATGGATTGCCCCTGATAGTTTCTGTTTGTAATTCGTCCCTACTTTACCTGATGATCTTCATTTTGCTTTTGCTCATTTCTTCTTGCTGCATCAAGATAACTTTTTGAGGTGGATGCATGAGAAGTTTCTCCATTATAGCCCAGACCTGTCTTGTTTAGAGGAGATCGCTGCACATTGATAATCTCATCCAAAGTTTCAGATCCTTTGACAAACTTGAGATTAATAGCTTTTGTTTTCTCAATCTCTTTTCTAAGCCCAACAATTTCACCTTCTAATTTTTCAAGATGTTTTTCCTTTTCATCAATTTGAAATTGTAGAGTATCAATGATCATGTTCTTTTCTTCTATACATCTCTTGAGTCTAGTAATTTCATCATAAAGGTTATCCACATCTACAGCATCCATATAATCATCATCTTCAAATGCCATTAACAACTTATATTCATTACCTTGTTCATCTTCATCACTGTTTGATAGACCATCACTATCTTCATGAGTGTAGTAGCTTTTCTTATTTGCGTTCTGTTTCTTGTTCCATCTAGCAGGTTCCTTTCCTTTATCCTTATAAGGGCATTTTGCAGCATAATGACCTACTCTTCCACAAGCAAAGCATTTAAAAGGTAACTTACCTCTGAACCTTCCAGAACCCCTTTGAAGATTTCTGACAAAATTTGATTCTTCTCCCTCTTCTTCTGGGACATGGCTTGCTTCATAATAATCTCCTTTGCCTGATGCCTTGAAAGCAGCCTCTCTTCTGTCTGAAGGACCTCCCTTTCTCATTTCATAGGCAGTTAGAATTCCATGTAGCTGAGACATAGTAAGAATTCGTAGATTTTCCTTTTCTTCTATTGCAGATACTTTAGATTCAAACTTGGGGGACAATGATCTTAAAACCTTTTCAACCACTATAGCCTCTCTTATTTCTTCACCCAAATTTTTCATACAATTAACAATCTCATCTACCCGAAGAAAATAGTTAGCCACACTTTCATCATTATACATCTTGAGAGTCTCATACTGAATCCTGAGAGTTTGAAGTTTAGCACGCTTTACCTGTTCATCTCCTTCATAGCTTGTGACAATTTTGTCCCATATTTCTTTTGCGGATTTGTAGTGCATTACCTTCATGAATTCTGTTTGGGATATACATCCTAACAGAGTACTGATTGCTTTTGCATTTGTTTCATACTTCTTTTTCTCAGCTGGATCTGTAGGAGTAGCTGAAGGAAAAACATAGCCTGTTTCTACAATGTCCCAAACTTCTGTACCAAGAGATTGAAGATATGCAGTAACTCTTACCTTCCAATAATTGAATTTTGTCCCATCAAAAACCGGTGGCCTGATTGATGCTTCTCTCTCGTAGTTGCTCATGATGAACGATCTACCTTCAAGCGATCAAGCTTCTCTGAAGGACCTTCTCTGATACCAATTGTTGGAAATAATACTGAGAGGGGGGGTGAATCAGTATTATCTAGCAATTTAATAAATCTTTCTTATTTGATCTTTGAATTATTTTTGCATGTCAGTACCATAAAATAATGAGCATGAACAAAGAAAACAGATAGTCACACCAAGAACACAAGATGTAAGGTGGAAACCCAATGTGGGTGAAAACCACCTGCTGCAATATGTCTCTATCTTCTTTCAAATTAGAAACTCCTTTTACAATGATTTTGTACTGGTGCAGTCCTTTACCAGTACGCAGGCTGCAACCTGCAGAGAGCTACAACTCTCTCTCTCTCTCGTTTTCCAGTCTACTCCTGGAAGGGAGCTACAACCCCCTACTTCTTTTCATAAAGCATCAGATGATCAACAAGTACATAACAGTTACAGTCCACTACAGATATCAGATCAGCAATAACAGAACTAACCCAGAACACCTTATCAACAGAGAAATTCAATCAACAGAACATCTTAAGACAGAGACGCAGTTTTCCCTTCTGTGGCCTGTGACCAGACGCAGTTAACCTTCTGCTCCCCTGCGTCCACACGCAGAGATCCTTCTGCTGCGCTGCGTGCCCACGCACTGTTCCTTCAACTGCTCTGCGTTCTGTTGCTTCAGGGACGCACCCAGAAACACTATCGCGCCGCGTCCTTTTGCTACAGGGACGCACCCAAAAACACTATCGCGCCGCGTCCTTTTGCTTCAGGGACGCACCTGAACCTTGATCGCCCTGCGTCCCCACGCAGATCTCCAGTTACTGAACGGCATCCCGGACGCACCTGAACTTCGTCTGCCCTGTGTCCCCACGCAGATCTCCAGATACTGCACTGCGTCCCGGCGCGCTTTCCTTTCACTGTACCTATGTCCCTTCGGGTATGAATGATTTCAAGACTTTAAGTGTAACCCAAACAGTCAGATCTACAGATCTGATCTGGCATTAAAGAGATCTCATTCCTTCAGTAGATTCGCCCTTTAGATCTAGACCAGATCTCACCCCATAAGATATTCAACCAAAGACATGCCCAAGCCAAATGATCTCCTTTGCTTTATATAGGCAAGCTCCTCCTCAAATCATGGAACAATACCACGAGCCGACACCATAATAACACAATACCGTCGGCTAGATACCAAGAGTAAAACACAAGAAACCCCCACGTGGGCTTTTCTCTGCCTAGAAATGTGTGCACTAGGTGGACGCACCTCCTGAACGGCTGGCCTGTGACTCTGGACGCGGTCCCTGCATGGTGTACCTGCGGGTACGCACCTTCTGAACTGATATCCTGCGTCTTTCTTAATTTTTCATAAATTGAGAGCCTTGTCATGGGAGTTGCCATCAAGTACAACATCTGTAACATATAGCCATACCAGAAAACATAATGCCAACATTATTTACTCCGCGCACTTATATGAATAATTTATATTTCCAAGTATAACTTAACGCATACAAGTAGGCTAAGTTAATAAGTTAACAATGGAATACTAGTAAGGACTTGGGTAATAACAGTGTTCAGCTTCCAAATAACATTGCACAAAAGAAACATCTCAGGCTACGAGGTACAGGTAAGTGCAAGTAGCGACCTGCGCGGAGGGTCAAACCGCGGACCACTTGAACTCATAACACATCTCCAGGGTGTGGAAACTTGGTTCTAGCACACTCCCATACTACTTCGGGTGAGACCTTAGTCTGCGCTCCACGAAATGTTGCCAAAAGGGCTAGTAGTACCGAGATTTGTTTGGCTAAATCAGCTTTGTACCTGGGTTAGGCCCCAACAAGCCAACAAATAGTTCCATTGCCGAGACTAGGATCTGCATACGAGATTTCTGATGTCATGTCACTGGAATCCGACAAAGAAATAAATTGAAGAGTGTATGGATAGAAATATTTCATGAGTTCGCGGCATAGGAAAGCAGGAATCTGTGAGTATCGAAGGAACAGTGGTTAGAGCGCTACTTATATACGAAAATCCATGAAGCATCCTTACCCTCTAAGTTGTACGAGTGGATCGCAAAGCTAGTAGACAGTCAAGGAAGGTGTAGGCTCGACAAACCTATTATGTGGACTCCAGAGCTGGTGCGCAGACTAGAAGCATTGAAACATAATATCGTGCGCATTGTGGACCACTGGCTTGATCGAATTATAGGAGGGTTTATCACTAAGTTCGCGGTATATACTTGAGTCAGCTACAGCGAGGTGAAATGATGCTTCTTCAAGGGACCGCGAGGTAAGTACGTTAAATCTTTGAACACTTGGATTAAAATGCTACTGTGTGAAAAGTACGTTATGTGAATAAATTGGTTTTTGGGGCTATGCGAAGTGGGATGATCTATAGAAATGAAGGTAGCATAGAAATAGAAACTAGACCCTTCATTTCGCCTTGCCGAGAAAGTGAGGAAGAGCTCACAAAATTTTCACCAAGAAGTGTGATCAGTATGATAAGGAAACGAATTCTATGCATACCACCCCCACCTACACCACCACCAGTTTCACCATCTTCTCCCCCATCTCCACCCACACCACCTCTACCACCACCACAGTTCAATATGGCGAGCGTAATAATGTTGCCAGTGTTCAAAGGAGTAGGGAACGAAGATCCGGACCAATTTTGGTTTGTGGTAAAGGCTGTATGGGAAGTGCATGGAGTCACGGATAACAACATAAAGAAGGCAACGCTAGTAAGCACATTATAGGATAGCGCACTAGCATGGTACATTAAGCATTCCCATGATAATCAAAACGCAGGGATCGTGGATATCCAAGCTGCGCTAAACAGGGAATTTAGCAGGCCGAAATCAAAAACACAGTCGATTATCGGGTTTAAGGAAATCATGATGCTTCCAAGCGAGACCCCCTAGGAGCTGGATCAGAGACTGAAGGGTATGATTCGCGAAGCCAACATGACCTTGACGGATGGGCAGCACCGCACATGGTCTGTAGCATCACTAACACCATATCTAAGGACCACACTACCACAACAGAAGCTATCCACCTAGGCCAAAGCCTTGGAGATTGCAATGAGACTGCATGAGACCCCAATACAAGGTCCTAATCTGGGAGTCCAACAGATCCACGTGTAGTTGAAAAACTGTGTCTGGAGATGCAGAGTTTGAAATAGGACATGACAACTCACCCAGAAGCGCGCGAGGAGGTATCATGCATAAAGTGCAAAGGCCAAGGACATGACAAGGACCATTGTCTAGTTCTCACGAACTACCTAGCAGGAGGAGGGACAATGCCATTGAGACTAGAGGCAGGACCGAGTGTGGCGCCTGCATTATGGTGCGTGATTTGTCAGATAGGAGATAATAATTCTACAGATAACTACCACCTATTACAGAAGTATACGCAGACGTCCCAGTAGTTGTTTTGTAAATTCTGCAGATCAGTAGGCCATGATGAGTGCACCTATAGAAGTTATGAACTGATGATGGATCAGGCCCCTACCTATAGGGTTCAGGTCAGAACGCGAGCCCTCAATCAAAATGCAGGGATGGTATGCACTGTATTTCAAGGGTGCAGACGAGGTCGAGGTGTAATGGGACCAGAAAGGGGTCGTAGACAACTGATTTTTTAAAATTGCGGAGGGCCAGGGCATTATGCCTACGATTATACAAATGTGACAAGAGCATCATGTTTATATTGTACCTATTTCGATCATGAGATGGAGGACTGCCCCACACTAATAGTGAGGTTGCGTGATAAAGGAACACTCTAGCCTCCCCCGACTCAAAACTTGCAAATGATGAGGCTTGAGCCATGCAAAGAGGACCCAAATGTAAACATCATGCTCCGAAGTGGTATCACGACAGGAGATGACAAGGGCAAGCAACCCAAGGAGAGTACCTGGTTCGCAAGGCTCCAACAAAGGAACCAGAGTTCGATTTGGAGCGCGCAAAGGAGACATTCATGGAATCTAAGAAGAGCTTCACAAAGGCCTCCACTTCAGGTATTAAAGACAAACTAGAACCAGAGATGGACCCACCAATTCTCACTACCTTTCTAAAGACATGCATGAAGTTGTTGTGTGACAGTAAGGCTGTGAAGGGACTGCAAGAACTCATCACTAGGTGCGCTGGGTCGGGAGAACCACACATAGTCCGAAAGCTCGGGAAGCAAACAACACGAACGGGAAGGGAGATGAGATTGACTCGGGAAATATGGGAATATGAAATGGATCAAGTGATTCTAGATTTAGGATCAGACGCGAACGTCCTGCCAAAGCAGACAGGGGAGCATATGGGTAGGCCCGTGTTGCAATGGTCTCCTATTCAATTGTGAATGGCGAACCAACAAAATATCCTACCGATGGGAAGATTGTAGGGAATAACGATAGATATCGAAGGTGCGAACGTGCTTGCATATTTCGAAGTGATAGAGATTGTCAATGACAACAATCCCTATCCCACACTACTAGGAATAGATTGGGCCACTGATATGAATGGAGTAATAAATCTAAAGAAGCGCAAGATGATTTTTGAGAAAAATTCACTACGTGTAGTGGTAACTTTAAACCCTGCAGAAGGATTGTGCTACATAGAGCCAGTGCGCGACGAAGAGAGAGACGACGATCTAGACTGTATCTACAAAATAACCACTCGAAAACAGGATTGGGTGAATCCTACAGTAGATGGTAGGATTTTGTGAGAGCTCGAAAGCTCCTACACATCAGATTCGGATGAGGAAATAGAACAATTGTAGAACCAGTTACACGAGGTAACCACACTCAATTGCAACATGATGGTAAGATCATTGTGTTGCATGACATTAGAGGTAAGATATCTGCCTATGTATGACAGGCTGAGTGAGGTGAATTATTTCCTGAAAAAGTTTGAAAGAGAAGTACCGGAACAACAGTGTTATAACGCTCTGAAATGGGCATTGCGTGCTACTCCCACAAAATGGTGGGGTATGCATCAAAGAAGTTTCGAGGACTGGAGTGAACGTAGAAGGATGATGCTCATATGATTTGGAAAGTCTTAGATGAGGATGAAAGTCAAGTATGATGGATGAAACAGCCTGCACACCCACCTCTCCAAATGGATACATGTGTATGGTACGTGACCTGCACGAATGCACACCATCCTCACGATAGGAAATGGGACTAACAAGTAGGAGCGGGCAAGAATATGGTTTGAACAACGAATTAGGATAAGACCAAACATGCCACAGATTATCCGCATGGAAGCCTTTGACAAAGTATGCGAAGTACTGAACACGGTCCACCATGTGAGACAAACTAACTGGGATTTGCACGTACTAGCAGTTCTATGCGCTGATAGGACCATGTGAAAAAACCGTAGCCACGTGGACACTTCCGACGCTGGAGTTTGAAGCAAATGCTATAATCCCTATGGAACATGCAAAGCCTAGTCCATGCATGACAACACCCGTAGATACAACGGTTCACGAAGCCTGAAAAGAAGGAATCACATAGCCACAAGGGACAGAACACATGAGACTTGAGGAAGAAATCCAATAGGGAAACCTTAGCCTTCGCAAACTTGAAAAAGAAATGGTACAGTTAAGAGAGAAAAGCGCTTTGATGGACGCGGAGGTCAAGAAGTTGGAAGATGAGATAAAGGAAGAGTTTCTCACCGAGAAAACTAGGATGATAAGGCAAGGTGTGAATGATCCTACTGACAAGTTTGAGAAATATCACTGTGAATTGCTTAGTCTGATGCCTTGGCTTGGACTTTATATTGTCAACCGTAGTGACCAGGGTAGTGTGTTGCAAATGAGGACATGCTCAACCATAGAAGGTGGGGATTCTCCAAGAACCGTGATAGAAGACAAGGTGGTGCTCCACACGGGTGGTGCAACCACCTAACTAGCCAAGGGAAGTACAGTCTTAACACTCCAGGCAGTTGGAATGGAGCGCGGGACTATAAACTATCCTGCCTGGGAGCTACACGATGTTGAAGATGCGTGCAGAAGCAGAGAATCACAAGGTCTGCGACCACGCACGGGGGACTGTGCTGCCACATGGATTGGCCAGAAAGTAACCGTTGAAGTCACTGTTCATGATGGGATGATAGACTTGAGGTAAAATGGAGCGGGTGGTGGACATTTAAGACGTGATTTATGGGTAATATTTGGGAAAATCTGCTGCCAAGAAAGCATTAATGGCCTGTAATTGGGGGGAACGGTCGAATTCGAATTCAAAAGGTGCTATAAAATGCAAGGGGTTGCCCAGTAAACAACACTTGGTCATTTAATAATTGAACGATTGAGAAAAGCCCCGAGCATTGTGATCTGAGCGTTGATTAAGCCCCTGAATTCGCGAGTGCCAGATTACAGCCCAGATACGATGACAGCAACTAAGGATGGTGTAGGAATTAAAGATGTAACTGCCGGTGAGGCTGCGCAAACCCCAATGGTAGAGGATCTTCCCAAAGGTGCCTGCGTTGTGGCAGAGATCCCCAAACCACCGCGTACACCAAGATCTAAGAAGGATAATTAGGCAATGGCTCCAGTACGTGTGTCGCCGAGGAACCCGATGCGGAACAAACTATAAATCGAAGAGAAGGGGAACGCTATCACGATAGAAACATATGAGCAAGAAGAAGATTTACAGGCCCTTATCATCACAGAGCAAGAAGACGAAGGCATGGGGGAAGATATTCAACCTACACGCTTTGCGAAAAAACCACCCGCATATGTCCCCCCACGAAAGGGGAAGGCCAAAGTACCCAAGGAACTGGACGAAACCAAGAGTCCACTCCAGACCCCGCTCCTCACAGACGGCATTGTGTTTGAAGGCACGCACTTGGGCTACATGCCAACCATCAAGTTTTAAGACTATGACCTCGTTGACTACGAGAAGTTCCCTCACCTGGAGACCGAGAATCTCATGAAGCAGAATAGCATGGGGGTGGTGACAATGTTAGAGCCGCGAAAGTGGCTACGCAGAGTGGAAAAGGCCGGGCTACTGAACCTACTAGGGGTGCCACATTTCCACCGTGCTCCAATAGCCATTTTTGTCATCAGGCAGCTGCTCTGCCTGGTGCATGATGGGTATCTTTGGCTGGAGGAGCCTATCCCCATCACAGTAGATATAATCCATCGCATTTCCCAGCTACCATACAAAGGAAAGGACCCCGCAACCATATCGGAAGGGAAGGGTAGTGATTTGACCCTCCCGGAGGCCATGAAGACAAAGTACAATATGGAGAACAAGAAGAGGGGCTACGCTATCTCTAGCATCAAGGACAAAGTGGTACACGTACTAACCCAAATCTTGGCTGTCAAAGTTATGAGAAAGTGTGGCGCCGACGAGGTACCTGCACCGATGATCACACTGGCTGAACATGCGTGGAGGGAGTCCAATTTAACTAGGTTGAATTATTCTGCACAAAATTTTTGAATAACTGTCACGAAGCCCAGGATCAGGGTAAAACCTTCCACTATGTGTGGCTGTTGCTATCCATAGTGCTCATAGCGGGAGAACTACGGGAGGATAGTCAATTCTCTTCAATTGACAGAGATTTACCAGAGGCTGTGAAGTATGCTTCGCTCTCGGCTACAAAAGATGCAAAAAGGATACGCGACAATAAGATCTTCTGGGTGCTCATGGAGATGAACATCTGGATGTGGATCAATTGGAAGTCATGCTTGTTGCCCATGGTGTACAATAGTCTATAGAGTTTTGCAGAATTCAAAGCCGACATGCATAATATATACGTCAGGGTGCGCAAGGACACAATGAAGCAGTGGACAAAACTACATTTTATAGCCACTGATGATGCCATTTTCACTATCTTAGAGGCATGGCCCCAGGAATGGCGTGCCCTATATCTTACAAAAATCGAGAAGGTGGCATCACAGAAGAAGAAGGACAATGCTAAGATGCACGTCACATAGTTGGCCAAGAAAAGGCAAAAGGAAACAACAGCAACTGAGGTAAGGGTTGTGCGGGAAGCAGCAAAGAAAGTCGTCGAGTAAAAGAAGGTCGTAGAAGTAGTAGCAGCAGCACAGGCGGTAGAGGCAGCAACCGCGAAGGCGGACGAGGGCTAAGCAACATCCTCTCTAGGGCAGGAAGCAGAGGAAGCAGAAATAGCTAAAGGAAGCGTGGACCCAGGGATTGCATCCACACAATTAAATCACCCACACACGACAGAGAGAGTGGGACCGAGGAAGAAGGTCAAGGCCTCAAAGTTGGCCATTGACTCGATCACCCTAACCAAGGGTGATCTCCATGACATTGGCAAGGTAGTGCGCAACGTCACCAATGAGGCTCTTCAAGATTTTATGCAGGAGCACCAGATTGTGTTGGGGGCCCTTAGGGAATAGTTGTAGGAGCTACATGTATGTCACCCTCAAGCAGGTACCCTTTCAACCCACCTCACAGCAGCATCCTCGGTAGCAGAGAAAATGTTGCGCGCACAGATGGCAAACACAATAGTGTTGTCAGAAGGGGCCCTAGTAGCAGCAAATGAGACCGATAGATTTTTGGTGAGCATGATGAGAGGCCTTGGCCTTAACCTGGCTGCCCTTTTGTGTGAGATGTTGTATCTGCTACAGGAAGGGATAACGGTAGAGTTGTGCTCTAGGGAGAGCCGCACGATCCAAGTCCTCGACGAGCAAAAGATTAACATGGAACAACTCAGATTACAACGCGATGAATTGGTGTCACAAAATCAATAGTTGGTGCAGGTGGTAGACGACGATTGCTGACACGTCCCAGAGCTTGCCATCCCAGTAGACCTACCAGTAGAGGTGTAGATCCACAAGTTAGCTACAGGAGTCCACGAGGCCAGGGAAGAAATGACCAAGGTTCAGCTGGATTTGAATGTTCAGATCGCCAGGTTGCGGTTAAAGGCACAGCCATCCACTCCCCCGAAAGTTAGAGAGCAGCGCATTAGCACTATCACAGCAGGATTGGAGGAAATCAGAGGTGCAGTGACCAGAATGTTGGAACAAGCACTTGAGGTCCTCACAACTCTACAGGAGGAACCTAACATCCAGCGCTTGGAGACAGAAGCGTGAGAACTCTAGCAGAAATATGATAGTGTCCGAGGAACAGCGTAGACAGTGGTCCTCACCCAAAGGCTTGTGAGGATGCAGCAAGCTAAAGAACTAAAGGAACAGGTGGATGCAACGCGCCACAAGGAGGCATTTCTCAAAGTGCGCATCCAACCCTGGATCGACAAAGTCTTCACTATCACGAAGAACATTGAAGGAATGCTCGCACACAAACAGGGGATGTGCACATTAATGCAGAGAAGCACCTCAGAATTAGAGGTCTCGGAATAGTGGATGCATCATATTCAGTAAGCAGCAGCTCAGTGCACTGCTGACCTCAGCACGGTTACGAGAACAGTTGGAGGGACTCCGCGCCAAGATCTTTGCGCCAATAGAGTGACTCGAGGGTGAGTTACTATGTTTGTGTTGGGGGCTTTTTGGGCATGGAATCCCCCCAAGGCATGTTTTGGGGCTCAAAGCCCAAGTTTTGGCCCAATATTGTTGTAAAGTCTTCGTGACTTGCGGGCGCGGAGCGCGAAATGTATGATAGAGTCACAAGGTTTTTCACCCTAATCTTGTAATGTAATGTCGGCCTACCCATGGTCAACAGACCATGGGATTGTATAAATAGAGCAAGGCTCTAAGTGTAAAAGAGAGGAAACAGAGGAATTGGAAGCAAAGAGCAAGATTCTAAGTGTCTAAGTGTGTCTTGGGTTGTAGAGTAGGAGAAGACTTTGTAGCTGAGTGCGCAGAGGCCTAGTTGTCCGCAGCTGAGTGCATGAACCCCTGAAACTGAGTGCACAAGGTGGAGTCGATTCTGTAATTGAGGAAGGAAATAATAAAGAGAAGTTTTATCTTAATTCTATGTCTATGTTCTTGGGTTATTACATGTTTGATATAAATTGCAAATATATTGTTTATTTACTCAGCGCACCTGTATGAATGATTTATATTTCCAAGTATAACTTAACGCATAAAAGTAGGCTAAGTTAATCAAATAACAGTGGAATACTAGTAAGGACTTAGGTAATAACAGCGTTCGGCCCCCAAGTAGGGCTACGCGAAGGCAACATCTCAGGCTGCGAGGTACGAGTATGTGCAAGTAGCGACCTGTGCGCAAGGTCGAACTGCGGACCACTTGAACTCATCAGACATCTCCAAGGTGTGGAAACCTGGTTCTAGCACCCTCCCATACTACTTCGGGTGAGACCTCAGTTCGCGCTCCGCAGATTGTTGCCGAAAGGGCCAGTAGTACCGGGATTTGTTTGGATAAATCACCTCTGAACCTGGGTCAAGCCCCAACAAGTCAACGGTAAAGGAAGTAATCTTGATAATAGTTAGTGGATGCAACAGAGGAGAATTTATGAGGACATCCTTAAGATCATAAAAATATTTTTGTGCCACCTCATCCCACGCAAAGGTCGTTCCTTGTTTGAGAAACTGGGTAAATCTTGTGGCTACACCGGCGTAGTTGGGTATAAAACGACGGAGAAAATTGGCCTTTCCTTACAGGCTCTGGAGTTGGTGCAGGGAATATGGAGGGGGTAAATTTACAATGGCCTCGACTTTTAGTAGATCTAGGCGAATCACGTCCTTAGAAACGATGAAGCTGGGGATTCGTCTTGATTCCACGCAGAAAACATATTTGTGTGGATTTAACTGAATGTTATAGTGTCTAGAGTGTTGTTAGGCCCCTATAATACTAGTGATTCCCCCATTACTATTGTCATTGTATCCCTTATTATTATTATTG
Source organism: Pinus tabuliformis (assembly GCA_031772625.1). Taxonomy (NCBI): domain Eukaryota; kingdom Viridiplantae; phylum Streptophyta; class Pinopsida; order Pinales; family Pinaceae; genus Pinus; species Pinus tabuliformis. The sequence goes on from CM062820.1 coordinate 813,705,078, forward strand.
TGCCCCTATTGTCCCCATATTGTTATTAGGATGCCCCATAGAAACCCACTATTGTTATTTTGTGCCCTTATGTTATTACTGTTATGTCAGCTTGATTATATCGTGACCCCTTGGACTCCTATATATAGAAGGGAGTTTTAGTCATTTGTATCATCCAATTATTATTCATTTGTGTAATGTAAAGGAGGTTTCCCCCTCAAAGAGGTTGAATACTAAGGCGTTGATCTATATTTTCTATCTTTTTATGAGCTGGTTTCTTAACATTTGGTATCAGACCTTTGGATTCTAGGGTTTCACTACTCCAAACAGGTCATCGTGGGATTTTCTCTATAACCTTTTTTTGCGATGTTTTAGAAGCTACAACAAAAACCCATTTGAGATGAAATCATTCTGAACTTCGGGTCCCAATTTCAAAGCTTGTAAAGCTATATTTATGAAGATATGATTTGTGGAAGTTAGGGTTTTTGCAGACTCCCGAATTACATTCCAAACAGGTGACCTGGGGAAAATCGTCATAACACTTTCTTTTAGCATCAGATTGAAATTTCGTAGGAGGTTTTAGAAACAAGACGGCCTATAGTTTTCTTTGTACCAGTTTCAGGTACTAAGGTCGAAACAGTGACACATGGCACATCATACAGGTTTGCTCTACTAAACTAGTATATAATCATGTCATCGTGGGATATTTGGCATAACTCTTCCTTGGAGAATCCAATCTTGATCAAACTTGCAGGGTTAGAAAGAGAACTCAAAGGGCTACCACAGTACGAGATTTCAAATATTCGAGATCCGTAGTTATAGAGATACAACAGATTCAATATTGAGCTCTTACAAGTGAATGAAAGGTGTGTAGTTTTTTTTTAAATTTTGCATAAGATTGGATTGAAAAATTAGTTTGAAGGAATTCAAAGGGAATAGTGAAGAATTATTAGCATTAATTAATGCCCTGAAGAAATAAAATGGAAATATCTAGTAAGCAACCTGAAATCTCTAGCATGACTCATGAAGAAGAGGAAGAAACGCAACATGATATATCAAAATTACAAGACCAAGTACAACAAATTTCATTCTCACTAAAGGTAAATGAAGCCAAGATGAATGGAGTGGAAGATAATATGAATTGCATGCAAGTTAAGATGGATGGCGTGGAAGCTAAGATGGATGGCATTGAAGCTAAGACGAATGGCATGGATGATAAGATGGAAGAATTGAAGATAAATTTGAATAAGTTACTACAAGAAATGGTCACTAATGGTGAAAGGGTAGTAAAGGGAACTCATGATGAGAATAAAAGAAATGTTAATCATGATTTCATAGACCCTAATGTTGGATTGAAGACCCACCATGTTTCAAAAATCGATATGAGGAAGTTTGATGGCAAGGATCCCGGAACATGGATACTACAAATGGAGAAATTTTTTGATCTCCATAATGTGCAAAACACACAAAAGGTACATATTGCAAGTTTATATTTGGAACCAAATCAGTTTGTATGGCATTGATGGCTTTTCTCTTGTAAACAAATTGTCACTTCATGAATTTTTACGGAAGAAATGATAGCGCATTATGAAGATACAAAAAGCAACACTTTTTTTAGCCAATTGATAAACCTCAAACAAAAGGGTTCAATGATAGATCACATTGAGGACTTCCAAAAATTGAACATAAGGGTAAAATATATTCCAGAGGAGCATAGGATTGATGTGTTCATAGGGACTTTAAAGGATAATATCCAACATCAGGTTCACCTTTGGGAACCCGATTCATTGGAGAAGGCATTTAAGTTAGCAAGAAAAATGGAAAGCAAAATTATGGCAACTAGGAAGCCTACCACTCACAACTATAAAGATGAAACTATTGTTGCCCCTAGCCTTCCACAACCTACAAGGTTGACACCACAAAAATTGGAAGTAAAAAGAGCAAAAGGGCTTTGTTACATTTTTGATAGAAAATAAACTAAAGGTCATAAGTGTGCTAAGAAGAAATTGTTCTACATATATTGGGAAGAGGAGGAAGAAAAGGAATAAGAAATGTCAAAAGAAGAGGATATACTCCAGGAACAAACCCTAGATAAAGAAGAAATGAATCCGACCATCTCTTGTAATACATTGGCTGGAATTACCACTCCTCAAACTATCAAGATAGAAGGACCTATCAAGAAGAAAAAGGTAATAGTGTTGATTGATTCGGGAAGTACCCATAATTTTATTCATTATAAGATAGAAATGGAATTTAATTGCTTCCTATATCTAGCACCAGAGTGTCAAGTGATGGTTACAAGTGGAGGAACCATAAATTGCTCTAGAAAATGCCATAATATCAAGCTATCCATGGGCGAATATGTATTGAATATCCCAATGCTTTCCATTCCAATGGGTGATGTTGATGTTGTACTAGGAGTCCAATGGCTACAATCCTTAGGTACAATAGCTTTTAATTTTCAAGAACTTTTCATGAAATTTTGTGTGGAAGGAAAAGAAGTTGAATTAAGGGGTATTGCAGGGAAACCGGGAAAGATAATCAACTCTAACGGTATGACAAAGCTTCTAAAGAAGGAACAATGAGGTGTAATTGCACAATTATGTTCGCTAGAGTTTCCTACATCAAAACCATCTATTTCTCTAGATCTCCAAAAAGTCTTGGACAATCATTCCAAGGTATTTGAGACTACCAAAGGTCTCCCACCTATTTGTGATCATGATCATGCTATTCATATTCCAGGAAGTGTTCCTCCAAACATCAGGCCGTACAGATATCCCTATGCCCAAAAGAGTGAAATTGAACGTATGGTTGCAGAAATGCTAGAGGCTGGTATAATTAAACCTAGTCAAAGTTCTTTCTCTGCTCCAGTAGTATTTGTGCACAAGGAGGATGGATCATGGCGCATGTGTTCGGATTATAGGGACCTCAACAAGCTTACTATTAAAGATAAATTTCCCATTCCTATCATTGATGAATTATTGGATGAATTACATGGATCAATTTACTTCATCAAGTTCGATCTTCGTTCAGGATATCATCAAATCAGAATGAAGACTGGAGACATTCCAAAAATAGCATTTAGAAATCATGAGGGTCATCATGAATTTTTGGTCATGCCTTTTAGCCTTATCAATGCACCTTCTACATTTCAAGGTTTGATGAATTCCCTTTTCAAACCCTTCCTTAGAAAATTTGTGTTAGTATTTTTTGATGATATACTAATCTACAACAAGTCTTGGAAGGATCATGTTGAACATGTTGACAGGGTGCTCAAACTATTGGAGGAGAAACAATTATATGCAAAAAGCTCGAAATGTTTCTTTGGAGTACAAGAGGTGGAATAGCTGGGTCATATTGTATCTCATGAAGGTGTTAAGATAGACCCTAGAAAAATTAAATCCATTAAGAAATGGAAAATCCCCACATCCATAAAGCATCCGCAAGGATTTCTCGTGTTGACAGGGTATAATCGGAAATTTGTTAAGAATTATGGGAGAATAGCAACACCTCTAACAACATTATTAAAGAAAGATGCATTTTCATGGACTCCAAAAGCAACAAAGGCCTTCGAACATCTTAAAGAGACAATGTTCCAAGCACTGGTCTTAGCTATGCCGGACTTCACAAAAACCTTTATCGTGGAATGTGATGCTTCAGGAAATGGAATTGGTTTTCTTTTAATGCAAGATGAAAGACCTATTGCTTTCGAAATTCATCCAATCAAGGGAAAGTATTTACACAAAGCTATTTATGAGAAGGAAATGTTGGCAATACTACATGCACTTAAGAAATGGAGACCCTACCTAATTGGAAGACACTTGAAGGTAAAAATGGATCATGATAGTCTAAAATACTTTTTAGAACAAAGATTATCCTCTGAAGAGCAACAAAAATGGGTCACAAAGATGTTGGGTTATGACTTTGAAATCATCTACAAAAAAGGGAAGCAAAATGTTGTGGCAAATGCACTCTCAAGAAAGGATGAGGATGTGGAAGCATTGTTGTGCGCCATTTCTATTATCCAACCAGATTGGATAAATGAAGCAAGGGAGGAATGGAAGAATGACGAAGAAGTGTGGGCACTCATTCGAAAGTTACAACAAGATCCCAGTACATCTAATACATTTAGCTGGAAAAATGATTCATTATGGTACAAAGATCACTTATACCTATGTAAGAATTCCCAACTCAAACAAAATATTCTTATGGAATTGCAAACTTCTCCCTTAGGAGGGCATTTAGACTTTTAAAAACTTACCATAGTGTTAAGAAGGAATTTTTTTGGGATGTCCTTAAATTGGATATTCAAAATGTTTGTGGCAGAATTAAGACCCTAAGTCTATTACAACCTTTATCCATTCCAAGCCAACATTGGGAGGAGGTTTCATTGGATTTTATCACAGGTCTACCCAAGTCCGAAGGAAAAAGTGTCATCATGGTGGTAGTTGACAAAATTACCAAGTATGCACACTTTTGTGCATTATCACATCCATTTAAAGCCAATATAGTTTCTACTGCATTTATGGAAACAATTCAAAAGCTACATGGAAACCCAAAGATTATTTTTAGTGATAGAGATCCCATTTTCACTAGAAATTTTTGGACATAATTATTTTCTTGTCTCAGTACTCAATTAGCTCATAGCTCATCTTATCATCCTCAATCTAATGGGAAAACTGAGATAGTAAACAAATGTTTGGAAGGATATCTTCGTTGTTTTGTATCTGATAAATAGACACAATGGGTAAAATGGTTGCCTCTGGCTGAATGGTGGTATAACACTTCCTTCCATACTGCAGCAAAAATGACCCCATTTATGGCACTTTATGGATATCATCCACCATCCATCACATCATATTTAAGAGAAAATTCTAAGGTTCAAGCAGTGGAACATCACGACGAGAATCAACAACAAGTTCTCCAACTCTTAAAGGATAACCTCACGTTGGCGCGTAATAGAATGAAACAACAAGCAGATCAACATCGCAACGAAAGAAGTTTTGATGTAGGTGACTGGGTATTCCTACGACTACAACCATATAACAAAATGTCCCCTCAAGCAAGCTAAGAAGGATAATAACTTATCACCAAAGTATTATGGTTTGTACAAGGTGTTGCAAAAGATTGGTACTATGGCATACAAATTGGAGCTTCCTGCAGATTCCTGAGTGCACCCAGTTTTCCATGTTTCATGTTTAAAGAAGGTTATGGTGACAAGATCCCAGTTCAAACAATATTTCCAGAACTTGATGAGGAAGGAAAAATCATATTGGAACTGGAAGTAGTCACAGAAACAAGAACTCGACCTCTACGAAATCAATCAATTTTAGAGTATCTCATCAAGTGGAAGAACTTATCTACTGAAGATTCCACATGGGAGGATGAGAATTTTATACAGAAGCATCCAAAACTACTCAAGTTTTAAGGACAGTGCTTTTCTGAAGGAGAGGGGCATGTTAGGTCCCTATAATACTAGTGATTCCCCCATTACTATTGTCATTGTATCCCTTATTGTTATTATTGTGCCCCTATTGTCCCCATATTTTTATTAGTATACCCCATAGAAACCCACTATTGTTATTTTTGTACCCTTATGTTATTACTGTTATGTTGGCTTGATTATATTGTGACCCCTTAGACTCCTATATATAGAAGGGAGGTTTAGTCATTTGTATCATCCAAGAATTGTTCATTTGTGTAATGTAAAGGAGGTTGCCCACTCGAAGAGGTTGAATTCTAAGGCATTGATCTATCTTTTCTATCTTTTTGTGAGCTGGTTTCCTAACAAGCATAGAAAAATCTGTCAAAGATGGTCTGGGTGATCTTGGCGCTTACAAGAATGGGCAAGAAGGTCATCCAAGTAAGGCTGGACAATGTTGTGAATATCATGAAATGCATAGGACATTGCCCGTTGAAACGTGGCTCCAACATTTTTGAGGCCGAAAGGGAGCTTCTTGTACGCAAACGTACCCCATGGGCAGATAAAGGCTATCTTTTCTTGGTCAGCTGATGCGATATTAATCTGGTTATAACCAGAAAAACCGTCCATAAAGGAAAATATCTCGCTCCCGGCACATTCATCAATGATTTGATCAATGAAGGGAGTAGGATAGTTATCTTTAGGACAGGCATGATTAAGATCTCGATAATCCACGCAAATGCGGATCATGCCTTATTTTTTAGTCACCAGGACAATATTGGACACCTAGACTGTAAGTGGATGGGATAGATGAACCCAACTTTGAGAATCTTTTCAACTTCACCCTTAATAGCAGCAGCCTTCCTTGGGTGCACGGAGCGAAGCCGTTGGCGAATGGGCTTTGCATGCGGATACGTTGGTATTTCATGCACCACAATGCTAGGATCAATGCCAAGCATTTCTTCATAAGACCATGCAAACACATCATGAAATTCCTAAAATAGATGAGTATATGTCTTGATCTCATCCGGAGAAAAAGATACCCCAATATGAACGTGTTCAACAACACCGGGTTTGATAGAAATGTCAATCGGTGTCATTTGGGTAATATTACCCAAATTTCATTCCGACCATACTTCATGAGTAACAGTCGATGGCAGAAATGGAGAAGAGGACTCTTTGAAAGCGGTAGACATGACCGCCGGGCGAGGTGGGAATGAGGATCGATGATGAGTATCGATCCACAGTGGTTCCTCTAGAGACATGATTTCCATGATACCTTCATAAGTGAGGAAGGTCTCGGCTAAGGGATCAGATGATTCCAAAGTGCCAAGCTAGGGGGATTAGGAGTACATATCGAGAGAGGTCTTCAACATATGAGAATCAGAGGATGCATAGTTCGAAGCCGAAACAATTTCCACGTAATTGACTTCGGCGAGACTAAGTGGCATGACCTTGCCCCAAGCATCAACAAGATCTAGTGCAGGTATGACCCAGGGATCAGATTTGACCGAGACCATATTGACAGAGGCAACATGATGAGGTGGGAGTGGAAAAATTCGCATTAAGGTGGAATCTTTGAAGAGAACTTCCCCCACACTCTCATAGGGAGCACCAGAGTGCTTGACGTACGGAACATTTCCATCCGAGGAGGAAGAGGCAAAGAAAGACAGTTGATCGACGATGAAAATCTTCCCTTGATGGGGAAAATGGATCACATGAAACAAAGAGGAGGCCACGACATGCATGGCATGAGTCCAACTTCGACCGAGTAGAAGATTATAATTGAGATTGGAGTCAACAATCTCTACTTCGACTTGCACTTTCTTGCCTTCCAGGGTGATGGCAAGTTTAGGTAAGACACCATTGAAAGCTTCCAAAGTGTTCGGAGACTGGCTCAGTGAAGGGGAACCAATAGCCTTCCAACATGTAGTTGACATGATGCAAGTGGAAGCACCTTCATCAATGATAGTGTGGTGGATGGTCTTCTCATTAATGATTACCTGAATAAGAAAGTAAATCTGATGAGGGAGCCACGGAACATGGTTCTCCAGATTGAAACATATCAAATTAGAATCGGTGGGATCGATGCCCCCGATAGTTGACAGCAAAGATTTTCGCTACGATGGGCAGATTTGGAGTACCTCGAGAGCCGACATGGCTAACGGCGCCTGAGCCAAATCTTCAACAATATTGTAGTGCTAAGTAGCTTGGGCATTGGGATTATATGAGGATTTCCACAGCACACCTCGAGAGGGTGGCCACATAGCGGAATCAGGGTTAGGGCGCTCAATTTGCAGAGGGCCAGAACTTGGGGTAGAAGAAGAAGGTGCAGCTTATTTTTCTTTCCTAGCTGCCAAGCTGGAGTTTGATAATCTTTCGATCAGGTAGCCACATTAATGGGCGTGCTCATCATGAACACTTGAGATCCAGACGAAGCAGATCGGTTTTGTTCTACCATTTGAGTCTGCTGAGACGAAAATGGTTCTTTAAGGACAACAGGAGTCCCTTTGAGCAGGCGACTAACTTCGGATCATCGTGGAAAATCCTTAGTATAATGATCCTCCTTGCAAATGAGGTAGGGATACTTAGGTTTCCGTTGCAAATATTCACCAGAAGATGATTTGGGAGGACCCTGTTTCGGGGCATCAGCTTTAACTTTGCCTTTGCCTTTCTTTTTCCCTTTCAAATATTTTTCCATTGTGGTAGACTGGACAACATGGACCTCTGAGGTTTTACCAAGGCCTGGCGGATTTTGAGATGAACTATTAGGAGCAGCATTCGACACCAAATTCTGTTTGGAAGAAGTTTTAGCAAGGGTCTGGAATACTAAACCAATAACTCTATCAACGGGAGGAGCAGCTGATGACTTTGATGATGCGGGATTGGGTGATGTTTGTGGAGCATTCGGTAACAACTCGTACAAGGTGCCAGACTGAGATTACACCAAATCCAAGTACTGGGCATGGGCAATGGCTTGCTCTTCAGTGACACATCCACCCATAGCTATATCGTGAGCAATTGGGGCTACAAATTATTTTGTAAACCATTCAGTGAGCAACTAATCAGCTATCTTGAACTTGATCAGGTGAAATCTACGTCCCCATTCATGGATATGATCAGAGATGTGCGTCGCAGTGTCTTGCTTAAGCGATGTAAGCAAATAGGTGCCAGTTTCATAACGAACCAACAACTGAAAATGCGTGAGGAATACCATGGCTAATGAATTGAAGTCATGGAAAGCACTTCGAGGTAGCTCGATGTACCATTTCACTGTGGCACCCATGAGGGTCCATTGGAAAAGAAGAAGACAAATGGAATCGTCCACGTACAAGTTTGAAAAGCACCAGAGGTGATATGCCATCACATGGGCCTGAGGATCTTCTTTACCTTTTCCATCGAACTTTGGGCAATCACTTGGTATCTTGGATGGCATCGGAGGCCAGTACAGCGGATGAAGGATCGGATCATTCGTAAAGCGTGATACATCTAGAAACTCAAGTGTAGCCAAGAATGGTAATTGAGTGTTAAAAGGAATGGGACGTCGATAAGTAGGTCCGTAAGGAGGAGCCCATCCCTGCTAGTAATGATTTTGGCCATATGTTATCTGAGGCTGCCCCCATTGCAGATTACCTTGACCAAAGGGCAGATTCTGACCTTGAATACCTTAAAACTATCCAGGCACAGATTTCTAATAGGCAAAGTATGGGTTAAAAGGATATTGAGCCTGTTGACCTTGGACATATGGATATGGGACCTGTTGTCCTGGAACATAGGGCAGTTGAGCCTGTTTTCCCTAAACAAGAGGGTTCTGGACCTACAGTCCTTGGGCATAAGGTTGATACACTTGTTTCCCTTGGAAATAGGGGTTTTGTACCATGTGCCCTTGGCCAGTAGGATTCTGAACCTATTGACCTAAGCAAGAGGATTCTGCACCTGCTACTGCAGGACTTGACCTTGACCCTGTCCCTGCAAGGGTTGACCTTGTTGATATGTATACAAGGGTTGCTGTTACCCTAGTTGGTTTTGCTGTTGCAAGGGTTGGCCTTGCGATTTCAAAATTTGTCCCTGGGTTTGTAGAGGTTGGCCTTGTGAGGGTATGGGTTGAGAGGTATGTGGAGCATATTGCATCTGTTGCTGCATGGCCTGCTGCAAGTGTTGGAAGGATTGACCTTGTGGTTGTTGCAGGTGGCCTTGCTGCGGGATAATTTTCCCTTGTTGTTGCGCAGAAATCCCTTGCTGCAACAAAGGTTGCCCTTGCAGTAACAAAAGATGCCCTGGTTGTTGTAAAGGTTGTCCTTGTTGTTGTAAGGGTACTTGAACAGTGTCCGAGAGATTACCAAACTGGATCTGGCTATAGACAGGCTGGATGTACTGCCCAGATTGGAAGGTGTAAGGTTGATTAACCAATCCTTGAGAACCATATGGAACATAAGGATTTTTGCATTGGACCTGAGCCCCATAGGGCTGCTGATACTAGATATTGCTCGATCCAGACAGACTGCCAAGAATCTGAACCTGTTGGTATTGGACATTGCTTGATATAGTAGGGTCAGCAGGGTTATAAATAATAGCATAAGAGGGCTAGTTTATACCAAGCATGTGAGCTTATGAGCCGCTCACATTAGTGGCACCTGACACCATAGAGACATTCAGGTTCTTCCCCCCAGGCGGTGACACAATCTGGCCATTGACTAATGGCACAGAAGAATTGGGAGAGACAATCTTTGAAACTGCCAGTTGTGACTAACGTGTAACTGGGATCGATGATACAAGAGTATTCGGGACAGTGGGTTGCACCAGGACTGAAGTAACAGCTGGTTGGGAAGTGAGGTTCATGACAAACGAACCTGACATAGGCCTGACACCTGATGCCCAAACAGGATTATGGTAGAGCGATGAGGCACTATGTGTGCCTGAAACTAAGTGTCCCAAAGACACATAGCCGAGTGGCAAGCTGGAAAGAATACCTTCCGAATAAGGGAAATCCTCGGGAGGAAACTACAATTGCAATTCTTCCCCCTCAACATTGTGTGGAGTAAAAACTTCAGACTCATCCGAAGAAGTGATTGGAGCATCGCCTTCAGGTTCCATGTTTGAAAACAAATGACGATGAATGGTCGAACATGTACTAGGGGATAGTTCCAAAGGACCACCCGGCTGGTCGTACAGACTATAAGGATGTTGTGGTGATATCTCAATAGTGTCAAACAGAGGGTTCAAAGGATAGATAACCTGTCCAAGATGACCATCAGTGGTTGGCGAGTTATCTTGAACGGGGTTATCTGGAGATTCTGGGCCAAGATCAGCAGATGAACCTGAATTGAAGGTAGGTGGAGGATGAGATGACAAAGTTTGAACACTCAAAACAATTGTGAGTTCAACATTTTGGTCATCAAGTGACTCTGATGACTCAGGAAATGTAGAAACTTTTTCTACAATTATCTAGCTAGCTTTGATACCATGTAGATACCATGTAGAAATTTTGAATAATTTAACACATATTCAACAGAGATTATCCTGATCATGTACTATTGTGGAATACATACACAATACATAAGCTCCTCTATGTTGATCATCAATATAGCAGCATCAATAACAATAAAACATCAAGAGCATTCACACATTAACACAGTATGTAACCCGGGGAAAGCATCTCGCTAAAAACCCCACACTATCTGTATATTAATGATTGAGACCATGTAACATTATAAAGTACAATGCTTATCACAAGCAATCCAGTACCAGCTCCACCTGTTACACACAATACAACTAAGATCTGATCTCCAAATCTATTCCACTTCTTGCCTGCCTCCATTGCTCAATACCTGCTCAAGAATTGAATGAGAACGGTCTACCAAACTCGTATTTCACCTCCAAAGAACCACTCACAATGTGTAAGACGTGAGAAGAAGCTACAAACTGGGCAAATACATGAGCAAACTCATTGGCATACTCAATCCCTTGATTGTGCAAGATCTGATGCACAACTATAGTCACGACTGATAGCAATCTAATTCTCTAACACCTGTCCCTGCTGAACTGAACAGGCACTGACATGAAATTGAGTTAACTGATGTATTCTATAGTTGTATTATGAGTTAATAATTAGTTTAACAACTCATCATTAGTCTATTTGCGGTTAGACTAGCTACAACTAGTTTAACCAAGTCAAACTGAACACAACTCCATCAACTCCACAATCAACTCCACCAAACTCAACTGATTGAGTTCTAACTGAAGTCATGCATGCAACAACTCAACTGACTCATAAGAAAAGCGTACTTCCTTCTGACAGCTGCATGGGCCACATCTGTATCTCAAACTGAAGTGCTCCAAGAGAATAAGATCAAGATTATAGTCCAAATATTATTATGAGACAATAATATTTGACTTTTCTATTTTTGACAGCCAGTCTAAAAATAGACTTTGATCACCCACACTGTGGTCACCCACACTTTGGTCACCCACATTATGATCACCCACACTGTGATCACTCACACTGTGATCACCCACACTGTGATCAAAAATAGAACTTGCGCCATAATTTGCCTGCGGGCCACTTAGTGAAGGCGACTCTTTTCACTAAGCTCCATCATCTTGTTGCAATCTCAACACTCCCTTTCAACAAGATATGGATTATCAGCAACCCCTATCCTGCCTCGGTGGTACTTGAATTTGCTCCTGGTGAGAGCCTTCGTCAGAATATCAGCATCCTGATCCTCCGTTGGAATGTATGAAAGCAACATGATCCTCCGTTGCACACAATCTCTGATATGATGGTACCTGATGTCAATATACTTAGATCTATCATGAAATACAGGATTAGCCGAGAGTTTAATGCAACTCTGGTTATCACAGTAAATCACAGTAGGATCCAAATGAGAACTGAAAAAACCAACCAGGATCTTCCTCATCCATATAGCCTCGCATGCAGTCAAACTTGCTGCCATATACTCAGCCTCCGCTGAACTGAGTGGCACGGATCTCTGCTTCCTGCTGTACCAAGAAACTGTTGTCGATCCAATACTGAAGACCCCTCCTGATGTGATCTTTCTGTTCGTTGGTCTCCCTGCCCAATCTGCATCCGTGAAGCCACATAGCTTCACCTCATCCTCCTGTCTGTACCACAAACCATATCCCGATGTGCCTCTCAAGTAGCGCAATACATGCTTGCCCGCCTTCCAGAAGAGCTTGGTAGGCTTAACCATAGCTTGTGAAAGCTGGTTAACTGCATAGCATATATCAGGTCATGTATTGACCAAATACATCAGCGACCCCACCAACTGTCGATAAACAGTGGCATCCACTTCTTCTCCCGAAGTGGCATCCTCCTTCCTCCAACCTCTAGGAAGAGGAGTATCAACAGGCTTGCAGCCATGCATGTTGAACTTCTCTAATATCTCCCGAGCATACTTGCCCTGAGAAACAAACAGTCCACCACTGCGCTGCCATATTTCCAATCCTAGGAAATAGTGAAGGAGGCCCATGTCCTTCATCTCAAACTCTGTAACAAGATACTTCTTGCATGACAGTATCAACAGCTCATCACCCGTTAGAATCAAATCATCAACATACAGTACAATGATAAGAAACTTACCCTCCACCAAAATCTGGTATAGGTTAGGATCCGCCTCGCTCTTGGAGAATCCAAGTCCTATGAAATAACTATCTATCCGTGTGTACCAAGCACGTGGTGCTTGCTTCAACCCATACAGCGCTCTCTTGAGCCTGCACACATGCGACTCGCTGCTGAAGACCTCAAAGCCTTCGAGCTGCTCAATGTACACCTCCTCCTCAATGACTCCATTGAGGAACGCAGTCTTCACATCCATCTGATGAATGTGCCATCCCATCTGTGCTGAGAGAGCAAGAATCGTCCGTATGGAAGAATACCTTGCGACAGGTGCAAAGGTCTCCTCATAATCGATCCCCTCTATCTGTGAAAAGCCTCGGGAAACAAATCTTTCCTTGTACTTCTCCACACTCCCGTCAGCTGCCTGCTTGACTTTGTATATCCATCTCGAACCCACCACTGATTTCCCTTCTGGTCTAGGAACAATCTCCCATGCACTGTTTCTGACAATATAATCATACTCTTCCACCATGGCGTCTACCCATGCGGGATCCTCCACAGCTTCCTCGAAAGAGGATGGCTCAGTCACAACACACTTGCTCATCAAAGCCATGTATCCAGTGTACCGATCAGGTGACTGTCTCTACCTGCGTTGGGCTGTAGGTGGTCCTACAACTTTCTCTGCATCTTGAGCCAGTCGCTCAACTTCTGTCAAGCGCTTTCGCCCTCTGATGGTTGGCGCTGCATGAGTGGTCTCTTCCACTCCATGAACCTCGTCCTCTGGCTGATCCACGTCCTGAAGCTCATCCTTAGGAACTAATAGCTCCTCATTTGCATGCAAGTGTAGCTCCCTCTCAAGCGAACACTTCATGGCTTTCTCCTCCTGAAATTTTATATCCCGTCGCACAACAGTTTTACCACTGTCTGGAAAATACACACGATAGTTGTGGGGCGTATCAGTGTACCCCACAAATATCCCAACCTCTGCGGTCGGCTCCAACTTATTCCTGGCATCCTTCGTCACATGCATGTAAACGTTAGCACCAAAAATCCTCAAATGACAAAGATCAGGCTTCTTACCAGAATAAGTCTCCTTAGGTGTACTCATGCCAGGTATCCTATGAGGACAACGGTTCTGCACATAAACTGTTGTATTGCATGCTTCCGCCCACAAGTGAAGGGTAGGCCCTGATCATGCAACATTGCCCGTACAGCACCCACAATCGTTCTGTTCTTCCGCTCAGCTACCCCGTTCTGCTGTGGGTTATGGGGAGCTATGAGCTCTCTACGAATCCCTTCTGCCTTGCAGAAATCCTTGAACTCGTCCGAGATGTATTCACCACCATTATTGCTCCTAAGAGCCTTCACCTTCTTCCCCGACTCCTTTTCGACCAGTGCTTTTAATTCACATAACTTTGAATATGTCTCGCTCTTCTTTTGCATGAAGAAGATCCAGCACTTATGAGAGAAATCATCAACAAAAATCACATAATACCTGTGTTTTGTTGTCAAAGCAACTGAGAAAGGTCCACACACGTCTGTGTGAATTCTCTCAAGGATCGTCGTGGCGCGACTATCCTTCTCATGAAAGGTGGCTTTCACAAACTTCCCCAAAGTACACCCCTTGCACTGATTTGACTGCGCAAGTGTGCCTTTAGGAAGCCCTGTAGTGATCTGTTGCAGTATCTTCAAGGCTCCATGGTGAAGGTGACCCAATCTCCTGTGCCACAACTCGCCATCATCCTGGCTCACCAATCCTTCTGCCTTGCCCACCATTGCTGCGCATCCATCTACATGCAACTGATAAAGGTTCCTCACTCGAACCCCTATCTTCTGGGTCTCACCAGTTGTCTTGCTGCGCAGGAAAACCTTTCCCTCACTGAAAACAACATCATACCCCTTGTCTTCTAACATAGCCACTGAGATGAGATTCTTCGTCAATCCTGGAACATGCATGACTTCCTTCAATACGAAGGGTTTACCAGACTCCCTCTCAAGGGAAATGGTACCGATATCGGTCGCACTGTATCTACCATCATCGCCCATCTCGATGTGCACTCCAAGATCTTTGTCCTCCAGATCAGAGAACAAATCTCTATCTCTCGTCATGTGAAAAGAAACACCACTGTCCAAGAACCACACCGATCCCATCACACTTGAAACCAAGCATGCGATCAATGAAAAATCAAGCTCAAATTGTGAGGCTAGAGCCTCTCATGATGAAGATCCAGCAGCTTGCTTTTTCTTCTTCTTCCGCAGACAATTAGTGGCATAGTGTCCATGCTGGTGACAGTGAAAACACTTCACCTTGGACATATCCTGCTTCTTGCCTTTTGCACTAGAATGAGAAGCTTTCTTGCTCTTCCCTTTCTTTGCTTTGGCAGCCAAAGCACAATTCTCTTCATCAGATCCCTTTGACGAAGATCCGTTCTCACCTTTATTGTTTCTGAGTTTATCCTTGAGCGCTAGGTCGCTCTTGATTTGGAATAACATTTGCAATCTGTTGAAAGACATTTTCAACAACACTGCTGCAAATTCAAATTTCCACCAGCTCCAACTCAACCGCTTCCGATCTAGAATTCGTGAGAACACAATATTTCTCGTACAGAAATTGACGGTAAGGTCATTCACCAGATATCTCACCTTCCAAAGGAAGGATGAATCCAGAGGCTACCTAGCTCGATTACAGACTCTGCCTAAAGAAATAGAATGTAAACACTTCCTGAATAGTAGATCTGATGATCAATCCTCGCTTGATATCCTGTAAAAATCTCTTCTACAAATCAAGTAGCTCTGATACCATGTAGAAACTTTTTCTACAATTATCTAGCTAGCTTTGATACCATGTAGAAATTTTGAATAATTTAACACATATTCAACAGAGATTATCCCGATCATGTACTATTGTGGAATACATACACAATACATAAGCTCCTCTACGTTGATCATCAATATAGCAGCATCAATAACAATAAAACATCAAGAGCATTCACACATTAACACAGTATGTAACCCGGGGAAAGCATCTCGCTAAAAACCCCACACTATCTGTATATTAATGATTGAGACCATGTAACATTACAAAGTACAATGCTTATCACAAGAAATCCAATACCAGCTCCACCTGTTACACACAATACAGCTAAGATCTGATCTCCAAATCTATTCCACTGCTTGCCTGCCTCCATTGCTCAATTCCTGCTCAAGAATTGAATGAGAATGGTCTACCAAACTCGTATTTCACCTCCAAAGAATCACTGACAATGTGTAAGACGTGAGCAGAAGCTACAAACTGGGCAAATACATGAGCAAACTCATTGGCATACTCAATCCCTTGATTGTGCAAGATCTGATGCACAACTATAGTCACGACTGATAGCAATCTGATTCTCTAACCCATGTCCCTGCTGAACTGAACATGCACTGACATGCAACTGAGTTAACTGATGTATTCTATAGTTGTATTATGAGTTAATAATTAGTTTAACAACTCATCATTAGTCTATTTGCAGTTAGACTAACTACAACTAGTTTAACCAAGTCAAACTGAACACAACTCCATCAACTCCACAATCAACTCCACCAAACTTAACTGATTGAGTTCTAACTAAAGTCATGCATGCAACAACTCAACTGACTCATAAGAAAAGCGTACTTCCTTCTGACAGCTGCATGGGCCACATCTGTAGCTCAAACTGAAGTGCTCCAAGAGAATAAGATCAAGTTTATAGTCCAAATATTATTATGAGACAATAATATTTGACTTTTCTATTTTTGACAGCCAGTCTAAAAATAGACTTTGATCACCCACACTGTGGTCACCCACACTTTGGTCACCCACATTATGATCACCCACACTGTGATCACTCACACTATGATCACCCACACTATGATCAAAAATAGAACTTGCGCCATAATTTGCTTGCGGGCCCACTTAGTGAAGGCGACTATTTTCACTAAGCTCCATCATCTTGTTGCAATCTCAACAGGAAATGGCTCCTCAGACAATCTTTCAAACAGAGGAGAGCAAGAGGAATTGGGTGAACCAGATGGTTCAACCACATTGACTTTCTCTTAGTCGACAGAATAAATAAATTCAATGCTTTAAAATTTCCTTTTAAGGGAACTCACGATTTGGTCAAAAAGACTAACAAGATGTTTTGGATTGTGGTCAATCAATTATTAAGACGCATAAAACACTGACGTTCTTTCATTTTTTAAGAGTCGAGAAAGAAAAAAAGATGACTCTATCACTTTCGATTGGAAACGAGCTCGAAAGGACAAGTGCTCGAATGATCTTTTAAGTTTAATGAGTCAAAAAGATCAAATGACTACTCTAGATGATCTAGGCAAATAGGATTATCAGGCAACCGTGAACTGCAGAATACCTCCTGGCGAACCAAGAAGTACGAGTAGGCAATCTCCCCGAACGTTGTGCTCGGTGTATCACGTTCACAAGGCCGCCGACTCAGCTTCCTAAAGATAAAAGGATTGCAGCCTAGTGGGTTCTCCCGTTATACACTCGATGGTACGGGGAGTACAAATCTGTGCTAGCGTTGTCTAATGCCAAAGCTAACAACAGCATCTAGGTTTAAAGACGCCAGAACACGTCTCTAGCCTAGACCTTCTAGATATGATCGTTAATGTCAAATACACCTCAGCTTAATTGAATTCATTTTAGAGTTGATCTTGAGTTAAGTTTTAGTTTTCAGGTCTTAGCGATGCTACTCAAAAAACCTAAAATGCAACTAAATGGGACAAGACCCTTTTAATTCGATGAAATGCCTACACTAGAGAGCATAGAAATTACTTGATCAAATGCAAACAATCAAGAAACTGAAAAATGAAATTATCTTTCACTACTTCACTTTTTCAAAAAATAAACTAATGAAAAATGCATTCCAATTCCTAATTTCCTAACAAGCACTTATCTATCAGTCCTTTCAAAATGAAAAAAATTCCTTTCCTTTTTCAAACACTGATGCAATTCTATTTTTTTAAGAGATGCAAATCATAATGATGCAACAAGCTAGAATTCCAAACTTTCTCATGAAACAACGAAAAAAACTTCTCGCATACAATCTTTCAATGAAATTTTTTTCGATATTATGAGCTCTTCAAACAGATGAAAACATGAAAACAGAAGTTCATTTAGATCAATGAAACACTAACTTTACTAAACACAATATCAACATTGTAAGCTATGCCCGAAAAAGACGTTCAAGCTAGTAAATGAAACCTTTTTCAAACTTGTGCAAAAAGAGGTCAAAGTCTTAAAAGGACCAAAAACAAATACAAGGAGCAAACACACCCACACTCGGACTTGATGAGTCCACAAGCTACTGAATGGGCAACTAACTAGATGCCCTAGTGTCACTGACCACTCAATGACTCAATCAATCAAATAGCAAGATGACAAGCCAACAAGCAAGCAAAAACCAAATGAAAAGTAGTTGCCTAATCAGGGAGAAAACAGTCAAAAAGGCTCATGGGGTCAAAAACACAAGAGCAGAACACACTGGTCAAGATTGGGGTCAAGCCCTAATCTTCACTTACAGGCATCAGCATGACTGCCTAACTGACAACAAGTGCCAAAGGTTGGTCGGCGCGATTATTCCTCCGCAATTTGTGCTAGTCGGCATAACTATCAGTAGATTAAACACGCTAGTCGAGGCAACTAAGGAAAAATAAAAAACAGGGACCAGATCTGCTACTATGAATTTTAGACTTAGGCCAGTAATCAGGAGAAAAGAAACATAACCAAAACTAAAACTTGAAACTAGCAAAGTTCTCACAAAATCATGAAATCCAAAACAAACAAAAGATGGGATCTCCCCAGCAGAGTTTCCAATTTGTGGTGAAGTAAAATTATAAGTGCGGACACGAAAGAATTCCTCTAACTTGATAATGTGTCTAGCCACAACAGATAAATTCTATGAAATATTTCCTTAGGTTAGAATCAATCAAGAGGGCCTACCTCTTGGTCACTTATCCTGTTTGATGATGTCCTCGCTTGCTCACTCCAACAATCTCTTGCTTCCTTCTTCAAGCTCCTAAAACAAGTAAACAACAATAGCACACAAACATAATAATAGACAAATTGCAATTCAACCTACTTAATGAGTCAAGAAGCATTAAGACATGAATATGTAATATTACAAAACATGTAGGAAATCAATCGATAGTTTCATATATTAATATCAAATAAAGATTACAACCATTCGTCTTGACGTCACAGTCTTCCTCTGACAAGACCAAGTTCCCACACACTTCTGCTAGGCCTCCATGATGGCTTCAAACAAAAATATTTTAAAGGCTATTCCCTTTAGGCTTCACTCCAAACCAACACACTTCTCCCTCACACAAATAGATGACTACAACTAGTAATAGCTTTCTTGTAATCAAAATAGTATACTCACACTCAGCCAACACTCTAACTAGCTTGTGCTTGGGAAGAAGGGAGGTTTATATAGGAAATATGGATAGGAGATGGATCCTCTTCTCACGAGAGAAGGACTTATCCCTTGAGGTAGTTCCATCATTATAGGAGAAAGGAGCCCAAACTGTCATCCTCGACTCCATATGGCCAAACCATTTACTAGACTTCCGTTACGAAGCTTCTAGAGCTGGAAGCTTCGGCTTTAATTTTTTTAAAAAATCCATAACAGGATTGGCACGACTGGAACATAGCTTAGTCGCATCGGTCGGCGTGGGGAATAGTTCTAATCTCTTCACATCGGCGCAGGGGAGACAAAGTTCATTAGCGCCGACCTTGTAAACTAGGCAAAACAGAAGTTTCAGGGGAAATGGTGCAAAAGGGAAAAGATCTACTCATGGAGAGGGACATAATGGGAGTTTCTCCATGAAGGCAAAGCATGTGGGGCTCACTATAGAGGTCCTCCAGGATCAAGTAATAGGGAGTATATGGATAGTGACAAAATGTTGTGTAACAACTATCAATCATCCTTTGTCCTTGAAAATAGTGTACAAGAATTAAAGATTTGGTCATAGCCTTGGAGTACATGAAATTCTAAAAAAAAATTCATAATAGCATGAAAATTTCATAGCTAAAATACATCTCTTTTAATATCCACAAGTTTGGTCCAAGATAGCTAATTCTCTATAAAAATATTGCCCCCCACAATGATGAAAAGAACCTTCTCTTTGTAGAAAATTTCCTCCCCATGTTTAAGATCTAGAACCCACATTCTACTTCTCAAAACTGTTATTTAATTACAAAAAATGAAAACTAAAAATGGAGAATTGTTGAAGTTGTTTTTGTCAAACCTACATATTCTTCTTTGTGGGTACGTTCTCATTGCTCCAAATCTTATTTTCTTCATCTTCTCAACTGCACTCCTGCCAAAAACAATCAGAAATAAATTACAATGCAAATAAAAAATAAGAAATACAAAATCTGGGAAAACACATTTCTCCAATCAAAATTCAATTAAATAAAGAAATAAAAATAAATCAGAGTTTCCCATTGATCCCTGTAAATATATTTTTGGTCAAAGAGGACATAATCGAATGGATTTGCAATCACCAAAGGCTTTGGGCAAATGAAAATGCAAAAACTTAACTCATAAAATTAGTTTGATTGCAAATTCGAAGTTTATTTTTTGCTAAATTTTAGACTTAGTTAATGACCAAATCCGATCATGCAAACACTTTAGAAATATTCTCCATGATTTTTTCTTTCTAACGAGTTGTCCCGGGCCTCATTTGGCCAAGTCAAACTCAACTTATGAGCCTCCAAAGTTGAAGTGTCAAAACTGTCATAGTTCTAGAAAAATGCATGCCTAGGCTAAAATTAGGCAAATTTTAATTAAAAATATAATCCTAATTAATTTAATTAATAATTGTTAATTAACTAAATAATTAAAATTAATTAACATTAATTAAAAATACAATTTAATTACAATTAGAAAAATAATTAATTATAACACGTGTCATGATACTAGTGGTTATTGGTTCCAGTACCATGGACCAAAGTGGCTTTGGGGGAACTCTTTTAAAGATCGTTGAAACATTATCAAGAAGGGGAGGGACTTTATATATTACATGGGAGGCATAAGGATGGATTTCAGAGAAGGTTTATCGGAGATGAATTAAATTTATGTTCCAATATGAATTCGTTCTGAGGTTCCGATGGGGTGAGGAGCGGAGGAGGGATAAGGGGTTTTATTCATCGGAGGTTAATTAAAATAAAATATCTAATAATATCTGTGTCGAGGGGATGATGAGGGGATTAATGAGAGGGATGTAATCAAAGGTTTTGATATCGGAGGGTTTTAAAATTAATGTTACGAAAACAATAAGCTCTGAAGTGAGGTGAGAAATGGGAGAAAAGGTGGGACCTCCCTCACGTGTAAACTATAGTCACTTTAATATTAAGTAAATTAATGTTACAGTCACTTTAACATTAAGTAAATTAATGTTATAAAAACAATAAGCTCTGAAGTGAGGTGAGAAATGGGAGAACAGGTGGGACCTCCCTCACGTGTAAACTATAGTCACTTTAATATTAAGTGAATTAAAAAGAACTACATCCAATTAATAATTAAATTCCCGGCATAAGAAAAAACTACAACGACAACGACTTGTAACTTTGGGATTTCAAATCTCGTACTTTTTAAATTGGGATTTAAAACAGTTCTCTGAAATCTGATAACACCTAATTTTAATTGTTCTACAATTTGGTTGTGGCAATTTTATAGGACAGTTAGTGAAAAATAAATTAGTTAGGGAAAAATATCTAAAAATGAATATTTACAATTAATTTACAAGAATTAAAAAATAATATACATTTTGTACATTTTTTTGGCTTGGTAGTAAAAATTATCAAACTTTGGAGAAGTGCCATTTGCAAATCATGCATCCAAATGAGATGAAAAAAGAACCAATGGAAATCTAATGAAAAATCAAATTCAATGAATCAATCAAAAGAAAAATCCGAAGAAAACGAAAATCTAGCAAAATTGTCAGACACTTAACCAAAAGAAATACATTTAAAGGCGCTTTAGTCAAAATTTATGAAAAGGGTTCCCATTGTTATTGTGAAATAATAAGTTAAAATGGGGGTGTTGTGATTTCACCACAACAACCTACTAGCACTCTATGCAACAAAAACAATCACTTCCTTTTTCAAGTTAGGCCAAAAATAAAACTTCTTGATGGCCATGAGAGTCTTTTGGTATCCTAGGTGGCTGGAATATGGTTTTGTATGAAATTCTCTCATGTTTAGGCTTTTCAACTCCCCATTTCTCAGTGAATAGATTCTATACTTGAATCTAATCAAACCATCATCCATGATATGATATTCCTCATTTTTTTTATTGATCTGAACTTAAACAGAAACGCAAGAAATTACACATATAACCATAAATACATAAATGCAGCGAAAATAACACTTCATTTCATTAATATCAAAATATTGAAATATGCTTACAAACAGAATGGAAATAAACTAGCTCAAGAGATGGTAACTTATCTATGAAAAATGGTGTGGTGTCTACATGCCTCTGAACTATGTTACAATGAGACTCAAAATCCTATTTATTATTGAGAAACAATGGAAAACCCAAAACATCCAAAAACCTAACCCTAGGGAGATGAAGCGCCAAACTATGGGCCTCATTTGGGTAAATTGGTACATCAAATTATTGGGGTCGTAACTTTGGCATATGATCTTTGTTTGGCTATCATAATACATCGTTTCGAATATCTCAAAGAGGAGGCCAAAAGAAAACTAATAAGATAATTCAAGATGTTTGTCATATCACCTATTTCCCTAATAACATCGTTTAGGGCCTCAAAACAGCTCCGCGAGTTCAGGACCCAAAAGATTGCCAAAAATAGTAAATTGTGATACAATTAAGGAAACCGAAAAGCTCAAAGAGATAGTGTTCGGGGTCCAAGTGGAATAGGTGGGTGGCCACCAATATCCACCTAGATCATTCCTCCCCCCTTAGGAAGCAATGGTCCCCATTGCGTTCAATGCCTCCATGAGATAGGGAAACTTCTATTGAACTTGGTCACTAGTGAGCCACTTGCCCTGGTGAAGGAGTTGGCAAGCTTTGACAACCCAATATAGTTGGATCTTCTGCTGACAAGTGTTCTTGATCTATCTATCCATGATCCGATCAGTTGTGGCATCTTCCATGCAGTCTGGGTTTGGATTTGTTGGTGTGAGTTGTTCTGCAACGTCGGATGTGTCTAACAATGGTGGAAAGTATGGTTGAAGGCGGTCTACATTGGACACTGGGTGTAGACCAAGGAACGGTGGAATGCTAAGCTCGAAGGTATTTCTCCGACAACCTTGGTGATGGTGTATGGCCCATATCGGATTAGGTGAAGCTTGCGGTGGAGTCCAACGAGGTGCTCCTTTTGCAAATGTAGTCAAACTTGATTGCCCACCTGGAACTTCTGTGGCACCCGATGTTGATCATGGCGTTGCTTGTACCTAGCATTGGCTCTAGCTAATATATCATGGACCTATCGGTGGATGTGTTTAATGTGCTCAATGAAGTTGTCAGCCCTATCAGCATTAGATTCGACATGAGCCGGATCTACATGAGTAGATGCAAACGGTATGGCTTGATCAATGGGACATATGGCTGAAATCCCACGCCTACCTGAAAGGAGTTGTGACCCATTGAGTTGTGAAGATCTCTGTTGTAGTTGTGCTAGACATAGGGGAGGATTTCATCCGATGTGAATGAATTCTTTGAGTTGTACATGCACAAAATGTGTACGATCATCCTGTTGATGATTTTTGTTTGGCCATTAGTTTAGGGATAGAAAGTCGTGGACTTAGTAAGTTTGGTATCCAGTATTGACCAGAGACTTGACCAAAATGCACTTAGGAATATGTTGCCCCGATCAGAGACAATGGACTATGGGATCCCAAAGTGTACACACACTTGCTCAAAGAAGAGCTTAGCAGTGGCCTCTGCTGTGATACTCTTCTTGCAGGCCACCATAATGGCCATATTAGAGAATCTATCGACGACCAAGAAAACACAGTGATTGTCATGCTTAATAGAAGGAAGGCCTGACATGTAATCCATGGAGATGGATTCCCAAGGTCGACTAGGAGTAGGCATAGGAGTATATAGGACTTGCTTCTTGATGGTTGGTTTGGCAATGGCGCAGGCAGTGCAAGATTTAATGTACCTCCCAACATCCTAACGAATGTTTGGCCAATAAAAATACTTCTACATTCCTTCCATTTTTTTCTCTACTCCAAAATATCCAGTGACCCGACTGTAGTGCGCCTCCAAAATAATCTTGGCATGCTCTCTTGAAGGAACACATATGTGTCCCAAGTGGCATAACAACGCATCCTAGAGGTGAAAATTTTGAATTTACTTACCTTCCAGGAGTGTCTGGTATGTGCTGTCGAATTTTGGATCACTCTCATAAATATGCAGGCCACCCCGAAGTCTCGTGTCCACAGGAGTTGAGCACAATGATCAGCATCGTGACTGGTAGTCTGCTAAGGCAGTCTACAACATTATTGGTGTTTCCCTTCTTAAACTTAATTTTCAAATGGATTGTTTCAGGTATATGGACCATTTCTGATGGCGATCGTTCTGCAACTTCCCTTGTGTCTAAATGAATTGCAGGGGTCGGTGGTCTATGTGGATGACAATTTCCTTCCCCATAATGTAATGCTTCAATTGACGACAGGCCTGCATAATGGAATACATTTATTTATCATAAGAGGGATACTTTCGGACTGTGTATGAAAATGTCCCACTGTGGTAGGCCACTGGATGGACCTACTGAGTAAGAACTACACCAATAGCATATTTAGAGGCATCTATCTCAATATCAAATGGTTGTTGCAAGTCAAGTCATGTGAGAACTAGTGTACAACAGAGGCGATGCTTCAACTCCGAAAAATACTTCTGTTCGCTTTTGGACCAAAACAAAATTTCTTTTGCTCTACCCTTGGTGACTTTACTTAAAGGCCAATTGATATGAGAGAACCCCAACACGAAGATGCGGTAGAAATTGGCAAGACCTAGAAAGTTGTGGAGTTCTGTTAGGGTGGTTGGGGCTGGCCAATCCCAAATGACTTGTATCCTTGTTGGGTCCACATTCACACCCTGCACATCAATGATGTACCCCAGATATTGAACCTAGGTCATGCCAAAAGTGCATTTCTCCAAATTGGCACTGAGCTTGTGTTGTCGCAGGGTTTGAAGGACATGTCGAATATGGCAGAGGTGCTCTTCCCATCTCTAGTTGAAGATCAAGATGTCATCTAAATAAACCACCAAAAATGCATTGGTGAAGGGTTGCAAAATTTTTTCCATCAATATCATTAAGGTTGCGGGGCATTTTTCAACTCGAAAATCATGACCAACCATTCGAAAAGGCCCTCCTTGGATTAGAAGGAAATCTTCCACACATCGGAAGGTTTGATAGGCACCTGGTGACAACTGGACTTCAAGTCAATCTTGCTGAAATCTTTAGCCCCCTTGAGCTGGTCTAGAAGGTCATTAATCCATGGGATTGGGTACCCATTCCAAACAGTGATCTTGTTTAGTGCCAGGTCTCGTCCTTCTTCTGTGCCAATACAATCGGCCTCCCATAGGGTGATGAGCTTGACTTGATGTGCCCTTTCTACAAAATCTCTTGAATATGCCTCTTGATCTCATTTTTCTCCATAACAGAGCATCGATAGATCATTCCATTTGGTAGCAGCATGCCCGAAGTCAGATATGTGGAGTTCTTGACATGAAAGTGTAGAGGTACCCCTATAGGTGAGGTGAAAATGTCCCTGTACTCCTCCATGACCTTGTCCATCTGTTGTTGTTATGCGGAGGAGCCCTGTCTGGAAGTCGTGGCCACAAACTTCTTCTTGCCTTGGGAGCGAATCATAAGGAAAACATATTTCCTGGTCTGGGAAATGATCTTGCTGCATTGCTTTACAGTTATCAAAGAGATGATAGTAGGTGGGGCTACCTCCGGTATCCTATACAACTTATTGCCCAAAGTAATAATTACATAGTGAGGTCTAGACTCATATACAACATGTCACTTCCACAAGTATGGTTGTCCTAATAATACATAACAAACTTCAAGAGGAGAAACATCACACAGTACCTAATTATTGGTTGATGCGAAGATCTCGTCCTCGGTGAGGCCACCCGATGGTGTACGGTTGTGGATGTGTGGTCATCGGTACACTCAACCGCTTCATGACCTCTACTGAAATTAGGTTATTTTGGCTCCCGTTCTCGAAAATGAACTGTAGCGGAGAACTTTTCACCCACATCTATGAGTGGAAGAGGCGTTCACCCTCATCTGGATCTTCATGCTAATTCTTCTAGATCTTGCCGGTGGCCATGGTGGCACAGGCCTCTGCAACAATGATCTACTTCCCTTTGTCATTCCCCTTGTTAGGATTTGACTCAGAGTCAGAACATGTGTCTGATTCAAAAGCCTTCATCTTGGCCACCAATGACTGCTTGGCCTAAAACTCACTTGTGTTGTGAGTGGAGCTCTTATGTAACTCACACCAATTTCCTGTGTCCTTCTTTGTCTTCGTGGTGTTGTTATTTTCTTGTGGCTTTGACGGGTTTTCTTGGGTTTCCCCACTTTGGCTTTGTACTTTTCTTTGTGGTTTGAGGGTGCCTTTTCCTTGCTTCAGATTCGTAGATCCAAAGTCTCGCTTCTTTTGTTTAAACTTCCGCTCAATGTTGAGGGCGTATCGGTATGTCATACTGAGTGAGGAGATTTGCAGGAACTCAATCTCATCCTAGATTTACGTGTGTAGATAGCTGCGGTATTTGAGTACAAAATTCCACTCAGAATCCTTGATACCCAACTTCATGTAGAGGGTATGGAAAACATTTGTGAACTCCAGTGCACCTTGGTCCCTTCCCTATTGTAGCATGGTCCACTTTATGTATCTATATTCATAGCTCCTGATAGGGTAATATTGTTCATTGGTGGCATCTCGCAAATAATCCCAAGCGAGAGAGGCTAAAAATAGTGAGGATTCCATCTCATCCTTTTGTTCACAATAGATTTCCCACCATTCCATGACGTGTGGCGTAGTTTTAAGAAGTGAAAAACTATTTTTTTCCCGATTAGAAATGTCATGACGTGAAAAATATCCTTCCAACAGATTAAACCATTTAGCTATGACATTTGCATCTATCTGGACCTGAAATACAGGAATATTGAAGTTAACTTGTACCTTAAAAGGAGTGGTTCCTCCAGAGTGGTTGTTGGATGAAGATGTGTCACCTGTGGGTAGTCGTCGAAGGATCTGGGCAAAGTTATCCATCATCTCATTCCTTTTTCACTCAAGGTCTTCCTTATGCAATATTTTGAAAGGATCTCCTATCCCCTCGTATTTCTTTTCTTCCGCCACGGGAGGTCATCGGGGTTTGTGAGGCTAGTCTTGCAAAGGTTGAACCAGATCGAGCCATAATTCCTTATACCCTGACCTTGTAGGGGATATGCAAAGAAAAATAGAGATAGAGCATACCGCTCTGATACCATTGATCCAAACCTAAACCGAAACCCAACAAATTGCACATATAACCATAAATACAGAAATGTAGTAGAAATAACACTTCATTTCATTAATATCAGAATACAGAAATATGCTTACAAATAGAATGGAAATAAACTAGCTCGGGCAATGGTAGCTTATCTTTGAAAATCGATGTGGCGGCTACATGCCTCTAAACTGTGTTACAATGAGGCTCAAATTCCTATTTATTATTTAGAAACAATGGAAAACCCTAAACATCCAATAACCTAACCCTAAGAGATGAAGCACCAAAATTGTGCGCCCCATTTGGGTAAATTGGTACATCAACTTCCTAGGGTCATAACTTTGGCATATTATCTTCGTTTGGCTATCATAACACCTATTTTTCAAGACCTTGAAGAGGAAGCCGAAAAAAAGCGAGCAAGTTGGTTTTGGCGTTTTCGTTCTCTCTTTTTTCCCTCAAAACGGCTCTGGGATTTCAGGACCCGAAAAACTGCCAAAAATAGTAAATTGTGCTACAATTAGGAAACTGAAAACTGAAAGAGTGTGTTGGAGGTCTGTTATCACTTAGAACTAAAATTGATATATGTAACTTTTCATCCTAGCCCGATGACAAAGGTCAGTGCTAGTTTATTTTTGTTTTAATTTTCTTCCCTTAGAATCTGAAGTTTTGAAGAGTTTTTGAGTCAAGTTATTCTCAGCTCCCATTGGTTCCCCTCCATCTACCATTGTTTTATAGCCACCTGTTATCTTATGTCAGTCACCGTGCCTTTTTGTAATTTCGCAGCGCAATCCTGATTAGGCAGTTTCGCAGCGCATCATTCAAATTTAAAACTGACAGCGCTGCGAAATCATGGATTCGTACATTTCGCAGCGAATCTTTCCCGAAATGTCAAATCCGTTAGGTGAGTCATAGGCTGTGTCTTCTCATGTCAGCTCATGTACCCCTCTTATCACATTTCACCACTCATTGCCACTATCACCACCACTAGATCTGTTGATATGCATGAATCATCATTTCCAAGAAAGACCACCGTGCATAAAACTTAATGATGGTCGTAAGTCTTGCATGAAATGACAAATCTGCAAGATTACAACTTGAAAGATTTTAAATGGCAAAATTTAAATTCAACTGCAAAGATAATCAAGCGAGGCTGATAATCAAGCGAGGTTGAATTCAAATAGAAGCTGAATCACAATTCCAACCGGAGCTGGTAGTCATTGTTTGCGAAGATTTGGAAGAATCAGTGGAGAAAAAGGAGCACAGATCTGGCAAATGTCTAAGGACTGAGCCTGAAGGCTTAGATATAACGCTGAGAAACAAAGAGGTGGAGAAAGCATTTAAAAAGGCCGGGTGCTGGAATTTTTGCAAAAAGTTACAAGGAGGGCACGCACAGGTAACTAAAGAATTTGCACTTAACTTCACAGGCTTGAATTCAAAAGTAGCCATGATAGAATTGCAGGTTTCGCCAGAAGTGATATCTACTGTGACAGAGATCCCACGAGGACAAGAGCAATGGTTTAAAAATTTCAAGTTTGACATGAATCCTTGCAAGGAGTTTTTGAAGGATGAATTTGTAAATGAAGATTTAAGTAAGGCAGTGCCCAGGAGTTATGTCAAAGAATATTATGCTCATTTACTCACCTGCATACAAAAATATTTGACTTGTGAAGGAAGGTATAACAAGGTTTACTCTTACCATTTTAAACTCCTTTTGCATTTCACCGGGAAGGTCTCCATAGACTTACCTTTTTATCTTTTCCGTAGTTTGAGTAAGATGTGTGATAAGGTACAGCTGAGGAAAGAGGATTGTGAAACCTCTTTGTTTCATCATGGTTTGATCAAACTACTGGTTTTAGATGGGCTCCAAAAGGTAGACAGAGATTGGAATTCATTCATTTTTATGGCTGGCTTCAAAAGCTAGACTGGCCTCACTCCTCTACCTGCTAGAGATTTTACAATAGCTGAGCTCCAAACAGAAGCAAGAGCTAAAAGAGTTCCAAATTCACAAGTAAGAAAACAAGTGAAGCCACTCATCATCCAAGATCAACCTCAGCAATCAACTAAGGAAAAAGCTCATGGTAAAAAGTCTGTACCTGAAACAAGCACATCTGAAGTAGTCTCAAGGATAAGAACAAGAAGCCAGATGAATAAGGAAAAAGGTAAAGCTGTAGCAGTCGAAGAAAGTCCAGTGTCCAAGGGAAGTTTAAATGCCTTATTACAGGCTATTGACTTTGAGCAGTCTTTACCAGTTAAAATTGAGTTGATACAGTCAGAACAAGAAAGCACCAAGAAAGCCAAGGCCTCAAAAAGGCTTAAATTTGATGAGCTAGCTGAAGAGTTTGTTTTTAAACCTAGAAGACCTATGACAAGGAGATTCCAGCAAGTACAGGAAGCACTGTCAAGAACAGAGGAAACAGGGGAAGGGACACAACGTTGGCAAAAGAAAAACACAGGCAAAACAGTCATCACATCTAAAGAAGATAATATAGCAGACCTGAAGAGCCAATTAGAATCAGCTAAGCATGAGATTGCCAAATTGAAGAAAGTTGCTAGAAGACACGCAGTCATACAAGCAAACTATTACAAAACTCTATGGAAAGGGAATGCAACTGTAGAAGCCCAGGTGAATTCAGTGGTTGATGGCCATTCACAATTTCACACCTGGACAATACCAGCAATCAAAGAAGCCAAGTACATCCGAAGGATCAATATGCAACTGAGAGCTGGGAATAAGGTTATGAAGAAACAAATTAAAGATCTGAAGGCACAGCTAAGCCAGCTTAAAGGACCTGCTAAATGAGTTTTCATTTCAAGTAAGATTCTATTTCAAAATTTTGATAAGTTTGCTTGATCTTATCTTTCTGAAGAAATCTAAATCCCTATTCGGCCTTTGGAAAGTCTAAAGAAGTTTTTGGCAATCAAGCACTTGGTTAATAAAGGTCTCAGGTTAAAAACAAGTTGTTTTAAATAACTCAGCAGTTTCGTAGCGCGCTATGAAACTACTGAAAGTGATGATTTCAACATAAATCAAGCAGTTTTGAAGTTGAAGCGGGAAAATTTTGAAGGACAGTTGTATACAACGAGAACACCTGAAGTTACAATAGCCAATCAGACTAGCACAAGTGGAAATAAATAGTTTGAATCAAAAAGTGGCATTTTGTCATATCATAAGGAAATTGAAGCATGTATCAGACAGCTTGAATACGTTTTCCTTTTTGTTTTCGAAACAGTGGATGACACATCATCAAATCAGGTTTCATAACAGCGGACAACACATCAAAACATGGCCACCGTCATATTTTGAGGGACAACAATTAAAAAACTAACTTATAAAGATTCGAAGATCATACAGCCGAGAAGCAAGGATAGTCTCCTAATTTTTCTGGATAGTGAAGAAGATACAGCATCCAAGGTTAACATGGAGCATTAAACACCCATCTCAGCCAAACTGAAAGAGAACCAGATGTCATAGAAAGGAATCATCTTAATTAAAGCCATCATGCATGTAATATGGAGTTAGAATCATAGTTGATTTAGATCTCTAAAAAACTCCAGTCAACACTTTGTTGTATTTATTAAGTAGTTAGAGTTTAAGAGTTGTCAGTAATAGAAGTAGTTTTCGAATTCCCCTCATGCTTGAGGAGGAATCTCGATCAGTTAGAATAAGAGCTCTATATATAGCTGAAACAGCAATGTAATCGGGGTTGGAAAATTTTATGGAAAAGCTTGTATTTGGCCTATGTAAGACTCATTTTCAGTAATACATGCTTGACTTTACTTCTCAGGATTCATGAAGGATTTTTTATGTTCAGAATATGTGATGTTGTCCTTTTCTTAATTCTTACAGTGGTATGGATGTATAATCACTCAGAATTCACTGAATGTGCTCTGACTTCCTGTATACATTTATAAACTGTGTGGTCCCATATGAGTTTATGTTCTGAATGTTTAAATGTTGAATGCCCTGACTTCCATGTAGGGTTGAGTTCATTGTTATATTGAGGTGTTGTTGACTCCATAAGCCCAATGGATAGTTTTGTTTAATGTGTTTCCACCATTCATATTTTTCATAGTTGTTCTATAAGAGTTATCCATCTTATCTTTAATCAAAATCATTAATCCATCAAGAGAGAGCCCTCTCAGGTTGAGGAGGCTAAGCCTCAGCCTAAAGTAGGTTGAAATAGTTACTTAGAGTCAACCTGACCAGCAGCCTATCAGGATCTGATTTTGAGATAACAGGGTCCAAGTGGAAAGGGCGGGTGGCCACCAATAACCACTTGGATCATTCTTCCCCCCTTAGGAAGCAATGGTCCCCATTGCGTTAAGTTCCTCTATGAGATTGAGAAACTTCTATTGAATTTGGTCCTTGGTGAGCCACTTGCCTTGGTGAAGGAGTTGGATAGCTTTGAAAACCTAATATAGTTGGAACCTCTATTGAAACATGTTCTTGATCTGTGTGTCCATGATCCAATCAGTTGTGGCATGTTCCATGTAGTCTGGGTTTAGCTCTATTGGTCTGATTTGTTCTACAACATCGGATGTGTCCAACAATGGTGGAAAGAATGGCCAAAGGCAGTCTACAATGAACACTAGGTGCAGACCAAGGAATGGTGGAATGCTAAGCTTGAAGTCATTGTCCCATACAACCTTGATGATGGTGTATGGTTGGTATTAGAGTGGGAAAAGCTTGCGGTGGGGTTTAGCGAGGCGCTCCTTCTACAAATGTAGCCAAACTATGTTGCCCACCTGGAACTTGTGCGGCACCCGATGTTGATCATGGCGTTGCTTGTACTTAGCATTGGCTCTACCCAATATATCATGGACCTGCTAGAGGATGTGTTGAATGCATTCAATGAAGTTGTTATCCCTGTCGGCTTTGGACTGGGCATGACCCAAATCTGCCTGACTAGCTGCAAATGGTATGGCCACATCAATGGGACATAATGGCTGAAATCTCAGCCCTACCTGAAAGGGGTTGTGGCCAGCTGTGGAAAGCTCTTTTGTAGTTGTGCTAGACATAGAGTAGGCTTTCATACCATTTGCATGGATTCTTTGAGTTGTACATGCATAGAATGTGTATGATCATCATGTTGATGACTTATGTTTGGTCATCAATTTGGGGATGGAAAGTCGTGGAATTAGTGAGTTTGGTATCCAACATCGACCAAAGACTTGACCAAAATGCACTTAGAAATTTGATTTTATGATTAGAGATAATGGACTGTGGGATCCCAAAGTGTACGCACACTCACTCAAAGAATAGCTTAGCAGTGACCTCTGCTGTGATACTCTTCTTGCAGGATACCATAATGGCCATGTTAGAGAATCTGTCGATGACCACAAAAACATATTCATTGTCGTGCTTAGTAGAAGGAAGGTCGGACATGTATTCCATGGAGATCGATTCCCAAGGTCGACTAGGAGTAGGCAAAGGAGTATATAGGCCTTGATTCTTGATGGTTAGTTTGTAAATTGCACTGGCAGTGCAGGATTTAATGTACCTCCCAACATCTTGACGAAGTTTTGGCCAATAAAAATACTTTTGCAGTACTGCCACTATTTTCTCTACTCCGAAATGTCCAGTGACCCGATTGTAGGGTACCTCCCAAATCATCTTGGCATGCTCACTTGAAGGATCACAAATGTGTCCCATGTGGCATAATAGTGCACCTTGGAGGTGAAATTTTTGAACTTTATTACCTTCTAGGAGTGTCTAGTGTGCACTGCCAAATTCTGGATCGCTCTCGTAGATATGCGGCCAACCCAAAGTCTTGTGCCCACAGGAGAAAAGCACAGTGATCAACGCCATGACTAGAAGTCAGCTGAGGTAGTCTACAACATTATTAGTGCTGCCCTTCTTGTACTTAATTTTCAAATGGAATTCTTGTAGGTATATGGACCATTTATTATGGTGATCTTTCTGCAACTTCCATTATGTTTGTATGGAATACAGAGGTCAGTGATTTGTGTGGATGACTGTTTCCTTTCCCATAATTTAATGCTTCCATTGACGATAGGCCTGAACAATGGAATACATTTCTATGTCGTAAGTGGGATACTTTTGGACTGTGTCCAAAAGTGTCTCACTATGGTAAGCCACTAGATGCCCCTGTTGAGTAAGAACTGCACCAATAGCATAGTCGGAGGTGTTTGTCTCAATCTAAAATGTTTGTTGTAGGTCTGATAATGTGAGCATTGGTGTAGAGCAGAGGCAATGCTTCAACTCGAAAAGTGCCTTCTGTTGGGTTTCAGACCAAAAAATTTTTGCTTTAGCTTTGCCCTTGGTGACTTGACTTAAAGGCCAAGTGATATGAGAGAACCCCAACAAGAATCTGCGGTAGAAATTGGCAAGACCTAGAAAGCTACGAAGCTCTGTTAGAGTGGATGGGGCTGGCCAAGCCCAGATCACTTGTATGTTGGTTGGGTCCACACGCACACCCTGCTCATCGGTGATGTACCCTAGATATTGAACCTAGCTCATGCCAAAAGTGTATTTCTACAAATTAGCACACAACTTGTGTTGTCGCAGGGTTTGAAGGACCTGTCGAATATGGCAGAGGTGCTCTTCCCAACTCTAGCTGAAGATCAAGATGTCATCTAAATACACCACCATGAATTCATTGGTGAAGGGTCGCAAGATGTCATCCATTAATATCATGAAGGTTGTGGAAGCATTCGTCAACCTGAAAGGCATGACCAACCATTCGAACAATCCCTCCTTGTATTTGAAGGCAGACTTCCACATATTGGAGGGTTCAATAAGTACCTGGTGATAACTAGACTACAATTCAATCTTGCTGAAATATTTGGCACCCTTGAGCTGGTCCATAAGGTCATCAATCCGTGGGATTGGGTACCTATTCTAGACAATGATCTTCTTTAGTGCCCGATAGTCAATACAGAGTCTCCAGGTCTCATCCTTCTTCTGTACCAATACAATCAGGAACCCATAGGTTGATGAGCTTGGCCTGATGTGCCATTTCTGCAATAGCTCCTAAATCTACCTCTTGATCTCATCATTCTCCATAATAGACCATTGATAGATCGGTCCATTAGGTAGTGACATGTCTAGAGTCAGATCGATGGAGTGCTTAATCTAACAGTACATAGGTACCCCTGTAGGTGAGGTGAAAATGTCCCTGTACCCCTCCACGACCTTGTCCATCTGATGTTGTTGTGAGGAGGATCCCTGTTTGGAAATTGTGGCCACAACATTCTTCTTTCCATGAGGGCGAATCAAAAGGAAAACAAATTTCCTGGTCTGGGAAATGATCTTACTGCATTTCTTTGTAGTGATCAAAGAGATGGCAGTAAGCGGGGCTACCTCCAGTATCCTGTACAACTTATTTCCCAAATTAATAATCATAGAGCGAGGTCTAGACTCTTATACAACAATGTTGGCTGAAGCAGATATATTGTACCTATTGAAGCCACCCGATGGTGTACGACTACAAACGTGTAGCTGTCGGTAGGTCCAACCACTTCATGACTTCTACTGAAATGAGGTTCTTTTGACTCTCGCTGTCAACAATGAACTGTAGTGGAGAACCTTTCACTCACATCTATAACTGGAAGAGGCATTCACCCTCATCTGGATCTTCAGGTTAATTCTTCTAGATCTTAGACGTTGCCACGGTGGCACTAAGCTCTACATCAATGATCTTCTTCCCTTTGTCATTCCCCTTGTTGGATCCTAATTCCGAGTCGAAACATACGTCTATTTTGGAAGCCTTCAACTCAGTCACCAATGACTCCTTCAGCCAACACTCACTTGCGTTGTGAGTGGAGCTCTTATGGAACTCACACCATTTTCCCATGTCCTTCTTTATCTTCATGGTGTCATTCTTTGATTGTGGCTTCGGCGGGTTGTCCTGGGTCGTCCCACCTTGGCTTTTCCCTTTGCTCTGTGATTTGGGGACACCTTTTCTTTGCTTCATATTCGCAGATCCAAAGTCTCACTTCTTCTGTTTATACTTATGCTCAATCTTGATAGTGTATCGGTATGTCGTGCTGAGTGAGAAGATGTCTCAGCACTCCATCTCGTCTTGGATGTACTTGTGTAGACAGTCGCGGTACTTAAGTACCAAATTTTGCTCAGAATCCTTGATACCCAACTTCGTGTGGAGGGTATGGAAAACATTTTTGAACTCCGACACATCTTGGTCGCTTCCCTATTGTAGCGTGGTCCATTTTATGTATTTATCTTCATAGCTCCTGACAAGGTAATATTGTTCCTTGATGGCATCTCAAAAAGAATCCAAAGTGGGTGCGACTTAAAACAATGAGGATTCCCTCTCGTCCTTTTGTTCACAGTAGGTTTCCCACCAGTCCTTGACATGTGGGGTGGCTTTGAGAAGTGCAAAAGTAATCGTTTCCTGATTAGAAAAGTCATGAATTGAAAATATCCTTCCAACATATTCAACCATTTATCTACGACGTCTACATCTATCTAACCCTCAAATATAGGAATATCGAAGTTAACTTGTACCTTAAAAGGAATGTTTCCTCCAGAGTGGTTGTTGGATGAAGATGCGTAACCTATGGGTAGTTGACGAAGGATCTGGGCAAATTTATCCATCATCGTGTTCCTTTGTCACCCAAGGGCCACCTCGAGCAATATTTTGAAAGGATATCCTCCCCCTTCGTCTTTCTTTTCTTCTGCCATGGGAGGCCGCGGGGGTTTGTGAGGCTGGTCTTGCAAAGGTTCAACCAGATCGAGCCCTAACTGACCCAAAATGGATCCTAAAACCTCTAAGTATAAGTCTTTAATACTATCGGAAAACACTATCACAGAAGAAAAACCATGAAGAACGACAGAAAATAGAGTAAAGCGAAGGTAGAAGTATCATTGAATCAGAGCTATTGGATCAGACCGATCAACGGTCTAGATCAAATCGGTGGATCGCATCAGAGGGTTTGGTGATATCACATCGGAAGAGTGTATCGGGGATGGCCTGAGGGGAAATGTGACTGCGATCTGCGACACAGCGCGAACCGTTGATCGAGTGCACAGATCAACGCCTGCAATTACACCATTGCATCATAGGTTTCCAAGGGAAGGACTTACCAAATGCCCAAAGACCATGCGATATGTGATTGCAATATATCACATCGCAACAATATGTAGAAATTTTGAATAATAAACACTTATTCACAGAGATTATCCTAATTATACACTATTGCGGAATACATGCATAATACATAACCTCCTCTACGTTGATCATCAATTCAGCAGCATCAAAAACAATGAAACATCAATCGCATGCACACATTAACACAGTATGTAACCCGAGGAAAGCTTACAGCTGAAAACCTCACACTATATGTATATTAATGATTGAGAACATGTAACAATACATAGTACAATACTCCTCACAAGTATCCAGCACTATCTCCACCTGTTACACACAAAACTAGCTCAGATCTGAATAAGTCACAGGTTCAAATCTCCTCCGTTGCTTTGCCTACCTCTATTACACAATACAAAGTGAAAATCACGTGAGCACAGGCCATTTCACTGGGCATATACTACGCAATCCTCATGGGCATACTCAATCCATTGATTGTGCAAGATCTCATGCACAACTATAGTCACAACTGATAGCAATCTCAACCTCTAACACCTGTCTCCACTGAACTGTACATGCACTGAGTTAACTGATGTATTCTTCAGTTGCATTATGAGTTAATAATTAGTGAATTAATTTAATAAATCAATTCGCATCACTCATCACTACTCTATTTGCAGTTATACTAATTACAACTAGTTTAACCAAGTCAAACTGAACACAACTCCATCAACTCCACAATCAACTCCACCAAACTCAACCACATGAGTTCTAACTGAAGTCCTGCATGCAATAGCTCAACTGACCCACAAAGAAAGTGCATTTCCTTCTGACAGCTGCATGTGCCACATATGTAGCTCAAACCGAAGTGCTCCAAGAGAATAAGATAATGTTTAGAGTCCAAATATTACTAAGGGCTAATAATATTTGACTGTTTCTATTTTTAGCCTGGCAGTCTAAAAATAGACTCTGATCACTCTGCTCTGAACCAAAAATAGAAGTCCATCTATTTTTCCCAACATGACCAATCATCCATAAACAGCATCCTGCAACTCATAGACCATGATCCATATGTCTAAAAATAGACATAGTCTAAAAATAGACTTTGCACCAAAAATAGCCTGCGGGCCCACTTAGTGAAGGTGACTCCTTTCCACTAAGCTCCATCATCTTGTTGCATTTTCAACGCTCCCTCTCAACAAGATATGGATTATCTGCTACCCCTATCCCGCAACTCTGGAATATTCTGCATGCAACGAATTTGCCCAGTCCACTTGCTCCAACAACACTTGGAACAAAAACACTCCCAACTGACCACTCTATTGGGCTAGGAACATACTCTGATGCTGAAGCTCTACCTACTGCTGACAAGTGCTCCCTCTCTGACATCTGTGCTACTGGAACATCTCCATGCATCTCGCACCATTTCACACTTCTCTGTGCCACCTAGCACTGTGCAAAACACTTGTGCCTCTCTCATTGCTACAGCCTGCTAGCTATGCGCGATGTCCTAGGATTCCCTACACTGTCACTCGCTCTGCCGCTCCACCCGCATCTGTCTCTACCCAATCAGTCAGTTCCTGCTACTCCACATCGAGGCTCCCATAGCAAGGTCTCATCCAAGAGGTTGGGTACCTCAAGGATCCTGCCCCTCCTCCTTAGGACGATCAATCCACATCACCCCACCTCCTAC
Organism: Pinus tabuliformis; assembly: GCA_031772625.1. Taxonomy (NCBI): domain Eukaryota; kingdom Viridiplantae; phylum Streptophyta; class Pinopsida; order Pinales; family Pinaceae; genus Pinus; species Pinus tabuliformis. The sequence goes on from CM062820.1 coordinate 813,743,341, forward strand.
CTGGAGGTATGGCTGCATGTGATCCCTCAGCCCACCTGGCTTGAAGTTTCCCCCTACTGGAGGTCTCTGCATGAGTATATGTCTCTACTCGATCTCCTCTCAGCTTCCCTTGTTGTGGCTACTCCACAACCTCCTGAAGCTGCTGCACCAATCGTGGCTCCTCCACAATTGTTTGAGACTTCTTCTGGCTCTGCATGTTGAGAGGTAATATACACTCCCTCTCAACGACCAAGTCTCCATCAGTTTCCTCGCTGCTCAAGGCTTTGCATGCATCTTGAACCTCAAGAGCATATAGGTTCTTGACCCGTGAACCAATCTGCTTCACCTGTCTAGTGATGATGTGTCTAAGGAAAACCTTTCCCTTGCCAAAGACTGCATCATAGCCTCTGTCTTCTAGCATCACGATCGACACCAAGTTTCTCTTCAGTCCTGGTACATACTTGACATCAGTCAAGGTAAGATGAGATCCATGCTCCCTCTGAAAAATAACTGTGCCTACACCTAAGACACTATACTTCTCATCATTACCCATCGCTATGAGTATCTGGAGATCTTTCTCCTCCAAAGTATTGAACAAACTTTTGTCACCGGTCATGTGGAAAGAAGCTCCACTGTCAAGAAACCAACCACTTCCCACCATGGATGAAACCATGCATGCGAAGAGTGTGAAATCCAACTCAAATTGTGAAGCAAGTGCCTCACCTTCAGATCCTTCCCCGAATCCCTTCTTGGATTTCCTCTTTGGGCAATTAGTAGCATAATGGCCCACCTCATGACAACGAAAGCATCTCACCTTCAACTTATCAACCTTCTTCCCATCATTGGAAGAACTGGATTCGGAAAGAGAACCCTTCTCCTTCCCCTTCTTTGCTTTGGCAGCCAAAGCACAATTTTCTTCATCATATGCCTTTGATGAAGATCCGTCCCTGTTATTCCGCCTGATCTCCTCTTGTACAAGATCCGACCAAATTCTCTCCCATCCTGGCAATTTCTCCCGACCATTGACATATTCCTGATAGGAATGCCAACTCTTCGGAAGACCAAGGAGATCCAAGCTCACCAAGTCCTCATCATCAACAGTCACCCCCACACTTCCCAGCTCATCCTGGCATTGGGTGAACTTCGTGAGATACTGGGGCATACTGTCTCCATTCTCACACTTAATGTTTCTGATTTTATCCTTGAGCACCATTCCACCAGCTCAAAACTCAATGGTTTCTGATCTAAAATTCGTCAGAACAAATTATTTCTTGTATAGAGATCGACTGTATGGGCATTCACCGAATATCTCACCTTCCAAAAGAAGGATGAATCCAGAAGCTACCTGGCCCAATTACAGACTCTGCCTAAAGAAATAAAATATAAACACTTTCTGAATAATAGATCTGATGATCAATCCTCGCTTTGATATCCTGTAGAACTTCTTCTACAAATCAACCAACTCTGATACCATGTAGAAACCTTTTCTACAAATCATCTAGCTCCGATACCATGTAGAAATTTTGAATAATAAACACTTATTCACAGAGATTATCCCAATTATAGACTATTGCGGAATACATGCATAATACATAACCTCCTCTATGTTGATCATCAATTCAGCAACATCAAAAACAATGAAACATCAATCGCATGCACACATTAACACAGTATGTAACCCGGGGAAAGCTTACAGTTGAAAACCCCACACTATCTATATATTAATGCTTGAGAACATGTAACAATACATAGTACAATACTCCTCACAAGTATCCAGCACTATCTCCACCTGTTACACACAAAACTAGCTCAGATCCGAACAAGTCACAGGTTCAAATCTCCTCCGCTGCTTTGCCTGCCTCTATTGCACAATACCAAGTGAAAATCACATGAGAACAGGCTATTTCACTGGGCATATACTACACAATCCTCATGGGAATACTCAATCCATTGATTGTGCAAGATCTCATGCACAACTATAGTCACAACTGATAGCAATCTCAACCTCTAACACCTGTCTCCATTGAACTGTACATGCACTGAGTTAACCGATGTATTCTTCAGTTGCATTATGAGTTGATAATTATTGAATTAATTTAATCAATCAATTCACATCACTCATCACTAGTCTATTTGTAGTGAGACTAATTACAACTAGTTTAACCAAGTCAAACTGAACACAACTCCATCAACTCCACAATCAACTCAACCACATGAGTTCTAACTGAAGTCCTGCATGCAATAGCTCAACTGACCCACAAAGAAAGCGTATTTCCTTCTGACAGCTGCATGTGCCACATATGTAGCTCAAACCGAAGTGCTCCAAGAGAATAAGATAATGTTTAGAGTCCAAATATTACTAAGGGCTAATAATATTTGACTGTTTCTATTTTTAGCCTGGCAGTCTAAAAATAGACTCTGATCACTCCGCTCTGAACCAAAAATAGAAGTCCATCTATTTTTCCCAACATGACCAATTATCCATAAACAACATCCTACAACTCATAGATCATGATCCATATGTCTAAAAATAGACTTTGCGCCAAAAATAGCTTGCAGGCCCACTTATTGAAGGCGACTCCTTTCCACTAAGCTCCATCATCTTGTTGCATTTTCAACACAATAAAAAGGGGCGAAGATCCATAGCCTGTGTGATTTGCGATAGTGATCAAGGCGTACTCGAAAGGGTTTATAAATGCGACTCTATAAAATTTGAGTTCTGATATAAAAGTGTTTTGTTGAGATTTTTCCGTGTATTGGTGTATTTCCGTTATAAAACCAAAATACAAAGGAGACATGGCAAATGGTTCTACAGCGATAAAACACAGACCCAAAAGGATTTATGAATGCAACTTTATGTTATTTGGGTTCCATGGTAAAAGGTATTTTGGGCGGGCTTCAGGTGGTAAGTGGTATTGGACGAGCTCTGCCCGATCGCATACATTGAACGACACATAGCACGCAGCAAGGAGAGAGAAAACCGATTTTTCAGGCAGGTGATCTTTGCGCAAGTAAGCCATCCGAAATGCACATCAACCATCAGATCAAATGGTCGCAAGTCAACGATGCAAAATGCATGAACAGGTTGGATGATCGGGATGGATGTGAACTGTCAGATGAGAACAAATCTACGGTGTGGGATTCCAAAGGACCGATAATGGACGAGGCATAACAACCGTCTGATTCCTCTATTTTAGAGTTTCTCCTATGTATTTCTCTATGTAAACAAAGAAGCAATTCTTTGGGATTTTTCACCATGCCAGTCTTTCTGTTTGAAAACAGGTGGCAACCATACCTTAAGCGTTTTACAATGATTGTTTAATGCTCAACAAGGAGCTGAACGGACAACAGCCGGGAGCCAGAAAGCCCAAGAATGTAGATGAACAGACAAAGTCGAGAGGCTTAAAAGAAACTCTATGGCAGACAAAGAGGACAAAGAGGAGAGCAAGACAAATCAGAAGACAGAGAGCAAGAGGGAGAGTCTGTGCACTCTTTCAGACTCGAGGATTTCGAGTAAATCCCTATTGTTTTGTCAGTGTTGTGTTGAGACTTTATTTGAGCTCACACTTGTAATATTATGCTCTTCAAGACATAATATAGAGGTCGACACTGAAATCTGGACCAGGAGACGTATCCAGGAAGTCTTGTGAACTCCTTAATTATTTTGTTGTGTTGATGTGTGTGTTTATTATGTTTTATAACTGTTCATTGTCTATATTATTTGCGATATTTTTGATCCGTTGCAATAAATAATATAGGCATTCCTTCACATGAGTCTGTAATACCTTAATATTGATTTAAGATCTCATTTTCAGATCAAGAGGTATCAGAGAATTTGGTTTTGGTTTTGTTAAGTTTAGACAAGCTTGTGTTGGATTTTGAATGCTAACTAGATTAAAGCTCAGAATAGGAGAAGGAGAACTTGTTGAGTCTAATCCAGAGATTGGAAGAGTCTATTCTCAATAGAGAATGGCAGAAGAAACTCCATTGGGATAAAAATATCAATTTATAGAAAGTTTTAATGCACTCCAAGCCATAGTGGAAGAGATGTATCTGGAGTTTAAGAATGGTTGAGGTGAAAGCACTTCAACACCTAAACCAGATAAAGGAGAAGAGGAACCTTTTCTAGTTTCCCCTCTAGAAGGTAAAGGAAAAGGAGAAATGCCTTCTCCACCATCTCTTCCATCATCACCTTCATCATCCTCATCATCTTCTTCGCATAAAACTAGCCCTAATAAGAAGAAGAAGAAAACTTCCTTAATCAAATTAGATATGAACTCCAGAAAATCTAGATAATTGGATAAGACAAATTGATGTATATTACGGGGTACAGAATGTTGATTCATAAAGGAAGAAGATTCAGCTAGCTAGCCTTTGACTTGGAGGAACTGCACTAGTATGGTGGGAAGGCAAGACACAAGCTGATCTGCAAAAACATGGTAAAATCATTTCTACCTGGAATGAATTTTTTTCTGCTATCAGAAAGTAATTCTATCCTTTAGCTTACATGTAGCAGACAATGATGAGTTGGCATACTCTTCGGCAGTTGAAGGGTCAGAGTATACATAGTTATACTCAGGAATTCAGAAAGAGAGCTTTAACTCTCGGTATATCATTAGACTCACCTGAGACTTTATTGAAGTATATAGGTGGTCTTCATAGCTATTTAAAGCATACTATTCTCATGTTTAATCCCACTAGCTTAGATGATGTATCAGTTCAAGCCACACATCTAGAAGCTATAGGTAAGAATGTAAACCCAGAGGTTGGAGGATCATATAAATATTTTGTAAGCAAGAGTAAGGAAAAGAAGAAACTGAAATGGAAGGAGAGGAAAGCAAACACTGTAAAGAAGGATAAACCTTCATGCGCTCATTGCAAGAAAGAAGGACACGATGAGGCACACTGTTGGTTTTTGCATCCAAAACTAAAACCTAAGAAGTTCAGTGGAAAGGAGAAGAATAATGATGCTGCTATTCAGCAGGACTTGGGATCAGATTCAGGCGATGAAACAACAGTTACAGCCACAGGTAATTCTGCACAATCTGTTGATAATGAAAATAATGAGAGGGAAAGAAATAAGCTTTTTCGTATTAGAGTAATTTCCAAGCATAACAAGATTAAAACCTTATTTGATAGTGGATCAAAAGTAAATTTGACTTCTAAAACAATTGTAAAGAAGTTGGGATTAGAAGCAAAACCTCGTGAGAAGCCATATCCATTAGGTTGGGTGTGTGATAAAACAAAGCTACAAGTAATGAGACAATGTAAACTTAGGTTTGCTATTGGATCAACATTTGTAGATGAGGTTGAGTTAGATATAGTTCCAATGGATATATGTGGTATTTTTTTGGAAGTCCATACTTGTATGATAGGAAATATATTTTCTATAGAGCTGAGAATAAGTATCAACTCACTAAAGATGGAATAGAATATATTTTAAGAGCTCATAAACTCAAAGGTAACTATTCTCTCATAAAGTCAGGACAGATGAAAATAATTGTGAATTCATGTAAGCAATTTCTACTAATGGTTGTAAAGGCAAAGGATCCTGAACAATCCAATGCATTTGAAGGTTGTGATTCTAAACAGAAAGCTAACTTAGTTAAACTTGTTTCAGAGTATGATGTTCTATTTCAAGAACCAAAAGATCTGCCACCCAAGCGAGAAATAGTACATGATATTTGTTTGCAACAAGATGCTCCATTACCTAACATTAGAATGTACAAGTTGGTCAGCTTTAGAGAATGCATAGATAAAGAAGCAGGTACATGAGTTTCTCAATAAAGGATTTATATGACCAAGCACATCACCATGTGGATCTCCAATCATGTTGGTGAGAAAGAAAGATGGTTCATGGAGAACGTGCATTGATTATAGAGCACTAAATAAAATAACGATCAAGAATCGTTATCCTCTTCCTCGTATTGATGATTTATTAGATCAATTGAAAGAAGCAGTTTACTTTTCTAAGTTAGACTTGCGAAGTGGTTATCATCAGGTCAGAGTTGCAGAATAGGATGCATGGAAGACTGCTTTCAAGACAAAGCAAGGACTTTATGAATGGTTTGTTATGCCTTTTGGCTTAACTAATGCTCCTTCTACATTTATGAGAGTTATGAATGATGTACTCAGACCATTTATTGATGACTTTGTAATTGTTTATTTAGATGACATTCTTGTTTTTAGTAAGACATGGGAAGACCATGTAAAGCAGACTTTAGATGTTTTAAAAAGAGAAAATCTTTATGTAAAACTGTCAAAATATGAATTTGGCAGAACATATTTAAATTATTTGGGTTATATTGTAGGGGGTGGTGAATTGAGGATAGATCCCTCTAACGTTGAAGTCATTTTGAATTGGCCTAAGCCCAAATCTGCTACAGAGGTTAGGAGTTTCCTAGAGGAAACACAATACTGGAGAAAGTTTATTTCTAACTTTTCATTGATTGCAGCTCCATTACATGCATTAATAGGATTGAAACAGGTGTTTCAATGGGGAGGCAAATAGCAGAAAGCCTTTGACAACTTAAAAGATAAAATCAGTACAACACCAGTACTAGCACTGCTAGATCTTCAACATCCATTTGAGATTGAGACAGATGCCAGTGACTATGCCATGGGAGCAGTGTTGATGCAACATGGAAAACCCATATGCTATCATTCTGAGACATTTACTTCTACAGTAGTTAATTATCCCACATATGATAAAGAATTGTATGCATTAGTACAAAGTTTGAAAAAGTGGAAACATTACCTAATGGGTAAAGAAACAATCATACATAAATACTATCAACCACTTCAATATTTGCACTCACAAACTAAATTGCAGCATTCAAGACATTATAGGTGGATGGGTTTTCTACAGCAATTTCATCTTGTCATCAGATATAAGAAGGGCATACACAATAAGATTGCAGATATGTTTTCAAGACCAATCATAAATGCATCTAATATAGTTAAGCATAACTCAGTAATGCATGAAATTTACATTGAACAATATGCTCAAGATGTAGATTTTAAAGATGTATATGCAACTTTAAGTCATGGCAAGCAAGTAGAATAATTGGATTATTATGTAAAGGACCAACTCTTATATCATTTGGGAAAGTTATGCATTCCACAAACTAAAAGAGTTAACATAATCCGAGAAGCACATACTTCTCTAATATCAGGTCATTTTGGTGTAAGTAAAATAGTTGCACAGTTGCAAAGGTTCTGTTATTGGCCAAGAATGCATGAGACAATTTCTAGATATATCAAAAGGTGTACTATGTGTGCTACAATAAATCCCAGTAATAGAAAATTAGGCTTGTACACTCCACTTCCAATTCGTTCTTGGGAAAGTGTTTCCATGGATTTTGTTGGGGGATTGCCAAAATCTAGGAAAGGTCATTATTATTTGTATGTTGTTGTGGATAGGTTCAGTAAAATGTGTATTTTGATACCATGTAACAAGTAGGTTACAGCTGAACAAACAACAAAGTTGTTCTTTCAGAATGTATGGGTTCATTTTGGGTTACCCACTTCTATTGTATCTGATCGAGATTCTCAATTTGTTGGGAAGTTTTGGTCAAATCTATGGGAGTTGATGGACACTAGGTTGAAGAAGAGCACAACATTTCATCCACAAATAGATGGTTAGACAGAAGTGGTCAACGGGACAGTGATCTAATTGCTCAGAGGCTATTGTAGCAAGCATCCCAAGCTTTGGGATGATCATTTGTGTTATGTGCAGCATGCTTACAACCGTGCCAAGAACACTTCTACTCAGAGATCTCCTTTTGAGACTTGTTTTGGTTTTATACCAAAGTCTCCCTTGGATTTTGTCTTTGGTAAAGACATAGTAGTTGATGGACACATTGATGTGGACAAAGCAACCAAGTTCATTGAGAAAATCCAAGAAATTCACCAAGCAGTACATAAATAGTTGGAAAGAAGTCAAACCAAGTACAAGGCAAGGCATGACAAGCATTGAGTTGAACATAGTTTTCAAGTTGGTGATCAATTCTAGTTGTACATCAGCAAAGACAGAATGCAGGGTGAAGGTAAGAAGCTAAAACCAATAAGGTATGGACCTTTCAAGATACTTGATAAAATTGGTGAAAATGCTTTTTGCCTTGATTTACCAGCTTATATGCAGATCTCTTCAGTCGTTAATGCAGAAAACTTGAGATTGTATGAACCATCAATGATTGAAGATCCTGAAGAGCAAAGTCAATTGCCTTATATTGAGGATCTGTTGCCTAAATATCTCAATGAGTTAGAGGAAGACACAGTTCTAGATAGGAAGGCGAGAAATATGCATCGAGTAGGGATTAAAGGTTCAAATCCAAGCAAAGCACAATGAATAGAAGTTAAACAAGTGAGGGAGTTGTATCCTCAATTGATTGATGCCTAAAAACCAACTTTTGGTGGTCCAAAAGCTTTTCAGTGGGAAGGCGTGATCCAAAATGGATCCTAAAACCTCTAAGTCTAAGTCTTTAATACTATCGGAAAACAATATCGCAGAAGAAAAACCATGAAGAATGGCAAAAAATAGAGTAAAGCGAAGGTTGAAGTATCGTCGAATCAGAACCGTTGGACCGGGCCGATCAACGGTCCAGATCAAATCGGTGGATCGCATCGGAGGGTTCGGCAATATCGCATCGACGGATTGTATCGGGGATGACCCGAGGGGAAATGCGACTGCAATCAGTGACACAGTGCGAACCATTGATCGAGCGCGCAGATCAACGGCTGTGATTACACCATCGCATCGTAGGTTTCCAAGGGAAGGACTTACCAAAGGCCCGAAGACCATGCGATATGCGATTGTGATATATTGCATTGCAACATTACGAAGGGGAAAAGACCCATAGCCCGTGCAATTTTCGATAGCGATCAAGGCAGACTTGAAAGGGTTTATAAATGCAACTCTATAAAATTTGAGTTCTGATATAAAAGTGTTTTGTTGGTATTTTTCTGTGTATTGGTGTATTTCCATTATAAAACCAAAATACAAAGGAGACATGGCATATGGTGCTACAACGATAAAACACAGACCCGAAAGGATTTATGAATGCAACTTTATGTTATTTGGGTTCCATGGTAAATGGTATTTCGGGCGGGCTTCAGGTGATAAGTGCTATTGGACGGGCTCTTCCCGATCGCATACACTGACTGACACGTAGCAGAGAGTAAGGAGAGAGAAAACCGCTTTTTCTGGAAAGTGATCTCTGCGCAAGTAAGCCATCCAAAATGCACATCAGCTGTCAGATCAAATGGTCGTAGATCAACGGTACAGAATGCACGAGTAGGTTGGATGATCGAGATGGATGTGAACCATCATATGAGAAAAAATCTATGGTGTGGGATGCAAAAGGACTGATAATGGACGAGGCATAACAGTCATTCAACTCCTCTGTTTTAGAGTTTTTCCTGTGTATTTCTCTATGTAAAAAAAGAAGCAATTCTTTGGGATTTTTCACCGTGCCAGTCTTTCCGTTTGAAAACAGATGGCCACCATACCTTAAGCGTTTTAAAATGATTGTTTAATGCTTGACAGGGAGTTGAACGAAAAATGGCCTGGAGCCAGAAAGCCCAAGAATGTAGATTAATGGATAGATCTGAGAGGCTTAAAATAAACTCTATGGTAGACAAAGAGGATAGAGAAGAGAGAAAAAGAAAGCAAAAGACAGAGAGCAAGAGGGAGAGTCTGTGCACTCTTTTAGACTCGAGGATTTCAAGTAAATCCCTGTTGTTTTGTCACTATTGTGTTGAGATTCTATTCGAGCTCACACTTGTAATATTATTCTCTTAATGACATAATATAGAGGTCGACACTAAAAGCTGGACCAGGAGACGTAGCCAGGAAGTCTGGTGAACTCCTTGATTATTTTGCTGTGTTGATGTGTGTGTTTATTATGTTTTATAACTGTTCATTGTCTATATTATTCGCAATATTTTCGATCCATTGCACTAAATAATATAGAAATTCCTGCACTTGAGTCTGTAATACCTTAATATTGATTTAAGATCTCATTTTCAGATCACTAACTACTTATACCCTGACCTCGTAGGGGACATGCAAAGAAAATTAGAGAAAGAGCAGACCATTATGATACCACTAATATGAACTTAAACAAGAACATAACAAATTATAGATATAACCATAAATACATAAATGCAGTAGAAATAATACTTCATTTCATTAATATCAGAATACAGAAATATAATTACAACCAAAATGGAAATAAACTAGCTCGGGCTATGGTAGCTTATCTCTAAAAAGAGATGTGGTTGCTACATGCCTTTGAACTATGTTACAATGAGGCGCAAAGGCCTATTTATTATTGAGAATCAATGGAAAACCATAAACATCCAAAAACCTAACCCTAGGAGATGAAGCACCAAAATTGTGGGCCCCGTTTGGGTAAATTGGTACATCAACTTCTCAGGTTCATAACTTTGGCATACGATCTTCGTATGGTTATCATAATACCCCATTTCGAAGATCTCAAAGAGGTGACCCAAATTAAATTAGTAAAGTTTTATTAAAACTTTTTCGGTCTCTCTGTTTTCCCTAAAAATGGCTCTAAGAGTTCAGGACCCAAAAAACTTCCAAAAATAGTAAATTATGTTACAATGAAGGAAACCCAAAAACTAAAACAAACAACGTTGGGATCCAAGTGGAATAGGTGGGTGGCCACCAATATCCACTTGGATAATTCCTCTCCCCATAAGAAATAATGGTCCCTATTGCGTTGAGTGCCTCCATGAGATGGGGAAACTTCTGTTAAACTTGGTCCCAAGTGAGCCACTTGCCTTGGTGAAGGCATTGGCTAATTTTGACAACCTGATATAGACACATCTTCTATTGACTGGTGTTCTTGATCTATGTGTCCATGATCTGATCAGTTGTGGCATGTTCCATTCAGTCTAGGTTTAGCTCTATTGGTGTGAGTTGTTCTGCAATGTCGGATGGGTCCAGCAATGGTGGAAAGTATGGTCGAAGGCGATCTACATTGAACATTGGGTGAAAATGAAGGAATGGTGGAATGTGAAGCTCAAAGGAATTGTCCCCTACAACCTTGGTGATGGTGTACAGCCCATATTGAAGTGGGTGAAGCTTGCGGTGGGGTCCGAGGTGGAACTCCTTATGTAAATGTAGCCAAACTTTGTCGCCCAACTGGAACTTTTTCGGCACTCGATATTGATCATGTCGCTTCTTGTACTTAGCATTGGCTCTATCCAATATATCATGGACCTGCTGGTGGATGTGTTGAATGTGTTAGAAATACTGAGGGGGGGGTGAATCAATATTCATTTCAATTAGTATTATTGTTGATCTTTCAGAGCATTAGTTAATATTCAATTATTATCAGTGTTTGTACAATGATAGCAGTAAACAAAAGGAACACAAATGCACACAGTTTTTAAGGTGGAAATCCCCTTCTGGACAAAAACCACCTGAACTCTTTTCTAATAATTCTTTAATCTTCAACTCCAATTGAAAATAAAGCTCCAACATAATAGAATCTAGAAAAACATTCTTCTCCAGCTCCCACTAGATGGACGCTCAAACACCCGAGATTCTTCAGTAGTCAACTGAATGGATGCCCCAACACCCAATGAGCTACAATTCACCCTAGCACCACCCTACCACCCTGAAGTTTTCACATGCTTGAACCTGTTGGTGACTTCATTCACCAGCCTAGCACCACCCTACCACCCTATAGAAGAATAAAAGAATAGTGGTCTCTTGTACCAGGGAAAATGGTCAAGTTTACAATGATATAGAATGGTGTAAAAGAACAAGACACAATAGACCATAACCCCAACTACGACACAACCACTTAATGATGATCCTAGACCTCCTGACAATGCCTCTTCAACTTTTGGAAGATAGACACTTGTACAACATTTACAATGATGCTTTTACAATGGCTCTATTTAATGCTACTTTTACAATGATTGTATGCAGTGCTTCCCACTTGAAGACTTGGTGAACTTCTTGTTGCTGTTATGAACCTTGATTGTTGCTCTTGTCATGCTACCCTTTCTCACTCTTCAGAACATTATATTATGCAATGATTCTTCTCTTGATGAATATATAATACCTGCAAAAAGTCTTCAAGGAAATACCCATGACATGATAATAGAAAAACTTACCTCATCCTACAGAGCATATGTCAGTGCTAAAAAAAAACAACAAATTAGATTACAAAGAACCTAATGCAATTAAGAGATGAACATGTATATACAGAAGATACTTACATGGAGCTTACCTCTGCTGCACTTTGCTCTTTGCTACCCTAGAAAGTCTGGTCCTTTGCAGCCCTTGACAACACTTGATCTAGTTTTTTCCTTGCCTTCTAGGAGCATGATATTTAATCTGATGTATCTCATGATTTCATATCCCCAATATGTGATCTTCAGTCCTGTAGTAGCCCTCTAAGTCTTCTTCCCAATGCCATAGGTCTAACCCGATTTGGATTCGTAAAGGAAATGATATGCCCAATATCTCACAATGACCTAATTATGGACTAGTTCAGTAGAGCAAACTTGTACGGTGTTGCACGTGTCATTTTTTCCTCCTTCAGCTCTGAAATTGATACAAGGAAACCTATAGTCTATGCATTATCCACCACTTTTTACATAATTCCAATCCGCTTCTCAGAGAGAGAGTTATGACGCTTTTCCCCAAGTCACCTCTTTGAGATGAAATTCGGGAGCTTGCAAAATCCCTAACTTCCACAAATCATATCTCTAAAAATATAGCGAACCAAGATCTGAAATTCAGTCAATATGTTCATTAGGATTTTGGCTCAAATTGTTTTTAATTTCATCATCTAATACTTCGCAAAAATAACATTGTAGCGAAAATACCACAATCATGATTTTTGGAGGATATATGAGATTTATTTTTATAGAGTTGAGAGAGGCTTCTATAGATAATGTTGGAGGGATTTTAGGAGCTTAAAAAATTATTAATTATTGACTATTCAATGACAAAAATTAACGACAAATGCCATTCCACAACCCCATGGGGTTTTAGCCCACTAATTGGGGTTACTAACTTCAATCTTGAATAACTTACAAACCGTGAGGAATTACGAGGAGAGCTATATATCGATAGAAATATATTTTTTAGTAGAGTATTCCTATAATGGTTATGAGATGAGAAACCATGAATGATGATTCCCAAAGTGCCATGGAATTTCATGGTCATCCTTGGTACTGATTGGGTTGACGTCAGTGACAACCTCAGATCATCTTTAGATCAACAATCTCCCCCTTTGGCATTTATTGCAACACAAGTACTCCCCCTGCGATCAGGGCACCTCTTCCTACTACCTTCTCTCCCCTTTTGACATAAATGGCAAAGGGTAACTCCACCTTACACACAACCATCCTACAGACCTGTACACAATTCCACTCCACCTTTATTTTCTAAATAAGGAAAATCTAATGAGAACTTGGGAGAATCCCAAGCTTCTTGTGAAGATATTCAAATGCTTCACGAGGTAAAGGTTTAGTGAATATATGAGTGATTTATACTTTTGTACCAACATATTCAAGTTTGAAATTCTTTTTAGCGACTTGTTCTCTAACAAAATGATATTTGATCGGAATGTGTTTTGTTTTGAATGCATGACAAGATTCTTGGAGATGTTGACGGCACTGGTGTTATCACAGAATATGGGAATAGGCTCACTGAATTGTACTTGAAGATCTTGGAAAGTTTGTTTCGTCCAAAGCCTTGAGTACAACAAGTTGTCGCTGCAATGTATTCTACTTCCGTTGTAGATAATGATATTGAGGTTTGTTTTTTTCTCAACCATGATATGAGACAACCACCTAGATATAATGTTACTCCACTAGTACTCTTATGATCATCAATGCTTCCTTCCCAACCTGCATCTGTAAAGGTTTGAATCATGAGATTATTTCCCTTAGGACACCACAAGCCATATTTTTTTGTGCCCTTTAGATATCGAAGAATTATTTTAAAGGCAATAATATGTGATTCTTTTGGTGTTGCTTGGAATCTTGCTACTTGTCCAACTACTTGCATAACATCTAGTCGAAAGGCTATTACATATAGAAGACTACAATCATAGATCTATACAACCGCTAATCCAAATCCTTAGATGAGTCGTCTAAGCTCAATTTGCAACCTGTTACCATTGGAGTAAGGATGGGTTTGCAATCTTCCATTTTGAATTTCTTGAGCATTTCCTTGATGTACTTGGATTGACATATAAATATTCCTTTCTCTTGCTGGGATATTTGAAGCCCTAAGAAGTATGTCAACTCACCAAGTAAAGACATCTCGAACTCACTTTGCATCTTTGTAGCAAAGTTCTTACTTAGTCGATCATCATTGCTACCAAATATTATATCATCCACATATACCTCAATGATTGTTAAATTATCTTTATCTATTTGTACGTAAAGATTGCTATGAGCAGTACCTTTCTTGAACCCTTTTTGATGTAGATATCCATCAATACGAGCATACCATGATCTGGGAGCCTGTTTGAGACCATATAGGACCTTTTTTAACCTGCAAACATAGTCTTCTTTTTCTGATAGTAGAAAACCTTCAGGTTGTTCGATGTAAACTTCTTCTTCTAATTCGTCATTCAGAAACACAGACTTAACATCCATTTGGTAGACTTTTATTTTTCTTGAACATGCATAGGTGAGAAACATCCGGATGGCTTCCATTCTGGCAACTAGTGCAAATTTTTCGTTGAAATAAATTCCTTCCACTTGTGCATAGCCTTTGCAAACCAATCTTGCTTTATTTCTGGTAACCTGTCCATCTTCATTCAATTTGTTCCTGGACACCCATTTAGTCCCAATGAAATTTTAATCTTTTGGTCATGGAACTAATCCCCAAGTGTTATTCTTCTCGATTTGATCCAATTATTCATTCATAGCTGCTACCCAATGTTCATTATGGCTGGCTTCCTCAAAACTACTAGGCTCAAAGGTTGCTAGAAAAGCAATGTGAGCTTGTTGTGATGAACGAAGTTGTCAACCTTTTCTTGTTCCAATTCCTTCATTTATGTCACCAATGATTTGATTTGATGGACGGTTCTTTTGAATCCATTCTTTTGTTCTCTTTGGAGGAGATTCTTGTTGTTGCTCTTGTATATCTTTTTTATCATTATTTACTTCTTCCTGGTTGACAGTTGCTTCTTGTTCTAGAATTTTCTCTATACCTTTTTCAGTCTCTATCTCAAGTTTTAGAGATTCTAGATCCTCATCATTATTCATTAGAACACCATCTTCGTCAAATGTAACATTTATGCTCTCCAATATTTATTTTCATCTTAGATTATAGCATTTATAGGCCTTTCTTTTGTGTGAGTAACCAACAAAGATACCTTCGTCAAAAGGTGATTCAAACTTACCCAACTTTTGATCTTCTCTTTTGATATAACATTTGCTTCCAAAGATTCTGAAATATTTTACATTAGTCGATTTTCCTTTCCATAATTCATATGGGTCTTGTTGCAATTATTTCTAAGAAGACTTTTGCTAATAATGAAGACTGCCATATCAATTGCTTGAACCCAGAATTTTTCATCCAATTTTGAGTCCTTCAGCATTGTTCTACCCATTTCCTATACAGTTATGTTCTTTCTTTCAGCAACTCCATTTTTCTAAGGTGTTCATGTTGTTGAAAATTGTCTTTTTATTCCATTTTTCGTCACAGTATTGCTGAAATAATTTGGAAGTGAATTCTCTGCCATTATCTGATCTTAGACACTTTATTTTCAAATCAGTTTAATTTTCGACCAACTCCTTGTAGATCTTAAAACACTCAAATGCTTCAAAAATTTTCTTTAGGAAACTGATGGTTGTCATCCTGGTATCATCATCTATCATTAACATGAAATATAATTCTCCATCTAAGCCTTTTGTTCTCATAGGACCACATAGATCAGTATGTATCAATTCCAATTCATGTGATGCAAAGTGTTCTTTTTTTTTAATCTGAATTTTGTCTGCTTGCCGTGCCGACAAGCCTCACATAGTGTGTTGGAAGGTTTTGAGAATTTTGGCATTTCTGGTACCGCTTCCTTTTTGCTTATCCTTATAATATTGTCAAAGTTTATGTGATCCATTCGTTTGTGCCATAATCATCTTTTATCTTCTTTAGCTAGTAGACATGCTTTAGTTGCCTCATCCATAACATATATGTCGTTTGGAGCTCGACTTGTTGTAGCCACAATTTTACCATGCCTACCTTTCCTGATTTCACATTTTGTGGAGTTGAATAGCATTGTGTGTCCTTGATCACACATTTGTCAAACACTAAGTAGATTATGATTCATGTTTTCAACCAATAGAAAATTCTTGGCTAGAGAATCTTTGCTTCCGAGACTGATGGTACCTGATCCTATAACATTTGAAGATCCATCCTTTGCAAAGGACACGGTTCCATCCTTCTTCTCTTTCAGAGATACAAATTTATTTCCATCTCAAGTCATATGCATTGAGCAACCGCTATCAACATAGCACACATCTTTGTTGTTTTGAGCCTTGAGAGCGAGAGCACAATTATCAGCCTTCTTCTTCTTCCAAGTTCATTCGTTGTGGGGCTTCAAAGATTCTTCTGGAGGATTTCCAAGTCTGCAGTCTCTGGCTATGTGTCCAAAGTTTTGACATTTGTAACATTCAATACTATCTCTTAAATGTTCAAATCTATTAATGTTTTGTTGAGCCCTGGGAGGTTCATATTTGACAGATCTCCTGGAATTGTATTGTTTCCTAGGGTACGTGCGACATTCTACAGCTTTATGACCAAATTTTCCAAATGAATAACAATAGCCATGAAAAATATGTTGGTACCTGGACGGAAATCTTCGTCAAGGAATTGTCTTCCAAGATTGTTCTTGCGAATCTTGTCCAATGAAGTCTACATGCCTATCAGATCTCATAGGTTCACTGTATTTTGTTGTAGAAGGTCCTGCTTCTTCTTTGTAACCGAGGCCAATTCTGTCGTTGTAAGATCGTTGATTGTTGATGATTTCTTCCAACACCCTTGAGTTGTTGGCATAGTTTTGGACAGTGTTTCCCTTCTTCACTTCCTTACACAACAAGAATAATTCGACTTATAATGCTTCCCTTTCTCAGTTGCTTTGTTCCAACTTCTTTTGAAGTGACTCTTCAATACATTTGTGTTCTTCAACTTCAATTTTGAGACCTTGAACTTGTTCTTCAAGAGTATTAGAACGGGTCTTCTTAGCCTTGAGCTATTTTATAAGCTTGATTGCCTCCTTAGAAAATTCTTCTATGGTCAACCCTTCTTCTTCGTTGTTTGATACCTCTTGTTTATTGTTCTTAGCCATAAATAGTACTCTCTCATTAGATTCTTCTTCACTGTCACTGTCCTGATCAGATGATGAGCTATCTTCTTTAGAGAGAAAGTTCCTTTTGAATCCTTTCTTCTTGCCTTGCTTTTTGAATTTCTTAAAGCCTTTCTTTCCTTTTGAGTTTCCATCACTTCTGTTCGAACATTTTTCTACGAAATGCCCAACCTCACCACAACTGAAACATATCAATGGAAGTTTACCTTTGAATTTTCCCTTACCAATTTTTAGTTTTCTCGTAAAGTAAGCATATTCTCCATCTGAAAAACCTTCTTCATCATCTTCCTTTTCTTCACACTTTCAGGTGCAGGTCTTTTCCTTTGAAGGTTGTTTGTCCTTATTGGTTTTATTAGATGCAACGAATGTAGTTTCTAGATGCGAAGTACCCTCTTCTTCATCAAGTCTCATTTCATATGCTATGAGAACTCCATGTAATTCCTCTTTGCTGAGTTTGGCCATATTTTCACTATATTCTAAGACCGATACCTTTGGGTTGAATCTTCCTGGTAACGTTCTAAGAATCTTTCATATATTAGTATTCTCGTCAATAGGCTCTCCCAATCCTTCCAGAGTGTTGGTTATTTCATCAACGTGTTGGAAGTATGCGACAATGTTATCATATTCTTTCATTCTGAGTTTCTAAAAATTTTGCTCTGTAGATTTGAGCTTTTCTTCTTTGACATTTGATTCACCTGCATATATATTCTCAAGCTTGTCCCATACATTTTTGGTAGTTTTACAACCCAACACTTTATGATAAGCAGATTCAATAAGTCCACTAATAATAATATTCTTTGCTTTTGCATCATTTACCAAATTCCTCTTACCTTGTTCATTTGCGGTTGGTGTAAAGCCATTTTGAACAGTGTCCCATACTTTGTAACCTTGCACCAAGAGATAGACCTCCATTATTCCTTTCCATGGTGCATAATTATTTTCATTGAACAGAGGTACACCATTCTTGGTATGCTCCATGTTCTCCTTCCAGTTGTTAAACTGTTATTGAAGGAACCAAGATTTGATACCAATTGTTGGAAATATTGAGGGGGGGGGGGGGGTGAAATAGTATTCCTTTCAATTAGTATTATTATTAATCTCTTAGAGAATTAGTTAATCTTCAATTATTATCAGTGTTTGTATAATGATAACAGTAAACAAAAGGAACAAAAATGCACACAATTTTTAAGGTGAAAGCCCCCTCCGAGACAAAAACCACCTAAACGCGTTTCTAATAATTCTTTAATCTTCAACTCCAATTGAAAATAAAGCTCCAACTTCCTAGAATCTAGAAAATAATTCTTCTCCAGCTCCTACTTGATGGACACTCCAACACCCGAGATTCTTCAGTAGTCAACTGAACATATGCCCCAACACCCAATGAGTTAAAATTCACACTAGCACCACCCTACCACCTTGAAGTTTTCACAGGCTTGAACCTGTTGGTGACTTCATGCACTAGCTTAGAACCACCCTACCACCCTATAGAAGAATAAAAGAAGAACAGACTCTCGTACCAAGGAAAATGGTCCGCTTTACAATGATATAGAATGATGTAGAAGAAGAAGACACACTAGACCATAACCCCAACTATGACACAACCACCTAATGATGATCCTAGACCTCCCGACATTTCCTCTTCAACTCTTGGTAGATAGACATTTGTACAACTTTTACAATGATTCTTTTACAATGACTATATGCAGTGCTGCCCACTTGAAGACTTCATGTGGTGAACTTCTTGTTGTTGTTCTGCACCTTGATTGTTGCTCTTTTCATGCTACCCTTTCTCACTCTTTATAACATTATATTATTCATTGAGTCTTCTCTTGATGAATATATAATACCTACGAAAAGTCTTCAAGGAAATACCCATGACATGATCATATCAAAACTTACCTCATCCTTCAGAGCATATGTAGTGCTAAACAAAAACAACAAATTAGAATACAAAGAGCCTAATGCAATTAAGAGATGAACATGCATATACATTAGATACTTACTTGGAGCTTACCTCTATTGCACCATTTTTCTGCACCTTTCTCTTTGCTGCCCTAGAAAGTCTAGTCCTTTGCAGCCCTCGACAACACTTGATCTAGTTTTTTTCTTGCCTTCTAGGAGAACAATATTGAATCTGATGTATCTCTATGATTTCATATCCCCAATATGTGATCTTCAGTCTTGTATTAGCCCTCAAAGTCTTCATTCCAATTCCATAGGTCTAACCCGATTTGGATTCTTCAAGGAAACGTTATGCCCAATCTCTCATAATGACCTAATTATGGACTAGTTCAGTAGAGCGAACTTCTACGACATGCCACATGTCATTATTTCCTCCTTCAGCTCTGAAATTGATAAACAGAAAACTACATTTCATGCACTATCCGCCACTGTTTATAGAATTCCAATCCACTTATTAGAGAGAGAGTTATAATTACTTTCCCAGGGTCATCTCTTTGAGATGAAATTCAAGAGCTTGCAAAAACCCTAACTTCCACAAATCATATCTCCTAAAATATAGCAAACCAATATTTGAAATTTTTTCACGATGTCATCATGATTTCAGCTCAAATGGTTTTAATTTCAGCATCTAATACATCGCAGAAATAAAGTTATAGCGAAAATTCCACAATCACTCTTTTTGTAGGATATATGAGATTTCTTTTTATAGAGTTGAGAGGGGATTCTATAGTGAATTTTGAAGGGATTTTAGGAGCTTAAAAAATTATTAACTATTTACTATTCAATGACAAAAATCAATTATAAATTCCATGCCACAACCCCATGGGGTTTTAGCCCACTAATTGGGGTTACTAACTTCAATATTGAATAACCTAAAAACTGTGAGGAATTACGAGGAGAGCTATACACCGATAGAAAAATATTTTTGAATAGAGTATTCCTATAATGGTTATGAGATAAGAAACCATGAATGATGATTCCCAATGTGCCATGGAGGTTTAGGGTCATCCTTGGTGTTGCTTGGGTTGACATCAATGACAACCTAAAATCATCTTTAGATCAACAGAATGCATTCAATGAAGTTGTTAGCCCTGTCGACTTCGGACTGGACATGAGATAAATCTACCTGTTTAGCTGCAAATGGTATGGCCATATCAATGGGACATAATGGCTTAAATCCTAGCCCTACCTAAAAGGAGTTGTGGCCCTTTTAGTCGTGTAGAGCTCTATTGTAGTTGTGTTGAACATAGGGGAGGATTTCATCCCATGTTCGTGGATCCTTTGAGTTGTACATGCACATAATATGTACGATCATCATGTTGATGACTTATGTTTGGGCATCAGTTTGGGGATGGAAAGTCATGGACATAGTGAGTTTGGTATCGAGCATCAACTAGAGACGTAACCAAAATGCACTTAGGAATCTGTTGTCCCAATCAGATGCAATGGATTGTGGGATCCCAAAGTTTAGCCGCACTTGCTCAAAGAAGAGCTTAATAGTGACCTTTGTTGTGATACTCTTCTTGCAGGCCGCCATAATGGCCATCTTAGAGAATCTGTCGACAACCACAAAAACACAGTAATTGCCATGCTTAATAGAAGGAAGGCTCGACATGTAATCCATGGAGATGGATTCCTAATGTCAAGTAGGATTAGGTAGAGGAGTATATAGGCCTTGCTTCTTGATGGTTGGTTTTGCAATGGCGCAAGAAGTTCGGGATTTAATGTACCTCCCAACATCCTAACGAAGGTTCAGCCAATAAAAGTACTTCAGCAGTATTGCCACTATTTATTCTGCTCTGAATTTCTAGTGACCCAACTGTAGTGCGCCTCCCAAATCATATTGGCATGCTTGCTTGAAGAAACATAGATGTGTCCTAGGTGGCATAATAGTGCATCATGGAGGTGAAAATTATGAACTTGCTTACCTTCCAAGAGTGTCTGGTATGTGCTGCCAAATTTTGGATCTCTCTCGTAAAGATGCAGCCACCCCGAAGTCTCATGCCCACAAGAGTCAAGCATAGTGATTAGTGCCATGACTAGCAGTTGGCTGAGGCAACCTGCAACATTATTGGTGTTTCCCTTCTTGTACTTAATTTTCAAATGGAATTGTTGCAGGTATATAGACCATTTCTGATGGCGATCATTCTACAACTTCCCTTGTGTTTGTATGAACTACAAGGGTCAGTGGTCTGTGTGGATGACCATTTCCTTCCCCAGAATGTAATGCTTCCACTGATGACAAGCCTACATAATGGAATACATTTCTTTGTCGTAAATGGGATACTTTTAGACTATGTCTGAAAGTGTCTCATTGTGGTAAGCCATTGGATGCCACTGTTGAGTAAGAACTGCACTAATAGCATAGTCGTAGGTGTCTGTCTCAATCTCAAATGGTTGTTGCAGGTCTAGTAATGTGAGCACTGGTGCAGAGAAAAAGTGATGCTTCAACTCAAAAAATGTCTTCTATTGGGTTTCGGACCAAAAAAAAATTCTTTCACTCTGCCCTTGGTGACTTGACTTAAAGGCCAAGTGATATGAGAGAATCCTAACTTCAAACTGTGATAGAAATTGGAAAGCCCAGAAAGTTGTGGAGCTCTGTTAGGGTAGTTGGGGCTAGCCAATCTTGAATGACTTGTATGTTTGTAGGGTCCACATGCATACCTTGCTCATCAATGATCTACCCCAAATATTGAACCTAGGTCATGCCAAAAGTGCATTTCTCAAAATTAGCACATAGCTTGTGTTGTCACAGGGTTTGAAGGACCTGTCAAATATGGCAGAGATGTTTTTCCCAACTCTGGTTGAAAATCAAGATGTCATCTAAGTACACCACCATGAATGCATTGGTGAAGAGTCACAAGATTTCATCCATCAATCTCATGAAGGTTGCGGGGCATTTGTTAACCTGAAAGGCATGACCAACCATTTGAAAAGGCCCTCCTTGGATTTGAAGGAATTCTTCCACACATCGAAGGGTTTGATAAGAACCTAGTGATAACTAGACTTCAAATCATTCTTGCTGAAATATTTGGCCCCTTTTAGCTAGTCCAGAAGGTCATCAATCCATGGGATTGGCTACCTATTCTAGACAGTGATCTTGTTTAGTTCCCGATAGTCAATACAGAGTCTCCAGGTCCCATCCTTCTTCTGTACTAATACAATCAGGCTCCCACAGGGTGATGATATTGGTGTGATATGCCCTTTCTGCAACAGCTCCTGGATCTGCCTCTTGATCTTATCGTTCTCCAAAACAGAGCGTCGATAGATCAGTCCATTTGGTAGCAGTGTTCCGAGAGTTAGATCAATGGAGCGCTTGACCTGACAGTGCAAAGGTACCCCTGTAGGTGAAGTGAAAATGTCCCTGTACACCTCCACCGCCTTGTACATATGATGTCGTTGTACGGAGAAGCCTTGTCTGGAAGTCATGGCCACAACCTTCTTATTTCCCTTAGGGTGAATCACAAGGAAAACAAACTTCCTAGTCTGGGAAATGATCTTACTGCATTGCTTTGTAGTGATCAAAGTGATGGTAGTAGGCGGGCTACCTCTGGTATCCTGTACAACTTATTGCCCAAATTAATAATCAAGAGCAAGGTCTAAACTCATATACAACATGTCACTTCCACAAGTATGGTTGTCCTAATAATACATAACAAACTTTAAGGGGAGAAACATCACACAGTACCTCATTGTTGGTTGATGCGGAGATCTCGTCCTTGGTGATGCCACCCAATGGTGTATAGTTACAGATGTGTGGTCATCGATGGGCTCAATTGCTTCATGACCTCTACTGAAATTAGGTTATTTTGGCTCTCATTGTCAACAATGAACTATAGCGAAGAACTTTTCACCCACATCTATGAGTGGAAAAGGTGTTCACCCTCATCTAGATCTTCAGGCTAATTCTTCTAGATCTTGGGGGTGGTCATAGTGGCATGGGGCTCTGCAAAAATGATCTACTTCCCTTTGTCATTCCCCTTTTTAGGTTCTGACTTAGAGTCAAAACATGTGTCTAATTCAAAATCCTTCAGCTTGGCCATCAGTGACTGCTTGGCCTAAAACTCACTTGTGTTGTTAGTGGAGCTCTTTGTAACTCACACCATTTTCCTATGTCCTTCTTTGTCTTTGTGGTGTTGTTATTTTCTTGCTGATTTGGCAAGTTTTCTTGGGTTGCCCCACCTTAGCTTTGGACTTTTCTTTGTGGTTTGGGGGCGCCTTTTTCTTGCTTCGAATTTGTAGATTCAAAGTCTTGTTTCTTTTGTTTAAACTTCTTCTCAATCTTGACAGCGTATTGGTATACCATAGTGAGCGAGGAGATGTTCAGGAACTCCATATCGTCATGGATCTACTTGTGTAGACTGTTGTGGTACTTGAGTACCAAATGACTCTCATAATCCTTGATACCCAAATTCGTGTGGAGGGTATGGAAAACATTTGTGAACTCCAACACATCTTGGTCCCTTCCCTGCCGTAGCGTAGTCCACTTTATGTATTTATCTTCATAGCTCCTGACAGGGTAATATTGGTCCTTAATGGTGTTTCGGAAAGAATCAGAAGTGGGTGTAGCTAAAAACAGTGAGGATTCCCTCTCGTCCTTTTGTTCACAATAAGTTTCCCACTGGTCCTTGACGTGTGGGTCAACTTTGAGAAGTCCAAAAGTAATCTTTTCCTGATTAGAAAAGTCATGAACTGAAAAATATCCTTTCAATAGATTCAACGATTTATCTATGGCATCTACATCTATCTAGCCCTCAAATACGGTAATATCAAAATTAACTTGTACCTTTAAAGGAGTGGCACCTCCAAAGTGGTTGTTGGATGAATATGTGTCGTATGTGGGTAGTCATCAGAGGATCTAGGCAAACTTGTCCATCATCGTGTTCCTTTGTTGCTCGAGGGCTTCCTCGAGCAATATTTTGAAAGGATCTCCTCCCCCCTTATCTTTCTTTTCTTCTACCATGGGAGGTCATTGAGGTTTGTGAGACTGGTCTTGCAAAGGTTCAATCAGATTGAGCCCTAACTCCTTATACCTTGATCTCGTTGGAGACATCCAAAGAAAAACAGAGAAGAGTAGACCGCTCTGATACCACTGATCCGAACTTAAATAGGAACACCACAAATTACACATATAACCATAAATACAGAAATGCAGCAGAAATAACACTTCATTTCATTAATATCATAATACTAAAATATGCTTACAAATAGAATGGAACTAAACTAGCTTGGGCGATGGTAGCTTATCTTTGAAAAGAGATGTGGCGACTACATGCCTCTGAATTGTGTTACAATGAGGCTTAGATACCCATTTGTTATTGAGAAACAATGAAAAACCCTAAACATCGAAAAACCTAATCGTAGGAGATGAAGCACCAGAACTATGGGCCCTGTTTGGGTAAATTGGTACATCAACTTCCCGAGGTCGTAACTTTGGCATATGATCTCTGTTTTTCTATCGTAATACCTCTTTTTGAATATCTCAAAGAGGAGGCCAAAAACAAACTCGCAAGCTAGTTTGGTATGTTTTCAGTCTCTCTGTTTTCCCTTAAAACATCATTTGGGGCCTCAAAACAGCTTTGGGAATTCACAACTGGAAAAAACAACGAAAAATAGTAAATTGTGCTACAATTAAGGATACCGAAAAAACTGAAAGAGACAGTGTTGGGGGTCCAAGTGGGATAGGTGGGTGGCCACCAATATCCACCTAGATCATGTACCCTCACTGACTTGTTGTAACGTTTCCTTTATCTGTTTATATTTCTCATCATTATTCCCAACATTTTTAAACTGCTCTATAGGTCTACCCCATAATAAATTATGGTTTCCAAGTGATTCAACTAAAGCATTCTACTAAGTGCATCAGCAAACCTATTATCTTTTCCCTTGATGTGCTTGATCTCAAAATCAAGCTCACTAAGTGTAGTCAACCACCTAGCTTGTCTATCATTCAACTTAGGTTGATCAAATAAGTACTTTAGTCCTCCATGATCTGTCATGAGCGTGAATCTCTTGTCAAATAAGTAATGCCTCAACATATTTAACGCATGAATGATTGCAACTAACTCCAACGTAGGAGTCACATAGTTTGCCTCGTGGTAATTCAATTTATGGGACTCATAGAAAACTACTTGTCCTTTTTGCATCATTACTCCAATGAGATAGGCATCTATACACACCACAAAGTCTATGTCTGGATATGCAATCCTCAACACTGGTGCATTAGTGAGAAACTACTTTGATTTCTCAAAACTAGTTCCATACTCAGTTGTCCACTCAAAATTATTTCCTTTCCTCCACAAGGATGTGATGGGATGGCCTATCTTGGAAAAGTTTTTGATGAATCTCATGTAGTAGCCTGCCAACCCCATGAAGGACATGATCTCATTCACATTTCTCAGTGTTTTCTACTCCATGAAGGCCTTAACCTTTTCTGGATCAACCGATATCCCCTCCTTGGAGACAATGTGCCCCAAATAATGTATTTGTGCCCAGAAAAATTCACACTTGCTAAGATTTTCATAAAACTTTCTCTCCCTCAACAATTCTATCATTACATCCAAGTGCTTCTCATCCTCTTCTTTGGTCCTTTAATACACCAATATGTCAGCAACAAAAACAATGATGAACTTGTCCAATTAAGGATGTAGTACATTGTTCATTAAACACGTGAATCTAGTTGGGGCATTAGTAAGCCCAAATGGTACCATCACGAAATCATAATTCTCGTATCTTGTCCGAAATGTGGTATTATGAATGTATTTCTCCTTGATCCTCACTCGATGGTACCCTAACCTCGAGACGATATTGGGGAAGACTTTTTCTCCCCACAACTGGTCAAATTAATCATCAACCTATGGTAACAGATACTTATTCTTTACGGTCAACTTGTTTAATTATTTGTAATCAATACATAATCTAAGGGTGTCATCCTTCTTCTTCACAAATAACACGAGTGCTCTCCATGGAGACACACTCGACCTTATCTAGCCCTTTCCAACATCTCTTTCAGCTATAAATTTAACTCAAGAGTGCTCATCCTACATGGTGCCTTGGATATTGGTGTTGCTCCAGGAATCAACTCAATAGAGAAATCTACCTCTCTACGAGGAGGTAATCCAGGAACCTCTGCTGGAAATACATTTGCATACTATTGTGGAACCGGATATATTTTCAACAATTCACTTTCCTCGTTCTTAATATTGTTGTTAGACTTATTATCGTTGGAAATTTTCACTGCACACAACATGCATCCCTTTTTGTTTTTTCACTTATCTTACATAGACGAGATCAACCTTACTAAAGTAGGCTCTCTCTTTCCCTATACAATTCTTATTTCTTCCTACTCATCTAACAACTCAAATTCCTTTTCAAAGAATTCCAATTTAGTGTGGTTCTTGTATAGCCAATCCATGCCCAATAGCATGTTGTACACACCCAATGGTAGAATATTTAGGTGTGTTTATGTTGGCATGTCGTTGAGCTAGAAAGCACACCTCATCACACAATAATTAATTTTTCTCTCGGTCCTTGTTTCTACCTAAACAAACCATTGTTCTACACGCATTTCCCTGGCCAATTGTCACTTTTCCACAAGTTCTGGATTGACATAACTGTAGTTAGAACCTGAATCTATTAGAATAGAAACAACTTGATAATGCAACTTACCTTCCATCTCAATGATGTATGCCTGGTGGTCTGCCTGGCAATTATCCACTGTTGCATAAATTATGGGCATGCTCTTTAGTTATGTGACCCATTGTCTAAGCTTCTTGTGCACTATAAATATGAGGTCCTACACTTTTCTGATGCAGTAAATCTCTTTTCTAGTGGCTCTTTTCCTAAGACTTGTGTTGATCTAGTGTAGGTATATGTGCACGACCTTTATCCACTTGACCAATTTTTTGTTGAAATCGACCTTCATGAGCTAAGGTCACATTTTCCTTTTTTTTCAGCGACCTTTTTCAGTCATTTCTTCATATCCTTCCTATTGCCTTTGACTTCCAATTTCCTTTACAATTGGGACTCCTTTTTGCTTGCTCATAATAGTTCTTTAATTTCTTCATAGCATCGTCCAAATTTTGAGGCTCATAAAACTCAATGTGGTCTCTAAATGACATGAGAAACCCACTGATAAATCGTTAAACTTTCACCTTCTCATCCTTGTGATATGGCACATAACTCAATAGTTCAAGAAATATGGTAATGTACTCTTCATCTAAAAGTTGTCCCATCTTGAACTCATAAAACTCCTTTTCCTTGTTTTCATAATATATGTCTAATAAATATTTTTCTCTGAATAGTTTTTTAAACTCACTCCAAGTCAATCTTTCTTATGTTATTCCTTTGACATTCTTCAAATATTCCCACCATATGTATGTTCTTCCTTTCAGGTTGTAGGTGGATATAGTTTCCATCATGTTATCAAAATAATCATGGATTTTGAAGTACTTCCTCATCCCAAGAAACCAAGCTTTTGCATCTCCGGATTTCTTCATTTCCCCATCAAATTTGGGTAGTTTGGATTTCCCTCTTCCCATGATGGTGATAATGATGAGAATGATGGTACTAAGGATCATAATAATGAGAATGATGCCTCCTGGTAGTAGAACTAGAATGCCTGCCAGAATGATTCCCATGAGTGTTGGTTTTTCTTTCTGGGGTGCTTAATGGTGCAATTCCTCTCATAGTGTCCTCACTTTCCCTTCTATGCCTCTTCCTGGACCTACTACCATTTTCCCCATTTGTCTTCTCTTTTGATTCCAGAGGAATTAGCTTGTCTTTGTATCCAACTCCCATCTCATGTTTCTTTTGTCTCTCTAAGTTTGAGAGGCTTTACAATATAACTCCATTCACCTCAGCTTGTCATTCTTGTAACTTTACCAACCTCTCAAAAAAAATTGTCTCGATGCTTATAATCTCATCCTTCAAGCTTCTCAAGGTATCTATCCAGGGAGAGTTGGCTTCTCCCCTGTTTCCCATTGATATGTCTTCCTCATCCATACTTTCCTCTTCATGTCCATGTTGTGACCTATCAAAGTTGTATTAAACCATTCTTGTCCCCATCATTTAATTCTTTACTATCCATTGTTGTTTGTGATGTGTTGTCGTTCACACACAACTATTAGATGCATAATAAAATAAACATTATCATGACCATGAACTTTCTCTCATGGAGATTCAATAATAGCCTAGTTGTAACAAAATACGCCATGTTAACACATCAGTATTAATCAAAATCAAGCCACAAACATTATCCCATCTTCATTCATAGTCACCAAAAAATATATCAGTCAACACAAATGGTTAGTTCACCAATCAACAATAAAATATTATTAATCATCAATGCTATGTTTCATGTGAAATCGCAATATAATACAAATATCAATCATCCATGTAATCAATTAGATTCAAACTAGCTTTTAACACCTAAACATCAACTTGGTTAATTTTATAAAAAACATCATGAAATCCCTTGCGGGAATTTTTTTGTTAACTTGCTCATGATAGAGCCCATCCAGTCCAAGTGTTGAACCTAGATGCTCTCATACCACTCTGTGACACCACCTCCTCTCTAACCCCATAACCCAACAAGAGTTAGAAGGAGGAATTCATTATGCAGATCCAACTCCCAAGGTATAGTTATGGGAATGGGGCCTAAAATTTTGACATTTTCCAAATTTATTAAAACCTTAAATGGATGAGTTTGTTGCATCTGTCTCATTGAGACGATTCCAATGATATAAATTTTACCTCAATCTGACTTACGGATTGGAAGCTATGGCCTCTTAAATATTAAGAAATTTTAAAACCCTATCACATCATCTTGACCTCCATGTGGTAGTCACATAGTGACCCACGTGGCAGATGACTTGTTGAAACTACCACCGTGGATAGGTCCATGTGGCAAGAAGACCACACTTGAATATTCGAAGGTCGACATGTTATCGCATCAACGCATTGTATAGAACTAGGCTCCAACCCCTCAACCCCTGACCTAGGGATCAGCCCGACCTCCTCGGGCTCTGCAAAAGCTTTGAGTTGGAGTTGGCACAACCCCGACCTGGCTGACCTCTCCAACTCCAATACCACACCGCTTGGTTGGCTTGTTGTTGGCTGGGGTGGAGACCCGCCAAGGTACAACCCGTCAAGTCGACCTCCCAACCTTTGACTTGGATGAACTGCAAGAGAGAAAACTTGCTTTTTAGCATATTTTACAAAGTTTTAACAACATTCTAGGGAATTGAATTATTTCAAGATTTTTTTGGAATTTTTCATGCTTTTTAGAAACCAATTCCAACACTCATTCGACAATGGATTTCAGGGAAATTTATGCATAACTTGGTAAAAAATATCTCAATAGAATGATGTCAAAACAAGAGCTCTTTCAAGTGAAATTATTTCCAAAAAACACAAAGAGTTGGAACAACTCATTAACAAAATAGGAGATCTACTCTCCTCAGATCAATCATCCCTACCAGGTGAGAAAACAAATGAATAAGGATTCAACATCTCATGTATGTATCTATTCAAATAAAGAATTCAGTCACAAGGGATGATAGTAAGCCTCCTTCCCTTCAATCTTGAAGGACCAATAAGCATACTAGCACCGTGCTAGCTTGTTAAGCAATGCAACATAGAATCAAACAAGATTGCAAATAATTCCATAGTGCCCATTATTACTATTGTACAATCACATCAACTGGAGAAACTTCAACACTACCGAAGTTAGACAAATACCTACAACAAGATATTAGTGTGGATCAAGCATCTAACAAAATATTTCATTCACATCATTCACAACCTCCTTTGAATTGTAATCATCAATTTACTTGTCATGCAACCATTCAGAAAATCATTCATTCATGAATTAACTTGGAATTCATAGAATTTTATCCATGAGAAGACTTATATTGGACTTGTGATGGAGATGGGAAACAAAGTTCGAGACGACAACTCTCTGCCCAACCATAGACAAGATGCAGTGAAATTACTTGCAGTTATCACCCATGAGAAAAAAATCCAAGGACTGAGGTGGTCTTTCTCGAGGAAATAAACTCCAACTGCTAGATGAAACAAGGACTCTAGAGGTCCTTCTACGTCCACCCACAAGCCTCTTCGCAATCAACCAATGTACACGGAATCCAAAGGTCTACTGCCTCCACCCTTCAGTTATCCAATAGATTTTTTAAATAATGAGTCCATATAGGTGGAGTTGGTGAAATAAGTGTGGAATAACCTGTTATAGAGTTTTTTTAACCTAATGTTTCAGACCACTAAGTGAGTCCATCATCAGGGGAACGTCGTTTGTCTTGAGAAGAGCAATGTGTTTTGTATAGAGTGAAGGCTTTTAGTTTGTTGATATATATATATATATATATATATATATATATATATACATACGAAGTATAGTATTAATAGGGAATAATTTAGGTTAGTTAGACTAATTATTGGTTTAGTTATTATTTTATTATAATAATAATTTCACACACATATATATATACTATCATTACAAATTTAATCTTATAATATGATAGAAGGAAATAATTTAGTTGGAATTATGGATAGTTTTTAATAATGGTTTCTATGTATTGCTCAGTTTTAATCCATCATCATAACCCATGGTGTTTTTCCCTTTTTCAATTTCTATTGCTTCTTTAATTTTTCTTTTTAAATAATGGTCTTCTTTTTTGATAAGTTTGGACTCTTTCATACAAATGTAGTGTGAGGATGAGAAATAATGTTTTGCTAAGGCATATTTTGTGGCTCTATCTCTTAATGAGTCGGCAACATGTTCTTTTAGTCTAATGTTGAAAGATCTACCAGTTTCTCGTATGTATTATTTTCCACAAGAACAATGATCTATGTATAGCCATTTTTGTTGGCTAGGGTTTATTGGGTCCTTAACAAAGTCAGTTATTCTTTTAATGGTGTTAGGGGGGGTGACAACCACATTGATATTATGTTTGTTTAAAATTTTAACAATTTTATCAGTAGTACCTTTTATATGTGGAAGGGTGATTTTCGGCATATCCATGGAAAATTTCCTATTATTTCTATTTAAGCTTCGAAGAATGGTTTTTTTAATGGTGTTTCTATGGTATCCATTTTGTTCAAACACTTGGCAAAGATGGTTAAGTTCATGATTTAAGGGTTCAGAGTCTAACATTTTGGCTGCTCTTGTATCTAGGATTTTAATGATACTAGTTTTTTGTTTTGGATGGTGCTTTGAGTTAGTGTGCAGATATCTTTTGGTTTCTGAAGACTTGGAAACCTAATTTTCCATTTTCTTAGTTAGAAGGATGTCAAGAAAGGGGAGTTGATTATCTTTTTCAACTTCAATAGTGAATTTTCTGTGTTCAGAGAGGTTATTAATGTGAGCTAGTAATTTATCCAACATATCTTTCCCATGACTCCATTCAGCGAATACATCATCAACAAATCTTTTCCATTATTCTGGAGCATAAGGAAAGGAAATGAGGGATTTTTGTTCAAAGTGTTCCATATAGATATTGGTTATTATAGAAGATAAAGGAGAGCTCGTAGCTACACCATGAGTGTGTTCATAAATTTTACCTTTAAAACTAAAATATGAAGATTTTAGACAAAGTTTTAAGAGATCTACAGTTTCCTCATCACTAATTGTCTTCATGACATTGATAGCTTCATCTATAGGAACCATTTTGTAAAGAGATACAATGTCAAAACTAACCATGAGATCTTCATTTTTAATCTTTATGTTTTTTATCCATTGTACAAATGATGTGGATTCTTTTATGTATGAGGAGGTGTTTCTAGATGAGGACCTAAGCTTTTTGGCAAGGTATTGAGCAAGCAGATAGGTGGGAGAACCTATGGTGTTTGTTATATGCCCTAAAGGGATGCCAAATTTATGGATTTTAAGATCTACATATATTCTTGGAGTGGTGGAGCTACTGGGAGTGATCTTATTTTTAGTAATTGTGTCCAGATATTATTCTTTGATTTTTTTTGGTGACTTCTCCAAGGATTTCGCTGCTCGGATCTTTACCAATAATTTTATAGCAACTGCTTTGGTTTAGGTGCTCTTCCTTTTTTTATTGTATTCAGTTCTATCCATAATTAATGTTACATTACCCTTATCATCTTTTAAAATTATGGTGTATTTGTTTCTTTTGAGGTTATTTAGAGTTCTTTTTTCATCCTAAGATATGTTACACATTGGAGGTTTAACATTTCTGAGAATTTTGGCCACATCTTGTCTAATTTCTTCACCTTCAATTGAGTCAAAATATTTTATGGAAACTTTAGTATTGCTAATTTCATATTCAATAGGGATTTTATTAGGTGTTATAGCAAAATTTAAACCTTTTTAAAGAAGTGATTTTGTAGAATGGTCTAATTCGATGTTGGATAAATTGATAACCTTAGGTTCTTTATTAAAGGTGGTATATAGCGAATTATGTGAGATTTTGATCTAGAGAGAGTTAGGTTAGTTTTCAGGAGAGTGTTCAATGTTGGAGAGTGAGTTAATATTTAATGTTTTTATACCATTAATTATCGAGTCGACTAGAGCATAGTGGCTAGTATTATCTATTGTGGTTTGTGCTATTCATGACAGTGATATTCCTGACAGCGAGTCGACAAGAGCTGGATTGGAGATCTAGTTGGTATCATCGACTTGTGAGATTTTTTACTAAATGAGGTGACAAGACTGACAAGCAATGTTTACTTGTGAATCATTATCATTTCTTGGGTTGGGATAATATTCATCTGGACGAGCTTGGAGGAGGGAGTATTATCCAATTGGTACTTTAAATTGTTTAGTTTCTTGAACTTATTTTCACTATCCTTATCCAACCATCTTTCAGATTTAATATATGTAAGAGCATCTAGGAACTGCCATAAATCAAAATGAAGAGATGAGGCTAAAGAAAGAAGTAAATCTAGAATTTTTTGCAAGATTTTGATTAGACATAGTCTAGTATATTTAATTTCATTTTTTATTAGGTTTTCACTTAGTTTGTTGAAAATGGATAAGTTTTTGCCATGATGGAGAGGATGTCTACAAGTAGCAAATTTAGGTATAATTTTCTTATATTTGCATTTTTTAAGAAAGATCAAATTTGATAGAGATTTAACTATAGATAACCGTAACTTCTCAAAATGGGTTTTTTTGTCCATCATGTCCCTTCCATGGCAGGACTTGATTATTTTAAATAATGATTCCATATAGGTGGAGTTGGTTAAATAAGTCTGAATATATATATATATATATATATATATATATATATATATATGTTAGAAGGAAAAAATTTAGTTCACATTATGGATGGTTTTTAATAATGGTTTCCAAGTATTGCTCAATTTTAATCCATCAGCACGGTACATGGTGTTTTTATTTTTTTCAATTTATATGGCTTCTTTAATTTTTACTTTTAAATAACGGCCTTCATTTTTGATGATTTTGGCCTCTTCCATACAGATTTAGTGTGAGGATGAGCAAACATGTTCTGCTAAGGAAGATTTTGTGGCGCACACACACTCCATAGAATCCAGAGACTTTACCTCCACCCTGGTAGCATGCAAGACAATGTTTCCACCCAATTTAGGGAGTATATAACTCACTGCAAAGAACCAAATCATAAACAAGCAAAAGAGACTCCAAAACTTCCCCAACCAGGAATCCAAGGCTTAAATTTCTACCCCAAGTTGTCAAGGGAATATACATAACACCATCTCCACCCTCTAATCTCCTAGGGAATCCTGTGATTTAACCTCATCTAAAGGGAGTCAGGTTGCACTCGTATTGCTCAACAGAAAGAATGAATGTCTTTTAAGATTGGTGAAAGAGACAAATCTCCTCCACACTGTTATAGGTATCATTGGTTGTTTATTAAGCTCAAACACACTTTTTGTTCTCTACTGATCACTATGAATTATCGTTGAGCTCTTCTAAGTGTCTGCCTATCACGACCAATGAGCCTTTCCCCAGTGTATTTCTATGCATGCAAGCTAAAAATATCTTCACTAATATGCATAAGATTATTGTATGTTTTATTGATTGTATTCCCCTCTCTCTGCACTATTATAAAATGTTTACAGCACCTGTTTATTCCCCTTTACGTGTGTGCTCTTCTCCACACTCCCGCATGCTCTTCGAACCCCTGTGTTATTTGGTGAAGTCCCACTCCAATTCATGTGCACGTGCCTTTTTTTCCCACGCTCTCTCTTGCTCTTCGACCATGCATCTCCCAATGCAATCTTCCCTAGGTTGACTTCCTACCTTCCTTCCTAGCTACACACGTAGTTCCTGTGCAAATAAACTTTGTCTTTTTCATGTCCTATGCAACTCCCAATTAAGCATGGGTTGTGTCCCTTATTGGCAGTCCATAATTTCTCCACACTAGTCACACAAAAACACTTCACAGTTCATTTAAAACTTATCAACCAACCTTCCATGGTTGTCCAAAAAATAGTCCAGTCTTCTTGTAGCAAGTTGAACTTCCCATGTAAATGACCTCCCTCAATCCTTTGGAATTTTTGTCCCTATTCAGCCCATTTTTTATTTTCAAAATTCAAAATACAAAAGACATTTACATGGCATGCACAATCCCATTATAAGTTGGTTTTATAATGGGTTTTTACTATATCATTACATTCCTCCATAAAACTATCAACAAACTGGGAATTATACACAATTTAGTGGCTTCGATAGATGATACATACCCTGGAGGTATTTTGGCTTGAATGAGTAAATAGTTGTACCTCGAGAAGTGACAGATTTCCTTTCAATGATATCCACATTCTCCACTACCCAATGAATCATATCAATATATTGCATAATTCTTGGATGAGAAACAATCCTATGCAGGCGAGAATCTGCAGCACCATGGAGTGTAGTTCCCAAAGTTTTATATCCTTACTGGTCTATAGTTACAAATATTGGTGTTGATTAATATTCCTTTGGTAATTCCTCTTCCAGCAACTTATACATTGCATTCCAGGATGAAGTCTTGGAGTCTTTTGTGCAAACAGTATCTGAGAAGATGAAATAATCTGGCAGTTTCTCATTAATTTCTTCCAAGAGTGGTATTGTTCGCGGTTGGACCAACACCTTATTCTTTGCTTTCACCAATTTGGTAGTTTTAACAGATCTCGTAGAGGTACTATGTTATTACAAAGGAAAAGTAGCATTAGAAAGTCATTCACCGAATAAATGCGATATACCCCATAAATTTAATATAACTGCATCCAACCATAAAATCAATAAACTTCGCATGCAAGAGTTAAAACACATGAAAGGTGGTAGGAATGAAAAATTGAATTCATGGTGCGCCTTCCAATTTACCACCTTAATGTGACAGTTTTTCAGGAATGGAAGGTAGAGCGATTTAATTTGGAAGATTGATGAGTGGACAGTCGTCATGGCTTTCTACGTCAAATTGAGGATGACATGGAAGGGGAAAACGTGAGGATCTAATGAGAAGTTCAACAGAGAAGTTGAGTCATCCCAGGAATGAGATCTCGAAATAAATGGGAGGTAGTCTCTTTGAAATTCTTGGGGTGACAAGATACAAGGTTACATGGAAAACATGAGTTTTAAAACCCAATGGTATGATAGAAGGGTAAGCAAAATTAAGGCCCACAATAAAATGTGTCATGGTGAGTTGTCTCAAGAGTTCATCCCGGGCTAACTCTAATGGTGAGGCGTTTGAAATTTACGGGGAAGATCATTATAGGGTGATGTGTTAAGGTGGTGGAATGAAGAGAGAATTAGAGCAACATATAATGTCAAGTGGAAGAGGATGTCCTGCTATACCATGCCATCGTGGATGCTTGCATAGCCCTGGAAGGTGATCCTTGAAATAATAGAAAGGAGTTGTTTTTGAAATATGTGGGAAAGAACTTCTGGGCGATGTGTCAATCCATAAAATAAGTTGTGTGATGGTTTAATGAAAATGGTTTTATTAACACACAAGTACATTAAACTTTGGTCATTTGAAAGCGCTCGACTGCAGTGGTTCTAACCCATGGCCCTATTAATATATGATTTATTAATAATTCATGGAATTAAGCCCTCCAGCTATATATTTAATAAAAATATAAATTGAATATTTTTGAGTTTTTTTGCAGAATCAAATATTAATGCAAAACAGACAAATATAAGCTAGAAATTCAAAAAAAAAAATCCCCATTTTTTTATTATGGTTAGATACAAAAATCGGGGGTTGTTGTTTGCTGCAATAGGTTCACAATTGAACTTAATTTGACTAGCAAAAAAATTTCTTGGCCTCAAAAATTATATTATGAGTGTGTATCCTTGCAATGCAGCCCTGTTTTAATATAGGTCATATAGTTTTTCATTATCTAATAAATTCAAATAACTATAAAAAGAAATGGAAAAAAATCAACTTTGTGGATAGGTTCCACTAAGGATCATTAATTAGTTCTTCAATAAAAATATCCTTCAAGTCCTCGTCCACCTCTAGTGACTCAATTTTTGTTCGGTTGTGTTATATTCTTTCCATAACTAGCCCACGTAGTTAACCAGGGGGTTAGAGGTGGGGCGGAGCCCCCTTTCGTTGCACTGATTGTGTAGCGGGGGGGGGGGGGGGGGGGGTCACTGGGGGTTTGAGGTGTACCCGTAACCCCACTTTAAGGGGTCTGGGGTAGCGCCTCAGAAAATTTTGGTTTTGGACTCTATGTTAAGTTGGGCGGACCCAGCTATGGTTTTGAGCATGATTTTCACACATGTTTTTTGGATGTGATGGTTTTCGGTCCATGGTATTGGATTCTTCGGCATGTATAAATATGTATTATAACATTGAAAGGAACATAATGAAAAACAAGCTGGTAGTCCCGGTTTTGGGATCCAGGGGAAATCTCTGTGTATATGTGTTTTATCTGTTATGCTCTCGCATTTTTTATTTTCTCTGTTGTAGAATTCGTATGCAGGTAATTTTTGTACGAGGTTAAAACCTCCATTTGGTATCAGAGTTGTTTTGGCTTCAAGGAGATGCCTTTGTTGTTGAGGGGTTTCACTCGGGCCTATGGTATACCCTGTTCAGTGGGAGATCTGCGAGATCGATTCTGGTGGTGAAAGAAGATGGCAAGCAGTGGAAAGATAGAGATCGATAAATTTAATGGTTAGAGTTTTGAGTTGTGGAAACTCAAGATGGAGGATCTGTTGGTGGATAAAGATCAGTGGATTGCGGTAGATCTAGGTACTAAACCAACGGGAATTTCTGATGAAGAATGGAAGAATTTGGATCGGAAGTCAAAGAGCACAATACGATTATGTGTCTCAGATTCAGTATTGCTAAATGTATTAGGGGAAGCTACGGCGAAGTCTTTGTGGGACAAGTTAGGGACTTTGTACCAATCTAAGTCTCTGGTGAATAAATTGTTCCTACAAAAAAAGCTATATAACCTGAGGATGAAAGATGGAGACTTGGTGACAGAGCATCTAAATGCATTTAATATTGTGGTAAGTCAGTTAGCATCTGTTGATATTAAAATTTCAGATGAAGATAAGTGCATCAATTTGGTGTGTTCTCTACTAGATTCGTGGGATAGTATGGTTATTGCAATAGTTAGCAATGTAACTGCCTTACAGTTCGATGAAATAGTCTCATCCTTGCTAACGGAGGAGATGAGATGGAAAAATATGGAGAGCCAGAATGGTGATGCCTTGTCTGTACGAGGACGGTCTCAGAATAGAAAAAAATAAGTCATCGAGTGGGAGATCTAAATCTCCCGGAAAACCTGTAAAGGTGGTGTGTTGGAAATGCCGAAAGGAAGGGCACTACAAAAGGGAATGTAAATCTAAAGCTCTTGATAAAGGAAAGGAATCTGATGATGCTCCTTCTGCAGAGGCGAAAACCACCTTAGATGAAGGTGGGGATGTGTACTTGGCTTCTTCAAGTACACATGTAGATCATAAGGCATGGTTGATTGACTCAGGTGCATCCTTTCACTTCACTCCCCATAGAGAGTGGTTCTGCAAGTATGAGAAATATGATGGTGGTGATGTCTTCTTGGGGGATGACAGGAAGGCTAGAATCGTTGGTCGCGGAAAAGTAAAGTTGAAGTTGCAAGGTGGAAGAGTTAGAACACTTCCAGGTGTTCTGCATATTCCTGCATTAGCTAGAAATCTGATTTCTATAAGCAAGCTGGATGATGCAGGTGTAAAAATAGTGTTTGAGAAGGATACCTGCAAGATGGTTCTAGGAGCACTGGTATTGATGTAGGGAGTTTGCATTGGAACTTTGTACAAGCTGCAAGGTAGTACTGTTGTTGATGGGTACAACAATTCTGTGGTTCCTGAAAGTGGAACAGAAAATCTAGTGGTCTCTGGAGAGAAGACCATGCTGTGGCATCAAAGCCTTGGACATATTGCAGAGAAGGGCCTTCAAATACTTCATGGTAAAAGTATGGTAGAAGGTATGAGTAATAGCTCTCTTGATTTTGATTTCTGTGAAAATTGTGTATATGGGAAGCAGAATCGGGTGAGTTTCCCCTCTGGTAGTAAGAGGGCGAAACAGATATTAGAACTTGTGCATAGTAATGTGTTTGGACCTATGAAGGTTCCATCACTAGGTAAGTCTGTGTACTATGTATCATTTATAGATGACTTCCCAATGGATATATTTTCTTAAGAAGAAATATGAAGTCTTTGACAGGTTTAAAGAATTTAAGGCTCTCATGGAAAATCAGACAGAGAAGAAGATGAAGGTGTTGAGGACAAATAATGGTGGAGAGTTTTGCAACAAGGAATTTGAAGAATATTGTAAGAAGTGTGGTATAGCACGACAGAAGACTACTCCATATACACCTTAGCAAAATGGAGTTTCAGAAAGAATGAATAAGACGTTGATGGAAAGGGCAAGAAGCATGCTCAGTGGTGTCGGGTTAGGACAGGAATTCTAGGCAAAGGCGGTGGATACTACATGTTACTTGGTCAACAGGTCACCTTCATCAGCGTTGGAGGATAAGACTCCACAAGAGGTATGGACTGGTAAGAAACCCTCTCTTTCACATCTAAGGGTATTTGGATGTGATGCATATGTACATGTTCCAAAGGAGAAACGAACCAAGTTGGATAGTAAATCTAAAAAGTGCATCTTTATTGGGTATAAGGATGGTTTAAAGGGTTATAGGCTTTGGAACCCAGTCACACGGAAGGTTGTGTACAGCTGAGATGTGGTGTTCAGAGAGGTAAAAGATGTTATTAAACATGAAGTCCAACCAAAGGAACCTGAGAAGATAGAGTTTGAGCTTAAGGAGGAAGAATCAGACTCTACAACAGAGGAGGAATCAGAAGATGAAGAGCCACAAACTCTGGGTGTGAGAAGATCAGTTCGAGAAAGAAGGCATCCAGAAATGTATAGTCCATCTGCTTTCTGTTCAAATTTTTCTTTGTCTATTATTGACGATGATCCCAGAACTGTGAAGGAAGCACTATATTCAAAGGATGGAAAACTCTGGAAAGAGGCAATGGTTGATGAAATGGCATCTTTGCACAAAAATGAGGCTTGGGATCTAGTGGAGTTGTGGCTGGAAGGAAACCCATTGGCAGCAAATGGGTGTTCAAGAAGAAGACAAATGCATAAGGAAAGGTGGAGAAATACAAAGCTCATTTGGTAGCAAAAGGTTATTCCCAGGTGCCAGGAATTGATTTTGGTGTTATTTTTTCTCCTATGGCCAAGGTAACTTCTATTAGATTATTTTTATCAGTTGTTGTTGCTTTTGATTTTGAGGTAGAACAGATGGATGTGAAGACAACATTTCTTCACAGGGATCTGGAAGAGATCTACATGAAGCAACCTGAAGCCTTTGCGATGAAGGGTAAGAAAGAACTGGTTTGCAAGTTAAAGAAGTCTCTGTATGGGTTAAAACAGTCACCAAGGATGTGGTATCAGAAATTTGATACATTTATACAGGGACTTGGCTTCACCAGAAGCAAAGAAGATCATTGTGTGTATTTTAAATTAATTGGTGACCATGTTATTTATTTGTTCTTGTATGTGGATGATATGTTGCTGGTTGGAAATGACAAAGAAATTATCCAGGATTTCAAGACCCAATTGTCCTCCAAATTCAACATGAAAGACCTTGGTGCTGCACACTATATTTTGGGCATGGAAATTAAAAGAGATCAGGCAAAGAGGAAGCTCTGGTTAAACCAGAGGAACTATGTAGAGACAATACTGCAGAGGTTTAATATGCAGGATAGTAAACTGGTGAAGGTTCCTATTCCTATAGGTGTGAGGTTATCTGCTAAACAGTGTCCCAAGACACAAGAAGAGGAAGAGGACATGTCCCATGTTCCATATGCAAGTGCAGTCGGTAGCTTGATGTATGCAATGGTCTGTACTAGACCAGACATTGCACATGCAGTGGGAGTATTGAGCAGGTTTATGTCAAAACCAGGGAAGGAGCACTGGACAACAGTGAAGTGGGTTTTCAAGTATTTGCGTGGCATTAGTGATTATGGTTTATGCTACCAAGGAAGATTAGGATTGGACAGAATGTTGGATATTCATGGCTTTGTTGATGTAGACTAGGCTGGAGATCTGGATCAAAGAATATCTACAAATGGGTATATGTTTAACCTATTTGGAGGTGCAGTCAGTTGGATGAGTAAGAAACAATCTGTAGTGGCACTATCAACTACAGAGGCAGAATACATGGCAGCCACTCATGCAAGCAAGCAAGCAGCTTGGTTGCAAAGATTGTGTTCAAGTATGGGGTTAGTACAGGGAGCTATAAGGATAGACTATGACAGCCAAAGTGCAATTTTCTTGCCAAAGAACCCCGCATATCATTCAAAGACAAAGCACATTGATGTTCACTATCACTTTGTGAGGGGTATGATAGAAGACAAAAGGGTGTTGCTGGTAAAGGTGGACACTTTGAAGAATATTGCAGATGCATTGACAAAATATGTGAGCTCTGAGAAGTTATCTTGGTGTAGAGAG
Source organism: Pinus tabuliformis (assembly GCA_031772625.1). Taxonomy (NCBI): domain Eukaryota; kingdom Viridiplantae; phylum Streptophyta; class Pinopsida; order Pinales; family Pinaceae; genus Pinus; species Pinus tabuliformis. The sequence continues at coordinate 813,784,613 of CM062820.1, forward strand.
ACAATGGGTGTTTCAGGGCTAGAAAAATGACTAAGCTCTCTTGTGGCCCCATGTGGAAAGAAAACAACAAGTGGGAGAATGTTGGGTTGTGTTATATTCTTTCCACGACTAGCCCACATAGTTAACCGGGGGGTTAGAGGGGGGGCGAAGCCCCCCTTTGTTGCATCGATTGTGTAGCGGGGGGGGGGGGGGGTCACAGGGGGTTTGAGGTGTACCCTCAAAATTTTGGTTTTGGACCCTATGTTAGGTTGGGTGGACCCAACTATGGTTTTGTGCATGATTTTCGCACATGTTTTTTGGACGTGATGGTTTTCGGTCCATGGTATTGGATGCTTCGGCATGTATAAATATGTATTATAACATTGAAAGGAACATAATGAAAAATCAAGTTGGTAGTCCCTGTTTTGGGATCCAGGGGAAATCTCTGTGTATATGTGTTTTATGTGTTATGCTCTCGCATTGTTTATTTTCTGTGTTTTAGAATTCGTATGCAGGTAATTTCTGTACGGGGTTAAAACCTACAATTTTCTCAATAAAAATAACAATATCAAGTCTCCATTAAAATTAGATCTAGTTCTATGGGACTTGGAGCATGAATCGAATGATAAGTAATTCCCTCAAACAATAAAAAGTTGGGTAAAGTTGATAAAGCCAAATCTCAAGAGCAATAAGGATCCTCAATGCAAGATACTCTAGGTCTAAGTGAACCAACAAGCACTCTATCATGACTTTAACAAAAGCTTACACAAAAGTAGGGAAGAAGAAGAAGAAATCTTCAATAGAATCCCAACTATGGGTCACAAGAAGTTGCACCCATAAACCAAAAATCATGTATTATTTTTTTCTATTGTTATGTAATCAATTAATGAGGATATATGCTTGTCAAAAATGTCAGAATGTAGCTATTTTAAGTATTTGGAAAACTAAGTCAATTGTGTTCTTCTTGGGTGCGTTGATAGTATCTAAGTTAGAACTACCTACCTCATAATTTTTGCAAGATGAAATATTTTAATGTACATCACTACTCTATCATAAATTTTACTCAATACAATTTCCTAATTATTGTTTTAAAAAAACAACACGCCCACTAACCTTGAACATACTAATTTTTAACTAAACTTCAAAACCTATAAACCTATTAACTTTAAACCATTAACATCAACCTCCAACCTACTAACTTCTAAACTATCAACCTACCTATATATCCCTTTTAAACATTTATTATAAAAACAATTTCATCTTTAATAATCCCCTTGGACCCCTAAATGCTATGACCTTTTACTATTATAAATCAAGATTATCTTTATTATGGTCCTAAATAATGTATATTATTTATTATGGTACTTAACCATTGTACAAGGTCTATAATTTTAATTATATTGATCATCCATTATATCACACTATGGTCTATCACATTTTATCATATTAATAATAATTAAATATATTAAGCATATCAATTACAATTGATTATATTAATTAAAATTTATTATAATTAAAATTAATAATTATTTCAATTATATTATTTATTCCTTATGATTTTATAATAAGTAAAAAATTAATAATGATATTTACAATTATTAGTGATTTCCCCATATAGGGTGTCTATCGAAGCCATTATGATATAGTCCACCATACATCAATTATGCCACATGCAACACTCCACCCCACATTTACCCACTTTTACAAGCTCACCAGGGTAATCATGAGCTGAGAGTTATTGTGCATGACCCAACTTCCTAATTTCAGTTATGGAAATGGAGCCTAACTTTCTAACTTGTCCAACACTTACTGCAACACTCAGGAACACATTATCACACCCTTAATAGCCTAATTCCATAGGTGATCTTTCCTTGAGATGGAACTACCTTTTTGACCCACTTTACCTCCCAGTTGCACACATGCATACCTATGAATGCATCCAGAGGCTTTCAGTCACATGCGCAAGTCATCCTCCATGTGGCCACAACCGAGATTTCTCAGTTAAGAGGGTGTGCCGAGAAGCCATGTTCTATATTTTTAAGAAAACCTACAAGCCAATTGCCCAAGTCCTCCCAGAACTTTCCAGAATTTCCTCAACAATCACTATGAGTCTTCAGGTTATGTTTCCAAGACTTATTCTTGCTCAAACTTTCCAAACACATAATAAACATTTATGCAAACACATGGTAAACATAGTAATTGTACGTCATGAATACATATGTGTTCATTGTTTCCTTAGTTTCATAAAATATTCATCAAGAAGGCTTACTTCCCTCTCAATATAGCTATAATAAACACTTGTTTTCTCATCTATTCATATAACTATTCTATAGCTTTCCAACCCATGAACAATATCAATAACAAGAGCACATTATATGATAATAAATATACCATGCATTTAACTAGAACGAGGCTATGAAAAACTAGTCATAAAATCAACACAATAACCAACACCTATGCTCATTGATCTCAATAAGAAATAAAACATAATAACATATGCATAGTTCCAACCAATTCAGGGACTTCCATGTACTACCCGACTATAGATTTGTTTGAACCAAATATCTCTTTCATCCAATCGCCCACGTGCCATATTCCAAGCATGAATGCGGGATGACATGGGATCAACCAAACATGACAAAATAGGGAATACATAGGTTAAACCACATCCACCCCAAGCCAGAATGATTTCACCTAAACGTCCATAAAACACCAAAACCAATACAAGCTTGGAGGCCTCAATATTTCTTCACCATACGCAGACGAATTTTCCTCTCTCCACCCACCTATCAAGAGCTTCTCGGAGAAAACCATCTCCACCCTCAACCCTTGGTATTTTCCTGACACCACCTTAACCAGATCCAAATCCACCGCCAATCCAAAGCTCAACCAAAAAGAAAACCTACTATACCATGGTTATCCAAGAAATGGAAAGGGAAAGGTTGTACATCATTTTCAATCCAAGCAAATCCCATGCCAATGACAACAAACATGACCGATAAACCCATGCATTCACATCTCAGCAAGATAACCAAACATGCAACTTGTTTACCTGCAAAATCCTATTGCTAGTTGCTCTTTTCTTGGTTGATTTTTACCCTTGCTTGTTTTTGTCCAATCTTCTCCTTGTGTTCCCTTACTTTTCCTTGCTTGCTCACTTGAGTTTTCCTTGTGTCTAAGTGCTCTCTCTCTCTCCCCTCTTGTTGTAGTGTTCTCTCTTGCTCTTTTCCAAAAGTGAACAATGCTTGAATTATGTCTCTCCCAATTTCCTTTCTTTTTCTTTTCCTTTTCCTTCATTTTCCATTGCATGCATATTATTGTCTCTCCATCTCCCTTTTCTCTTATTTTCCTTTATTTCTTATATTAAATTGTCATTTATCTCGTTTTTCCTATTCCAATGCCAATGCCAATTTCCATAGCCAACAATAAACCACAAGTGGATGCTAATATAATTGTTTCCCCTCATTCGTCTTGGAATACATGTCCCATGACTTTGGCTTTATTTTTCCTTTATAATTCCTATTTATTACCAGGGGTTGTTACAAACCCCTTCCCCTTGGCAGAACATTTTCCTCGGTGTTCTTTGACACTTATAACCAGACATAACTACTAAAAAACATGAAAAAATACCACTTATGGAGCTTTATAACATAACTCTATGTTGTATTTACATTGACATACTACTTATTTGAGCTTTATAAACACATATCGTTACAATATTTACAATAAAACACACACACATATGTATATACCAAAGCAAATTTACTTTAACCAGCAAATAAAGAATGATATAATTCCCACATCTGATCAGCCATATCCCATGTAGCTTCTTCAATCCCAAATGGGTTCCACTGCACTTTAACTTGCTCTATTTCTCGGTTTTGGAGCATGAGCTTCTTCCACTATAGGATGCATTGAGGCTCTGGTTGGAACTTTCCTTCTGGTTCCACCTATAATATAGGCCAATCAATCACATCATCAACATCCTATACATATATTTTAAGCAATGAAACATGTAAAACTTCATGGATTTTCAATGATGGAGGCAAAGAAAGTTCGTAGGCCATTGGTCCAATCCTCTCCAAGGATCTCAAGAGGCCCACAATACTGAGGTGCCAACTTGGCATATGATCCAATCTTCAAGGATATCTTCTTAAGCTTTATATGCAAGTACACATGCTCCTCATGAAACTTCTTGAATACCCTATGCTGATCCGGATAGCTCTTTTTTCTGTCCTTTGTTTCCTTCAAAATATTTCTAATAACCTGCATTTCCTTCTCCATCTCTCTCGACATATCTAGTCTAATCAGCATCATGCTCATTGGATCACTCCAGTTGATAGGAGTATTACAACTCCTCCCATAGAGAGCCTCAAATGGACTCATCTTCAAGGATTCCTGATACCCATTATTACAAGAAAAATATATCAGAGGAAGATACTCCTCCCACAAGTTCCTTTGTCAATGCATGACATACATTCTCAACATATCCTCAAGAATCTTGTTAACCCTATCTGTCTGTCCATTTTTCTGTGGATGATAAGTTTTAATGAAGGTTATATCTATCCGCAATGTTGCAAACAAATCCTTCCAAAACCTGGAAGTGAACATGGCATCTCTATATGATATAATCCTCTTGGGAACCCCATGCAAATGCACTATCTCCTTAATGAATACTTGAGCCACTTCATTAGCTAAATTAGTAGACTTCGGTGCAATCAAGTGAGCTAACTTGCTCAACATATCAACCACAACCATGATGGAGCCATGCTACCTTGATGTCCTTGGAAATCTTGTAATGAAATCCATGGAAACGACCTCCCATTTCCATTCCAGAATTGGAATATGTTGCAACAAACTAGTTGGATGGCCGCATTCAGCTTTCACCTATTGACATTCCAAGAACTTTTTGAAAAACTCGGCCAACTTTTTCTTCATATAGGTTACTATTAGAAATTATTGATAGTTTTCAAAGTCTTCTGGTATCCTGGATGGCTAGAATATGGCTTGAAATGAAACTCCCTCAAGATAAGCTTCTTCAATTCACCACTATCAGGCACATAGATCTTGCAACTGAATCTAACCAAGCCATCTGTTTTAAGATGATACTCCTCATCCTTATCACATTTCTACTGCAATATTTTCTTCAATTGTTGGTACTTCTCATCATGTTTCCCTGCATGTATGATCATCTCTATCAAATTTTTCCCATAAGAGCTCATGACTAAAATATGATTCACCAGCACTCTCCTACTGAGAGAATCTGCAACCCGATTCTCTTTACCTTTGATGTACCTGATCTAGAAATCAAACTCACTGAGAGTATCCAACCATCTATCTTGCCTAGCATTCAAATTTTTATTCAAATAAGTACCTCAGTCCACTATGATCACTCATCAAGACAAACCTCCTTCCAAGGAGATAATGTCTCCACATCTTCAATGCATGTACAATAGCTTCCAACTCAAGATCGTGAGTCACAAAATTATGCTCATGCTCATTTAGATTTCTTGATTCATAGCAAACCACATACCCTTACTGCATCACAACTCCACCCAGTCCTTCCTTGCAGGCATCTATACGAACCAAAAATTCTTTTTCAAGATATGCAATCCTCAAAATTGGATCATTAGTAAGCAACTCCTTGAACTAATCAAAACTAGCAGCACACTCAGTAGTTCATTCAAACTTATTTCCTTTCCTTTGCAAATATGTGATAGGATAACCGATCTTAGAGAAATTCCTAATGAACCTCCTATAATAGCCTGTTAGTCCCATGAATGATCTGACCTCATCCACATTCTTTGGAGTTGGCCACTCCATGATAGCCTTAATCTTATATGGATCCATGTTATCCCCTCCTTGGAAACAACATGTCCCAAGTAATCAATCTGAGTCTAAAAGAATCTGCACTTGTTGATCTTGGCATACAACTTATGGTCCCTTGCCCCTAAAAATCTTAATAATACTGTCAAATGCTCTGCAAACTCTTCCTCATTCTCTAAGTAGACCAATATATCATCAAAAAATACTATCAAAAACTTATCTAGGTAAGGGCGCAACACATTGTTCATCATGCACATGAACATGGTCGGAGTATTGGTAAGACCAAAAGGAACCACCACAAACTCATAATTCCCATACCTTGTACAAAATGTAGTATTGTATATGTTTTATTCTTTGATGTGTACCTGATGATCAATCTTTGAAAATATTACTACTCCCTTTATTTGATCAAACAAGTCATCAATCTGAGGCAATGGATACTTGTTCTTGATAGTCACCTTCTTTAGCTGCATGTAATCAATGTACAAGTTGAGAGTACCATCATTATTATTTACAAACAACACTAGTTCTCCCCAAGGAGACATACTTGGCCTTAGGTATCCCTTATCAAGCATCTCTTTAAGCTACAACATCATTCCCACCAACTTGGGTGTGCTCATACTGTAAGGTGCCTTAGATGTTGGCGTTGCTCCTGGCATCAACTCAATAGAGAAATACACCTATCTATGAAGAGGCAACTCTAGAATATTTGCAGGAAACACATCGTGAAACTGTTATAAGACAAGATACCTCCTTAGGACTTCATCATCCCCATCCTCCTTCCCTTTGTCACTAGAAACATGTACTGCAAACAATAAGCATCCTTTCTTGTGGTTATGCTTAGCTTGCATGGTTGTAATTATCTTCATTGATGTAGGTTTCTTCTTTCCTTGCAAGACTCTCTTTTCTCCATCATCATCTAGGCACTCAATGTCCTTCTCATAGAAATCTACATTGTTCCTATGAATAAACATCCAAGAGTATGATATATAAACCAAAAGGAAGAAAATTCATATTTGTTTTTGTCGACATGCCATTAAGTTCAAATGCACAAAACTTCACTCAATGATGAACTCTTCTCTTGGTCCATGTAGCCAACTACACTAACCAATATTTTGCATGCACTTCCTTATTCAAACGACACTGATCCACCAGTTTAGGACTAATAAAGCTATAATTTGATCCAGGATCAATCAAAATAAAAACAACTTGATCACAAGGTTTACCTTCCATCTCAATAATGGATGTCTGCTGGTCTGCCCTCCTATTATCATCTACTACATAAATTTCAGGAATGTTATGACCTACATCCCAAACTGTTTTTGGCTCCTGAGCATTGTAGATATGAGGCTTGCCACCCTAATACAAAGGAAAATCCTTCTTGTGATGGTCTCTACCACAAACCCAATACTTCAAAGTTTCTCTGCCACTACAGTTATTATGTTTCTCCACAGGCTCATACCCATGTCCCTTCTTAGTTGCATTGGGCTTCTTATACGGGGCCACATTTTCCTTCTCACTTGTATCTTTAGATCTTCCTCACTTCTTGGGCCATTTTCCTTTATTATTCCCATTACCCATGTTAATTCCATGAGAAATATTGGTGACGAAATAAAATATGTTGTTGTTGAGAATATTTTGAGATAATTAACTCTGCAGCTCAATTCCAAAGTCTCTACTATTGAAGAAATGTAGGATATGAAAAGTCTCACACTTAATCAACTCCATGGAATATTGACATCATTCGAGATGAGGAAAGGTGGTCCTTCAAACATGAGAGAAGCATCCTTCAAAGCCACATATAAAGGGAAACAAAAGGAAGCACCCAAAGACACAAGCTACATATCAAATGTGGAAGAAGCAAACTTCATGAGAAAGTTGCAAGTGGGAACTAGAAAATTCAGAGGTAAGCTTCCCTTGGAATGTTTTTCTTATGGAAGGGTAGGCCATTATGCATCCAAATGTCCTTATAGAGAAAATCATAAAGAGAATGGAAAGAATGTTGTTAAAGAGAAGTTACCTAACAAGAAAATATTTTACTCTAATGAAGATAGTAATAGCACATCCAATGACCAAGAAAATTTAGATTCATATTCTAACAATCACTATCTAGTACTTATGGATATTGAAGATCTTTCATTAAATAAATCAGTTAGTAGTGAGGTAAATGATTCAATGAAATATCTAGAGGAGAATGATAAAATCAGAAATGCTAACAAAGAATTGGAATCAAAAGGAAACAGTATGATTGAGGAAACAAACATGTTAAAGAGGGAATGAGAAGGAAATAAACATGTTAAAGAGGGAATTAGAAGAAACCAGTAGAAGAAAAGAAAGCATAAGAAAACAAATTCAAGAAAAGGAGAAGCATTGTGAAACATTAGAATCTGAAATTATGACCCTAAAGGAATATTATGAGAAGATCAACAAATGGGAAAAGGCATTTGAGTCTCTAGAGAATATTATTAATGAACAATGCACTCCTTTGATCAAGACGAGCATAGGGTATGATCATACACAATGTGATGACAAAAACCAGTATAGTGTTGTTCAAGGGAAATCTGAATCAAGTCACACATCTCCTAGATCAAGGTCAAGATCTGTCCCTAAGCACAAAGGATGGTTTTATGGATATTGTTTCTCTTGTAACTCATTTGGGCATAAGGCCACTAATTGCAGGTCAAGTATGTAGAATAGAACTAGGATATGGAATAAGTTCCAACACATAATTAGAAATTTCAAGAAGATCTAGAGGAGGAAGGAATCTCAGTCATAAACATAGGGAAGATTGACCCTACCATAGTCCATTGGTTCTTAAACCTTACTTCTCACATTGAATGGAGAAGTGATGTGAGGTACATGACCTCATAAGAGAAGAAGATGACTATTAGGTCCTCAGGATCAGAGATGTGTAATCTCAGGGGCAGTAATACATATATTACCTTGATGATGACTCCCATGGTTGTTTTGATATTCATGTTGCTTACATTACTGAAAATTCATCTGATATAGTAACAATGAATAGGTGCAGACAGTATAGGCTCAAGGGGAGTTGTGGTTATGAAATTTCAGCATTTTACTTTATGTACGTGGATATTATGAAGGATAATCACGTATATACACGACATCTGATACAGAAAGTCGTGTATGTTTTCCTATTATGAAGAAACAATAGAATAGACTCAGGGAAAGGATTTGATATGATTTAGACAGTTATTATTTGGCTTTCTTGTTCTGATGTTGATGGTTACAATCTGTGGATGCTACTTAGAAGTGGTATTGGCTAATGATGGTTTATGAATTGTTGTAATATGACATTGATGCTTTAATGAATTTACTGATTGATGAAGATGCTTTAATGACCTAACTAATGGATGAGTTTATTTGATCAGATCTAACAATGAACAATTGGCACAGGTTCAGGGGGAGCATTTTCTATGCTTCTAATAATGCATTGTTGCAATTATGATTTCTTTAGTTTTCCTTATTGAATAATGGTGTTCATGTAATTATATTGGTAATGTTGCTAAAGACACACATGATTGTTGAAGTTTTGAATGATAACTACATGTTGTTGTTTTCATTTTGTAAAATTTTCTTATGGTGAAATATGGACGATGATTATATGTTGCTTGAAGAGATGCATATAAAATTTCAATAATGTTGTTGATCATATTTATGATGCACGTATATGATGATACATATGTCATGAAAAGAGAATGTTGATCTTGTTGATATAAGGAGATGGGTTGATTTCATAGTCTTATGATTGGTTGATAATGATGATGAGTTCATACATATTGCATAAAGGGATCTTATGGATGACTACTTGAGTTACATATTGGTGAAATGATTTTTGGTGTGACAATTCTTCTTGTATGGGCCAAGAGAATGATGTTGTTACAGATTTCATAAAGACATGGTTATTGATATACTACTGCTACATCTGCTGGATGATACTTGGAAACATCGCATATTTTTATGACTTTGAAGAATGATGCTACATTTCCCTATATTACTTTATGATGATATTCTTGGTTCTCACATATGTTGATTGATGCATAAAAAGATATGTTGCTATGATATAAAAGATGCGTATGCCTTTGATGAACATGGATTTCTCTTCCTACTAGGGGAAATAGCAAGTTAACCTTGTTGAGGTCAAGAGGATGAGTTGATAGAAGATCTCTACGGAAAAATCTTATGTTGTTGATGTTGCATACTTGGTCACAAGTTGATGGTGTTAAAGATACATTGTCTTATCTTGCAAATTCATGATGAAAAAGTGCATGTTGTTATTCATGTTGCTTCTAACATATGCTTATGGTGCATATCCTATATGGTGTATGATGATTTGTTATTACTATCACGGTCTTATTGAGGTCTTTGGTCTTGGTTATAAATGCCATATATGTCTCCTGATGTAAAGTTCATGTAAAGACCTATGTTATAAATCATTGTAAAATTCGTCAAGTCATGTAATCCCATCATTTTGGGCATGTGATGTAATGTTGAGCCAAATAAGTAATCCCATTGTGTTGAGTGATCAATGTAAGCATGAATCATTGGTGATAGGAAAGTTCATCTCTAGTCGAGTCATAGAGTCATGTACTTCTTTGCATATCTTCAGAAAATTTAGCATGTGCTCAGAGGGAGCATGGTCAGTATTCAGTGTTCATAATTAGCATATTAGATCTACAATGCTCATGTCAACAAAGGGAGAGAAGCCTTCATTCAGAATTGGGAAGCCCTTTGCCCTTGATGTCAAAGGGGGAGAGAAGCTTGGTGTTGGGAGAATGCTTGGTGACATGGGAGAGAAACTCGGTATATCTATATATGTGTTTACAGGTATCTACAGGTGGTGGTGACCAAACACCAAAGTGTGTGCTATCAAGTCCAAAGGGAGAGATTGTTGGCATTGTGAAAAATGTGTTGTTCTTGATGGAAACCTACTTAATAAAGATGTCAACATGATAGTAGTAGGATAAGTATTCAGGCCAGTATAGATGTGACAAAAATATTGGACAAAGGAATATCAATTCAGAGACAAAGGAATGATAAAGATAAAGTTTGAGGAAGTATACGCGGGTTTTGTGAAGAAAAGTCGCATACATACACAGGTATGGTGAATAAAAGTCACGTACCATTTCCGCACCATAGTGTTCTCAATACCAGGGGTCTTTACCATGGTATTTGCCCATAGTAATGAGCATGAGAATAGATATTTGATCCCGTCAAAGAATACCATTGATATAACTAAGGTATTGGCTAAGGCCTAAACTATAGAAGGAGATGGAGAACAAAGTGTTTTTGGTGTGTGTGGCATGGGTTATTGATGAATTGTTTGATCTGAAATAAGTGTGCGCTCGGGAGTGTGATGATGGATCAGATCTTATAGATATGAAATGACTACACATTGAATAATCTGCTTATGGGTTGATAGATTTGTGTTGATGATGTTATGATGTGTGTCTTTTATAGTGTGTGCCACTATTTGGGTTTGATTGATGATCTATGGTGCAGCAAAGGTATTATTCAGTAGTTACAGATCTATATGTAGTTTTTCTTCAGAAAGTTAGCATACATATGCGAATCAGATTTTGGGTAGTCGCATATCGATACTATAGTATGGAAAGATATGTATGCGGGTATGCTTCTTGATAGGCGTGTACATATGTGGAAGTTTTTATAAGGGTCGCGTACATATGCTAGGGTTTTGCTGAATATAATATATGATCGGTCTTGTTATGTTTATTGTTGCCTGTTGATGAAGTCTTTCATGATGATCTGTGTTTGACAGTGCTGGTTCAAGTTGAACTGGTTATGTTATGAAATGTTGAATAGTAATGATCCTGCTATGAGATGATATGTATTTGGTTCAGAGATTTGTAACAAGGTCAATATGTGTTTCAATGATTGGTTTCGGTAATGCAGTGATTCAATTTCATGGTTCAATGTTTTGAGATATGTATGTGGGTTATCTAAAGAGAAAGTGCATATATACGCGGGTATGTCTCATAATAGTAACATATATATTCTAACATAAGATTGACCAGATTTTGCAATAACAAGATCTAGTTTTTGTGATGAACAATAAGTGGTCTGACATTCTGATGAAGAGTATACATTGATTTGAGATGATCTAGTTGATTTGGTTGTTTGAGATTTGGTAATTGGTTTATTCAATGATTTAATGAATAAGTTGGTTCATTGATTTGATACAGTGATTGGTTTGATCTTGTTATTTGATATTGGGCTTAAATGATGGTAATGGGTCCAGTCTGAAAATTTTATGAAACATGGCCTACATATTTGATGTTTTGGTTCAAGTGGGTCTAGTATTAAAATTATGAAACGTGGTCTGCAGAGGTGTTGAGGGTTGGAGCCTTCAGTGAGGAAGTCGAAGCTTCCTTCCAATGGTAGCTGGTAAATTTGATCATAGGGTAGGAGCTCCCTTCCGGTGGGTGTTGGTAAATGAGATCAGAGGGTTGAAGCTCCCTTCTAGTGAATGTTGGGGAATGAGAGAAGGTTGTAGCTTTTTAGGGGTGGGTGCATGCATGATGGTATGAGTCTGCGCCAGTACAAGATTGTAAGAAAATTTTCATTATAATAAAATATGAAGACAGAGACGACAACAACAGTGGTTTTCTCCCACATTGGGTTTCCACCTAAAAATCCGTGTTCATGTGTGTTGATATGTTGCTTATGTGTGATGGTTTATTTTGCCCTACTGCACATGGTTACTATTTAATTAATGCCTAATGAAGTACTGATACACTGGTTCAAGTTAAACAAGCGATGAATTAACTGAAAAAATAGTTAACTGGATATATGTTATTTGTCTGCATAATAGTCGTGTACATACAAGGGTTTACTTCATTATAGTCGCGTACAAAAATCTGAATAATAAAAGAAAAGTTTAAGTGAGTTTTTAAAATACTGATTCACCCCCCCTCTCAGGATTTTTCCCAACAATCTCACTGTGAAAAGTAAGAGGCTTGGCTTTCTTGAAATCCTCTAGAAAATACTCTCTCCCACTCCTCCTATAATGATGATGGAGGTGATGACGATGGTGTCTCCTAGAAGTAAAGATAAAATAAAATCCATGCGTATTAGCCCTCCTCTCAGGTATATCCAAGCGTTTTCCACTCTTTACTATATCATCCCTGTCCATCTATACCTTTTCTAAGACCTGCCTCCATCTGTGCCATTAGTATTTTCTTCCTGACTATCTCCATCGCTAGTCCCTAGATATCCCTGTTTCTATAAAACTAAAAGGCTCTAAAGAATTAGTGCATTGACCTCAGCATGTTTTTCTTGATATTTCACAAGCCTTTACTAGGATTCAATCAAACTCTCATTATTTTCCTTACAACTTATGATATTAGCCTTCAAACTTCTCAATGTATCTCCTAGAGCGGGAGAGTCTCCCCCTCCCTGTTCAAATGACTTCTCCCATCCCATTAATGTCTCTTCTGGATTATACAGGGAGTCATGCGGACAATACTCAACTATTCTTCTCTTCTTCTCTTGGCCTTCTAATTCCTACGACATATCATTGTTAGATAAATTTAAAGGCATAATGCAAAACATTACCTCAACTTACTATTAGTGATTTTATTGCATATACACAGATCAATCCAGATCAACACAATAAAACATCACAAGCATTTCAGCTCATACATGGATATCATAACAATAACAATAAATAGCTCACATGCATGCATGGTAAACATATAGACCACTGACATGCATGCATGACAATCTACAGTTACCCCAAGTTCCAGTGCTATGAACCTACTTTGATACCACTCTATAACACCCCACCCCAAATTTACCCACATTTACAAGCTCACCAGGGTAAACATGAGCCGAGAGTTACTATGCATGACCCAACTTCCAAATTTCAGTTATGGAAATGGGGCCTAACTTACCAACTTGTCCAACACTCAAGAAAACTTGAAAACACACCCTTAACAGACTAATTTAATTGGTGATCTTTCCCTAAGATGGAACTACCTTTTTGACCCACTTTACCTCCCAGTTGCATGCACACAGACTTGTGAATGCAGCCAAAGGCTTTCATCTGCATGCAAAATCCATACTCTATGCGGCCATAATCGAGATTTCCTAGTTAAGAGAGTGCAGCTAGAAACCATGTTCTAGATTTTAGGAAAAACCTACAGGACAATTGACTAGGTCTACCAAGAACTTTCTAAAACTTCTTCAACAATCCCTATAACATGGTTACTGATCAAATGAGAAAATTACCCAGTACCCGTTTTTTTGAGGTAACAAAAAATCACTCGATTTTGAAAAGTGGAGATTTAGAGTACACCTTTTTTTAGCATGTTTTTGGCACTTTAAATTTTCTTATGTATTAAGTATGAACATTTTTTTAAATGTTAGTGATTTTCATGATGTTTGAAAAATGTTGATACAACATCAACACATTTTTTTAGAGGGCTTATTTTTGACATTTTAAATTTTTTTATGTATCAAGTATGAACATTTTTTTTGTTAGTGATTTTCATCTTGATTTTGAAAAGCGTTGATGCAACATCATCCATTTTTGTTTAGAGGGCTTATTTTATATATTTTAAATTTTCTAATGTATTAAGTGTGCATTTTTTTTAAATGTTGGTGATTTTCATGTTGGTAATAAAAAAAATTAATAATAATAATAATAATAATTAAATCTAAAAATAAAAAATTTAAATAAATAAACATATAACTTAAAGGAAAAAATAAACCTCATAATTACCAAAAAAAAAAAAAAAAAATTTAATTAATTAATTAACTACAATTAAAATTAAAATAAGATATATATATATAAAACTTAAAAATGAAAAAAAAACACCTTCAAAATTAAAATAATAATAATAAAATTATAAAACTAAAAAAAAAAAAAAATCCGCGGGCCAATGAGCCCATGGTGGCCAAGAGCTGATTCCAAGAATCGGCCCATGGCTAGCCACCACAAGCTCGTTGGGCCATGGGGTGAGTGGGGAGGGAGCTGCGTGCAACTCGCACCCGACCCACCCCACGACCCGTGATGGCCATGGGCCAATTCCCATAATCAGCTCTTGGCCACCTCGGGCCCATTCGCCTATGGGAATTTTTTTTTAACGTTTTATTTTATTTTTGTAAAAAAAAAATTAACTTACAAAAAAATAAATAAATAAATAAAAATTGTTTTTGCTTTATTGTTTTGGTTAATTTTTAACTTTTTTTTCTTAAATTGTGTGTATTTTAAAATATTTTCCCTTTTTTATATTTATTTTTATTGTTTTTTAATTTTATTTTACAAGTTAATTTTGATTTATTTCACTTTTTTTTGTCATGTTTTTTAATTTGTTTTTCTATGTTTTATTACTTGTTATTATTTTTTAAATTTTGTCTTCTTTTTTTTTATTGTTTTTACTTTTTTCAATATTTGAATTTTTGTTTTATTTTGTACTATTTTTTGTGTTCTTTCTATTGTTTTTATTTTTTTTCTTTTGTATTTTTCATTTTCATTTATTTATTATTTATTTATTTTTATTTTCTTTTCTGCGGGGTCCATGTTGATGCTCGTCTAACAACCTATTCCCATAATGTGCAATTTTATAGTTGATTTAAAATTTTCATTATAATCAATCGAGTTTTCCCCCACAATGTATCAATTTCATGGTTGGTCTTTAAGTTTTCATTACAATGGGTCGAGTTCACCTACATTGCGTGTCAATTTGATGGTTGATTTTTAAATTTTTGCTGCAATGTGTCAAGTTGTATTAGGCTAAGATTTTAAAATAGTTTTACATTTAACATTTTAAAAAAAAAAAACTGTTGGTATAATAACTCTTTCATTCAGGTGTTCATTTTTAAAGTTTTTTTAGTCATAATTTTTTTCCATAATGTCATGCTTGAAATATTTTAAAAAATTAAGAGTTTTTTGAGTCATAATCTTTGGCTTTAATTCCATGGTTGAAAAATTATCGAGATTTTAATGTTTTTCTAAGTCATGATATTTTATTTTTAATGCTATGGTTGAAAACGGTGATAAGTATTTTTTCTTAACGCCATGCCTAAAAATTGTCGGAATTTTAAGGTTTTTCAAAGAGGTGATATTTTAAATTTAATGTCATGCCTAAAAATCATTGGAATTTTAAGGCTTTTCAAGGGCGTGTTATTTTATCTTTAATGTCATGCTTGAAAATCATTGGAAATTTAATGTTTTTCTAAGTCATGATATTTTATTTTTAACGTCATTATTAAACCAATGTTGAAAATTTACCCTGAATAAATAAAAAAAAAAAAAAAGAATAAAAATAAATAAAAAAAAAAAAGAAGAGGAAGAAGAAGAAGAAGAAGAAGATGTTATTCCAGCATCAACACTTTTTGTTTTCAGGGTGTTTTTTACACAAAAAAATTTGGTTTTTACTGCCATTTTTAAAAAATATTGAAAATGTACCCCCAAAAAAATTTGTTATTCCAGCATCAACACTTTTCGTTCTCAACCTGCTTTTTCATGTTTTTTTAGGGTTTTTGGGCTAGAGTACCTGTTTTGTGGTAATAATTCTTGTTTGGTCGGTAATTATGTTCTATGAGTCTTCAGGGTCTATTTCCAAGACTTATTCTTGCTCAAATTTTCCAAATACATAATAAACATTTATATAAGCACTTGGTAATCATAGTAAATGTAGGCCATGAATGCATATATGCTCATTATTTCCTTAGTTTCATCAAATATTAATTAAGAAGGCTTACTTCCCTCTCAAGCTAGCTACAACAAACACTTGTTAGCTCATGCATTCATATAACTATTCTATAGCTTGTTAAATCATGAACAAGATCAATAATAAAGGCACATTAAATATACCATGCATGTAACCAACATTTAACTAGAATGAGGCCATGACAAACCACTCATAAAATCAACACAGTAACCAACACTTGTTCTCATTGAATAAGAAATAACACACAATAACATCTGTATAGTGTCAACAAAGTCAAGGACTTCCACGTACCACCCGACCATAGATTGGGTTAAACTAAATCTTTCTTTCAACCTATCACCCTCATACCATATTCTAAGCATGAATGTAGGATCACATGGGATAAACCAAACATGGCATCCAAAGGTTAAACCACCTCAACCCCCAAGCCATGGTGATTTCGCCTAAACCAGTCCAGAAATCACCAAAACCAAAAATAGCATACATGCCTCAAGATTTCTTCACCATACCTAAAGGAATTTTCTTGTCTCTACCCACATGTCAAGAGCTTCCCAGATAAAACCATCTCCACCCTCAACCCTTGGGATTTTCCTTTTTTCCTTAGACCACCTCAACCAAATCCAAATCCACCAGCAATCTAAAGCTCAATCAAAAAGAAAACCCCACTATACCATGGCTATCCAGGAAATGGCAAAGTAAAGTGTGTATATCACTATCAATCTAGGAAATTCCCTTCCCAATGAAAGCAAACATGACCAATAAACCAATGCATAATCCATGCATTCACATCTAGTTAGCAAGATAACCAAACATGCAACATGTTTACTTGCAAAATCCTCTTTCTAGTTACTCCTTCCTTGCTTGATTTCTTCCCTTGCTTGTTGTTTTCCAATCTTATTCTTGTGCTCCCTTGCTTTTCCTTCCTTGCTTGCTTGAGTCTTCCTTGTGTCTAAGTTCTCTCTCTCTCTCTCGCTTGCCTCTTACTGTAGTGTTATCTCTTGCTCTTTTCCAAAAGTGAATAATGGTTGAATTATGTCTCTCCCAGTTTCCTTTCTTTTTCTTTTCCTTTTTCCTTCATTTTCCCTTGCATGCATATTCTTGTCTCTTCATCTTCCTCTTTCTCTTATTTTCCTTTATTTCTTATATTTAATTTCCATTTATTTTATTTTTCCTTTTCTAATGGTAATGTCAATTTCCATAGCCAATAATTATCCACAAGTGGATCCCAGTATAATGTTTTTCCCCTCATTCAACTTGGAAGACGTGTCTCATGCCCTTGGTTTTATTTTTCCTTTATAATTCCCATTTATTACATGGAAACTTACCTTGAGGCTATTACACCACCTCCTTCGCTCGTGGCTTGAGGACAAAAGGAATGGTTTAATAACATGTGTGCAATGAAAGAATCACTCATTGGTAAGGCTGGTCATTTCTGCCACAGTGGTTTTTCCATTATTCACCCTGTGTTCAAAAATTATTTCTCTAGGAGTGGTTGTAAAACAACATTAAGAATGGATATCCCATTTGAATCAAGTTGTCAAATGTCTAGATGCTTTGCAATTATTGTCAACCACTTCTCGTGGAACTTGCTTTGGGTAAGTACCCCTACGTTTCTCTAATTTCACTAATGTCTTTGTATGTTAATGTGTTATTCGAGGAGACTCTATCATCTCCTTTAAAATATCCCTCCTCTAGTTTTTCCTCAAGTGAGAAAGTCTTCCACTCCCACAACCTATCTTCACTTCTACACCTCCCCTTCGACCTCTAGCCTCTGACCTTCCATTACATCCTTGTTTTGTTTCCTCTCTATTTTTATACTATCATCATTGGGTGTTATCTCTTTTGTGTTAGGTTGCATGTTCCTCAATCTCTCTCTTATTCTACTCCCTCTGTTTCATAATGCCTCACCGAGGACCCTCTCCCTCTACTTAACGTCACACTGGGTGGGAGAGATCTCCTTGAATCCAAGCCCAGGCCATTTTCCAAACCATTATATAGGCCTCCACTAGCCGTTACTAGGAGTGTACCTCATCATTAGCTCGTGAAGAGATAGATGTTGCAAAACATGAGGTGTAAGTTGAACACATATTCTTATCATACATTGAAGTGGAAAGTGTCAGGGAGAGGCTACCTAGCATGAGCAAGCACCCACTCCAGAAAAACCCATTATATGTAAATTATGGATCGGTATTGGAAAATAAAGACCATAATGGACAAAGTATTGGTCGAAATAAATGAAGCCTAGGAGGAAATTCTACTATGCATAGATGCTTTGCAACAATGGGGTAACAAGCTGGATATGAAGTTTTAGTGCTAGCCAAGAACTGGTCAACTTGGACTTCCATTGTGAAGAAGATGATCAAACTCTAGCTCCCACCCAAGTGGAAACTTCTCATGGTTATTTTAATATCTTTATATTGTTTTCTCTTTAAGAGAATTCACAAGCATGATGGCCTTGTAGACAAGTAATATAATTTTTTCTATTCCAAATATCTAGACAATTATAGACCCAAATACTTAGTTAAGTATTTTAATACTCTTGGTGTGATGTTAATAATTGCAAACGTATACTTCTAGTCCAGTTTCCCTAATAGCAGATCAAAAGATATAAACCTATAATATATTTTTTAACAATAATACCACAATATTCTAACTTAAGAAATAATTATATTATTAGTTAGTAAGTTTAACTTTTCAATCTCAGATTAAGGATATCATCCTTCCATAGTAGTTATGTGTGTACTAAGTGTATTATCCATTATCTAAGTTCAAATCCCTATTAGTGATATAATGAGCATTGTTGTAATATGATATGATGAGCATTATTGTAATAGCTTAAGTGAGTATATATATATATATATAATTTCGAAATTTGTAAATTGGAAAAAAAATAGATTAAAGATCAATAAATAAATAGATTAAATTTTATTTTATTTGTATTATTAATTACTAAAGACATTTTTAATCCATTTACTTCTAAACTAGATAAACAATGGAAATAGACAAACAATGGAAAGAAACACCTTACATCTTATAAAGTTATATTAAAAATTAATTTAACTAAAACAAAAAAAAATCTAAAAAATAATTTTAACTATTAAAATGTTTATAAATCATAATTTATTATACCTAATACTAACCCCACAAATCTCAAACAATTTACTAAACAAAAGTTAAAACAAATAAATTAACTAATTAATAATATCATAGATGGAAAATATTCCTCATTATAAATTAATTTAATTCACTACCCGCTCATCTATCAATTCAATCCACTATCCACGTACAAAGAACAAATATTATTTCAAAGATCAATTTGATCCATTATCCACTCATCACTGACAAAAACCTATTCCTAAATGAATTTGATTTACTCACCAAATAACTCAATCCACTAAATCATTAATCTTTAACTCGTAAACTATTAATTCACTAAGTCTAAACCTACTTTAATCTTTAAAAATCCAATATTGTAAACTTAAACCCATTTCACTCCACTACCCCTTCACCACTAACAAATAATTTTTCAAAGATCAATTTATTCGATATCCAATTACCAAATAGCTATTCGAAGTAAAAAATCCAATATAGTAAACTTAAACCCATTTCACTCCACTACCCATTCACCACTAACAAATAATTTTTCAAAAATCATCAATTTATTCCATATCCCATTACCAAATAGCTATTCAAAGGTGAATGTGACTTATTTAAAGATCATGGTTGTGAGTTATTTTAATTAATTAAAATATAAATTTTATTAATTAATTTATATTTTAGTTTTGAGGGTTAGTTTAATTGGTTGAGTTTTTGTTACTAAATATTTTATTGATTGGGAAATTATGGGGCTAATTCTCCTTCACATAGTTGGGGTTAGGTGGTCTACGGGATGTAATCTGTTCAAGTTGATCTACTTAGATTTTCCATGGAAAAATCGTGAGGGTTAGTTCAATTAGTCAAATACCCATTGCCATTAGAAAGTCACAAGATCAATTCTCCTTGACACCCTTAGGATTATGCTAATTAGTTTGGTCCCTAGTACCTGATCCTTTCAGGTCAATTAATTGTTTTATTTTATGTCAAGATATTTACATGACATTACATTACATTATAACATTTCTATCATTTCTATTAAACTAGGCTACAAACACCCAATTATTAATTTTTAATCTAATAAATCTAAGTTCATCTTAATATTTTTAACCTAATTTATTAATCTAAAATTATCTTAAATCTTAAACTATTATTACAAAATTAATTATATATTTAATCTATAACTTAAATAATATCATTAATTACATTTAAAATTTACTTTTTACTCCATTTAAACATTAAGTTTTAATAATTTGCAAAAAGCTTTTCTTTTCTTTCTTTATGGTCTTTTTTCTTTTAATTGTCGTTTAAACACTAAAGGGTGTCAAGAGAATTGAACCTATGACCTCTCAATAACAAATTACTCAACCAATTAAAGATAGTTACTTAATCAATTAAACTAATCTGTATATAAAAGACTAATTACAAAATACAAATATGTACAATTTGAAAGGCCTTCGATACCTAGTTTAACAGGGCCTTTACAAATAATATTAGAGTTGATGCTTAATTGCTTGAACATACTTTGAATATGTTCACTCATTAATAAATGTATGTTGAAAATAGAGTTCGGGTTTTTTTTTTGAATTATATATTTGCTTGGGTTGATAAATTTACACCTACTTTTTATGGATTCAAATAAATTTGCATAAACATTTTTTTTAAATGGGGAGTGAAAGTATGATAAATTCTCAAATTACTTTTCCACATTTATAGATGGTAAATTGGGTAACCTGTAGACAGTTATATGGTGAGCATTATCGTAACTTAAAGAATATATTATATTTATATATATATATATATATAAGTTTGTAAATTAAAAATAAGAAAAATAAATAAATAAATAGATTAAGTTAAATTTTGTTTGTATTATTGGTTTTGGAAGAATTTGTTTTTTAGTCAATTTACTTGTAAAGATGGATAGTGAGAAGAGACACCTTATTTCCAATGAGGTTAGGAGTTGATTTGACATAATTATCTATGAATAATTTTGACTATTAAGATGTTTTAAATCATAATTTCTTAAATCTTATGTTAATTTCACAAATCTCAAACAATTTATTAAACAAAAATAAAAATAATGATATTAATTTATAATGAAAATATTACTAGTTATAAATTATTTTAATTTACTATCTATTTATCTATACTTAGAATAATGTTTACAGTAGATTGTAGACAGATTTTGTTTGTTAATGGTTAGAGTTTATTGAGAGATTCTCAATAGTATTCTCTTGTCTTAGACACTGTTGGATCTCATGACTACTATTTGTGGTTCGTAATTTAGATTAGTTGAAAATAATTATATTATTTTGTATTAATGGAGAAAATGGTTACATAGTTGTAACATATCTCCCTAGTTTAGGATTAGTTCCTAGAGTTTAGGGGTTTGGTTGCAACTTCCTAATTCCTAGTATTGTATTTAATGATGTAATCTTCATTGATGAATAATAGAGTGTACAAGAGTGATCTCTCTATTCTGAGTGTAGTCTCCAGGTGCAGGCCTCACCTGTGAGCTACATCTCCTTCTTTTTCAATTCTGTTCACATTTTATCTTGGTATCAGAGCTCAGATTGGGTGAGCATGTTCTTGTATCACCTCTTGTGAATGAAGTGCCTTTGTGGCCAACTTGCCCTTGTGGCAGAATTGCTTGTGTGGTGTGAGGTGCCTCTGTGGCCGCGTGTACACAAGGAGCTTTGTGCTCAATTGAGCAGGTGGACTGTAGGACACCTGGCTCGGAATGGATGTTTTTTTTTTTTTTTTTTTTTTTTTTTTGAGTAGAAAGGAGATTGGCGCGCTTTTCGCGCTGACAATAGCGCCAGGAAGGGGAATTGGCGCGACTATTAGGCTATTAATCGCGCCAGAGCGCCAAAATACCCGATTGGCGCGAAATTTCACGGAAAAATTGCGCCAGCAAATTTTACTCTAAGCAATTTTTTCTTGGCGCGGATTTTTCGCTCGAGA
Organism: Pinus tabuliformis; assembly: GCA_031772625.1. Classification (NCBI taxonomy): domain Eukaryota; kingdom Viridiplantae; phylum Streptophyta; class Pinopsida; order Pinales; family Pinaceae; genus Pinus; species Pinus tabuliformis. The sequence continues at coordinate 813,807,193 of CM062820.1, forward strand.
ACGCGCCAATCCACCTTCAAGGAGATCTGCAGGAAGCCTCATCTTCGTTTGGCGATTTGCAAAGGGAGCAGATCGGAGAAGTTGCAGATCTATCCGGGAGAGGCAGATCGGAGAAGTTGCAGATCTATCCGGGAGAGGCAGATCGGATAAATTTTGATCAGATCGATTTTTGGCTGTATTGAAAAGCAGCGAATTTTCTCATCCGAGCGCGACTGATTTTGCTGAGTTGTCAGATATTGGCGAATCTGAAACAGTGACAGATCAATTTGACAGGTATCGATTTTTTGTTACTGTTGAGTAGATTCATTTCTTAAATCTGATCAGAATGAGTAATACGATGGAATCTTACCTCCACGAGTCTGGCAAACTCGATGGATCTAAGTTCACGAACTGGAAGTTTAAGATCCAGACCTTGCTTGAGGGAGCGAATGCATGGTCCATAGTTACAGGTGATGAGCAGAGGGTGAATGCGGGGGCACAGGAGCAAGACTGCGATAAGCGAGAGAACAAGGCGAAAGTTTTGTTGAAAATGTCTGTGAAGGACAACTTTGTTCCGCACATCAGAGAGTGTAAAACGTCCGCGAAGATCTGGACGACCATCAAAAGTCTGTATCAGACCCAGAACACAAGCCGAGTTATGGCACTTAAAAGCAAGTTATTTTCGATGAGGATGAATGAAAATGAGACTGCTGCTGCATTTGTTGCGCGAATCAAAGTTGTGAAAGATGCATTGGGGAACATCAGAGAGGCGGTGTCTGACTCTGATCTTGTCTCAATCACACTGAACGGGATGCAAGATGAATTTCAAATGTTCATCATTGGATTGGCGACAAGGGAGAAAGTGCCTACATTTGATGATCTGACAGGGATCTTGCTGCAAGAGGAGGAGCGGCGGCAAAACTTGAACCCCCAGAGTGATGATCTTGTGCTAATGGCGAAACGACAACCATTCAGAGGGAAGCAGCCACAGCAGCAATCACAGCAGAAAGGGGGAACATCGCAGAAGCGTCCACATAAAGGTATGATTGCAAATAATTCCGTAAAGAAATGTTATTATTGTGGAAAGAACAGCCATATACAGAGTGTATGCTTTAAAAAGCAGGCTGATGATGCAAAGAGGAAGCAGGCAAAGCACAGAGGATACTTTGTTGAAGGTGATGTTGAAGAAGATAAAGATTTCAGTCATGAATTTCGACTGTTCATAGTCGACCATGCCCTTTCAACATCTGATGAGGACGATATATGGTATGTTGACTCCGGAGCATCCTCTCACATGACAGGTAAAAAGGAATTTTTTGATAGTCTTGAGGAAAGTACATATGGATCAAAAATCTATTTAGGAGATGATAGTGGATATGAGATTAAAGGTTATGGGGTTATTCCAGTCAAGTTAGCAAATGGAAAAATTAGTCATCTTCAGAATGTTTTATATGTACCTGGAATTAAGAAAAATCTGATATCTGTATCCATGATAACTGATCAAGATATGCAAGTCGAGTTCTTCAAGACTCACTGTGTGATAAAGGACTGCAGGAAAGAAATAGTTGCAACAGGCGTGTGTGTTGGAAGCCTATATAGACTAGATGTAAAGAGTATATCAAAGCGAGCCATGGTTGCAGGAGGATCGACAACCAAACAACTCTAGCATCAGAGATTCGGTCACTTGAATTTGCAGGACCTCATGCTATTGCAGAGAAAAGGTATGGTTGAGGGGCTCCCTATCTTTCGTAATATTCAGTTAAATTGTAATGGATGTGCCTTAGGTAAAATGCATAGAGAACAGTTTCCTGTGCATGATAGGAGGAAGGAAACGGATATTTTATAACTAGTGCACAGTGATATATGCGGACCTATGCAGACAAGGTCGCTAGGTGGAGCATATTATTTTTTGTTATTTACTGATGATTGCACTAGATATTCATGGGTTTATTTTGGAGTAAGCAAAGTCAGACTTTCCAATGCTTTAGAGAATTTAAAACCTTGGTGGAAAAACAGTTTGGTAAGAGTATAAAAATTCTCCGATCCGATCAAGGCGGAGAATACAAGCTAGGGGAATTCATGAAATTCTGCAAATCTCACGGGATTGTTCAGCAGTTTACAGTGCCACACACACCACAGCAAAATGGAGTCGCAAAACGCAAAAACAGAACCTTAGTGGAGTGCGCAAGGAGCATGTTACAAGGTAAGGATCTATCTAAAAGCTTTTGGGCAGAGGCTATTAACACTGCTGTATATTTGAAGAACAGAAGTCCTACCAGGTATCTTAGCTTCAAAACCCCTTTTGAAGCTCTATATGGATTCAAACCAGCAGTAAATCATCTAAGAGTATTTGGGTCAAAAGCATTTGCCCATATACCCAAAGCTGATAGGAAGAAATTAGATCCTAAAGCTGTGAAATGCATCTTTGTTGGTTATGGCACAGAATTTAAAGCATATAAATTGTTCAATCCTGAGACTCATAAGATATTTGCAAGCAGGGATGTAGTGTTTCATGAACAGGTACAGGAAGGGAAAGATGACATTGGTGATGATTGGCACATTCCATTGTTGATGGATGAAAATAGCGAGGATGAAAGAGAGCAAGAGCAGAAAGAAGAGCAAAAAGAAGAACAGGAAGAAGGTGATAAAGCAAGCCCATTTAGAGCTGACAAATTTGAGGTAAGTCCCCTACCAAGGAGATCTGGTAGGAAGACTCAATTACCATTAAAATTGAGAGACTATGCTTTGATGTCAAATGTTTTGAACATTGTAGAGCCCACTAATTACAAAGAAGCTAGTCAATTTAAGGAGTGGAGGGCTGCAATGAATGAAGAGATAGAATCAATTCTTAGAAATGAAACTTGGGATTTAGTTGAACTGCCTAAGAATAAAACACCCATAGGATGTAAATGGTTGTTTAAACCAAAAATGAATGCAGATGGAAGTATAGAGAAATTAAAAGCTAGGTTGGTTGCAAAAGGATATTCACAGCAGGAAGGTATAGATTTTGATGATACTTTTGCACCTGTAGCAAAGTTAAATACAATCAGAATGCTTATTGCTTTAGCTACTAAATATAATTGGGAGTTACACCTGCTTGATATCAAATCTGCATTTTTAAATGGTGAATTAAAAGAGGAAATTTACTTAGTACAGCCAGAAGGGTTTGTAAAGCAGTGGCAGGAACATCTTGTTTGCAGATTGAAAAAGGCTTTATATGGTTTAAAACAAGCACCCAGGTCTTGGTATGAAAAGGTCGATTCTTTCTTTTTAGAGTATGGCTTTCATAAAAGTTTGAATGACCCAAATTTGTATACCAAGTACAATAAGCAGGGGCAGATTATTCTGATTTCTTTGTATGTAGATGACATGATTATAACAGGAGATGTAGATGATTTAATAAGAGGAATCAAAAGGCTTATGGCACAAGTTTTTGAGATGAAAGATCTTGGAAGACTTCATTACTGTCTGGGATTAGAAGTATGCAGAGATACTGGGCAAACTTTTCTTACCCAAGGGAAGTATGCCAGAAATCTGTTAGAAAAGTTTGGTATGGATCAGTGTAGATCAGCAGCGACACCTTTGCAGCAGAATCTGAAGTTGAGCAGTGACGATGACACTAAAGAAGTTGATGCTACAATGTATAGACAGCTGGTTGGCAGTTTGATATATCTTACAACAACCAGACCTGACTTAGCATACTCTGTTAGTGTATTGAGCCAATTCATGTCAAAACCGCTTGAAAGTCACTGGGTAGCAGCGAAAAGTGTGTTGAGGTATCTTTGTGGTACTGTTAATTATGGAATTTTATACACTGACGCATCTGATGTTATTCTAGCAGGTTTTTCAGATTCAAATTGGGCAGGTAACTTGGATGATCGAAGATCCATCACAGGTTACGCATTCAGCATAGGATCCGAGGTCATAGCATGGAGCAGCAAGAAGCAGCATACTGTAGCCTTGTCATCGTGTGAAGCTGAGTATCAAGCATTGTGTGCAGCGACGTGTGAAGCGATCTGGTTGAGAAGGCTTCTCAATGATGTAGGAAAAGAACAGAAGAATTCCTCTTCCATCAAAAACGACAACCAGAGCACCATTAAATTGGCATACAATCCAGTGTTTCACAAAAACACCAAACATATAGACACTCAGTTCCATTTTGTCAGAGAGAAGATACAATCAAAAGAAATTATTGTTGAATATTGTAAAACTTGTGACGATATGGTTGATATTTTTACAAAGCCACTTGCACGTGTGAAGTTTGAATTGTTTAGAAGGATGCTAGGAGTCCAGGAGAACCCTTTCTCCATTAAGGGGGGAGTTGAAAATAATTATATTATTTTGTATTAATGGAGAAAATGGTTACATAGTTGTAACGTATCTCCCTAGTTTAGGATTAGTTCCTAGAGTTTAGGGGTTTGGTTGCAACTTCCTAATTCCTAGTATTGGATTTAATGATGTAATCTTCATTGATGAATAATAGAGTGTACGAGAGTGATCTCTCTGTTCTGAGTGTAGTCTCCAGGTGCAGGCCTCACCTGTGAGCTACATCTCCTCCTTTTTCAATTCTGTTCACATTTTATCTAGATTTGGGTGAAGAATATGAATAATAATTTTGTGAGTAATCTTTATACAATAATTGTTCAATTTTTTAACCTGATACCCTCAAAGAAGGACCTGGGAAAATGAGAGATATCAAACCTTTAATATTTTGTACATAAATTAATAGAGAAGTGTGTGGATTTTCGATGTGCTAGAAAATACTCCTGTATGTTTGTTTTTTTTTTTTTTTTTTGTAAAATTGCCTGTGGCTGTTGTTTTACTGCCATTGTTTGCATTGCTACTGTGGTTGTCTTATGCAAACAATATTTTTTTTTTAGCAAGAAAAATTGATATATATAAAAATATATAATGGAATCAAAATACATATAAGGTAATTCCAAGATGCCAAATCAAATATAACACAATATTCCTGAGTGAGAAAATTGGTTACCCATCCAAACATCATACATCATATAATCTAAGAGATCAGTTAAGATGGCCCAAAAAGCTAGGCCACAAATACAGTGTACAAAATATGTAACAATAATGAAGCAGTATGAGATCTACATGAGGGGAAAGTATATGTTCTACATATTCCAAATTATAAACATCATTGCCACATTAGTAAGAAAAAAACCAAGGATATGTACAAACATATATAAGATAAGCATATAATGTCAAAAATCTCAAAAAAATATAGCAATAGTCACTAAGGGAATGGAAACACTTCCAGGTAGGTGTCTCCCATCTTAACCATAATGTGCATGCCATCCAGTTGCAGCAGCAAACCCTCCTTTGACAATCGATGAGCTTGTTGATTGAATTCCCTACTTCCTTTGACCCTCCTTTGACAATCAATGAGCTTGTTGATTGAATTCCCTACCTCCTTTGACCCTCGATGAGCTTGTTGATTGAATTCCCTACCTCCTTTGACAATCGATGAGCTTGTTGATTGAATTCCCTACCTATATGCATAATCAAAGAATTTCGGAATAAAGTCCATAGATTGTCAATTTCCCTGAGCCACCCCATAAGTGTATGTTGTTCAATTTTAGCATCATCCAGAACATGCTGAACAATGGATTTTGAGTCACCAAAAATATGTATTTTAGGGTTATTGAGAAAGTGTGAAAACCATAAGTCTCCATAGAGCCATTGCTTCTGCCTAACCAGTACCTGCCTGCCAATATACACAAAATTCTTGTTCTTTAAATATCCCAATCCAAAATCTACATCCACATGTATTCTTTTGTGCTGCCCCATCAAAAAAACCAAAAAAGTATATCATGTGGGAAACCCATGGCATGTAAAGAAATAATGCATTCATATACCAAACTAAAATAGTCTTCTGTTCTCAATTTTTTGTGTTTGTTGCGGCATACCAATAAAGTGAGATTTTTGTTGTGGCATACCAACTAGAAAAAGATAATGATTTTGTTGAAAGTATTTATTTTTCAAAATTTATAGAACTCACTTACCTCCATTTACGGCTTCCTTCAACAAAATTTCAACAAAAGTTATATGCATCTGCCACCATAATGTTCCCTCTTTCATCTTCCCAAACCATACAAGGCAGTCACTGATGTCCTAGGACAGAAACCATACAAGGCAGTCACTGATGTCCTAGGACAGATGCCACTGAAGTTCATGTGAGCAAAAATCCGTTCCCATACCGCCGCCATTTGACCATCCAAACCCAGCTCTGCACCCCCTTCGAGGAGGGACACGGACCCCTCCATGAGTCAATGACTTGGCTCCAGGAAAAAAAATCCAGGGAATCAACAGCAATCGCCTCTCACCCTTTTTCTCCATCGCAAGAATATACCGAGGTGTCACGCTCATTTGAGATCGGCTTCTCATGGGCATAAGTAATCAACGCTGGAACAGATGGATTTGATATAATATATGGTAAAGAAAAATCACAGCGCCAGCACTGCAAGTTTTGTCCATCAACTGTAACGATGTCGGTGTTCTATCCATCGAATGTAACGATGCCGGTGGATATCAGAGGAATAACCGCAATCTTTCAACCGGCCGGTAGAACACGTTGGGGAAACCCATCTCGTCCATTCCACGGTGAAGAGGCCGAGTGCATTGTGAGTGTGCAACGCTCAACATCACCATCATCATCCGCTCCTGTACCAGATCCGGTTGATGAACACCACCTACTGAACTTTCGTGCAGGATAGTTATCACAAGATGTCGTGGCTTCAACTGGAACAGGTGGCAACTTTGCAGCTTTGGAGGGGAATAGGTTCAAACTTCAATCCACCACCTAGTGAGTTAGACGAATGTTGTTTTCTCCCACGGTGATCTGTTCGAAACCACCGATCGTTGGCAAGATTTATTATAATATTGCGGTATCGCTTACCGATAGTTACGCTGGTTGTTCGAAACCACAGATCGTTGGCAAGATTTATTACAATATTGCGGTATCGCTTACCAATAGTTACGCTTGTTGGCTGATGGGACTGCCTCTTTTGTGATCGTGTCTTTTGGGGGCGGGGGGTACGGCCCGCGCCCGAAGTCTTCCAGTTTCAGCTTTAGATGGCCACCTTTACCGTTTTGATTCAGTATTCAACTACAAAATGACTTTGCATGGTAGTGGAGGAGAAGGAGGTCATATAGTGGAATCTAATTAAATTAGTGATTCTGGACTCTCTCTTTTTTTTTGTGTCAAGAGAATGCATTCTTAAATTAATTGTGTGAATATGTTATATGTTGATGAATTTTGTTGTGTTTCCAACTTCAAATGTGTTTACACATTATGTAAGGTAATGAAATCTATGTGTGTAGAAAGGTCAAATGCATAAATGACTCTTGGATACAGTCTAGTATAGAGATTGTCTTTCGAGAAATCAAGAAGAGCCTATTATACAAATTTCATCAAAGATGGTCAAAGGTGATTATGTCTTAAATGAGTTGAATGAGAAGCTTGAAGATTGTGGTGGTGAAAAGAGCGTTGTCCGGGAGACTTCAGAGTGGAGATAAGTGTTCAAGAAGACCAACGAGATAGATGTGACATGTTAATTGCAATTTGTCTTTGTAATGATGTAAATGTAAGCATTAAAGTCGGCACTTGGAATAATGCTTACAATAGAATGTAGGCAGATTTTGTTTGTTAATGGTTAGCGTTTGTTGAGAGATTTTCTCAACAGTATTCTCCGATCTTAGAAATTGTTGGATCTCATGAGCACTATTTATGTGGCTTGTAATTTGGCTTTGGGTGAAGAATACAAATAGTAGCTTTGTGAGTAATCTTTGTACAATGACTGCTCCTCCAATTTTCTTGTTCTATCAATTTATTCGATATCCAGTTACGAAATAGTTATTCAAAGGTAAATGTGAGCCACTTACAAATCATTCCATTACCTATAACTCCAATTAATCAAAATGCAAATTTTATTAACCAAATTACATCTTAGAAGGGTTGGCTCAATTGGTTAATTTCTTGTTGCTAAGTACTTCATTGATTGGGAGGTCACCGGGTCAATTCTGTTCAACACCCTTGGGGTTAGGTTTTACTAGTTTGGCCAACGAGATGCCTTCAGGTTGATCTGTTTGTATTTTCCAGTTTTTTCCACAGAAAAAGGCTGAGGGTTAGTTCAATTGGTTGAGTACTCATTGCTAAAGCGCCTTTCCATTGGGGAGGTCACAATTAGTTCAATTGGTCGTATTTTCCAGTATTTTCCACAGAAAAAGGTTGAGGGTTAGTTCAATTGGTCGAGTACTCATTGCTAAAGCGCCTTTCCATTGGGGAGGTCACAATATCAATTCTTTTTCCATAGAAAAAAGCTGAGCGTTAGTTCAATTGGTCTAGTACTCATTGCTGAAGCGCATTTCCATTGGGAGGTCACAATATCAATTCTCCTTGACACCCTCAGAGTTAGGATGTGAATCTCCCCAGTTTTTTCTCCAAAAAAAACACATCTTAGTAAAAATGTTTTATTAATAATTATAATTATAATGAGATTGTCTTTTGGATTAATCACATCATGACGATGCGGTCGATGTTTCGAACAATCTAATGTGGTTCATCCTCAGGACAAAGGTGAAAATGTCAATCTTTCCAAATGTTTAAATAACAGAGATGCATCCGGGTCCAGAGTTATCCATTATGAATTGGTTGTTAGGAATTAGCTATTAGAAATTAATTACTAGGAATTGGCCGAAAAATATAAATTTATTATTAATTTTTTTATATTTTATTATACATATTAAAATAATGTAAGTCAAAACTAGAATAATTTCATATTTAAAAAAGGGGAGGGGAATTTTTGGTTAGGAAATAGCCGTTAGTAACCATTTTAGTAGAGGAATAATAATAAATTAATAATTTATTTTATTTTCGTGTTTAATACCAATCTTTTTTTTCTTTGCCATAAAATCTAATAATGTTATTAATCTTCTCAGAAAAAATCTTATTGAAAGCAACCCTCTTACCCTAGAATTTATAGTCTTCCAAACGTCCATATAGTCGGGGTTCCCCTGAGACCTATTGTTAACACAATAGGTGGGCTTACTTACCTTCTTGCTAAATTCCTGGCTCAAAAGCTCAAACCTCTTGTTGGTCGCACAAAGTCCTTTATTAAAGACTTTGCTTCCTTTGTTAAGAAGTTGAAGGATATAAGGCTTGACCCAGGGGATTTACTAGTAAGCTTTGACGTTGTCTCCCTTTATACTAAAATCCCTATTCAAGCGGCCATTGTTGTCATTAATCGAATCACTAATAATGATACGGCCGTTTTGATTGGTCTTTGCCTTAACGCCACTTTTTTAAGCTTCTAAGGTGATTTCTTTGAGCAAACTTCTGGGGTAGCGATGGGTTTTCCTCTTTCCCCTATAGTTGCCAACTTATTCATGGAAGATTTTGAGACCAAATCCTCGGCCTCTGCTCAATTCTTCTCCAGGCGATGGAATATGTTTGTTGACAATACTTGTGTCGTTTGGCCCCACAACCATGAGAAACTAGACATGTTTCTCAACCACCTTAATTCTCAATCCGAGTCCATCAAATTCACGATGGAAGTCGAGGTTAATGGGTGTCTTCTTTTCCTTGATATTCTCCTCTCTAGGATGGATGATGGTTTCGTTTCTCACCAAGTTTTCCGCAAAAAAAAAAATCACACAGAACAATATCTTCATGCTAGTTCTCATCATTTTTCGACACAAAAATTAGGAGTTCTTAACACTTTGGCTACCCATGCTCTTAGGATTTCTGATTAGAATCACTTAGAAGAGGAAAAATTGCATATTTTGAAGGTTTTTGAAAATAATGGCTATAGTACGCATCAAGGCCTCAAAGCATTTCAAAAAGCGAGTAAAGAATCCAACGTCAAACATGCTCGTGATGATCAAGTTCCCAATATGCAGTTGCACTTTATCCAAGGGACCACTAATAAGATTTCTCATATTCTTAAGAAGAATAGAGTTTCTGCTATTTTCAAGCCCCTTAATACCATTAGAAACTCCCTTAGATTTGTCAAAGACCCGGTCAACCCTAAAGACATGAAAGGGGTCTACTTTATCCCTTGTTCGTGTCGGGTTCCTTACATTGGTGAAATTGGTCATTCCATCAACCAAAGAATCCATGAACGCGCAACAGACATTAGGCATAGTCATTCTCATTCCTTTGCCTTAGTCGAGCATGCGGTGAAATCCAAACACCATGTTTGCATTCAGGATTCCCCTGTCACTGCTAAGGTTGGTCACTTTTATCATAGGAAGTTGAGAGAGGCTATTGAGATCGAGAAGCATGCAATCAATCTCAATAGGGACGATGCATGGAAATTAAGTAGGGGTTGGATTCCTGCCCTCTCCTCTTGATTTCACGTCCTTTTTTTCTTTTTGTTTTTTTAATATATATATATATATATATATATATATATATAGTTTCCTTAATTGATTTTTAAAATCATTTCAATTATTTTATACTAATTTAGTTCATGTTAATTTAAAATAAAAATAAATAAATAAAGAAATTGGTATTAAACATAAAAATAAAATAAATTATTAATTTATTATTATTCCTCTACTAAAATGGTTACTAACTGCTATAACCTAACTAAAAATTCCCCTTCCCTTTTTAAATACGAAATTATTCTAGTTTTGACTTACATTATTTATTAAAAAAAAATTATTAATAAATTAAATTATTAATAAATTTACATTTTTCGACCAATTCCTAGTAATTAATTCATAATGGCTAACTCTTGACCGGATGCATCATTGTTATTTAAACATTTGGAAAGATTGGTTTTTTCACTTGTGTCCTGAGGATGAACCAAATTTGATGGTTCGAAATATCAACCAAATCGTCATGATGTGATTAATCCAAAAGACAATCTCATTATCATTATGGATCACAAAAGTCTAAGATCTAGCAATAATTATAATTAATGATTATTTTATTTTATGTTTATTTTTACCTAGTCAATATGTTTACATGACATTACATTGCATTATAATGTCATGTAAACATTGTTGGCTTCTCATTTTGGATTTTCTGTCATATCTCATTCCTCCATTATAGATGCATTCGAATGGTGGGGTTCACAGAAAATCACTTAGCGTCCCATTCCACTTATTGTCTTCTGGTTTGTATGGAAGTGGAGAAACAAAAGGATATTTCAAAACTGCAAGGAGGATTTCGGGCATATAGTCGACAAGATTATCCCCTATTATTTATCAATCCTCCCATATATTCCACAACAAGTGAAGTCTCAGACTAGTGTTTCAGCCTCTATTCAGCATATCCTTCCACGGGCTCACTTTGCGGTGCAGCGAAAGATGGCAAATGTGCATGCGGTGTTTACATCTGCATAACAAAGGACCCTACAATATTCTATCTTTTGTAATGGTGGCTCTACATGGTCTACTCATATTCTGCTCTTTTTTGGATATTGGACCTATCCAAATATTTAGTGACTCCAAAATCATCATAGAACATGTAATCGGAAAACAATCTATAAAAAATGACAGTCTTTCTGGATGGCTGGGCAAGATATCAACATTATGGAAGCCTACACTCTATCCTATTACACATATAAATCGTTCGCAAAATGAGCTGGTAGACGAACTATCAAAGAAAGGTTTGCAGTCTCCATGTGGCATGTGGCATCTGAGCATCACTGCAGAATCCATCACACACTTTATTCAGCCATTCTCCATGCCGGGTATATAGTGTTGACTCTATTCTGGTATGTTTCATGAACCCGTACATATGATACTGTCTTATGGCCAAGTATTATGTTTTTTGTCTGAATATCTCTTTATAATAGTCTACATACTTGATCTATCAAAAAAGAAATATGTATTTTCTGAAAAGTTATGGTCAGATTTTGGGCTCCAGCCAGCGCTTCTTCAAAATGTCCATAATGTACATGTTTTTCTTATATATAATATAAATATTATATAGCGTTTTCTTTTGAAAAACATCTCTATTATACTAGGCGAGAGAGATGCGATCATTAATTTTTAATCAAATAAATCTAAACCCATCTTAATTTTTTAACCTAATTTAATAATGTAAAAGTCTCTTAAATCTTAAACTATTATTACAAAATTTATTATAAATTTAATCTATAATTTTAATAATATCACTAATTGTAATTAAACATTAAGTTTTAATAATTTGCAAAACAAACCCAAAAAAAACTCTCTTCGTGGTCTTTTATTTTTACTTTCTTGCTAGCTAAACCAAGAATCATGATCCCAAGGGTGTCAAGAGACCTATCAATAGGAAAAGTTCTTTAACAATACGGAATTAAACTAACCCTATAAAATACCAAAAAAACCTATTTAAAAAAAAGAAATATGTATAATTTGGAAGGCCTTCAATACATAGCATGATAAGGTTTTTACAAATAATATTAGAGTTGTTGCGTGAACATACTATGAATATGTTCACTTATTAATATGCATATGTTGAAAATAGAGGAGTTGTACTTTTTGAATTATAGATTGCTTGAGTTAATACATTTCTACCAAATTTTATTGATTTGAAAAAAATTGTATAAATATTTTTTTTAATGGGGAATGAAAGTATGGTAAACTCTCAGATTATTTTTTTCACATTTCATGGATGGGAAATTGAGTAAACTGTGGAGGGTGATATGATGAATATTGTTATAATGGCTCAAGTATACTTCATTTTTTTTCATATATATATAAGCTTATAAATTAAAAATAAAAAAATTAATGAAGAATAAACAAATTAATTAATTAAATTAGAAAAATAAATTAAAGATAAACAAATAAATAAGTTAAATTTTGTTTATATTATTGGTTTTGAAAGTTTTTGTTTTTTTAAATTGATTTACTTCTAACGTGGATGATTGGGAGGAGACATTTTACCTCCAATGAGATTAAGAGTGGACATTACTAAGACAAAGAACTATTTATGAATAATTTTGATTATTAAAATGCTTCTAAATCATAATTTCTTAAACCTCATGTTTATCTCACAAATCTCAAACAATTTACTAAACAAAAATAACAACAAATTAATAAATTAATAATATTATAGATTTATAATGAAAATATTACTCTTTATAAATTATTTTAAGTGACTATCTACATGGGATCAATTCCCCTAGACACCTTTAGGGTTAAGCTTTAATTACTTTGGCCAATGTTTTATTAATGATTATAATTATTGAATATTTTATTATTACTTTGCCAATGTTTTATTAATAATTATAATTATTGATTATTTTATTTTCACTCAAAGCACGAGAGAATTGAACCTATGACCTTTCAATAGAAAAAGTTCTTTAACTACAAAAGCTCAACCAATTAAGCTAACCCTCTAAGACGAAAAAAAAACTATTTACAAAATACAAATGTATACAATTTGACCTTTCAATAGAAAAAATGTTTTAACTACAAAGACTTAACAAATTAAGTCAACCCTCTAAGACGAAAAAAAGACTATTTACAAAATACAAATGTATACAATTGGGAAGCCCTCCAGTACATAGCTTGATAGTGTCTCTACAAATAATATTAGAGGTAATGCTTAGTTGCGTGAACATACTTTGAATACTTTCACTCATTAATATATGTATGTTGAAAATAAAGTTGTATTTTTTTAATTATAGATGGCTTGAGTTGATAAATTTCCACCATTTTTTTATTGATTTAAATAAAATTGTGTAAATATTTTTTTTATCGGGAATGAAAGTATGGTAAACATTCAGATTATTTCTTCACATTTCATGAATGATTAATTGGGTAAACCTTAGGTAATGATTATGAAGCCTCACCCCAAGGGAATGGAAATGAATCATATTGATTTAAATAAATTTGTGTAAATATTTTTTTATCGGGAATGAAAGTATGGTAAACATTCGGATTATTTCTTCACATTTCATGAATGGTTAATTGGGTAAACCTTAAGTAATGATTATGAAGCCTCACCCCAAGGGAATGGAAATGAGTCAAACCTGATCAATAACAACTATAAACAATATCAAAGAATTTCATGTCTCTCTCTAGACTAATTGAGTTAACCCTTGGGGCTATAAATATTTTAATGTATTTATATTCATTTGCTAAAATTAATCTTGTATTTATATCTTAAATCCAAATATTTCTCCATTATTACATAACTAAACAAAAAATTAATAAAATTGTTTAAATTAAAGAAAATCCATACTAAATCAAATTTGGCAATTATCTAACCAATCTGGATCCATCTTAACTCGGATCTACCAAGGGCCGAGAGGTATCAAATCTCTTGATATGCAAACATATTTTAGAGTAAAAAGAGATTTGATCCATCTAGGCACTTGATAGAATCTAGGTTGGTTTACTTTCCCCTTTAAATAAGCTATATTCAACATGAATTCCACGGGTTCTCAATACCATGGGCCATTTTTATTTTTATAGGGTTTTTTAAATTTTGTTATTTAATTTTTATTTTTTTAACATAATTAAAATGTTTACATTACATTTATATTTTAATTAATTTAATTTTTATTTTCATCTAATTTGACTTAGTCAAAATGTTAAACATTACATTACATCTCTACCATACTGGGATGACAAGCGTCTCAGTGCAATTATATATATATATATAATGACATAATCTAACTTATAAATGTAGATGTTTAAAATTTTGAGTTTAAGTTTTTAGGGTGTTGAATCTATTTATGCATTCAAAAATATATTTTAAATAACAAAAAAATCACAATCTTATTTAAATTATAAAAAAGTTATTTCGTCAATAATTAGACTATGCCTATAAAATAAAACTAACACTAAACAATATGAAAGAAAAAGAAAAAATTAAATTAATCGAAAATTTAGCATTTATGAATTTATCATTAATGATTTATATAACCTATAATATTTTTTTTTTAGGGGAAAATAGAGTTCGTAATTTCTATTAAGAGGTATAATAGATATTACATGCTGTAGATGCCAAGGCATATGCCATAGAGTGGTATACCACTAATCTGAAAGTTCAAAATGTCCTGATGGTGTCTCTATGGATACGATGGGACTGTATCCATTACAATAAATGAACATTACATAGCAGTTCAAAATTATGCAAAGTAAAGAGGAGAAACTCTGTCCAAGTACTAAAACAAGATAGCGACTAACAAAGCCATGCCGAATATACAATAAGAGACAAAAAGTATCAAAAAATCATATGGGGAGGATGTCCCCCTGAAGTAGGCCATCGATGTAGGGGCGGTGGTAATATCTGTGTACCCCATCCGGATTGTGTTCTTCAATCATCCAATCGCCTAGAGGCCGATCCGCCGCTTCTTTCGAGAGCCGGTCAGCAGTTGAATTTCTTTCCCCGTTCGAGCCGGTGCAGCCTCGGACGGATTTGATGTCTTCAATGCTGTCTTCAAAGCTGTCTTCGATCGGGTTCGCGGCGGTCCAGGCACAGCCGAGTCCTTACTGCGGGTAATATTTGTAGCACTGACACCCTTCTTCATGGAGGGGTTCTCCTGTAAATTCTGAGCACCTTCCTCAGTAATGTTCTCACCAACATTTTGATTCACCGTGGCCTGTTGACGGGGTCCCTTGGCCTCCTCAGAAACCACCCTTGTATTCAGAGGGCAATCTTTGAAGAGGTGCCCAACTTTGTGGCACCTCCTGCAACGGTATGGGACGCCCTCGTAATCCAGAGGTTGCTTGCGCGAAACATGATTATGGTGCAGGGTGATCTTTTCCACCAGTCCAGGCCTGATATCCATATGGACGAGAATTCGCGCCATGGTCCTAGTCCCTGACTTCTCGTATGACCTATCATGTTCTAGATAAGTGCCAAGAGTGTCACCAATTTTTTTGAATGTGTACTGATTCCAGAATTGCCATGGAAGCCCAGGGAGGCGAACCCAAATGGGTCCTTCCCCCAGTTGTTCACGATCTGGGTCGAAGAGGGGATTCCACCTCTTTAGTAAGACCGGGGCGAGCTCGATATGCCAAAATTGGGTAAGGACCCACTGTGTGTATTCGGGACGCTGAAAATGCAAGGCAAACCAGCCTTTAGTAAGTACCATAACCTCGGGGAGTTCTTTGAAGAAAGACCCCCAAATTTCATCCACCCAAAGCTTAAGACGATCTGCTGAGTAATTTCGTCCTCTGACCCGTCCAACCAGAACTTTCTTAGCGGCGTCCATAACGTCCGGGAGCGGAGCTTCAGGTCCCAAATTGATGATGTAGTCAGGATCAATGGACCGGAGGCAGCGACCTTTGTTCACCTTCTCAGAGCGTTTTCCAAAGGGGATGCTCTTAAGCAGATTGCGACACGGGTCAGAGGTACTATGTTGAGCTGAAGCAGCTGAGCGAGCGGAAAAGGCGGGGTAGTGAAACAGCCTGAATGTATCGGAGTGCAGGGTGTCGTCGAGATGTTGCCGGGGAGGTAGGATGCAGAGGGTTGGATATTTGGCAGATGAGCTTGCGGCATGAAGGATACAGAAGGAGAATGGGAGCTCGAAGGGGGCGGAGGCAGGGGAGGCTGTGGTAAACCAGGGCGTGACTGAAACGGAAGCGGGGCGTCGGAAAATGGAGAGCTAAGAAAGCAAGTGCCCAGAAGCTGTGCCGTCGCCGGGGAGAGCGGAGGGCAATCAAAGGGCGAGGCGTCCGCGGGCGAAGGAACCGGCTCTTTGCTTTTACCTGATGAAGCCAACTGTGGAAGCTGAGACTGAGCACCTGTCACAAAACCCAGCGCAACGCTTCTTGGAATCATTTGGGGCCGCCTTGAATGAGCCCATATATCCTGATGCGGCATGGGGTCCGCCTCGTAATCAACTAACTCCTCGTCACCCATGATGAACGGTCGGAAGGAGGCGGAGGGATTCGAACGGGGGTCCGCCTGCGAGATGTAAGTGGATGGCAGTGCGGCAGAGCGTTCACCGGGGGGACCGCAGAAAGTGACAAAAAAACCGCCGCGAGTTACGATGATAATGCCTCAAACATCCGACATAAAGCCCAAATCCCGAATGCTGAGCCAGTAATCCGCCATGGGAAGAAGTTCTGTAACAAACCCTAGCTAGGGTTCAACCAACCTATAATATTATTCATGTAATAAAACTTATTTAATTTAATAATAAAATTTTCAATACTATTAATTATATTATAAAAACTAATTATTTTACTTACACTCATATGAGATTAAATAATAGAATAGAAAAAAAAAATTGATATTCCATCTATAAATTGATGATGAAGGTTAAATCAATTATTATAATTTTACATAGGCATTACATTAAGTCAAAGCTATAATAAAATTTGAAACTCCTTAATCAATACAATTTGTTATAGAAATCATGTAAATATTTATAAATAATTTTCCTTTGACTCCATTATTGTGTAGAGTCACTATCTCTTGTTTTGGATTCTCAACTGTCTAAAATAGCTGAGAATTATTTGAACAGTTTTTCAACAATCTGTTATGCATAGCAATCTGCTCAACGAACCATTTTGGGTCAATGCAGGGCTTTTGTTTATGTTTTGACTCCATCATGTTCTCATATATTTGTAAAACTTCTTGCAAATTATTGGAGTCCTTAAGGGGCTTGCGTGCACCGGCTTTCTTTTGGCTATTCTCATTTCTTGCCTCAGAATTTGCTATAGATAATCTAAGCACAACAATAGTCTTTTTTTTTTTTAAATTGAATATCAACTTATCTTCGTTGATAGTGACTAGGAACACAAAATTGATAAAAGGCATGCCAAGCATTAAACTTGCAGATGGATCAAAATGCTAAATAGCAGAAATTTTAACAATACTCCCACCAACTTTCAAAGGAATGTTATCCACATAATGTGTTAACTGAACAAATCCTCCAATGGTTTCAGACACTAGAATGTTTTGGAGTGGCTTCCAGAGAGATTTAAACAAGGAGGGTCGGGCCAGATTATTAGAACCTCTAGTGTCGATGAATGCATCTACATTTATCCATTCATTACGAACTTGAACTTGGACTAGAATGTAGATGAGACTATTTGTTTTTATAATATTTTTTAATAGAGCATTCTCTTCTACTCTATTAAGTGCTAGGATTGTGAAACTAGTAGAGGCAGCGATTTTCTTTTTATATGGACAAAAAGAATTGAGTTCAAGCAATTTTTGGATTCGCTGCTTACCTATTTGCTTTAAGCTTTCAAAAACTGATGTAGCATCAGACTCATCTTTAGAAACATCTGTAGTTTCTTTCGTTTCCTCTGTTTCTTCTGTTTCACTTACATCTGTCTGATCACTATAGTGCAATTCTTCAGAAACATCACTATCTGAACAATAATTACAAATATTCATTTTTTGTACAGTGTGCTGACTAATATCTTCATCGTCTGAAGCTTCTGTTAAAATATATACATCAGAAACTTCATATTTTGAAGCAACTAAAAACCAATCACCTTGAAATTCCTTAATTTCAACACAATCTTTTAATTTCGAAGAGGAATTATTAGGACATTTGCGTGCAAAGTGGCCTTCTTGATTACAAATGAAACAACAGTTTTTGTTTCTTGGATTCTTTCTCTTTTTCATAAATTCGAATTTTCTGAAAGGCTTCTTGGGGTTAGAGACTCTTTTGGGTCTGAATTTTCCATATCTCTTTGATTTCTTCTTCTTTTTAAAGGGCGTCCAGGGCAGCATTGTTTTGTAAACCTCTGAACTAGGTGTAATATCATGTGCTTTCTTTTGCCAACATAGATATTTAACCTTTTCTGTACATCTAAAAAGAAGATCAACCCAATAGATTTGATCTATTCTTTTGTTTTGGATGTTGAGATCTTTCATGATTGGATCTCCCAGATTATTGGGAAGCTTGAACAAAAATGCAATTTTTTGAGCAATGTCATTGGAAATATTTGCCTTAAAGACCTTTGCCATGAAATCTTTACCAAATTGATCAAGATATTTTAAATCTTTTAATTCCATACGGCTTAAGTCGGTAAGGAGCTGTTTTTTCTCATCTACTGGCTCATGTATAAAAATTGAGTTTTCAATAAAAGTTCTAGAGTAGCCAATCATGCTTCCATGACTGCTCGTCTTTTTTCATCTGAGGGTCCTATCCACTAATAATATACAATTCCGGCCATTCTTTTCTCTGCTAGGACCATGATAGAAAGATTATCTAATTTTGTGGTGACCTGCATTTGATACAGAGGACCAATCCATATCCTGATTGATTCTTCAAGATTGGATGAATTATCTAAATCAAGAATATACCCACTGGAATTTGCGGCATATAAATCTTCTTCAATGCGCGGGTATTTTGAAACTTCTTTCAAGAAATGAGCTTTGTTCTGGTTATTGATAGAGGGTAAGATAAAAGAAGGAAATTTAGAGGCTGCCTAATCTAAAGTCATAATTTCTTTCTTTGAATAAAATTGTTTATCAGCTTTATAGGCCTTCTTTTTTACACTAGTCAAATTACCAGAGGGTTTGGAAGTTGACTCTTCTGCACTAGTGGCATTGAATTCTTCTTCTGTATCTTCAGCTTCTTCCTCTTTATCCCAATAGTTGGGAGTGCTCATATCAATGGTGAACTTTGGAATTTCTTTAGCCTTTTTCTTATGTTTTCTTCTCTCTTTTTTCTTTAGCATCTTTCTCAGACTGTTTCTCTTCATGGAGTAGTCTAAGATTAGCATTTATCAAATCTGATTGCCCACCCAAATCATCAAGGACATCTTCAGCGTGTGCACACTAGGGAGTCAGATAGTTTCCTATTTGATAGATCTGGTCAAGTTCATTAGGATTTTGGGAATTATGTTCAAGTAGTGGTGCACAATCAGCTCTAGTGGGTGGTTGTTTGGATTGAGAAGAAGAAGTACAAAACTTGGTCTTTGGTGGCCATTTTCCACTTTTGACATATCTACGATTTGCATACTGAAATTCTTCTACAGGGGAGAAATTATATACATATGTTCTAAACATCTTATTAATAGCAAGGAATGGTTTTTCTTCAGGAATGTACAACTGGTCTGACGGAGTAGATATAGTGGTTTCTTGTGATGGATGGTTATATACATTTCGTGAAAAGGATTTGCGACCACTAGTCAATGGTTGCTCAAATTCGGGAATGGCTGGTAAAACATGTTTTTGTGGCATAAAGATTGGTCTAGGTATTGATGATCTATCAAGCAATATTCGAACACGACCATCACTTACAGACATTCTTCTTGTTTTGTTTCTTGGAGTGTCTGTTGATGCCAAAGATTTGTACTGAATATACCAATCACTGGGAAGGGCTTCTTTTTCATAAGGGACGACTTCTACTTGAGCGTTATTGACCCCTACGGCTACACAATCTTTTAACACTGGTTGCTTTAACTTCGGATGTACAGTGTTTGTGAGTTGGAAAGATGTTTGGACTAACACAGAAAGATATTCACTATCTTCAACCATTTCTAAACCTTGGACACCAACTAATAATTTCCAGCAGTCTTTTAAATGGACATCAGACAGACTGATAGAATAGTCTGGGTAAATGGTACCATACTGACAACCTGAAGATAGATTTCCTAATATGGTTCCAATACGAGCATGGTCATAGTTCTGGTGTCGGGTATCAAAAACTTCAGATATACATGGAGTATTAAGACCATGGCGAAATAGTGGGGCTAGTCCTATCCTTATCCCTCCAAAATGCAAATAAGAAAACTTTTTTTCTTGGACATATTTTTTGAATTTTTTGATTTCATCATCAGAAAATAAACTCAAACCAACTATCTGTACAGACGGACCAAAAATATTAATCTTCAATTCAACTTCCTTAAGCCAATTTTTTCTTGATAGACTAAATAGAGATGGAACCGGATAAATTTCTTTCGAACTTAAGACTGATGGGTTCCAATTTTCAAGATCCTCTACCTTCTCATGTTCAATAGTATCACTTTCAATGGACCAAGAATTGACTTTAGAAACAATTTGTCTATCTATATTATAGAATGATCTTTAAAAATTGGCCATGACTCAAATATAAACTAGACCATGGATTGACTAAAGCAGCTTTTATCTAATCAGCGATTGTATAACAAATGCTTTTCGAAGGCTTCCTGGCTGGCTTTAGACTCTGTCTATAGTTTATAGATTTCAGTCCTGAACGGGGCTCTGATACCAATAATAATATTGACTTACATAAAAATTAATTCGGAGATTCTTTAACAACAAATCTGAAACACTGGTCTCTTTCCTCAACCAAACATGCGGGCGCACTATGACCTCTCTCCACGGGTCTTCAAACACCTTTGCCTTACAGTTCCAGGTTCTTTTGGACTACAAAAACTGTCCTCAGACAGGCGGCCCAATAGGCTTCGATATTAATTCAAAAACAAGATTACAAAGCTTGAAAGATTACAATACAAGATCAAGATCAAGAAGCACTCCGTTCGATGATCTCACTTCTTTGCCTTCCTCTTTCTTTTATAACCTCCTAGGAGAAACTATATCTATCTAAGACATGACATAAAGAGGAAATAATTGAAGGTCCTGTCGATATATTCTTTCACCGACGGTGTCTATTCAATCTTTCCAGTACAATAATTACATTAGCTACAACATGTGATCACATTATCACATTGCTAGCTAAGTCTAGATTCTTTTGTACAAAGATTCTACCAGTATCCTTTCAGACTTTGGTCAAAATCGTAATCATCATCATTATCATCAGAGGACTACTGTTGTTCAAATGCTTTTTTTCAAGACTCATGAGGAAGTTGTATTCTATCAACTTTGAGTATTCTTTGTCCCAGCTAAAATCATGTGGATCCTGTGCGTCTGGATAGTTGTCCTAAAAGGCCTGAAAAGTAGATTCCTCAACTTTACTTTTTCCTAGCATCTGCTGGTATTGTTTTGTTTTTATCTGGAGATGCTTTTGATGTTCGTCCTTGATCCTAATTTACTTTTACTTTGTGAAGATTCGTTTGTTGTGGGGTAAACATCACTTCTTGTTTTTCCCACTTGTTTAGAAATGATAAGGGACTGGTATCAATGTCTAGAAAGGAATCTTTAAAAACTTTTCGGAACGATGGAGAAGGCTGAACTGCCAACTCAATGCCAGGGTAAGACTTACTTAAAAATTAATTCGGAGATTCTTGAACAGCAAATCTGAAACACTGGTCTCTTTCCTCAACCGAACATGCGCGCGCACTATGACCTCTCTTATTTTTTTTATATAATATTAAATAATTAATGGATAGCAGGAAGGAGAGGATTGTTGTATGAGCTTTAGTAAACTTGAGTCATGATGTATTTATGAGCTAGGACACATGACAAATAACTTAATTATTTTGGGGGATTCTTTATTCTTTATCTAGCATTTAGTGTAAAGCTCATCTTTGGAGGACGAAATGTTAGGAAGATTGTAGAAGGCATCTTATTCATAGAATATTATCATGTCCTTGAGGACTTGAAAAAACTAGAGGATAATTGTGCCAATGAAGGTTGCAAGCTAAGTTTGGGGAAGTTAAGCATAATGGTCTTCATATACCTATTAGCATTCTTTAATCGAGATGAGTATTGGAGGTTTTTTTTTGTAAAGCTTGGCAGGACCATCCATTTTCTATTATATATAAGGCAAATTTACACCACACAGTTTTATCTGGTGGCCTCAACTCGCCCCGAGGGGAAACTGAGTCTGTTGGCCACCGGTCAACATTATACGCCATCCAAAAACAAAATTGCTTCAGTCTTTCTAGCAAGGCTAGGTAAGTCTCAATCTCATGTCCAAATATTATATAACTATAACAACTCACATAAACAACAAAAAATTTAAAAGCTACCTCCATAAACAAAAACTAAGCATAATGAAGCCAATCTTGCTTGACATTCTGCTCCTTAGAGTCTAGGCTACAGGGGCAAGATCTTCAGCAGTTTCCTTTGGCATTCCATACAACTCCACGATGCAAGGGATGTGATGGTCAATACGATCCATCCGGATGTCCTGTTTGTGCCACTGAAATAGGATTTTCTCCATGTCTTTTTACAATTGGGCAGACCCTGTAATGTGACTGCCATCCCCACATAAATTTGTTACATCGATTTCCCAAGCAGAATTTTCATCAAGAAGTACAAGTACAGGGTGTGTTTGAATTGTGTAATTCTACCTCGTGTATTCCCTGGGTCAAGAACCATCATCCTCCAGTCTTCTATCTCCTCATCTGGTTCCCTTTCCTGTTTTATCTCAGCTTCCCAGTCATCAATCAACTTATGGATACCTTCATTTGTTTCATCCCTGTAAGCCGCAGCTACCTCTGCTATGAGGTGCTCAACAGGCTTGCGGCCCCTGCGGCCTTCCATCATGCTCGGTCTCTTGGCTGCTCGGGGGGTCGGGCCCCTACTGCCACAACCATGCCCTCTTTTTGCTGGAGCCATGCCCTGTTCCTTGATTCCCTGTAGACAGTCAAACACTATTAGATTCATCATTCCATTCGCATCATCCCGACGCGACTGCTCATGCCTTGCTTCTCTGCCCTGCTTGGCCTGCGGCGGGTTAAGGTATCCCTGTGCCCACAAGTGGCCAGGGGAATTGGGTTTCAAGCGCAGCTCCCCAAGCACTTCACCGTGCCCCTCCCCCTTGCCATGGTGTAGTTGCTTGTCATCCCCCTGCAGCTGGAGCCAGGCCTTCAGGCCCATTTGGAGCCTAGCTTTGCAATTGTTGTCATACCCGCATGCCACTCCCTCAGCCAGCAGTTGCCTACCAAGGTTGTGCTTGCCCCTCTGTCCCTTATGCCACCCGGGGTCCCTAACTGCGCCCTTGCTACCATGCATATGCAAATGCCAGGGTTTTCTCAACGAATTGCTGACATTGCTAATGTCCTGAACCCCTTTCCGCGGCTCTTTCTTACCTCTCCCAGCACCACTCGGCCCCCCAGACATGACATGCCCATTATCCCCGATACCCCCGGTCTGAGCAAACAGGTAGGGGCCTGTATCTCGGCTCGACCCAGTATTATCCATGTTGTGGCCAAGACTTTGGCTTAAAAGCAATATAAATAAAACGTAGAGTCAGGCCATGGCCCTCCCTTTCCTCCCCTTGTTTCTCCCTGACAGTGCTAAGCCCCATTGGGATGGCCTCTTGCCTCTCCCTTCCCCCCAGCGGAACCCCCACCAGCGCATGTAATTGCCGCAGGAACCCAACCAGAGCATATAAATTATACAAGAGCGAGACCGGACTACATACCAAAGAGTCGTCGCTAACCCGCAAACAAGGTTCCTCTGCCTCTCTTCCGCTTTGAACTGCCTTCCTTCTCCACTATGAATTTCTCCTGCCCGGCACGTCGAATGTCATTCCCATCTCCACCACCCTTCCTTATTCCTCCCTCTGCCACCTTGCCAACCCACTGCCCATGCATTCATGGCTAAGGACACCGCACCCCCTGCCTTGAGCATGTGGGGGGCGGCGGTAATTATCGCCCTAGTACTAACCATGTCACCTCAAGGCCTGTTGCCTCTAACACCCTCTCTCGTCCCGATCGAGAGGAGTATTGGAGGTTTTGTTCTCTCTAAGATTTGTAATTAATCAATTAACTATGATGTATAATTTTTTTCCTTTTGGAAGGTCAATTTGGTAAAGTTTACACCTATAAAACCCCTACTTTTGCATATATATGTTACGGTCTAGGCACAAACTTGCATCTTAATACAAAATTATGGTTTCTATTAAAATTAATAATAATAACATCAAATAACTAAAAAAATATATTTAATAACATCAAATAACTAAAAAAATATATTTAATAACATCAAATAACTAAAAAAAAATTTAAAATTAAATTAATTAATTAATGATTAACAATATGTCAATTACCAACCCACAACCCACAGGAGTAGCTCAAATTGCATCTTCCTGTTACCAAGTATCATGTAGACAACGAGATTTAATATTCAAATGCTAACAAATCAAACCAAAAAATATATATAAACTCGTCAAAATATATCAAATATATTTTAATAATTATAAACCAATTAATCAAATTTATAAACATTTCCCTAATGTACATAAATTTATGATTAAACCAATGCTTACATTTTAATACAATAAACAATTAAATCATTAAGTACTAGAACAAAGGCTCATAAATTTATCTTTAAACCACTTCTTACATTTTAATATAATAAACTATTAAATCATTAACTACATTTTCATAGAGTAGTTTAAGTGGCAGAAAAAAGGTTCATTTCAAAAGGGAAATTATTACCAGACAAGAGGATTTTCAAAGAATACATGATAAGCCAGGGATCCACTCTTTTCTTGGTTTTGGGATTGGTGGAGGAGCAAGTTCTAGTCCATCATTTTCCTACCAAGAAGGTCTTATTTGTTGGGACTTTTCCTAGGTTTTACATAGTGGAAAAGTTGAAGAAATATCGACACCTAGAGATTAAGAATTCACAAGTACACAATATGTTTTCATTTTTCACAAACCGTTTGTTATTTGCAGATATAATGGTTTTTAGCCTGAATCTAAAGACCCTTACAAGTAGATCTACACAAAACTAGACCACAAAGTGTGACATCTGCTTATGCTCGAAAAAATATCTCATAGTACACCCCTTCTCAAAAGAAGAATATCAGATGGAAGAAGAATTGTGGTTCTCAGGAAGACCTGGGTTATTCACTACTTCCTGGTTTCCAAAATTTGATTCATCAACCATGGAAGTAACAAAAATGTTTGGGGTTCATATGCCAAACCTTCCACTCCCCTTTTGGCATCATTGTACACTTGAAGACATTGGAAACACACTAGAAACATTAAAAACAGACAACAAGAGAATAACAATTGAGATTTTCACATACGTCCGCATTTGTGTGGAAATTGACCTCAACAAGGGGCTCGCAGATTGCATACATTTGAGAAATGGCCATCTCGAGTGGACACAGAGACTTAATTATGAAAAGACAACTTTTAAATGTATATGTAACCGGACACAACATTTACAAGAGAACTTCCTTAATTATGAAAAGACAACTTTCAAATGTATATGTAACAAGACACAACATTTACAAGAGAACTTCTCGGTCGCTAAAAAACCAACAAATAAGAGGAAAAGGTAGTGGGTCAAATCAAAGAACTGGCAAAATCCTACGAACACCCTCCTTTAGATAATGAAGAAAAGGAGTATTAGAAGGACCCACCACCCATCAAAGAAAATGGGAAATAACTATAAAAGGTACAGAGATTGAGTAGATCTCAATCAAAACACAAAGATGACAATCACACCAAATCTTGCAGTCACCAAAGAAAAACAAGGAAAACATTACCAAAACTAAGAGATCTCATGTATCATAGAGTTCAAAATAAAAAAATGAGCTCACTCTTACAACAAATGTGGGGAATATAGCTTTGGCTATTATTCAACCTGCCTCTAGCGTTTTGAGGGAGGTCAAAAAAAGAAAGGGACGAAAGGAAAAATTGATGAATTCTACAACCATTCACGTAACGCCCTGGCGATTTGGGCAGAGGCGCGCCTTCACCCGACGGGCGACCCGGGTGGGCGACCCGTGCACGACGGGCGGGTGACCCGGGTGGGCGACCCGCGGGCGACCCGTGCACGACGAGCGGGCGCCCCGGGCGCCGCGACCCGTGCACGGCGAGCGATGACAGGTTTGGCGAGCTGCGACATTCGGCGAACGAAGGGCGAGCTGCAAACGAGCTGCAGCAGGTTTGAACGCGGGTGCAGCTACCCGAACCGGCGGACAGTTTACGGTTGAGGCTCGGGCGAGCCGAAACGGCGAGACGACCCAAGGGCGACCCATGGGCGGCCCACGCCCGATGGGCAGACCACCGAACAGCGACATGGCAAACAACACGGCATGGTCGCGAGTTGGTTCAACACGGGCGTGGCACGGTTGGGCGCGTAGATGTGGGCGAAGGGAGGGCGACCCGGGCGGGCGCCCCTCCATACGGCGGACGGGCAGAACGCGACCGCAACCGGACGTGCGACAGCAAACGACAGTGCGACGAAGGGTGGACAGATGCGACGTTCCTACGAGCCGGCTGCGACGTTTTGGGAGCACTTACGAAACACTTAAGAAATAATGCGATGGAGTGAAGACTTTATAAGGGCGTAGGGAGGCCTTGCCCTTAGGCAAGGGCCGACCTGCCCATAAGTAAAGAAGGGGCTCCAACGTATGTATTTTGGGGGTCGGCCTAAAGAGCTGACACCCCTTCATCATAGAGTTGAGATGGCTATATATTCAAGGCGCAGAAGGCTCATTTGACAACAAGCACTTCGCTCTCCTCTTGGTGATCGATCTAGAGATAAAGAGGACGCAGAGAAGTGCGCATCTCTCATGCGCATAAGAGAATAAGTGCGCAGTTCTACCGGGGATTGGTTTGAGGACGACGGTTCACGGTGAAGGACGATTTGGTGCAGAATTGATTTGGTAGAGTTTTGGAGGCTCGGGTGAGCTCGCTCCTACCAAAGGTAATTGGTATCGAATTGTAAAAGGCTCTCTTGCCTCGTTGTAAATCTCTAAGTGTTGGCCGTGGACTTGCCCGGCACACTTGTGATTGTATTATTGAAAAGAGATTCATAATATATATTTGGGCGAACTCGTTCGGGAGTTGCCCCTCCCATTATCATTGTGTGCAATTGTTATGTGCTCGGTTTTACATTGCATATTGGTTATGATTGTATATGAAGATTAATGCCTTGTCTTAATTAAAGAAGATGAATTAAGCATATTAATGTGTAAGGCGTAGTCTATATGTACAAGTATTACGAAAAGAAAGTACATGGTAGTGCCGCACCCCGCCAGATAACGGTTGGAAGACTACCGTAGACTTGGGGGCGTGACAGGTGGTATCAGAGCTCGGTCTAGAGCTGGTGAGCAGGGTTGCTCACACACTTGGAAGTTGGCAGTTGACAAGGTTCTTGCAGGTGACTTGGAGAAGCCGATGAATGGTCGAAACTAGGTCACAAAAGAAGATGGCCGCTAACTCTCAAGCTGGGTCTAGCCATACAATGAAGGACCCCGTGAAGGATCCTCATCTTGAGTTCATGGGAAAGGTGATTGAAAGAATGGAGACTTTGGAGTCTTCTTGGAACCAAGATGTGGACTCGCTTACTAAGGAACGAGAAGCCATCTCGAAGGTTAGAGAAGAACTTGGAGAACTCCGTACACAGCATGAGGAGCTCAAGACACAATATGAATACACAGATCTTTTGTGTACACAATTGGAAGGAAGGGTCAAGGAAGTTGAAGAATCAAGAGATCAGGGTCTTGCAGAGATCACGAACTTGAGAGGAACTCTTGACAAGGTAAATAAAAGTCTTGATCAAGCCAAGGACGAGATTGCGGTATTGAAGAGAGCCATGAGGTATAACTCAGGTGGAGGAGTACCTCATGTAAAGGTCAAGGAGCCGGAATCTTATGACGGTACAAGGAGTGCAAAGACTCTTGGTAACTTCTTGTGGGACATGGAGCAGTACTTGGAACGGTTAAGTCTGCCTGATGGGGAGACACAAGTCAAGGTAGCCGCTCAATTCCTGACAAATGATGCCAAGATGTGGTGGCGAAGGAGGGTGGATCAGATTATCAATGGAAATGCTGATGACATCACTTCGTGGGACGACATGAAGAAAGCTTTGCAGACCCATTTCAGTCCTCAGGATGAAACATGGGAAGCAAGGACGAAGATCAAGTTCATCAAACAAACCGGAAGCCTACAAGCATATCAGCGAGAGTTTTCAAGTGCAGCTCTGGAACTTCCCGATATGGCGGAAAGAGACAAGGTGTTCAACTTTATTATTGGGTTGAAGCCTTGGGCACGCAATGAGGTGAAGAGGCAGAAAATTAGAACACTTGAGGAAGCTTTTGCTGCGGTTGACAGGTTGGTGGACCACTATGATGAGACTTCTAATGAGAAAAAGAAGTCCGACAAACCAAAAGATAAGAAGAAGGAGGATACTCCGAAATCAGATGATGGTGCAAAGATGAAGAAACCTTTGAAGTGTTGGTTATGTGAAGGACCACACACGGTGAAGAATTGCCCATCTAAACCAAAGTTGACCACTGTTACACAACCTGCCGAGGAGGATGACAATGCTTCTGTGGGGATGATGCAGATACTTGGTGCAACTGCTACTACGGAAGTGGCTTCTAGAAGGGATCCGGAAAGAAACAGGTTGGAGTATGTTCAGATGAAGATTGGTGGGGCCGATGTACTCACTATGGTTGATAGTGGGGCTTCACATAACTTCATGAGTGAAGACACCGCAAGGAGACTTGGGCTAAAATTTGTACCTGTGAAGGCACAAATGAAGACGGTGAATTCTCCTCCTATGGCAATCCTTGGTATGGCCGAAAAGGTGGACACCACACTTGGTGGATGGACCGGAAAGGTGGACTTCACCATAGTGCGGATTGATGACTATGAGGCAGTATTGGGAATGGAGTTCATGAAACAATTTGAAGCTATGGTTGTGCCACATTTGAGGAAACTTTTCATTTATGATGGAAGGGAAGATGTGCCCATTGGTGTTCCAACCATTGGTGTAACAAAACCCGATCATAAGTTAGGAGGAATGCAGATGGAGGACAAGGTAAAGGTAGACAAGCGGTTGTCTACGATGGAGGCAAAGATTGCAGAACAATCTGTGGTCATCCGATCACTTTCAGATAGCATCTTGGACTTATCAAGAAGGCTAGAGTTGGTGGAGGACGATGATGACGATGATGAGCTATATGTGAGGCCGAATATCCAGAAGGAAGATCGGGAAGCATATCTACAAAGGATGGAGGTTGAGGATCCGGATAGATGGATCGAGCTGATTAGTGAAGGAGAGCCTCCAGGCTCTTCTCGCTCCACATCTTCTTAGATGACATAGAAGATGGGGCTCATTGTTAAGCTGCTCATGGCAGTGAGCCCTCAAACTTGGTTGAGCAGGTAGGGTGATCACAACGTGCTGCAGAAAGATGGGGTTCCCATGGACCTGAGCATGGGATCGTAGAGATGAGTGTTGACACATGGCTAGGATGTGTAACACTTGGTATACATGGGCAGTTGGCACATGGAGATGACTTGGTGGAGACGGGACCTTATATATGTTGCAGAGGTGTTGCCTTATATGGAGGAGTCTACATCATGGTCGATATTAGTCTTGGTGGAAGAGTCACTAAGATGGTATGTTGTCGGGACGACAACGTCTTCAGGTGGAGGAGAGTGTAACGCCCTGGCGATTTGGGCAGAGGCGCGCCTTCACCCGACGGGCGACCCGGGTGGGCGACCCGTGGGCGACGGGCGGGTGACCCGGGTGGGCGACCCGTGCACGACGGGCGGGCGCCCCGGGCGCCGCGACCCGTGCACGGCGAGCGATGACAGGTTTGGCGAGCTGCGACATTCGGCGAACGAAGGGCGAGCTGCGGACGAGCTGCAGCAGGTTTGAACGCGGGTGCAGCTACCCGAACCGGCGGACAGTTTACGGTTGAGGCTCGGGCGAGCCGAAACGGCGAGACGACCCAAGGGCGACCCGCGCCCGACGGGCGGGCGACCCATGGGCGGCCCACGCCCGATGGGCAGACCACCGAACAGCGACATGGCAAACAGCACGGCATGGGCGCGAGTTGGTTCAACACGGGCGTGGCACGGTTGGGCGCGTAGATGTGGGCGAAGGGAGGGCGACCCGGGCGGGCGCCCCTCCATACGGCGGACGGGCAGAACGCGACCACAACCGGACGTGCGACAGCAAACGACAGTGCGACGAAGGGCGGACAGGTGCGACGTTCCTACGAGCCGGCTGCGACGTTTTGGGAGCACTTACGAAACACTTAAGAAATAATGCGATGGAGTGCAGACTTTATAAGGGCGTAGGGAGGCCTTGCCCTTAGGCAAGGGCCGACCTGCCCATAAGTAAAGAAGGGGCTCCAACGTATGTATTTTGGGGGTCGGCCTAAAGAGCTGACACCCCTTCATCATAGAGTTGAGATGGCTATATATTCAAGGTGCAGAAGGCTCATTTGACAACAAGCACTTCGCTCTCCTCTTGGTCATCGATCTAGAGATAAAGAGGACGTAGAGAAGTGCGCATCTCTCATGCGCATAAGAGAATAAGTGCGCAGTTCTACCGGGGATTGGTTTGAGGACGACGGTTCACGGTGGAGGACGATTTGGTGCAGAATTGATTTGGTAGAGTTTTGGAGGCTCGAGTGAGCTCGCTCTTACCAAAGGTAATTGGTATCGAATTGTAAAAGGCTCTCTTGCCTCGTTGTAAAGCTCTAAGTGTTGGCCGTGGACTTGCCCGGCACACTTGTGATTGTATTATTGAAAAGAGATTCATAATATATATTTGGGCGAACTCGTTCGGGAGTTGCCCCTCCCATTATCATTGTGTGCAATTGTTATGTGCTCGGTTTTACATTGCATATTGGTTATGATTGTATATGAAGATTAATGCCTTGTCTTAATTAAAGAAGATGAATTAAGCATATTAATGTGTAAGGCGTAGTCTATATGTACAAGTATTACGAAAAGAAAGTACATGGTAGTGCCGCACCCCGCCAGATAACGGTTGGAAGACTACCGTAGACTTGGGGGCGTGACAATTCAGGTCATTAAGCATTCTTATTAGGTTTTTTTTTTCTTTTCTGCTCAGCGATGAGGGCTTAATGCCATTATTGTATTGGATCATTGCGATCTCTATATCGAATACATGCTAGTCATGTATATACAAAATGTAATTTTATTTTAATCTGGTAATAAAAATTACATTTTTTTCCGAGGAAAGGAGAAAAGAAGTCTGTACAAATTCACTTTGAAAATATAATTTTTTTTTTTTTTTGCATCTTTTGGCAAAATCCATTTGAAATTTTTAGAAATTTAAATTATAGCAATCAAACTATACAATTTTAAGTGCCTAGGGGTTTTGAGTATAATGAATCTATTCTAACTTCAAAATTTAAATTAGATTTTAGAACACTTCTGTATCAAAATTTTGCAAAATAAAAAATATCTAATTCTAATAAAAAAAATTATTGTTTAGAGAAAATTATCACCTTATTAGACAAGGTCATTTTAACCACTAAAATAATCAAATTTTTGTGTCATACAAATATATTTAATCCATCGTTAACATTATAAACAAACTTATTTAAACAATTATAAACAAACATATTTAATCAATAAACATTATAAACAAACTTATTTAATCAATTATAAACATTTCCAATTTTCATGAACATTTCAGGAAAACAGTTAGATAAACAACTAAAGCTCATCAAAAAAATATTAAATATTTTTAAATTTTCATGTACATTTCCATTCTTATACACGTACCTCTCGATTATATTTCTCAAACCTCTGATACTGCTGGATTGTTATCATCACTGTTACGGAAGAACTCTACTTCCACTTCTCAAATTTCTGTTACTGCTGCATTGTCTTCATAATTATCACTGAATAACTCTGCTTCCACATTACAGCTCAAACTTCTGTTAGTGCTACATTGTTATCATAATTATCACTGGAGAACTATACTTCCACTTTATTTCTGAAACTAATTCTGTTGGGCATTTTTCTTAAACTTTTTAAACTTCTATTGAACGAAAACCCTGTTGGACATTTTTCTGAAACTTCTATTGCACTCTTTTCCGAATTGTGGCCTCGGGGAGGATCTGAACCTCTTCTCAAAGTTCAAGTGAAAATCGTGTTGGACTGTTATAAAAAATGCGGCCCAAAAGAGCATCAGTTTGTTAAGGCTCACTCCCTAGTTTATTACCTGACCATCACACTCATTATATACATTCTCACACATTATGACTTTCTGAGCTATAGGCTTTCTAAAGCATTATTCATTTGGAACATTATCAAGGTTAAAGCCATTTTTCATTTTATGGCCGCAAGCATCTTTTTTAATGTTAATGAGATCCGGTATTAATGGAAGAGGGGGAACGGTATTTACTGTCACACAGCTGAGGCTGCCTAGTGCATCAAAATTTATGCCCCCAGTTTGTGATATTTAATCCAAATTTTATATCCCCAATTTTTTAAGTAAGTTTGATGGCATACCTGCAAACATTATTCTTATTAATATTTAAATCGAGTAGATTTAAGTTGTTAAATGAAAATTTGAAAAAAAAAAATTAGGCATTAAAAATATATTTGAAATAATAAAACTAAAAACAATGATTTTTAAAAAAATAAATAAAAAATTACTAAAATTGTATCATCATATTATTTTAAATAATAATAATCAGACTTTCCGACACAAAACAACATATTGGCAAACAACTTGTGATATAAAAAATATCCTGTCAAACAATCTGTGATATCTAAAACATAATGGCAAATAACTTATCATATAAAGAACTTCCTGTCAAACAACCTAAAGTGTATTTTTGAAGTGCAACCATTAAACAGAGAAATGGAAATGACATAAAAGCCTAAAAGTGTTTTTAAGACCCCGCTCATTCAACGCCGAAAGAAGAGTCTGTTTTATCATTAGAATTAACAGGCAACTGCCTTGCCTTGCCAAACGGTTTATGAGAACAACGAAAACAAAAGGTGAACTTGTTAGAATTACATAAACGGTGAGCAACATATTTTAAAAATTCAGGTAGGATGACAACAACAGCTACAAAAAATGAAAACAAAACATGCAGGTGGGGTGACAGCAACAGCTGCAATTTTTTTACTTTTAAATCTATTTCAAACGCCAAAATTTTACATGCTTCCAGTTGAACACAATTTTTTATTTGCAAATAGATTTCATCAGAAATTGATTCTAAACACCAAAATTTTTAATTGTAAATCTATTCCAAACACCAAAATCCCAGATATCAAAACTACCTATAAGACTTGTTTTTATTACTCATATGTCTTATTTACAAAATAACTCCAACTTCTGAAATTTTAATAATTAAAATAAATTTACAAATAATCTCACCCATATTATCATCTCTACTATATACCTAAAAAGGTCAAAATCTTGGACAAAGATTTTGAGTAACATATCTTGCTAAATCAGGAACAGGCGACAAAAAGTTACAGGAAACAGGAAGAATATTTTTATGAAAAAGTGATGATGTTGTTGGAATATCTAATTCCTACTTATCTCTAGTGGTGTGATTTTCACTAAGTAAAGGAATGTGTTCCTAGTAGTTAAGATCCATTTCCTAGTTTAGTGTGTAGTTGAGAAATTTCCTCAACCAACAACAGATTGTGTGGCTAAAATAGTGTCTCTATCTTGAAACAACATTCTTGTATACATGTAATTGCATTTGATTAATAAAATGAATCTGGATTCTCAGTTTTAAATTGGTATCAGAGCACTGAGAGCCTGGCCCCTCGTGGGCTTGGCCCATCCTCGGCGAGGGAAATAAAGCGCTTAGTTTGCCAATCCATTTTTTTGTTTGTCCATCATTTTTTTTTTCGATTTGTTTAAATGCAAGTCATTGAAATCGTTGAGCGTGGAGAGCAGTTGCAGCGTGGTGAGCAGCTGAAGGAGAATGGCCGGTTGTGCTAGTAACCTATGCTCCATGCTGATGAGGTGCGAAGTGTGCGCAACAAGTGAATTAGTGTTGTGTGCAGCCA
The DNA here is from genome assembly GCA_031772625.1 of Pinus tabuliformis. Classification (NCBI taxonomy): domain Eukaryota; kingdom Viridiplantae; phylum Streptophyta; class Pinopsida; order Pinales; family Pinaceae; genus Pinus; species Pinus tabuliformis. The sequence continues at coordinate 813,841,714 of CM062820.1, forward strand.
GTGGTTCAGGCAGCCATAAACCAGCCATCCAATTTGTACTAGGTTTTTAAGTGAACGGGAACCAGCGGAGTAACCTGGGCCACCCAGATGTGAACTACCAATCCTCCTCTCAAGGAGCAAGTAGAGGGTGCGAGCTAAAGCAGTAAGTTGTCTAAGCATTAATTGTATGTTCCTGGTTCATGGAATGCATAACACCAGCGAGAAGAGGAGGTCCAACACGCCTGCCATATCACAGTGTATTTACAATCCTTCAAATATGCCGCAGAAACGAATTACTTGCTCAGAACTCAGCCACAGAAATTGGAAGTAGGTGCCAAAAGCCCTGAAAACCGTTTTTCACGCCAATAGAAGATCGCTTCCTGCTGCTGCTCACCTTCAGTACGGCTTTGAGGGTGGGTTTCTGCAATAGCTTCATGTGCAATCAGGTCGAAAGGAACCCGTTGTACAACATCTGCATTTGCAATTTGTTAGTTTTCTTTATTTGGAAGACTCTGACAACGTTAAAACAATGATAGTTGATATATTAAAGTATGTTAAGATGGCACGCCCTGTTGGCGTCTTGGGTTCACGACCTCGCGCGTTCAGGGCTGCCCAGTAATTTTTGGATGCATTCTGATTTGCTGTTATGAGTACTGAATATGTCTCCCCTGAGTTGGTGTTGAGATCTGCTAAGATCTGCTACTGCGTGGCCCTGCCATGGCCGACTAGGAGAGCAGGGGCAGAACAAGGGCAGCGTGACGCACTGACTGTTTCCAGATCCAGTGTGCCTTGCTACTACAAATTCAACTTCACATAGTTGTAGTTTTGGGAAGGTAAAGGTAAAAAACTCCAATGTAACAGTATTTATAAATGTTTTGGAATTCAACTTCACATAGTTGTAGTTTTGGGAAGGTAAAGGTAAAAAACTCCAATGTAACAGTATTTATAAATGTTTTGGAATTAAAAGCATTGAGCTTATTTAATTTAATGGATTGGTATTGTTAGAACGAGCTACTCTAACCAATCATACAAGTAAATGCAAGACAATTAAATGAGAAAGAAATAACAGACGACAAGTACAAAAAATATTGATCTTGTGCAATATTGACACTGGAAATTTAATGATAACGGACAAGAGGTTAAAGTTTATGGGAGTTTGTGTGAGTTTCTGGAATAGACTCTATTATGTTGTAATATGAATCACAGTCATAATGTACACAAGTCTAGGATGTTTTGTAAACCATGTACTTGGTAACTCCAAAGTTGGAGTATGTTGTAAGCTGTGTAAGGCATATGTATCCCGATATAGTTCATGGTAATCTATAAACCACTAACATTGAAAGCCCTTGGTGGCATGGTTGAGGGTGATCCGTTAAAACCTAGAACATGGTTACGGGTAATCTGACAAAACCCGGGCTAACAAAGGGGATTTACAGGTGTGCAGCAATAATGGTTGACAGAGCCATGTATGTGAAAGACATCCTACAAAACTGAACGAAGGGGATTTACAGGTGTGCAGCAATAATGGTTGACAAAACCATGTATGTGAAAGACATCCTACAAAACTGACCGGCTGTTGGCACCCATGCATTCCAATAGATGGTTGTTCCTTTATATGGACATCAACATATTTTTTTTTGTATATTTGACCACAAATAGATTTGGCAGATTGATATAGAGATTGATATGGAGACAAGTACTCATTAAGGGGGAGTGTTGAAATATTTAATTCCTACTTGTCTCTAGTTGTGATACTTGTCTCTAGTTGTGATTCTCACTAAGTAAAAGAGTATGTTCCTAGTTAGGATCCATTTCCTAATTTGGTGTGGGGTTGAGAGATTACCTCAACCAACAAATTATGTGTCTCTATCTTAAAACAACATGTGTGTTTAAAATAGTCTCTATCTTAAGACAACATTCTTGTTATATATAATTGCATTTAATTAATAAAATGATTCTGGATTCTCAGTTTTTAAGTGATGCGCATGAAAACCATCGGTTCGTAAGTGGCAGGGCACCGTTCATAACAGTGCCATTGTGTTATATCAAATTTTGGCTACAGCCAATTACAGATAGGAAATTTAACACTTCGAAGAGAAACAAACAGTTTGACAAAAATACGCAATATAGTTTTAACTCGTGTATTAAGTATATCGTCAGTATAATAACGTACAGAAAAGGCTAGCCAATGATTTTAATCATATTCCAATTTTTAAGACTTGGGCAAAGCGATGATATTAGACATTGATGTATGAGATTTTGTTAATAAAATTCGTTTTATCAAAACCACCAATTGATGTATGAAATCAGTTCATTTATTTATATAAAATCTGGTTATAGATATCAAATAGGTTAACCAAAATTTTTGAATTGATATCAAAATGAGATCTTGTTATAGACATACGAAATTGATATATGAGATTCTGTAACACAAAATTATGTATGAATGAGATAGCTTATGTACAGCAACTTACTTATTATGGACACCAATTTAATTGATGTAAGAGATTCTGTCAAAAAAAAAAAAGCATCAATTTAATGTATAAATGAGATCGCTTATTAATAAAGTTAATATTTTCGACTCATATTTTCATTCATATTTGCATTTTTCTTTTTCTTTTTCTTTAGACAATTTGATCAGACCCCACAACTATTTTCATGATATTTCTTTTTACTTTGGACAATTTTATCAGACCCCACAACTACCCTTCAGTAAATTGAGCAAAAAGAACTATAAAATTTGTGTGGGGCATATAACGAGGCAACAAAATAGAAACACAATACAGACATGATCGGAAATGGCCCAATTCCCAACAACCAACCCGCTACACTTTTTGTTCGAGCTAAAGCTGACATGAAACTACAAAAGTGACCAGGAAATATCAATTTCACATTGCTGAAATTTTCCCACCGATTGAATAAATGTTATATAAATATGTTCGTAAGGTGACTGAGCATCTGAATTTTGAACTACCAAACGAAAATATAAGGGACTTTTTCCGATAAAACCTAAAGAGCGCTGGGAAAAAAATTCAGTCGAATGAAACGTAACATCAGGATGACTAGTCATTGCATATATTACTCACCATGTAGTCTAATCACCACAACAACCTCTAAGAATATCAAAAACCCTTTGCAGGAAAGGTAAGATGCCCATAAGAAACGATCGATTTCAATGTTGCACAGGACAATAAGATTTTCACAGATGCCTAGCAGATAACATTATTTGTGAATACAAATTTTCAAGAAAGCTGATTAGGGCACTTAGATGTCAAGATCGCCATCGATGAAAATTTCGGTTGCATCATCAAATACAAAAATCCGAGAAAATAACCTAATCGGTCGCCCATCCCTTGAATCCATCTTCTCAGAATTAAAGCGAAAATCAAATCCAAAGTCCTAATACCTACTTAAACGAAAATCGACTCCAAACTTTGAAAGAACCAAAAACCCAAGTGGCAACAGGACCGCCAAGGCGCTCAGACTAAGCTTAGGCTTTAAGTTCAAACTCATGCTCTTGCTTAAATCAGTGGTTGCCGCAGTTGAAGAAGACCCTGAAGATCCTAATAAGAGAAAACAATAAAAACAGAATCACTGAGAACCTGCAACCAAATTAGCCCAAACCTTCTACAGTGTAATTAACAAAATTCAATTCACAATGCTCTACAAATATTCATCTTACCATCAGAGGAATGCGGCGCAGGGGAGGTCTTATTGGCAGCTTCAAAAACTTTGGCATCAGGTGAATTTGGGGCAATATTGAGAAGCGCTGCCAATAAAAAGAGACTGAGAATAGAAAAAGTGGTTGAATTCAGAAGCCAGGGATTTTTAAGAAGCAAAGGTACCTGGACACTCAGAGATATTTGCATTCACTTTGCAGGCAGCAGGTAACCCCAAGGCAAGGGTCTGATTAATAGATACACCAAGTGAAGGGCTAGTACTATCCTTCACCAAAATACACAAACACTTGGGCGCAGTCTGGTATACAGTCTTCAGATTAGTGCAACAGTCTGTGCTGGGGCTTTTCTGGTTGCCCTGTACATAAGCAAAACAATTAGTCAAACTAGTAAGCTTATCTGTGCACGCCTTCTGGTCGCCCTGCAAATCTGCCAGAGCAGATCCCACCAAGGACGCGGCCAAAAAAACCCAAAAACCAGTCAAGCATAATGTCTTAGCCATCTCTGAATTACAGTGCAGATTTCAAAACCTCTCCCAACTCCAGAATCAATCCGTGTCAATTTGCAGACTTCAAAACCACTCTAACTCTGGAATCAATCCCTCGTTCTAGGTAACCAGCAAGGTGGGTAGATGGAAATATATACACAAGGATCTGTGGTATAGGAATCCGTGGCAGGTAGGAGGTTGGAGAGCAATTTAATTTGTTAGGCATAGGAAGTCTCCTACATTAATCCCCCACCGATTTCATTAATTTGTTCAGAAAGGAGCAGTTGGAGCATTTATTTTGGGACTCACTGGCTGCCCTGTCTTGCTATTTTTATGGTGCCAACGGTGTAAAGCATTAAGTGCGTTCCTTTTGTTTTCAACACAACGGACTAGAGATTCGACCCCAAGTTTTGGAAATTAGACAGCACACCACAGGTCTTGGCCTCCTTTTATTGGCTTTTGTTTTCCAGAATTCAAGCCTCATCTTCTTGGCACTCCTCTCCATGAGAAAGACAAACAGTGATCTCATCCCAACACCACTCTTACCTTCCTTAACAAGCCCTTTTAAGGTAATTTGATTGAGGTATGGCGTCTTACCTTCATTAAGAGCCCTTTCAAGTAATTTGATTGAAGTATGGCGTAGGTTAAGGATGTAATTTTTTAGCGGAGAGGTTTAGGGAGTAGAGATGCCTATTTTAAGATAAAAATCAGACTTGAATTAAAAAGGAGTTACAGCTCACAGGGGAGTACTGCACCGGAGACTATACTCAAACAAAGAGAACTCTCTCCGTACATTCTACTATTCATCAAATGAATGATTACATTATTAAGTACATCACTAGAAATCAGGTAGTTAAACTCTAGGAACAAATCCTAAACTAAGGAGATACGTTACAACTTGTGTAACCATTTCTCTATTAATACAAAATAATATTAATTATTTTCAACTCCCCCCCTTAATGGAGAAAGGATTATTCTGAACTCCTAGCATCCCTCTAAACAATTCAAACTTTACACACCCAAGAGGCTTAGTAAAAATATCAGCCATGTTATCACAAGTTTTACAATATTCCACACATATTTCTTTTGACTGTTGTTTCTCTCGAACAAAATGAACTTGAGTATCGATATGCTTGGTATTTTTATGAAAGAGTGGATTGTATGCAAGCTTGATGGTACTCTGGTTGTCAGTTTTGATACTAGTTGATTCTTTCTGTTCTTCTCCTGCGTCGTTGAGAAGTCTTCTCAATCAGATAACTTCACATGTGGCTGCACACAATGCTTGGTACTTAGCTTCACATGAAAATAGAGCTATAGTGCTCTGCTTTTTGCTGCTCCATGCTATGACCCCAGATCCAATGTTGAATGCGTACCCTGTGATAGATCTTCGATCATCCAAGTTACCTGCCCAATCAGAATTTGAAAAACCTGCTAGAATAACATCAGAAGTGTCAGTGTACAAAATGCCATAATTACTAGTACCACTAAGATACCTCAACAAATTTTTTGCTGCGACCCAATGGCTTTCGAGTGGTTTTGACATGAACTGGCTCAACACACTAACAGAATGTGCCAAATCTGGTCTAGTTGTAGTCAGATATATCAAACTGCCAACTAGTTGTCTGTACGTAGTGGCATCCACCTCTCTAGTACCATCGTCACTGCTCAACTTTAAATTCTGCTGTAATGGTGTTGCTGTTGATCTGCACTGCTCCATTCTGAACCTTTCCAGCAAGCTTCTGACATACTTCCCTTGAGTAAGAAAAGTTTGTCCAAAATCTTTCCATACCTCCAATCCCAAGCAATAATGAAGGTTTTCGAGATCTTTCATCTCAAACACTTGTGACATCTGCTGCTTGATTTCTTTGATCAGATTGTTAGCATTCCCTGTTATGATCAGATTGGGGGTCCAGGTGGACTTGGCAGGTGGCCACCAATATCCACCTGGATCATTCCTCCCCCCTTAGGAAGCAATGGTCCCCATTGCGTTGAGCTCCTCCATGAGATGAGGAAACTTCTGCTGAACTTGTTCCCTGGTGAGCCACTTGCCCTGCTGAAGGAGTTGGCCTGCTTTGACAACTCGATACAGTTGGATATTCTGTTGGCGAGTGTTCTTGATCTGTGTGTCCATGATTCGATCAGTTGCAGCTTGTTCCATGCAATCTGGATTTAATTCTGTGGGTTTGAGCTGTTCTGCAATGTCGGATGTGTCTAGCAATGGTGGAAAGTATGGTCGAAGGCGGTCTACATTGAACACTGGGTGTAGGCCAAGAAATGGGGGAATGCTGAGCTCAAATGCATTGTCTCCCATAGCCTTAGTAACGGTGTAAGGACCATATCGGAGTGGTCTCAATTTCCGATAGGCTCCAGTAAGGCGTTCCTTTTGCAAATGCAACCAGACTTTGTCGCCCACCTGAAACTTGTGTGGCACCCGATGTTGATCATGTCGCTGCTTGTACTTGGCATTCGATTTCTCAAGAATGTCATGGACCTGCTGGCGAATATTTTGGATGCGCTCAATGAAGCCGGTGGCCTTATCTGTTTCGGATTGGACATGAGCTGAATTCATGTGAGTAGCTGCAAGTGGCATGGCCACATCAATGGGGCATAGTGGCTGGAATCCCAAACCCACCTGAAAAGGGCTATGGCCAGTGGAGCTGTGAAGAGCTCGGTTGTAGCTGTGCTGAACATAGGGGAGGCTCTCGTCCCATGTGCGTGGATGCTTGAGTTATACATGCGCAGAATGTGCACAATCATCCTATTGACCACCTCTGTCTGGCCATCAGTTTGAGGATGGAAGGCTGTGGACTTCGTGAGTTTGGTGTCCAGCATTGACCAGAGACTGGACCAAAATGTGTTGAGAAACCGACTGTCCCGATCTGAGATGATAGACTGTGGGATCCCAAAGTGCACCCACACTCGTTCAAAGAAGAGTTTAGCAGTGGCTTCTGCTGTGATATTCTTCTTGCAGGCCACCATAATGGCCATCTTTGAGAACCTGTCGACGACCACAAAAACACAGTCATTTCCATGCTTAGTGGAAGGAAGGCCTGACATGTAATCCATGGAGATGGATTCCCAAGGTCGACTAGGGGTAGGCAATGGGGTATAGAGGTCGTGCTTCTTAATGGTCGGTTTGGCAATGGCACAGGCAGTACATGATCGGATGTACTTCTCAACATCCTGTCGAAGATTCGGCCAATAGAAATAATTTTGCAGTACTGCCACTGTTTTCTCGACCCCGAAATGCCCAGCAGCCCGACTGTAGTGTGCTTCCCAAATCGTCTTGGCACGCTCGCTTGAAGGAACACAAATGTGACCGAGGTGGTATAATAGGGCATCCTGGAGGTGAAAATCTGCAACATTTCGACCCTCCAAGAGTGTCTGGTATGTGTGGCCGAATTCTGGGTCGCTTTTGTAGAGAAGTGGCCAATCAGAAGTCTCGTGCCCACAAGAGTTGAGCACGGTGGTCAGCGCCATGATCGGTGGTCGACTGAGGCAATCTGCAACATTATTGGTGCTGCCCTTTTTATACTTGATATTCAAGTGAAACTGTTGCAGGTACATAGACCACTTCTGATGGCGATCATTCTGCAATTTCCCTTGGGTCTGTATGAACTGCAGGGGTCGGTGGTCTGTGTGGATGACCGTTTCCTTCCCCAAAATGTAATGCTTCCATTGTCGGCAGGCCTGTACAATGGAATACATCTCTTTATCATAAGTGGGGTACTTCCGGACTGTGTCTGAAAGCGTTTCACTGTGATATGCCACTGGATGTCCATGTTGAGTAAGGACTGCCCCAATATCATAGTCAGAGGCATCTGTCTCGACCTCAAATGGTTGTTGTAAATCTGGTAACGCGAGCACTGGTGCCGTGCAGAGGCGATCCTTCAACTCCCTGAATGCCTTCTGTTGAGATTCAGACCAAAAGAATTTTGCTTTCGCCCCTCCCTTGGTGACTTGACTCAAGGGCCAAGAAATATGAGAAAACCCCAGCACAAATCTGCGGTAGAAGTTGGCAAGACCTAGAAAGTTGCGGAGCTCTATTAGAGTGGTTGGAGAGGGCCAATCCCGAATGACTTGGACCTTGGCTGGATCGACATGCACCCCCTGTTCATCAATGATGTATCCCAGATACTGAACCTGGGTCATGCCAAAAGTGCATTTCTCCAAATTGGCACATAGCTTGTGTTGTCGCAGTGTTTGGAGAACCTGTCGGATGTGGTGGAGGTGCTCTTCCCAACTCTGGCTGAAGATCAGAATGTCATCCAAGTATACTACTACAAAGGAGTTGGTGAATGGCTGCAAGATGTCATCCATTAGCCTCATAAAGGTTGCAGGAGCATTCGTCAATCCGAAAGGCATGACCAACCATTCGAAGAGGCCCTCCTTGGATTTGAAGGCAGTCTTCCACACATCTGAGGGTTCGATTGGTACCTGGTGATATCCTAACTTCAGATCGATCTTGCTGAAATATTTCGCCCCCTTTAGTTGGTCTAGGAGGTCGTCAATCCGCGGGATCGGGTACCTATTACGGACAGTGATCTTGTTCAGCACCCGATAGTCAATACAGAGTCTCCACGTCCCATCCTTCTTCTGTACCAACACGATCGGGCTCCCACAGGGCGATGAACTCGGACGGATGTGACCTTTCTGCAGGAGCTCTTGAATCTGCCTCTTGATTTCATTGTTCTCCAGAACGGAGCGCCGATAAATTGGTCTATTGGGTAGCGGCGCACCTGGGGTCAGATCGATGGAGTGCTTGACTTGACAGTGCAGAGGAACCCCTGCCGGGGAGGTGAAGATGTCTTCGTACTCCTCCACAATCTTGTCCATCTGTAGCTGTCGTGCAGAGGGACCCCGTTTGGAGGTCGCAGCCACTGTCTTCTTCTTCCCTTGAGGGCGTATCATCAGGAAAACAAATTTCCTGGTTTTGGAAATGATCTTACTGCATTGTTTTGCAGTAATCAAAGAGATGGCGACAGGTGGTGCTACCTCTGGTATCCTGAACAACTTATTTCCCAATGTAATAATAACAGCACGGGGCCTTGATTCATACACAGCATGTCGCTTCCACAAGTATGGTTGTCCTAGTAATACATCACAAACTTCAAGGGGAGCAATGTCACACAATACCTCATCCGTGAAGGGCTTGATGTTGTATGGAAGGCGACACTGCTGACTCACGCGAAGATCTCGCCCTTGGTGAAGCCACCCAATGGTGTATGGTTGTGGATGTGCTGTGGTCGGTAAGCCCAACCGCTTCACGACCTCTGCCGAAATGAGGTTCTTTTGACTCCCGCTATCAACAATGAACTATATCGGGGAGCCCTTTACCCACATCTGGGAGTGGAAGAGACGCTCCTCCTCCTCTGGATCTTCGGGTTCATTTTTCTGGATCTTTGCGGTAGCAATAGTGGCGCTGGGATCCGCATCAATGATCTGCTTCCCTTTTTCATACCCCTTATCGGGTTCTGACTCAGAGTCGGAACATGCATCTAATTCTGAAACCTTTAGCTCAGCCACCAGTGACTGCTTGGCCCGACACTCACTTGTGTTGTGAGTGGAGCTCTTATGGAACTCGCACCATTTTCCAGTGTCCTTTCTCGGCTTCGCGACATTGTTCTTTGCTTGCAGCTTCGACTGGTTGTCTTAGGCTGTCCCGCCTTGGCTCTGTCCTTTGTTCTGTGGTTTAGGGGCACCTTTCCCCTGCTTTGGATTCGCAGATCCAAAGTCTCGCTTCTTTTGTTTAAACTTCTGCTCGACCTTGACGGCATATCGGTATGCTGCGCCGAGCGAGGGGATGTTTAGGAATTGTATTTTTTCCTGGATGTACTTGTGCAGGCAGCCACGGTATTTGAGTATCAAATGTTGCTCTGAATCCTTGATACCCAACTTTGTGCGAAGGGTATGGAAAAGATTGGTGAACTCCGGCACGTCTTGGTCCCTTCCCTGCCGCAGCGTGGTCCACTTTATGTATTCATCCTCATAGCTTCCGACAGGGTAGTACTGCTCCTTGATGGCATCCCGGAACGAATCCCAGGTGGGTGCGGCTGAAAATAGTGAGCCAGTACTTTCATCCTTCTGCTCGCAGTAGGTTTCCCACCAGTCCTTGACGTGGGGGGCTGCTTTGAGAAGAGCAAAAACAATCTTTTCCCGACTCGAAAATTCATGAACAGAAAAATAACCCTCTAGCAGATTTAACCATTTATCTACGGCATCAGCGTCTATCTGACCCTCGAATATGGGGATTTCAAAATTAACTTGTACCTTAAAGGGTGTGGCGTTTCCAGAGGAGCTGCTGGAAGCCGATGCACTGCTTCTGGGTAGCCGCTGAAGGATCTGGGCAAAGTTGTCCATCATCGCGTTCTGTTGTCGCTCGAGGGCTTCTTCGAGCAAGATTTTGATGGGATCTCCTGCCCCCTCGTCTTTCTTCTCGTCCGCCATGGGAGGCCGTCGGGATTTGCGAGGCTGGTCTTGCAAAGGTTCAACCAGTTCAAGCCCTAACTCCTTATATCCCGACCTTGTTGGGGACATGCAAAGAAAAACAGAGAAAAAGCAGACCGCTCTGATACCACTGATCCGGATTTAAACAGGAACGCAACAAATTACAGAGATAACCATATACACAAAGATGCAGCGGAAACAATACTTCATTTCATTAATGGAAAATACTGAAATATGCTTACAACCAGAAATGGAAATAAACCAGCTAGGGCGATGGTAGCTTATCTCTGAGAAGAGATGTGATGGCTACATGCCTCTGAACTGTGTTACAATGAGGCTCGAAGGCCTATTTATTGTTGAGAAACAATGGAAAAACCCTTAACATTCCAAAACCTAACCCTAGGAGATGAAACGCCAAACTGTGGGCTCCGTTTGGGGTAAATTGGTACATCAACTTCCCGGGGTCGTAACTTTGGCATATGATCTCCGTTTGACGCGTACAATAGCTCATTAGAAAGATCTATCCGAGCACTATCATTGTTGGAACGGGGACCCATGTTGCCCCCGGATTCCCCAAAAAACGTCGTTTAGGGCCTCAAAACAGCTCCGGAAGTTCAGGACCCGAAAAACTGCTAAAAATAGTAAGTTGTGCTACAATTAAGGAAACTGAAAATGCTGAGAAAGACAATGGTGGGGGTCCAGGTGGACTTGGCAGGTGGCCACCAATATCCACCTGGATCACCTTGCTTCCTCATAATTTACAGGTTCTACAATGTTTAAAATCTTTGACATTAATGCATAGTCTCTCAATTTAGCAGGTAATCGAGTCTTCCTACCTGATCTCCTTGGTAGGGTACTTACCTCAACTCTGTCTATTTCAGCGTTTTTTGGGCTTGCATCATCATTGATTACATTCTCTGTTACTTCTTCTTCTTGTTTCTGCTCCTGCTCTTCATCTTCCTCACTGTTTTCTTCTATTAGCAATGGAATGTGGCAATCACTGTTAGAATCCTCCTTTTCTTCTTCAACCTGTTCATGAAATATGACATCTCTGCTTGCAAAAACCTTGTGAGTCACAAGATTAAATAACTTACATGCCTTGAACTCAGTGCCATATCCAACAAATATACATTTCAGGGCTTTGGGGTCTAACTTCTTCCTATCTGCCTTAGGTATATGAGCATAGCTTTTGACCCAAATATTCTTAAGTGACTAACTGCTGGTTTGAATCCAAACAATGCTTCAAAAGGGGTTTTGAAGCCTAGACATTTAGTAGGACTCCTATTCTTTAAATATACAGCAGTGTTAATAGCTTCTGCCCAAAGACCATTTGATAGACCCTTACCTTGAAGCATGCTCCTTGCGCACTTCACAAGAGTTTTGTTCTTCTGTTCTGCCACTCCATTCTGTTGTGGAGTGTGGGGCACTGTAAACTGTTGCACAATCCCATGATGCTTGCAGAAATCCATGAACTCTCCCAACCTGTATTCTCCCCCTTGATTTGAGCGGAGAATTTTTATCCTTTTTCCTGTTTGGTTTTCTACCATGGATTTAAACTCTTTAAAATACTGAAAGGCTTGACTCTTTTTACTCAGAAAGTATATCCATGAAAATCTAGTGCAATCATCTGTAAATAAGAGAAAGTAATATGCTCCTCCTAATGACCTAGTTTGCATAGGTCCGCAAATGTCTGTATGCACCAGTTCTAAAATGTCTCTTTCCTTTCTATTAACATGCGAAGGGAACTCTTCTCTATGCATTTTCCCTAATGCACATCCATCACAATCCAGCTTAACATTATGGAAAACAGGGAGACCATCAACCATACCTTTTCTCGGAAATAGGATGAGGTCTTGCAGATTAAGATGGCCGAATCTTTGATGCCAGAGATCTTCGACTGTTGATCCAGCTGCAACCATTGCTTGCTGTGGCATACTCTTTGCATCAAGTTTGTACAGGCTCCCCACGCGCACTCCTGTTGCAATTGTTTCCATCTGGATATCCTTAATGACACAATTATTCTTAAAGAATTGAACTTGCATGTCCTGATCAGTAATCATTGAGACAGAGACCAAATTTTTCTTAATTCCTGGAACATACAATACATTTTTAAGGTGTCTAATGTCACCGCTAGGTAACTTTACAGGAATGTCACCATGTCCTTTGATCTCATATCCACTATCATCTCCTAAATAGATTTTCGACCCACATGAAGTTTCTTCAAGAAATTCAAACCAGTCCTTCTTACCAGTCATATGTGAGGATGCGCCAGAGTCGACATACCATATGTCATCCTCATCTCCCTTTGAAGCTGAAAGAGCACAATCGACTGTAAATAGTCGAAGTTCGTGGCTGTGGTCCTCTTCTTCCCCAACAAAGTAACCCTTATGTTTTCTCTGTTTGTTTCTTCCTTCGTCTGCCTGCCTCTTATAACAATCTTTAATCTGATGACCAGGTTTTCCACAGTAAAAACATTTCTTAAAATTATTATCAGTCATACCTTTAAACGGTCTCTTCTGAAATGTGTTGGCTCCTTTCTGCTGCTGCTGCTGCGGTTGCTGGTGCTGCTTCCCTCTATACTGTCTCCTTTTTTCCATCAGAGAAAGATCATTGCTTTGAGTTTTCAAATTTTGTCATCGCTCTTCTTCCTGTAGCAGAATCCCTATTAGCTCTTCAAATGCAGGGGCTTTCTCTCTTGCTGACAGCCCTATGATGAACGTCTGGTATTCATCAGTCATTCTGTTCAACGTGAGCGTGACCAGATCTGAATCGGAAACTTTCTCTCTGATAGCTCCCAATCTGTCACTCAGGTCTTTGACTCTAGCAATGAATCCAGCAACAGACTCATTCTCCTCCATCTTTAATGCAAATAGCTTGCCTTTGAGTGACAAGACACGATTTGTATTCTGCGTCTCGTATAGGTTTTTGATCGTCGTCCAAATATCAGCGGCCGATTTACAGTCTCTAATATGTGGGATAACACTGTCCTTGACGGACATCTTCAATATAACCTTTGCTTTTGTCTCCCTTTTATCCCAATCTTGTTCTTGTGTAGCTGTTCCTGATCTCAGCTCATTTCCTGTAACGATCGACCACGCATTTTCACTTTCAAGCAAAGTCTGCATCTTGAATTTCCAGTTGGAGAAATTCGATCCATCGAGTTTGCCAGACTCGTGGAGATATGATTCTATACTGTTATTCATATTGGACTGATAAAATTTCTATCCAACTGAACACTTCAATGAGCCACCACCGGGCAAGTCCGATCTACTGCCACCGAACAGATCAGGAACTCCAATGCGCCACCACCGGGCAAATCTGATCTGCTGCCACCGAACAGATCAAAACAACTCCAATGCGCCACCACCTGGGCAAATCCGATCTGCTGCCACCGAACAGATCAAAGAGCTCCAATGCGCCACCACCGGGCAGGTCCGATCTGCTGCCACCGAGCAGATCAAAGAGCTCCAATGTGCCACCACCGGGCAGGTCCGATCTGCTGCCACCGAGCAGATCAAAGAACTCCAATGCGCCACCACTGGGCAAGTCAGATCTGCTGCCACCGAGCAGATTTGAAATTTCCACGTGCCACCACCGGGCAAGACCGATCTGCAAACAATTGCAGATTTTTCAAAGAGAAAGAGGTTGGCGCTTCTCGACAGCTAAGGATCCGCGCCAGAAACAAAATCGACGCGTCTTACGAAATTGGCGCGATTAATCCTTTATTTTCCGCGCCAATGGCACTTTCTGGCGCGCTGGCGCGCTTATCTCCCTCAAAACCGCGCCAAGTGGCATGACTGTTTCTTAATAAACCGTGCTAGCTGCTTCTTCTGCTCAAAAATGGCGCGACTGTGCACGACAAATCCACGCCAACCCTTTCTTGCGCTCAGAGATGATCAATCATCTGAGACCTATCCTTCAGGTGTTACTGTAGTCCACCTGATTCTACAAATACTTCTACATACTCCACCGCCACTACAGTTCTGTAATCAATGATGCATCCTAAAGAAAAAAAAAAAAATTAAGGCTGTCCCTACTCTGTGCTCTGATACCAAGATAAAAATCAGACTTGAATTAAAAAGAAGGAGTTACAGCTCACAGGTGAGTACTGCACCTGGAGACTGCACTCAAACAAAGAGAACTCTCTCCGTACACTCTACTATTCATCAAATGAATGATTACATTATTAAGTACATCACTAGAAATCAGGTAGTTGCAAACAAACTCCTAAACTCTAGGAACAAATCCTAAACTAAGGAGATACGTTACAACTAGTGTAACCATTTCTCCATTAATACAAAATAATATTAATTATTTTCAACTTTTTATAGTTCAGTTTGATGTGTAATGTTGTTAGTGAATTATCAAAATTGAAATTTTATTCATTTAAAAAAAAAGTTTATACAAAACTTTTAAAACAATGTCATGTTAGATTAGTATTTAAGATGGATCTATGTTGGATCAAGAAGCACTCTGTTCGATGATCTCACTTCTTTGCCTTCCTCTTTCTTTTATAACCTCCTAAGAGAAACTATATCTATCTAAGACATGACATAAAGAGGAAATAATTGAAGGTCCGGTGTCTACTCAATCTTTCCAGTACAATAATTTCATTAGCTAGCACAAGTTTCCTTTCAGACTTTGGTCAGAATTGTAATCATCATCATTATCATTAGAGGACAACGGTCGTTCAAATGCTTTCTTTTCAAGACTCATGAGGTAGTTGTATTTCATCAACTTTGAGTATTCTTTGTCCATTCATTTGTTTTTTTTAAATACATTAATAATAAAAAATCATTTTACTTTAGATATACATGTTATGTAAAATATTTTGATGTCAATTACATACACAAAGACATTTGATCCTTGTTCATTTTAAATTCATATCTAAAAAATTGGATCTCTTTCCATTTATTATACCAATTTAATAAAAAACTCATGAGATATTTTTTGATAAAAATATATTAAAAAAAAAAAAAAAACATATTAAAAAGTATTAAAATTATATATATTTAAATATATTTAACCATTTAAAAATATAATTGTGTTATTAAAAGTTAATTAAAAAATACAAAAAATCCCACAATTCAATTACTGCAACGTAAAATGTGAACCGTTTATTTTCATTGTGAATAAACGCAAAATCAAAACGCCGCTCGATATCGTTTCAATGCGTTGGAGATATATATATGAAAATGTAGATAGCACATGGACCTACTATGAAATGGACCCGCGGATCCTACTAAAAATGTGAATGCTAAGACCTTGGACTTCCTAATATCTTTATCATTTGGTTTAATAACACCTTTAACTAACTTTATGTTACGTATCGATAAGTGGTGTGGTGTGGTGCACATCATGTGTTATATAATGTGAATGCTGTAAGACTATTTATTGTACAACTTACATCCTCGGTCATATTTTACAATATTAATATCTCACAACTACTACACCAATAAATTCAACGATACAACCTACAGAATTTTATGGTATGATCAATGTTATAATTTAAAGAAACGGTTTTTATATAAAATAAGAATTTTTAATTTAAAAAATAATGAAAATAGGTCTGTCGGATATATTATACCTGATAAAGACGTAGTTGGTTAAGCTTTAAAATAACAATAATAATAACGAAAATAATAATGAAAATATATATTAAAAATTAGCCCCTTTTTTAGTTAATAAATGTCGATTTTTGTATAATTTTATAATGTATAAAGAATATTCTAGATATTTTAATAGGTACTAGGTGTAAATTTATCGTTAAATTTTGATCTTTCTAATTTCATGATAGATCTCCATCTATTTTGGTTCTCAACATACTATGTGTCAACTCCATGTCAAATATAGAAGGATTTCCCACATTTCCCACATTTTAGACAATATACAATTAAAATATTTTAACCACCAATATAGATCCATTTTAACCACTTATGTAACAAGTGCAGAGAAATATCAAATATAGGTGCAAACCTATTTTAAATATAGAATTGAAATGAAGGTTCACTATAACAGAGTTGCATTTTCGAATACATAAATTGATTCAACCCCTTGAAAATTCTTTTGAGCATTTCTATTTTGTATAACACAACTTGAATTTGCAATTCCCACAAATATTTATTGTATTTCAAATAAAATTAATAATATATATATATATATATATATATATATATGAAAGATGATCAAAATGTAGAATAGTGGGACTCATTTCAATATTTTATTCACAATTTTTTTTTTTTTTTATTTCAATTGTTTATGTCATATATACACACACATTTTTTTAAAACCATATATAACATATACATATATATTACTTCACATTTTATTTAACATGAGCATTGAAATCAATATCTATATATGCATAATTAAAATTGTAATAAATTAACTAACACAAATATTCAAATAATTTATTTTAATCTTCTATTAAAATATTTTTACAAAATTATAAGAATTATAAATCTTGCTTATACTCAAGTGAAAAAGTTTTTTTAATCAATTTATCTCTCTCTAAAGTTGATATAATATTATGTAATGAGGGATAACAATGATAGCCTACCTTGTTTTTTTTATTTAGAGAATATTTTATTCTCATGGAAGGGATTATACATCTCCCTATACAAGGCTCTAGAATGGGCCACTCATGGGCCACACTATGTCAACATGCACGGGAGGGATCAAATCCCTAGAGGTGCAAGCACTTCCTCATTTTTTTATCCTCCTATTGTGATAATCTAAAGTTTAAGATGGATCTACACCAATACTTAACACGCAAGTGTCAACTCCATGTTCACCATGGAAGGAATTACACATCTCCTAAATACTAATCAACACAAAATTGTTAACCAAGATCCATCTTAACTCCATGTTTATCATATGCTAAGATGGATAAAATCCTTCAAGATACAAAAAAAATCATCTTAATGTACTTCATTCCTATTAGTCCATGATAAATATAAAGCAACTTCATATAGAGCACCAATGAATTACACCTTTCAATTGTTGGAAAGAGAGGGGGAAGGGATATTGAATATTTTAATTAAGTAGACATTGAATTATTTTTTAAATTAATATTATTTTAAATAATATGTGTCAACTCTATATTAACTATTGAAGAAGATAGACCTCTGTTTCATACTTCCAAATAGGAAGCACTATCTACATATATATTCTTTTACTTGAAATTTTATATATCTCTATATAAAAATGTTTTAATTAAAATGATCATTAAAATGTTTTATTTGTGGTACACATTAAAATAATCCCTTTATTATTAATTTTTTGTAATGTTAAATTTAAATTTTAGATAAAATGTTAAGGGAATTACACATCTCTTATATTGAGAAGTAGAAATTATTATAGTAGAAATAAAAATGTTTACTTTCAATTACTTTCTCTTTTTGTATAATATTGATAAAACTAGTACAAGCACATTAAAAATATTAATGTGTTTGATATAGTAGAAGGTTTCATAAATATAATAAAAAAAAAATATTGCAACATGAAGACACATTTACCTAATTAACCATGTATAAAAAAAGGTTATGGGCCAACTTTAACTTGAGAAAAAAAAAAGGAATTACACTTCTTATTGTAAAATGGACCATTTTGCTAAATAAAATTTGCTTATACATAAATGAATGTTATAAATAATAGTGAGGAATTTATCATGGAGGAACTTGTTAGAATTGGAATAATCTCAAATTCCTAGGAAATTGGTGGGCCGGTAGCCATTTTTTAAATTTATTAAAAGTCAATGCAACCTAACAAACTCTATAACACATAGCCATTGATAAGCATTCAGACTAAACATATGCTCAGCATATTCCCTTGAGAATTAATCTAGGCCCTCAATTAAAACAAATCAAAATAAAAATCATCCACCTTAGGTTGAAATAAGAAGCCTTCGACAAAAATATTTTAAATGGATATTGAAATATTTTATTTATGGTTCTCATTGAAATGATTTCATGATTATTAATATAAAACTAGTTCATTTCATGTGGATATTGAAAAATTTTATTTACACAAAATTTGACTAACAAACCAAATAGCCCTTTTACAAACACTTTTTCTGGTCAACTTTGTGGAAAATCCACAAGAGATTTTTAAGAATCAAAATCATAAGTTTAAGTTGTTTAATCTCTAAATTTTTAGTGCCTTGGATGGCTTTAGGTTGTTGAATCCATTTATGCATTAAAAAATGCATTTTAAACAAAAAGAAAACATAATCTTGCTCCAAATTGTATGGTTGGATGGTTTTAGGTTGTTGAATCCATTTGTGCATTAAAAAATGCATTTTCAACAAAAATAAAACATAATCTTGCTCCAAATTGTATGGTTGGATCCCAGCCAAAAGACCCATTTCGTTTATTAGTGAGACAACTCCTTTTATTTATGTTTCACGTTGAAATAAAATTCAAACAGATGTGTATATTGTGGAATAGGGCTTCTAGATTATTTTTTTGAATAAAAAAATATTACGTGGACATGGACTAGTGAGATTTGTTCACACATAATAGGATGAGATTAAACTCTAACCCTAATCATGGTAGTTAATCAATTTTTCTTTTATTGTTTTATTTTAATTATTTTAACAATAACACATATGCACTTCATAATTATTACTATAAAAAATAGGACTAATGCAACCATATAAATTAAATGGTTGGTAAATGCATCAATCCATAATAAGAATTAAAATGTTTATTTCATCATACATCTCAAAAGTTGAAAATAATTAATAGTATATTGTATTAATGGAGAAATGGTTCCATGGTTGTAACATAACTCCTTAAGTTAGGATTAGTTCCTAGGTTGTAGGAGTTTGTTCTGACCTACCTATTCTTCTGAGATGTATTTATTGTCTCATCTTTGATTAATTTAAAAGGAGAGTGTACACTCCAGTTTGTGCAGTCTCTAGGCGCATCTTGCTCACCTGTGAGCTGCTAGTTAATTCAATTGATGTTTTTCTTTCCAGTTTTTCTATCATGGTATCAGAGCTCAGATCTGGTGAGCCTGATTTACCTGCAGAGGTGTTATTGGCTACATTAGAGCCCTAGTGGCTACAGATCCCTCATGGCTATAATGCCCTAGTGGAACCAGACGAGCCTAAGTGATCACAATTTCGGAATCTAGGTGGTCAGGAGTGACGTACCTTACTCACAGGAGAAATTTATTTTCTCACAGGTCTCGACATTTCTCCTGCTGAGCACAAAGCAGTCATCACATTTTTCGGCCTGACAGAAGCAATGATCATCGCGGATCTCAGGGTCAAACCCGCGATGATTGACCTCCCCTTAGATGGATTTTAAATCATCGTTGTTTTTTAGTCTAAAAAAGTGATGGCTTGTTTTTTATGGTTCTAAGATTCAAATCGAGCAGTTTGGTGGTGGATCTAAGTTGCAGACACAGAGATCGTGGTTGATTTGTGGCAGATCAAATAGATCAGAGGCAGATCGGGTAGTTTGGTGGCAAATTTGTGATTGATTCAAAGGTTCTGGTATGTTTTGAGATTATTATTTTTTTGTAGCTTGTAATTGTTCACTTGTTGAGAATCGACTGTAGATCAATGGATTGGGACTTCGATCAGTCGAAAATTAACAATTTTATAGAAGCCTAACTCAACAAGTCTAATAAACTCGATGGGACCAATTATACCAATTAGAAATTCAAGCTACAAATGTCGCTTGAGGGATCGAGCACGTGGTCAATCTTAAGTGGCGATGAGTAGAAGCCGACCATGGCAACATGATCTGAAAATGGGGCTATGAAGGCTTCTTGTCTAGCTTACAAGAACCTCTCCCACTTCCAAACCTTAAATATTCCCAAGTATTTATGATTAACCAATTGTGGAATTAATAAGTGCTTGAAAATATAGGTATATGCTTATCTTTGTTTTAAAACTGTTTATGTGTTGTAAATTGATTTGCTTAAACTGATATAAAACATATAATAGTGAAATAATGCAACAAATGAGCATCACACATAAGACAACAAGTTTAATATGGATTTCACCCAAAATTCTTGGGTTATGTCTCCTTAAGCTCTAGTCAACTTGACTAGGCTCTCTGGGATTAGGGCATCAATTTTTTTACAAGCTCCACACTCAACTCCACTGCTTTACACAGAAAGAATGGGCTTAGAACACCCTCTCATCCCTAGCTCTGAAGCTCTCGGCTTTTTGGCTCTGGCTCTCACTCTGGCTCTGGCTCTAGCTCTAGCTCTTCGGCTCTGGCTTCTTTGAGCTCTCTCTCTTTCAGTCTCTGCGTGCATCAATGGTTTGCTTGACCTCCAAGCGACCTTTAGCAACCTTATAGTGACCTTTTTCCATCTTTGTTTCCTGACAATCGTGCTCTCTGGCTTTTCGCTGTCATAGCTAACAACTCTCCTTCAGTGGCCTCCAGCTCTGGTCAATCACCTTGTCAATTGGGCCTTCTGGCTCCTTTGAGGCATTTTCTCGGCTATGTGGCTTCTCTGCTCCTTGTCCGTTCAAATCCCCTCTGAGCGTTAAACAATCATTGTCAAAACGCCTTCAAGCATGGTGGCCACCTGTTTTTTAAACGGAAAGGACCACTGGCGCGGTTAAAATACACGGGAACATGTTTCCTGTTTACACAGAGAAATACACTAAAAACACACAAAAACTCTTTCTATTGGAATTCAAAAATCATCGAATCCATCCTATAATCCTTTCAGATCCGCCTTTGGTTGTTATCGCCAGCCCACTGTTGATCTGGGTGATCTCTGATCCAACGGTTGATATTCATTTCGAGTGGCTTATGCACACGGAGGTTACCCACCTGAAAAGGCGGTTTTCTCTCTCTAGCGCCAAGCCATGTGTCGACCAGTGTATGGGATCGGGCGGAGCCCGTCCAATACCACTTACCGCCTGAGGCCTGCCCGAAATCCCACTCATTACGGAACTCAAATAATATAAAGCTGCATGTATAAACCTTTCGAGTCCGTTTTATCGCTCCGGGCGTATTTCCTTTGTATTTTATTTATTTAACGAAAATGTGAAAATACATAGAAAAACCCTTTTTACCAAAACTCAAAATATATATATTCGCATTCATAAACCCTTTCAGGTCCGCCTTAAGTCGCATATCGCATTACATAGCACAATGGCCAAAACCCCAAATACAAAGGAATATATAGAAAATCTGAAAATACGGATCTCAAAATTTATGCAATTGGGTCCATAATCCCTATCGGGTTCGGGTCCTGATCGTTAATCGCAATCGCAATGGCCCGAGGGTTTGCCCTTTTGGAATGCTGATTCACCGACACCGATATTGGTGATTGCATGTCGCGTTGGCCCGAGGGTGCTTCCCTTTTGGGTGTGCTGATCTGCCGATGCCGATATCAGCGATCGCATGTCAAGTTGGCTTGGGGGTCCTTCCCTTTTGGGTGTGTCGATCGATCCGTCAATCGCAATTGCTCCATTGCATAGCTCGGGGTCCCAATATCATATGCAGGGCTGTCTCCGATGCGCTAAGTCAGAGGTCGTAGTCGGGGATCCCTTCCACCTCTGCTTTAAGTCCTTCCCTTTGGCTATTTGCGATGTTATTTCCTTTATAAGGCCTTTTATGCCATTTTTAGTAGAAATGCCTCCTTTTTCAAGGGACAAAAGCAATCTTCTTTCTGTAATAACTTCTGCATCCGAAGTCCATTTTAGCCCATTCAAGTTGTAGTAGATTCAGAATGAAACTATCTATGCAATGGGGCTATTTCCAAGAGAATCCTTGGATTTTCATTTTCCTCTGTGAAGAACACTTTAGACTTAGAAGTCTATCCAAGATCCATTTTGGATCACACCTTCCCACTAAAAGAACTTTTGGTCTCCAAAAGATTGATGTACTGATCTGAACAGTAAATGAGAGTAAAAGCACCTTCTTTTTTCAGCCTCCATACACTTGCCTTGCATAGTGCCTTTGAACCAAAGTCTCTGACCACTTTCCTTCCTGGATGTGCTGGTCCTCCTGGGAAGAACTGTTTTCCTCCTTGACTTCATGCAGAACTCCTGATGAGATGGTCACAGAAGGTATTTTGAACTTCTCTACCTTGATCATTGATCCAAGGTGGGTCAAACAAATGTGAAGTACATCTGCTTCACAAAAACTTTCATTTGTACCTATTTGAAAAAATGTCAACGACAACTGTTAACAACAACAGAAGAACAGACAACAATTGGATGGACTAAACTCCTGCTTCACAAAAGAAATAGATTTCACATCTTGTGAACATGTCCATGTCTTACATCTACATATAAATGATGGACTAGATAACAAGCCCACAAAACATGCCTTTAAAACGAATGACCCTTCAAGTCAAGCATGTAGAAAAAGACCATTAGGACTCTTGTTAAAAAGATGAAACACTTCATCATTATCTCCATCTTGGAGACCAAATCAACTTTTCTCAAGTCAATATTACATGCATGTTTAAAGCAATCAGCCCTTCAAGTTAATTACACATACATGTTAAAATACAGGGAAAACATCAACATCCCTGTGGTCATGCATCTCATGCTCATGCATACATTTCATACTTCAACTTTCACTTAAGCACACTGTGCTTTTGAAGCTGAAATGAAATATAATGTTGCAGCAACAAAGTGAGCCTCCTAATCAACTTTTCCATTCACCTTCTTGGTAGAAATCTGCAACTTGCATTCCATTAACAAAGAAATGCAAATAGTTGCATCAATAGACATGCAATCTTAATTGGATAAGAACTCTAACCATTTATTACCAATCCATTTCAAAGGTCCTTCCTTTGTCTGGACATTAGCATCAACATGTGAATCATCCTGAGATGCATCACTCATGGAATCTTCATTTCCGTTTCTTCCATCTTCTCCTTCCACTTTCTTCAACTTTTGTGGAAGCATTGTTGGATTCAGAGTCCAACACTTTTCAACAAGATGCCCTTGCTTATGGCAGTAAGTGCAACACATGTGCATCCTCTTGACAGCATGATTTGCCTTGTCCAATGGACCTTTGGCTTCTTGCATCCTTTCCTTCAAAAGTTTCCTGTATATGGCCATTCTCTTCCAACATCTAGAAACATGATGGTTATCCAAACCACAAAAGGAACATGCAATTCTTTTCCAATGCTTTTATGGAAATTTACCATGCTTTACATAATCAAAAGGAATATGTTTAGAACCAGATTTATACCTTTCTCTTTCACCTTTATTGCCTTCATGAGGAGGTGAATTGAATGAAGAAGTGGCTCCCTTTGGAACACCATCAATCTCTTCAAGGTTGTCAGAGTTTACACAACTCTCTGGTTCAAGTGTGTGCTTATCAACATCTGCATCTTGCAAATGATGCTTCAAGCTATTGCATTCCTCCTTAATAAAATCTTCACACTCTTGAGGTAGAAGACCTGCAATGCGACTCCTTCTTGGAGTTGTTTCAATGGCCTTCATGGTAGCTTTGGAACTTTCTCCATAAGACTCTCCATAACCAAGACCCAAATACTTAGGCCTTTCCTCAAATATTATTGGCTCAACAATACCTTGTGCATGTTTACCTAAGCCTTTTCCTTCATAGCCCATCTTGGACATTCGCTTGGAACCTATGCCTCTAGTATGTTTTTCAAAAGAACCAATATAAGAATTCTTAGAAGAATTTGAAGACAAACTGGAATGGTTTGCCTCTTCTTCAAGCTGATACTTGACCAAGGCTTCTTCGGCAACAAAGAGCCGTGACTCCAACTCATGCATCCTTTTCAGGTTCATATTTGCAATATGAAGTTGCCTCTCCATTTCCTGCAATTTTTCAGAAAGCATCTTCTTCTCTTCCTCCACGGAATTCAACTGCTCTCTAAGTATGTTGCTCTTCCTTCCATCCTCATACATTTCTCCCACCTTGTCCATCATGATGAACAAGTCTTGCTTCAGGTCTTCATCAAAGAATCTTGTGATGGAGGAGGAATTTGAGGATACACTTGTAGAAGTTGTCATTATGCCACAGAACAAAAGAACTTCAAACAAGATTAATAAAGAGCTTATTTAAGCAACCTTTTGCAACAAACCTCTTGTTCTCCAAGGATTGCTTTGAGGTCCTTTGGGATAGAAGAATGCCTTCAGCCCTTCTTCCTTCTTGTCCTTCCTGGATTGAGCTATCAATAGCTTTCCCTTCACCTTTGCAAACTCAAACAATAGTTAGTCTGCAAACAAGCATCCAATCAATCAGACAATCAATCCTTGACTGTCCAAACACCTTTTAGACAAGCAACCTTTGCTCTTTCAATCAAGAATTCTGAGTTGATACCACTTGCTCTGGTATAACTAGCTTTGATATCACCTTCTTGAAGCTGGGGTTAACCAATCTTAGCTTTGATACCACCTGATCTGAAAATGGGGCTATGAAGGCTTCTTGTCTAGCTTACAAAAACCTCTCCCATTTCCAAAGCTTAAATATTCCCAAGTATTTATGATTAACCAATTGCGGAATTAATAAGTGCTTGAAAATATAGGTATATGCTTATGTTTGTTTTAAATTTGTTTATGTTCTGTAAATTGATTTGCTTAAACTGATATAAAACATATAACGGTGAAACAATGCAGTAAATGAGCATCACATAAGACAACAAGTTTAGTATGGAGTTCACCCAAAACTCTTGGGCTATGTCTCCTTGAGCTCAAGTCAACTCGACTAGGCTCTCTGGGATTAGGGCATTAGTTCTTTTACAAGCTCCACACTCAACTCCACTACTTTACGCAAAAATAATGGGATTAGAACACCCTCTCATCCCTGGCTCTAAATATCTCGGCTTTCTAGCTATGGCACTCGCTCTCACTCAGGCTCTGGCTCTGGCTCTTTAGCTCTAGCCTCTCTGAGCTCTCTCTCTCTTGACCTCTGCATGCATTAATGGTTCACTCGACCTCCAAGCGACCTTTAGCAACCTTCCAGTGACCTTTTTGCAGCTTTGCTGCTTGTCAATCGTGCTCTCTGGCTTTTCGCTCTCGTAGCTAACAGCTCTCCTTCAGCGGCCTCCATCTCTTGTCAATCACCTTGTCAATTGGGCCTTCTGGCTCCTTTGAGGAATTTTCTTGGCTCTGTGGCTTCTCTGCTCCTTGTCCATTCAAATCCCCTCTGAGTGTTAAACAATCATTGTCAAAAAGCCTTTAGGCATGGTGGCCACATGTTTTTTAAACGGAAAGGACCACTGGCGTGGTTAAAATACTCGGGAACACATTTCCCTATTTACACAAAGAAATACACTAAAAACATGCAAAAACTCTTTCTATCGGATTTCAAAAATCATCGAATCCGCCCTATAATCCTTTCAGATCCGCCTTTGGTCGCTATCGCCAGCCCACCATTGATCTAGGTGATCTTTGATCCAACGGTTGATATTCATTTCAGGAAGCTTATGTGCAGAGAGGTTACCTGCCCGAAAAGGTGGTTTCTCTCTCCTGCGCCAAGCCACGTGACGGCCAGTGTATGGGATCAGGGGGAGCCTATCCAATACCGCTTACCACCTCAGGACCGCTCGAAATCCCGCTCATTACGGAACTCAAATAATATAAAGTTGCATGTATAAACTGTAGAAATTTTGATTAATATAACACTTATTCACAGAGATTATCCTGATTATACACTATTGTGGAATGCATGCATAATACATAACCTCCTCTACGTTGATCATCAATTTTGCGGAATTAAAGACAATGAAACATCAATCACATGCGCATATTAACACAGTATGTAATGGGGAAAGCATACAACTGAAAACCCCGAACTATCTGTATATTATAATGATAGAGAACATGTAACAATACATAGTACAATACTCCTCACAAGTACTCAGTACTATCTCCACCTGCTACACACAAACTAGCTCAGATCTGAATCAAGTCACAGGTTCAAATCTCCTCCGTTGTTTGCTTGCCTCTACTGCGCAATCCAATGTGAGAATAGGTCTGATTCAAGCTCGTTTTCCCTTGACTTGTACCACACAATCCTCATTGGCAATCTCCATCAATGATTGTGCAAATCTCATGCACAACTATAGTCACAACTGATAGTAGTCTCACTCTTTCACCCACCTCTAACACTTGTCTCCACTGAACTATACATGCACTGAGTTAACTGATGTATTCTTTAGTTGCTTTATGAGTTAATAATTAGTGAATTAATTAATAATTAATTCACATCACTCATCACTAGTGTATTTTGCAGTTAAACTGAATACAACTAGTTCAACTAAGTCAAACTGAACACAACTCCATCAACTCCTTAATCAACTCCACCAAACTCAATCACTTGAGTTCTAACTGAAGTCCATCATGCAATAGCTCAACTAACCCATAAGAAAAGCGTATTTCCTTCTGGCAGTTGCATGTGCCACATCTGTAGCTCGAACTGAAGTGCTCCAAGAGGATAAGATAATGTTTATAGTCCAAATATTATTAAGAGCTAATAATATTCGACTATTCTATATTTAGACTGGCAGTCTAAAAATAGACTTTGCCCATATGTCTAAAAATAGAATTCCATCTATTTTTACCAACATGACCAATCATCCACAAATAACATCCTGCAACTCATAGACCATGATCCATATGTCTAAAAATAGACTTTGCGCCAAAAATAGCCTGCGGGCCCACTTAGTGAAGACGACTTCTTTTCACTAAGCTCCATCATCTTGTTGCATTTTCAGCACTCCCTCTCAACAAGATATGGATTATCTGCAACCCCTATCCTACAACTCTGGAATGTTCTGCATGCAACACATTTGCCCGGTCCACTTGCTCTAACAAACCTTGGAACAAAAACACTCCCAACTGACCACTCTGTTGGGCTAGGAACATACTCTGATGTTGAAGCTCTACCTGCTGCTGACAAGTGCTCCCTCTCTGACATCTGCGCTACTGCAACATCTCCATGCATCTCGCACCATTGCACACTTCTCTGTGCCACCTAGCACTGTGCAAAACACTTGTGCCTCTCGCATTGTTGCAGCCTGCTAGCTATGCGCTGTCCTGGGATTCCCTACACTGTCGCTCTCTTTGTCGCTCCATCCACATCTGTCTCTACCCAATCAGTCATTTCCTGCTACTCTACATTGGGGCTCCTGTAGCAAGGTCTCATCCAAGAGGTTGGGTACCTCAAGGATCCTGCCCCTCCTCCTTGGGATGATTAATCCACATCACCCCACCTCCTACCTGGAGGTATGGTTGCATGCGATCCCTCTGCCCACCTGGCTCGAAGTTTCCCCCTACTGGAGGTCTCTGCATTGTAGATGTCTCTACTCGATCTCCTCTCAGCTTCCCTTGTTGTGGCTGCTCCACAACCTCCTGAAGCTGCTGCACCAATCGTGGCTCCTCCACAATCGTCTGAGACTTCTTCTAGCTCTGCATGTTGAGAGGTAATATACACTCTCTTTCAACCACCAAGTCTCCATCAGTTGCCTCACTACTCAAGGCTTTGCATGCATCTTGAACCTCAAGAGCATACAGGTTCTTGACCCGTGAACCAATCTGCTTCACCTGTCTAGTGATGATGTGTCTAAGGAAAACCTTTCCCTTACTGAAGACTACATCATAGCCTCTGTCTTCCAGCATCATGATCGACACCAAGTTTCTCGCCAGTCCTGGTACATACTTGACATCAGTCAAGGTAAGGCGAGCTCCATGCTCCCTCTGAAAAATAACCATGCCTACACCTCAGACACTATACTTCTCATCATTACCCATCGCTACGAGTATCTGGAGATCTTTCTCCTCCAAAGTACTGAACAAACTCTTGTCACCGATCATGTGGAAAGAAGCTCCACTGTCAAGAAACCAACCACTTCCCACCATGGATGAAACCATGCATGTAAAGAGTGTGAAATCCAACTCAAACTGTTAAGCAAGTGCCTCACCTTTAGATCCTTCCCTGGATCCCTTCTTGGATTTCCTCCGTGGACAATTTGCAGCATAATGGCCCACCTCATGACAACGAAAGCATCGAACTTTCGATTTGTCAACCTTCTTCCCATCATTGGAAGAACTGGATTCGGAAAGAGAACCCTTCTCCTTCCCCTTCTTTGCTTTGGCATCCAAAGCGCAATTTTATTCATCAGATGCCTTTGATGAAGATCCGTCCCTAGTATTCTGCCTGATCTCGTCTTGCACAAGATCCGACCAAAATCTCTCCCATCCTGGCAATTTCTCCCGACCATTGACAGAGTCCTGATAGGAATGCCAACTCTTCGGAAGACCAAGGAGAGCCAAGCTCACCAAGTCCTCATCATCGACAGTCACCCCCACACTTCCCAGCTCATCCTGACATTGGGTGAACCTCGTGAGATACTTGGGCATACTGTCTCCATTCTCACACTTAATGTTTCTGAGTTTATCCTTGAGCGCCAACTTCCTCTGGTCGCTCTTACTTTGGAATAGATCTGTCAACGCTTTCCACATCAAGTATGGAGAAGCTTTTCCATGCAGGCTGGATACAATGTGATCCTTCATGCCCTCCAACAGAATCCTTTGACACTTTGCTGTCTTCTTTTGCAAAGCCTCAACATGAGCAACATCAATAGGCTTTGGGACCTCAGCCTCTATGAAATCCTTCAACCCATTGTCATCTAACACCGCCTCCATCCTGTCTTTCCATGCAATATAATTCGAGCTGCCTTCAAGAGCATACTCCAATCGCAATCCGTTGAAAGTCATTTCAACTTTGACACCAAGAAAACACTGCTGCAAATTCGAATTCCACCAGCTCAAAACTCAACCGCTTCTGATCTAAAAATTCATGAGAACAAAGTATTTCTCGTACAGAGATTGACTGTATGGGCATTCACCAGATATCTCACCTTCCAAAAGAAGGATGAATCCAGAGGCTACCTGGCCTGATTACAGACTCTGCTTGAAGAAATTAAATGTAATCACTTTCTGAATAGTATATCTGATGATCAACTTCGCTCTGATACCATGTAGAAATTTTGAATAATATAACACTTATTCACAGAGATTATCCTGATTATACACTATTGTGGAATGCATGCATAATACATAACCTCCTCTACGTTGATCATCAATTTTGCGGAATTAAAAACAATGAAACATCAATTGCATGCGCACATTAACACAGTATGTAATGGGGAGAGCATACAACTAGCTCAGAATCTGAATCAAGTCACAGGTTCAAACTACACACAAACTAGCTCAGATCTGAATCAAGTCACAGGTTTAAATCTCCTCTGTTGTTTGCCTGCCTCTACTACGCAATCCAATGTGAGAATAGATCTGATCCAAGCTCGTTTTCCCTTGACTTGTACCACACAATCCTCATTGGAATCTCCATCAATGATTGTGCAAATCTCATGCACAACTATAGTCACAACTGATAGCAGTCTCACTCTTTCACCCACCTCTAACACTTGTCTCCACTGAACTGTCCATGCACTGAGTTAACTGATGTATTCTTTAGTTGCTTTATGAGTTAATAATTAGTGAATTAATTAATAATTAATTCACATCACTCATCACTAGTGTATTATGCAATTAGACTAAATACAACTAGTTCAACTAAGTCAAACTGAACACAACTCCATCAACTCCTCAATCAACTCCACCAAACTCAATCACTTGAGTTCTAACTGAAGTCCATCATGCAATAACTCAACTAACCCATAAGAAAAGCGTATTTCCTTCTAGAAGTTGCATGTGCCACATCTGTAGCACGAATTGAAGTGCTCCAAGAGGATAAGAAAATGTTTATAGTCCAAATATTATAAAGAGCTAATAATATTCGACTGTTCTATATTTAGATTGGCAGTCTAAAAATAGACTTCGCCCATATGTCTAAAAATAGAAGTCCATCTATTTTTACCAACATGACCAATCATCCACAAATAGCATCCTGCAACTCATAGACCATGATCCATATGTCTAAAAATAGACTTCGCGCCAAAAATAGCCTGCGGGCCCACTTAGTGAAATCGACTTCTTTTCACTAAGCTCCATCATCTTGTTGCATTTTCAACATAAACCTTTCGGGTCCGTTTTATCACTCCGGGTGTATTTCCTTTGTATTTTGTTTATTTAATGAAAATGCGAAAATACATAGAAATACCCTTTTTACCGGAACTCAAAATATATATATCGCATCCATAGACCCTTTTGGGTCCAGCTTAAGTTGCATATCGCATCACATAGCGCAATGGAAAAAACCCCAAATACAAAGGAAAATATAGAAAAGCTGAAAATACGTATCTCAAAATTTATGCAATCGGGTCCATAATCCCTATCGGGTCCAGGTCCTGATCGCTAATCGCAATCGCAACAGCCTAAGGGTATGCCCTTTGGGTATGACGATCCGCCGATGTTGATATCGGTGATTGCATGTTGCGTTGGCCCTGGGGTCCTTCCATTTTGGGTGTGTCAATCCACCGACGCCGATATCGGCGATCGCATGTCGCGTTGGCCCGGGGGTCCTTCCCTTTTGGGTGTGCCGATCGCCAATCCATCGATCACAATCACTCCATCGCATAGCTCAGGGTCCTGATATCGCATGCGGGCCTATCTCTGATGTGATAAGTCAGAGGTCACAGTCGGGGATCCATTCCGCCTCCGCTTTAAGTCCTTCGCTTTGGCAATTTGCGATGTGATTTCCTTTATAAGGCCTTTTATGCCATTTTTAGGAGAAATGCCTCCTTTTTCAAGGGACAGAGGCAATCTTCTTTTTTGCAATAACTTCTACATCCGAAGTCCATTTTAGCCCATTCAAGTTGTAATAGATTCAAAATGAAAAGATCTACGCAATGGGGCTATTTCCAAGAGCATCCTTGGACTTTCATTTTCCTTTGTGAGGAACACATTAGACTTAAAAGTCTATCCAAGATCCATTTTGGATCATAGCAAGCGGCATGGCAGCACTAATGCAGGATTGGGATAAAAGGGAGAATAAGGCAAAAGTCTTATTGAAGATGTATGATAAAGACAATATTATCCCGCATATCAAAGACTGTAAATAGTCCAGTGACATATGGACTACACTCAAGAACCTCTACTAGACACAGAACACCAATCACATCTTGTCGCTCAAAGGCAAGTTGTTTTCCATGAGGATGGAGGAGAATGAATTCATCGCCAGATTCATTGCATGGGTCAAGGACCAGAAGGACAGATTGGAATACATCAGGGAGAAGGTGCCTGATTCTGATCTCGTCACAATTACATTGAACGGGATGATGGATGAATACCATATGTTCATCACAGGCTTGTCTGCAAGGAAGGATACCCCTACATTTGAAGAGCTAACGGCAATCCTGATATAGGAAGAAGAGCGGCGGCAAAATTTGAGACCACAGAGTGTCGATCTTGCTCTAATGGCAAAGACGAAGCCATACAAAGGGAAACAACCACAAGGATAGAAAGGTAGTGGTGTTTTTCAGAAGAGACCATTTAGAGGTATGTCTCCAAATAAATTTGACATTAAATTTTTTTACTGTGGGAAAACCGGTCACTTAGCTAAGTTTTGTTTTAAGAAACATGAAGATGAGGATAGAAGTAAATAGAGAAAGCACACAGGGAATTTTGCCAATGAAGGTCACAATCACGATCTTTGATTATTTGTAGTTGATTATGATCTTTCAACGTTTGAGGAGGATGAGTCCAAAATATGGTTCATAGATTCAGACACGTCTTCACATATGACAAGTAATAGGCATTGTTTCGAAAATTTTGAAGAAACTGCTTATGCAGCTAACTTATATCTAATTGATGACAGAGATTATCAAATCAAGGGGTACGGTGATATTCCGGTGATGTTACATGATGGTAATATCAGATATATTAAAAATGTGATGTATGTACCCAGGATCAAGAAGAACTTGATCTTTGTTTCAATGATGGCAGATCAGGACCTGCAAGTCGAATTCTTCAGATCATATTGTGTCATAAAGGACAACAAGAAGGAACCAGTTGCATTAGGAGTGCGTGTGGGAGGCCTGTATAGGTTGAATTTCAAGAGCATGCCACACCAAGATCTCACTTCAACAGGACTGATAGCCGAGAATCTTTGGCATCAAAGATTCAGTCATATGAACCTACAAGATCTCATGCTGCTACAAAGAAAAGGTATGGTTGATGGATTACCTACTTTTCAGAATGTTCATTTAGATTGTGATGGATGTGCATTAGGGAAAATGCATAGAGAAGAGTTTCCTTTGAATGCTGATAGGAAGAAAAGAGATATTCTAGAGCTTGTGCATACAGATATATGCGGACCTATGCAGACTAGGTCGCTAGGTGGTGCATATTATTTTCTACTCTTTACTGATGATTGCACTAGATTCTCTTGGGTATATTTTATTAGAAAGAAGAGTCAGACATTTCAATGCTTTAAAGAATTTAAGAATATGGTGGAGAAGCAGACAAGGAAATTCATTAAGATTCTCCGCTCTGATCAAGGGGAGGATACAAGTTGGGAGAGTTCATGAAATTCCGTGGGAATCATGGGATTATTCAACAGTACACAATACCTCACACTCCGCAGCAAAATGGAGTTGTTGAACGAAATAATAAAAGCCTTGTGGAGTGCGCAAGAAGTATGCTTCAATGTAAGGGTCTATCTAATGGTTTTTGGTTTGAAGTAATTAACACTGCAATATACTTGAAAAATAGCGGTCCAACTAAATGTCTCAATTTTAAAACTCCTTTTGAAGCATTTTATGGATATAAGTCTACAGTGAATCATTTAAGGGTTTTTGGGTCAAAATCCTTTACCCATATTCCCAAATATGACACGAAGAAGTTAGATCCTAAGGCCATGAAATGCATCTTTGTAGGATATTGCACTAATTTTAAAGCTTATAAATTGTTTAATTTTTTGACTCATAAAGTTTTTGCGAGTCGAGATGTGTTATTTCATGAGAAGACTGAGGAAGGAAATAAGGAGAACAACCTTGAAGAGTGGCACATTCCATTGTTGATGGAAGAAAGCAGTGAGGACATGCAGCGACAACAACACCAACAAAAACAACAGAAAGAGGAAGAGGCAGGTGGTGCAATCAGTAAGTCGAGCCCACTAAGGTATGAAGCAGACATATTTGAGGGGAGTCCCTTACCGAGAAGATTAGGTAGGGAGACTCAACTACCAGCTAGATTGAGAGACTATGCTTTAATGTCAAACATTTTAGATGTTATAGAACCCACAAATTATAAAGAGGCTAGTCAATCTCATGAATGGAGGGCTGCAATGAATGAAGAATTTGAATCTATTATTAGAAATAATACTTGGGAATTCATTGAATCGCCTAAAGGAAAAATATCCATAGGTTGCAAGTGGATTTACAAACCTAAATTTAATGCAGATGGGAGTATAGAAAAATTTAAAGATAGACTGGTAGCAAACAGTTATTCACAGAAAGAGAGAATTGACTATGAAGAAAACTTTGCTCCTGTAGCCAAATTGAATACTATTAGAATGTTAATTATTGTAGCTACAAAACATCAGTGGAAGCTACACCAGTTAGATGTTAAGTTTGCATTTTTAAATGGTGATTTAAAGGAAGAGGTTTATTTAATGCAACTTCAAGGGTTTGTTAAACAAGGGTAGAAGAATTTAGTTTGTAGATTGGAAAAGGCCCTTTATGGTTTAAAACAGGCACCAAGGTCTTGGTACAAGAAGATTGATTCATTTTTCTTATAGCATGGTTTTCATAGGAGTAAGAATGACCCAAATCTATATACCATGTATGATGAACACGGGTAGATAATTTTGATTTCCTTGTATGTGGATGACATGATTGTAATAGGTAATGCGTATGCATTAATCAAAGAAATCAAATTGTAGATGTCACAAGCTTTTGAGTTGAAAGACCTCGGAAGTTTGTATTACTGTCTAGGTATGGAAGTGTGGAGAGATGATGGGTATAATTTCCCTACTTAAGGGAAGTATGTCAGAGGACTACTCAAAAAATTTAGAATGGAACAGTGTAAGACAACATCAGTACATTTGTAGCAGAACCTGAAATTGTGTAGAGATGATGGCTCTAAGGACGTGGAAGCTACTTTTTGTAGGCAACTAGTTGGTAGTTTGATATATTTGACTACAACTAGACCAGACTTAGCATACTATGTTAGTGTTTTGAGCCAGTTTATGTCTAAACCTCTTGAAAGTCATTGGGTTGTGGAAAAAAGTGTACTGAGGTATCTTCATGGTACTTGTGATTATGGTATTTTATACATTGATACATTTGATGTTACTTTAGCAGGATTTTCAGACTTTGATTGAGCGGGTAACTGATGGGCCTCTAAATTAGACATAAATTAAGGCCCATGCTTATAAATTAAACATAAATTAAGGTCCATATAACCATCCTTAAGCATATTAAACCTCTCTTCTTGCATTAGATAATGTATTTTTAACTTTAATATATTCATTACGAAGGTTTATGAATAATTGCATATTTGTGCCTAATATTATTTATTTTTATGGAATATTTGGTAGATTATGAAGATTCAGAGGAGGAGGTAATTTAGGGACTTGCTCCCTACTACAGGAGGATCAATAATAAATAATAAATCAACAAGATATTATGGAATTATGGCACAGATTGTGGAACTCCAATGATTGAGAAAATCTAGGAATGTGTTCCCTGCCATTTAATGCAGATTCCTAATATTGGGGACCATATCCACTAATCAAGGGATTTTGGTGGGGAAAGCTTCCTCCATTCATGGGGAATGATTCCTAATCATTTTGTATAAGTACCAAGTCGAATTTGCCTCTATATAGATTTTTATTAGTGTTCTTGTGGAGAGAACTCGTATTTCTGCAGTTCCATTGTATTTTCTTACAGGGATGTAATTGTATTGATGAAAATAATGAAGATTGGTGTCATGTTTAGCTTCTAAATCTTGTTTTCCTCCATAGGTCTCTGAGTATCCTTGGGCTTGGCTATCCCAAGAGCCTCAGAGCCCTTTTGTATCATTTTCTTTCCTTCTTTTCACTTCTTATTCATATGCATCTCTTGTTTTTGTTTCCTTCTACTTTTGCATTTAGTATTAATGATTTCTTGTTGTAGGATTGAGTTAAATGGTTAATGTAAGTTCTTTTACAGCATTACAAGCATCATTTCATCCTTGGAAAATATTTGGAAGGTCATAGTAATCATTGAGCTACTTGGATTAGCCTTCTTATTCCGAGATCTAGATTTCGGGAAGTCCTTTGTGGCAAAGAACAATAAATTTCTACTATTTTTTTAGAGCATGCTAACAAGATTCAATCGAGTTGGTTAAACCTGTGAAGAAATAGCAAACTTTGACAAGCTAAGGAAGGAATGCGATGGTTGCAGATACGTCCAAAAGCAAATCAGCAGGATCAGCGCAAGAAAGGAAATAATGTCTGAAGATGGAAAAATGTTGCGAATCCCTCAGGATCGAGAGATCCCCAGGGATCACGTTTATCACTTATCTTTGTACCCTTTCCGATAATAAAAG
Organism: Pinus tabuliformis; assembly: GCA_031772625.1. NCBI lineage: Eukaryota > Viridiplantae > Streptophyta > Pinopsida > Pinales > Pinaceae > Pinus > Pinus tabuliformis. The sequence goes on from CM062820.1 coordinate 813,877,763, forward strand.
AGATGTTTTTGTATGAAGAAAGGGGAGGAATTTTGGTATTATTATAATTGTAATTGTATTCACAGACTCTTGCTTTCGAGAAGAACATGAAAATATTGTAATGCTCATTCAGTTTGATGATTAACATATAAGTAAAGTTGTTGTTCCCTCACGTTTCCTGAAGTAACTTAGCAGTGTTTCGTTGGCGTCTAAGGGCCCGACCACTAGTGGATTCAACTGCTTTTCCTGTGTCATACATTTCCAATTCTCGCAAGTATGATGGTTTGATAGTATTCTTGCTTTCTGTGATTTTATCGTTGTGCTGTTTATTACTTTCCAGAATCTCTTTATTTTATATAGATTACAGGATTGTCATTGATTTAGTTTTCTTTCATTTCAGATCAAGTTTCTTAGATTAATATTCTGCTTGAAATAATCAACTGTAAAGAGTATTAACTATTGTTGTTGAAGCTCTCAGATTGATATTCATTCACTATTTAGATTAATTATTAAAGATTGGGTTTGATTTAGATTAAATCGTTAAAGAGGGATGAGTTATTATTACTATACTCTCAACTGATGTTGTTGTTACTTTGATGAATGTAAGATTTGATTTAGTTAAAGGATTGAGTTTTTCTTAATTACATCCATTTACTCTTGTATTTAGAAAGATCTATACTGCAATTTAGAAACATTACTCTTTGAGTTAAATAGTAGCCACACACTATGTACACTCTTGAAATAAGAAGACTTGCCCGGATTGATAATTAATGTGAGGATAATTAGGAGTTTAAAAGGCACCTTTTATCGACCAACATTTTGGCACCGTTGCCGGGGAGAGTGTAGCTGTTTCTAAAGAGTAATGTACATCTGATGATTGTTGTTGAAGAAGAATTGGGTATTGAAAATGGAAGGTAAGAACCTACGTAACGAGCAAGTAAAGTGCTTGCTCCTCCGCCCGCTTTTCAGCACAATTACAGAAATCTGAAGTAGGTATTTGTTGCTTATCTGTTGAGAGAGAACTTGGTATTAAAAACGAAAGGTAAGAACCTGCATATGGAGCACGTAAAATGCCTACTCCCCCGCCCTCTTTCCAGCAGAATTGTTATGAACTTAGGGTAGAGATAAACATTTGAATTGTTTGCATGAATGAATAAGAAAAAAAAAACCCGAAACAATCTGATTCCACTACCCAAACCCGAGAGATCTAAGAGACCGGTGACCCTTGGACGATCAACATTCATAGATGACATCTTAAAGAAACCTGAATCTCAGCCATTAGTAGCTCCCAGAAATGTTGCTTCCAGACAACCTACTATCTCCCTTCGGGCCACAGGCTCACCATCTGTAGCCTACGCTGAGGTCCACAGCAAAGCAGTGGGAACTAAGCAGAGTTTTCAAGAGATTGAAATTCACGCCCAATTTACTCATAAGAAGGGAATTCTTGTAATCTTCGTGAAGGAGGAGGAAAAACAGGGGAAATAGAGGAACCAAGATCCCCTCAGATAGTAATTCAACAAGGAACACCTAGTATCCTAGATCTAGGGAGTGCTGTTAAGATCATTCCCACTCCTTCTAATCATCCTAGGAATAACTCTCTAGAAATCCCGAAAGGGTACTGGAATATATTTAATCAAATGGCCAACAACCCACAAGTACCCGAGACCTGTACATTGCAATATCCCATCATTGACACAGCAATCAACGCACCCATGAAAGCTATCCCTCTCTAAAATATTCCCACCTTTCATGGACTGACATCAGAGGATCCAGATGCATTCCTGTTTGAGTTTGATGTATTATGTTGGGGTTATGATTATACCACTGATCCCCAAAAAATAAAGCTGTTTCCCTCTACATTAAAAGGAGCAGCCTTGTGATGGTTTATGGGATTAGGTGGAGGCACAATAAATGATTGGGATCAAATGAAAACCGCTTTCCTAAAAAAATATTAGGATTATTGCAGATCTAGGGAATTGAAAGACGAAATATTTCAAATGGTAGCAAGACCCAACGAAACATTAGAAGAATATGTGGAACGATTTCAATATAACCTCCAGCGGTCTCCCTATGCAACTCTGCCTTTACTTGATAATGTGCTAAAAACTACACTGATTAAAGGGATGAAAGAACAATAGAAACATTAAATATTATGGGTAAAGGTGATATATATCAAGAAGAATATGCTGACATTATTAAATTGTGTATTAGGTCCTCAAGAGGCAGTACAAGATTGAAACCAGCAGAACGCGACATGACCTCCAGGGACAACAAAATCTCTGGTGGAGGTATAACTCGTGCAGAAATTGGCAACTTGCTAGAGGATTTCAAAACAAATATTTTGGGAACTCTGACAATGCAATTGGACATTATGCAAGCCAAACAAAAGCAGGCTGAAGCAGAACAAAACTTCATGATATTCTGTCCTAGATGCAGGAAGAATCATAGTCACAAAGAATGCCCGCTGGATATGGTGCAAACCTGTGCCATTTGTACTAAAGATCATACCACAGAAAGCTCCCCATCACTCCCAGGTTTAAAAGCAGTTTATAAGGAGGCAGAGGAGGAAACAGAACTAGTCTACTACCAAATCAGCGTCGCTAATGGAAACCACGACAAACATGTACGCTTATTGATCCATCTCCTTTCTTTCAACCCTCACAATATAATTCTCAACAATACCCAGGAGCTATGTGGCAAAAACTAGCCACCTTTTTCCAATTGGTCACAACAACCATTCCCTATGTCACCTTGGCCAAACCAATCAAATCAAAATAACAATTGGCCAAATTCCTCTTACTTCCCACCGTTCTGGCAAAATAATGCATATCAATCTCAATGGTCACCCTCCACCTCACAAAACTAGAACTGGCAGTCAAGCTGGCAAAGACCTACAAATCAGCCAACAGGAACAATCCCCCTACCTCAACCTACACTGCCAGCACCCTACACATTGCAACAAAACCCCCAGACCAATCTACTACCGCAACTCCCAGCCCAACCCAACCCGAACCCAAACAACAGATCGGTTCAATATGTGCAAATTATTGAAGGATTTGAGCCAGAAACTGAGTTGGGAGAGTGCAATGAGCTTCAATTAAGGTCTGGGCGGATAATAGAATCAGAGGGGGATAAAAATAAACAAATTGAATATCTGTTACCTGTAGAACAAGCACCACAAGTGCAGAACATGGTTAAACAGAAAACTCACGATCAAACGATCACCTCTTCTCCACCATTCCCAGAAATATTAATGATACCCCGCCCAATAGAATATCTCGATTTTGATCTTCTGGGAGAATTGGCAAATTTTTGTGTAAAGATACCTCTGCTCCAGGCTATTCAAGACATTCCAATTTATGCAAAAACTATTAAGGAATTGTGTACAAAAATCCAAAGAGGAAAATAAAAACAACCCCAATTGTCCATGTAGCCGGTACCTTATCTGATTTACTATCAGGCAGAGAAACACCTGTAAAATATGAGGACCCAGGAAATCCTATAGTCACTGTGCAAATAAATGGATTCTCATTCCCCAATGCATTAGTCGATTTAGGAGCAGCAATCAATATTCTTACAACAAAAACTTGTCAAAAGCTTGGCATTACATCCTTGGATCCAACCACGACCTTGTTGGAACTAGCTGACCGATTGGTAGTCAAACCAGAAGGCACATTACAAGATGTAATGGTGTCTGTAGACTCCTGGGAATACCTTGCAGACTTTCTGATCATCAATCCTAGAAACCAACTCGATGGACATCCCCTAATTTTAGGCATACCTTGGCTAGCAATTGCGGATGCTTACATAAGCTGTCGAATAAGCAGCATGATGATAGCAAGAGGAATCAATGTGAATAATTTAGCCTTATATCCTCCAGCTCAGCTAAGTTTAACAACAATCAAAACCAGAAAACAACCTGTATCATATCTAATTGAAAACATTAGATCACCGCTAACTATAGAAGATGCTCTTGAATTCAAGGATCAAACAGAAGATGACATAACACTTACATTAACCAACCAGATGCCATATCCCATATAAAACGTCACATGATCGAAGCAGCCCTCGATAACGAAATAGAGGAATATCCCTTAAAAGATATTAATGACTAGACAATACCAACAACTTTTGTTTATAACAAAAAAACCATAGAGATTGAACCAGGGAAAACTTTAAATATTAATAAAAACCTGACTGCTGAACAGGAACAGAAGCTTGTTCAACTTCTGAGAAAATATAAAGAGGCCTTCACATGGTATTACTCGGACATGAAAGGGATTGATCCCCAATTATGCATGCACCAAATCTATACAGAGAAAGATGACAGGCCCATTCGACAACCTCAATAGAGGTTAAATCCTCATCTTAAAGACATTATTAAATCTGAACTACAAAAATTGTTAGATGTAAATTTCATTTACCCTATATCTGATAGCAATTGGGTCTCTAATTTAGTAATGGTGCCTAAAAAGAATGGAAAGTGGCGTATATGTGTTGACTATAGAGAGCTTAATAAAGTAACCCAAAAAGACCATTTTTCCCTTTCATTCATCGACCAGGTCTTGGACACATTGGCAGGAAAAAAATTATTTTCTTTTCTAGACGGCTTCAATTGTACAATCAAATACAAATTTCCCCTGAAGACCAGGACAAGACTACCTTTACGTGCCCTTTTGGGACATTTGCTTACAGGGTCTTACCTTTTGGGCTGTGCAATGCACTTGCCACATTTCAGAGGGCTATACTCAGCATTTTTTTAGATCTGATAAATGAAGGGCTCGAGGTGTACATGGATGACTTTACACCTTACAGAGATGACTTTGAGCCGGCATTACAAACATTAGAAAAAGTTCTGCAAAGATGCATTACTACCAGACTCTATTTAAGCCATGAAAAATGCCACATGATGATGACCGAGGGCCTCATCTTAGGTCACTATATCTCAACAGCTGGAATCCAGGTAGATCCAACAAAAATTCAGATAATTCTTTTAATACCTACCCCTTCCACACAGATTGAGGTATGCAATTTCTTGGGATTTTCTGGCTATTATAGAAGATTTATAAAGAATTTTTCTCAAATTACTGCACCATTATATGCATTAACAGGAAATATCGATTTCATCTGGACTGACAAATGTGACATCACTTTTGAAGATTTAAAACAGCTTGTATCAATAGCCCCAGTATTACGGGGCCCAAACTGGGATTTGCCATTCCAGATTTCATCCGACGCTTCAGACACAACCATTGGAGTAGTTCTCGGCCAGGAGGAAGATAAAAAGCCATATGCAATATACTATATCAGCAAAAATCTATCTCCTGCTGAATTAAATTATACTGTTACTAGAAAAGAATTTTTCGCTGTAATCTATGCTATCAATAAATTCAGACATTATATAACAAGATACCCTGTGGTTTTCTATACGTACTGATCACTCTGCTATTAAATATCTAGCTAATAAACCAGTTACAAATGGAAGAGTGACAAGATGGTTGATCCTTTTGCAGGAATTCGATATCACTATTAAAGATCGACTAGGAAAAGAAAATCCAGTAGTAGACTTCCTTTCACGAATGCCAAAGACAGACGACTCGACAATAGTAGAAGCTCAGTTCCCTGATGAACACTTATTCGTTGTCACTGTTAAAACACCATGGTACGTGGATGTCGCAAACTACCTAGCAGTGGGAAAATTACCAAAGCACCTGACGCCTAATGAAAGAAAACAAATAGTACAGCGTAGCACTCAGTTCTCTTGAATCAGAGGATATCTATTTCATACAAGGGCCGATATGCACATTTGAAGATGTGTCAGGGAAGACAAAGTCTTTGACATCCTGAAAGCCTGCCATGATGTGCCTTGCGGTGGTCATTTTGCAGACCGCAGAACTGGTCGCAAAGTCTTGCAGACAGGCTATTATTGGCCCACCATTTTTAAAGATGCCAAGAAGTTCGTCCAGGCATGCAACAATTGCCAAAGAATGGGATGCCCTGGGCAGTCTAATGAGATGCCCCTGCACCTGCAATTGGTCATTGAACCTTTTGAATGATGGGCATTAGAATTCAATGGTCCAATAAACCCATCATCTAAGCAAAATACATACATATTAGTTGCAATAGAATATGTGACTAAATGGATGGAGGCAGAAGCATTACCAAGGGCAACAGAGGACTCGGTAATCCACTTTTTTTTCCAACTATTCGTGTGATATGGCTTGCCTAGAGAGGTAATTACAGATGGAGGGCCACAATTCATAGGCCATAAGATCGCTGCAACATTAAAAAATCATCATATCATGCACAGAATCACGACTCCATACCACCTGCAGGCAAATGGCTAGATAGAAAGCACCAATAAGGTAGTCGAGGCAATACTCATAAAGGCAGTTGTATCACATAGATGTGACTGGGCTACCTGATTGCCAGAAGCCCTATGGGCATCCCGCACGACAGGGAGAAATACCATGGGATATTCCCCATATCAACTAGTGTTTGGTAAAGAACCTATCTTCCCAATTGAATTTTAAATCCAAACATTGAGGATGGCTCAGGAGGTAGGCTTGGACTTAAATGAAGCATAGATTAATAGGCTACATCAAATCAATGAATTGGATGAAATCCAGCCATAAGCTCTTCAGCACACTGCACTGATCCAACAACAAAGAGCGAAATGGCATGATGCCCTTATAAAAAAGAAGATCTTCCATGAAGGAGATTGGGCACTCCTGTATGATTCTAGGTTCGAGGATTTCTTGGGAAAACTCCAAACCAGATGGTTAGGATACAAAAGGTGCATGATAGTGGCACCCTCACATTAGCCACCATTGATGGGTCTGGTTACTCCTTTAAAGCGAATGGACATCGAGTACGACTCTATCACAAACTGCTTACCAGGGAGTCCTTTTGCCAACAATTACGGGAAGATTCCACCATACAAATTCTTGTTGAGGAGGGCAACCCGTCCTCAGCATCGGCCCAGTGAATAATTCATTTGTTTTTGAAATTTGTACATAAATTTTTCTTTCTATTTTGATTGAATTTGCTTGTATAAATTGTATATAAGTTCTCTTGTTTTTCTACTTTTCCTTTGTTGTTCCCTCTAAGGAACAGTTGTTGTTCCCTTTAAGGAACAACTGCTGTCCCTTCTAAAGAACAACAATGTTCGTATGGATTTTTTTTCTTGCTGTTCCCTTTAAGGAACAATTGTTGTTCCCTCCAAAGAACAGTTGTCATTCCCTCTAAGGAACAACAATTTTGTGTACAGATTTTCATGCTATTCCCTTTAAGGAATAGTTGTTGTTCCCTCTAAGGAACAGTTGTTGTTCCCTCTAAGGAACAACAGTTCCCTGTATATTTGTTTTTGTGTTGTTCCCTTTAAGGAACAGTTGTTGTTCCCTCTAAGGAACAGTTGTCGTCCCCTCTAAGGAACAACAGTTCCCTATATATTTGCTTCGTTCTGTTCCCTCTAAGGAATAGTTGTTGTTCCCTCTAAGGAATAGCTGCCATTCCCTCTAAGGAACAATAGTTTCATGAGCATTTGCTTTTTGCTATTCCCTTTAAGGAACAGTTGCTATCCCCTCCAAGGAATAGCTACTGTTCCCTCTAAGGAACATCAATTTTTTGTGCATTTTCTTTTTGTTGTTCCCTTTAAGGAACAATTATTTTTCCCTCTAAGGAACAGTTGTCGTTCCCTCTAAGGAACAATAGTTTCGCGTGTATTTGTTTTCTCGCTGTTCCATCTAAGCAACAATTGTCGTTCCCTTTAAGGAACAACTGTTGTTCCCTCTAAGGAACAGTTGTTGTTCCCTCTAAGGAACAACAATTTCGTGTGTGTGTTTTCTTTTCTTTTCTCACTGTTCCATCTAAGGAATAACTTCCGTTCCCTTTAAGGAACAGTTGTTGTTCCCTCTAAGGAACAACTATTGTTCCCTCTGAGGAATAGCAATTTCGTGTGTGTTTTTTTTCTCGTTGTTCCATCTAAGGAATAGCGGCCATTCCCTCCAAGGAACAACTGTTGTTCCCTCTAAGGAATAGTTGTCGTTCTCTTTAAGGAACAACTGCTGTTCTCGATAAGGAACAGTTGTTGTTCCCTCCGAGGAACAACAATTTCCCGTGTGTGTTTTTTTCTCACTATTCCATCTAAGGAATGGCTATCATTCCCTTGAAGAAACAACTATTGTTCCCTCTAAGGAACAACTAGTGTTCCCTTTAAGGAACAACAATTTCGTGTGTGTTTTTTTTCTTGTTGTTCCCTCTAAGGAACAGCTATTGTTCCTTATGAGGAACAACTATTGTTCCCTCTAAGGAACAACAATTTTGCGTCCAATTTTTTCTTTCTTTTTGTTGTTCCTTATAAGGAACAACTAATGTTCCCTCTAAGGAACAACTGCTATTTCCTCTAAGGAACAACCTGTTGTTCCCTCTAAGAAACAACGACTTTTTTCGGCATGTATTTCCTTTGTTGTTCCCTATAAGGAACAACACTTTCATGTATATATCCTTTTGATGTTCCCTACAGGGAACAACACCATCTGCGTGTATTTTTCATTTGCTGTTCCTTACAGGGAACAGTTGTTGTTCCCTCTAAGGAACAACACCTTTTTGTGTGTCTTTTCTTGCTGTTCCCTATAAGGAACAACACTCTTTGTGTGAGGTTTTTTTTAGGAAATAAGCACTTTGTGAATATTATTTCACTCCTTATGATCCTCTATAGGACAAGTATACAAATATATATGGAAGGATACAAAATTTGAAGTTTACTGGAACAAGCGAATCGAATATTATCATCTTGAATGAGAATCCTTTGTATTGACCAAAGAAGGAAGGACACAACCATCTATGTCACTTCACTGTCCTTATTTTCACTATAAATCGAATTGATTGATTATTTGTACCATGTTGGTTCTTCTCTAATCCCCATAATTCTCTTTGTTCATTAAATAAGGTTAAGGGCATATTTTTTTTTCTACTGATATGTTCAGACTTCTTCCACCATTCCTACTCTTAAGGAGTGTTGAGCCACCCTCTATATATAAATAGGAAGTGTTCCAAATATATATATATATATATATATATATATATATATATATATATATATATATATATATATATATATATATATATATATATTTGTTACTAACAATATTATGACTTTTCAGATGGAGGATAGAGGGTCTCATCATGAGCCAGCCTACCATGATCATAAGGAAGCAGCGAAGTGGCATTCCCACTATGGCCACCACACCAGGGATATGATCCAGTGGATGCATCAAAAAAATAAAGTCCTTGCAACAGGAGGTCTCATCACGAGCTGACCTGCCCACCTTTCGCTCCTTCCCAGTGAATGGCAATGTATTCATCTAGTTACCAAGCTAGTGCTTTGGTCTTCACTTTGACATCATAATGCACTTTCCTAATTATACATAGAGGATCATGGTTCCAAAAGGTGAAAAAGAAACTCTGTCGAGGTTATAAACACCTGCAGGCAATAGAAGCACTGCTGATGGTATTGGAGTCTTATTTTTAACATCAATAGTTATTATAACTCCCTTTTCTTATTTTTTTACCTTTACTACAGAGAGATTATGTTCCCAATCTATTTTTGAACCTTTATGCATGAGATATCTTTTAAAAATCAATCATAATAGTTTAAGTGGAATGATGATAGCAAAGTGTCTTTCCTGTGCCTAATTTCCTTTTTACTTTTCAAATTATCTCACGACATCTCCACAATTATTGAAAATTTTTGTTATATGCATCAATTTCAGCACTCTGATATATTTTGTGATCTTATCATTAATATGTGTACCTTGCCACTTTTATCACCCCTGTACTTCGCCGCCAGCACGTCATTCCTTCACTCATTTGGTCGAAGGCGACCTATCATTTTAAAGGGGGGAGAGGAGCAACCTCCAGTGTATTTATGTATGCATGTCAGTCCTTTATTCGATTGTGCAGGGCAATACAACATTCCATAATTACGGAGTAAGTGGTACAATAGCAAGTTCTAGTTAACGGTATTCATGCTTGTAAAGTATCATCCGAAAATAACCATTATAACAACTTGCTGTTCCATAGCTCGACTTTGTCTATTGCTGTGATATCTCTGCTATACTAACTGTTTGTAGAATCCAGGCAGTATGGGAGGAAGAACAGTGTGCAGGGAACCACTAATACTGGTTGTTTCTGATGCAGCCAGAGAAATTCTCGCCAGAGCCGGGTGGATAACATATTTCACACAGTTTCAGAAACCCAACGAAGCAATTGATATTGAATTCCTACAAAATTTATAGAACGGGTAATCTATGATAAGAGGAAGGCAAATCACAGTATGAAGTGTCTGGATTACCAGTAGAAGGACCCGTATGGGCTAATAGAAGATTAAAATTGCAGGATCCTATTACAATTTTCAAGGATGAGGGACAGGACCTGATCGTCAAAGGCAAAGGAGTTCGGCCATCATCCCTTGGAGAATCGTGGGTATAACTAGCCAGAGTCGTCCAGAACTACATCACATGTGATGGGTGAAAAGACATGGTAATGCCGCGTCAAATTAAACTCCTAGTTGTTCTAAAAAAGAAATGTTCTATGAATTTTCCTATGTATTTGAATTTTCTGTTGCATGACACCGCTCGAAGCATAAAAATATCCCAGCATGTAGAAACAGTCGTGAGCCACCACTGCTTGATTAGGTTGATAGTGAGTTACAACCTCGCCCAACAACAATCAAGTTGGGAGGAATTAGTATTTTCCATGGAAGGGGGCCTAGCTCTGCCTATGCCTAACCCTGTTCCGAAAAGGAAAATGACTACCCTTACGACAACCACTCCTCAAAAGCGCAGACATTCTGCTAGGGTGAGGACAAACCTAGAAGTAGCTGAAAACCCCTAGGACAGTATCAGCCAACCCATAGAATTGTCTAGCCTGATAAGTGAACATCAATTACAGATAGAAGGCTAGGAGAACCCTGAGTCGGACCATGAGGAAGCATCAAGGAATTCTGAAGAAGAAGAAAGAGATGAATTAGAAATCCCCTCAACATCAAGCCCCCCGAGTGATTTACTGCATGATATCAAATTGGCCCAGATTTTGGCCATATGAATGACTTCATACAAGCCGAAAGTCCGCTCAATTTGAACATTGGAGCAACCCAATCTATAGAGAACTCTGGCCATGATAGAATTATACTAGAAAACACAAGCTGTGAAGCAAAAACAAGGGTAGAGACCACTCAGGAAGAGGTAAACCAACTTGGTGATATGCCTCCAAAAGAACCCAGTCAGGAAGGCCTAGATGTAGAGAGTCCAGGCCAAACAGGAGAAATAGAAACAAACCAGAGAGTGGACACAGTTCTTGAAGAACAAAACCAAAATGAGCAACCAAGCTCGTTAGGAGCAAAGACCATTAGCAGAACAATCGTTCCTCTTAGAAAGAAGAAAAGAAAAATTAAAAAGCTTAGGAAGGAACAACAGAGGCTACAGAAATCAATAAAAAGGCTCAGGTGAAAAATAAGAAAGTTAGCAGTGGGGAAGGCTCCAGACAAAACCCCATAAACAATAAACGCAACCATCCAAACTAAATTACATAAAAAAGAAGCTACGGGGACTCAAACTGAGCCCATACTCATGAACTTATTAGGGAACAACATGCAATTTTGGCAGGAGCACCTACCCAAACAAAGGCTATACTTTCTCATGACTTAGCCATTCAGACAGAGATGGTACCCTCCTACAGCACGGCTACCCAGACAGAGGCTTGGGCCTCCCACAACAAAGAAACGTAAGCAATAGGCATCCATTCTCACAGCAGGAGTACATAGACAAACATTTAAGCCAAATATATCATAATGAGCAGCAACCCCAGTATAGTGAATCTTCAAGAATATTTAGCCAAGGCTTGGCTTACCATAGAACGGTTTGAGCTGGAAACTGTCTCCTAGCAAAAATACCAGGAATTACAGAAGCAACTTTGGGACATGAATACATCAGAAAGTGAGACCTTCGATAAATATCGAAAGGCAGAGGAAAGAATTAAGAAAATGAAGCTCATATTAGAGAAGGTAATGAGTCAAATGGATACTATTTGCTCAATGTACACTTATGTCAATTATGTCTTATTTTTGCTAAAAAGATACTTGCAGCTGAAAATCGAAGCCGTCAGGACTGGAAAACATATAGAGTTAAAATAATTGAGGATTTCATAAGCTGTTGCAAACATCATGGGGTAAAAGTTTAGAGATTGCTGTGTGAATTTTATTTACATAATTTTGTATTAGAGGAAGAAATTGAAAATAACCCCAATCCTTTTGTGGGGGATGTGCAATTTCAAGCTTTTATTTCATTCACTGTTAATCAACTAAAATGGTTCAAGGCTCATAACACGTTCCAGAGGCAGGAAAATGGACTGGACCTTTGGGTCAGAGGTGAACCAAAACACTCGTTACAAATGCTGGCCAATCTCAAAAGTTTGATGAAGAGGGAAGGAGTAATCAAAATTCTGGGGCCTATTCAGAAAGAAATTGTCCAGAAGGGGGTGGAATACTTCCTCTCCATTCAGGAAATCTCCTTGGCCGTAGCCAAGTTCAGATGGATAGTTTCCAATAACAATGTACAGAATAGAGAGCCATTCAATTATAAAAATTTTAAATTGGTTGCAGAACGCTTTGTCACTTATAGTAATCTCATCTTACGGGAAGGTCCTTATTGGCTAGGCTATCGATTTTGCGTCCCTATTATCTAGTATCGTGATGAGGGGTGCAAGGCTATATATGAACTACCTAAAGGATAGACAGGGCACATATTTGAGCTCTTGGCCAAGAATCATGGTTTCAGACTGCTTTACAACATTCCTTCTCCAGCTTATTCCTTGATTGCTCTGCATACGAACTACATGGTTTTCATGAGGACATGAAAAAGGGTAAGCAGGGGAGTATTTTAGGTCATGGAAAAGGTATGCATTTGCTATTAAATTATTATCCTTTTCCTTTATTCTTATCCTTTCTATATCTCAATGCGCTAATCTATTAAGGAATTACGGTAAGAAATACAGAAATTATCTGCAGTTATGCTTTGGCTAATTATTACCTTCCTTTTTGCAGGAAAACAACAAAAGGGACAAATGTTGTTCCCTATGAAGAAACAACAAACATCGACAAGCTAAGGAAGGAATGCAGCAGTTGCAGATACATCCAAAAGCAAATCAGTAGGATCAGTGCAAGAAAGGAAATAATGTCTGAAGATGGAAAACTGTTGTGAATCCCTTAGGATCGAGAGATCCTGAGGGATCACGTTTATCACTTATCTTTGTACCCTTTCCGATTATAAAAGAGATTTTTTTGTAAGAAGAAAGGGGAGGAATTTCGGTATTATTGTAATTGTAATTGTATTCATAGACTCTCGTTGTCGAGAAGAACACGAAAATATTGTAATGCTCATTCAGTTTGATGATTAATATATAAGTAAAGTTGTTGTTCCCTCGCGTTTCCTGAAGTAACTTAGCAGTCTTTCAATGGCGGCTAAGGGCCTGACCACTAGTGGATTCAGCTGCTCTTCCTGTGTCATACAGTTCCAATTCTCGCAAGTGTGATGGTTCAATAGTATTCTCACTTTCTGTGATTTTATCGCTGCGCTGTTTATTACTTTCCAGAATCTCTTTATTTTATATAGATTGCAGGATTGTCATTGATTTAGTTTACTTTCATTTCAGATCAAGTTTCTTAGATTAATATTATGCTTGAAATAGTCAACTGTAAATAGTATTAACTATTGTTGTTGAAGCTCTTAGATTGATATTCATTCGTTGTTTAGATTAATTATTAAAGATTGGGTTTGATTTAGATTAAATCAGTTAAAAAGGGATGAGTTATTATTACTGTACTCTCAACTGATGTTGCTATTACTTTGATGAATGTAAGATTTGATTTAGTTAAAGGATTGAGTTTTCTTTAATTACATCCGTTTACTCTTGTATTTAGAAAGATCTATACTGCAATTTAGAAACATTACTCTTTGAGTTAAATAGCAGCCACACACTGTGTACACTCTTGAAATAAGAAGACTTGCCCGGATTGATAATTAATGTGAGGATAATTAGGAGTTTAAAAGGCACCTTTTATCGACCAACATTTATAAAGCAAAAATATTTTAAAAAACAAGTTCTTTTATATTTACACATGCACATAACATTTTTTTTCCAATGGAAAAATCGTAATCTTTCATTAAGTAGAAAAATTACATGTAGTAGATGCCTGTGGCATATGTGAATACTGTTGGTCCATGACCATTTCGAATCAAGATGTATCAAAATATGAATGGCCAAGCCATTTCCTGTACATATTCAGACTATTTGTCTATATATCAGCAGAAATAAAGATATACATATTTGGATAAAAAACTTTGATAAAACAATAAAAATATATATAATCAGGGCCTTTCCACCCTATGGTAATCCTGGTCTATATATGGCCTGTGGTGATATTGGTAGAAGTTTGCTCCCAACTGTTCAGAGATTATCCACAAGCCTTGGGGTAGTAGCGAGCCCTCCTTGGAAAGTCAGTCAACATCTTCATTATATTCCATGTATATATGATGACAAGAGACTGAGTTAAACACTTCTTTGTAATTGTAGACTTCATCCAAAATATTTTGTAGTGAAATAGCATGACAATGATTTTTGTTGTTGAACTAGTTGATAATAATTTTGGAATCCCCATAGATCTGAATAGAAGTGTAGTCATGTGCTAATGCAAAATGGAGCAGATGTCTGAGGGTAATAAGCTCGAAAAAGTTGTTTGTTTCCTCCCCTAGTCCTAATTGGACCTTATAAAAGTGTCGTTCAAGGATGTATAGCATGAAACCCCCTCTACAACCATGTGGTTGGGCAGCTCCATCGAAATAAGCCCATGGCTTAGATTTATCGATCCGATCAGGGGCCAAGGTTCTGCGAATGTGAGAGTTTGCCTCTTCTGGGATGTCATGATAAGTTGCCATGTCCTTTGTAATGAGAACAGGCCAGCAGACAGTTTCGTTCTTGAATATAATTTTGTTCTGAGTAAGCCATATAGTCCAATAGATGATGAGAGGTAGGCATTGTGCCTTAGCTCCCTGGTGTGCTGCAGTCCAGTTGTTCCATGCTTGGAGAATAGAAGTGCCTTTCCATGCGTTCTGCATAGAGAGATGATGTGTTGTAGCTTGCCAGAATTGTTTGACAGTCGGACAGAGCAGAAACAGGTGCTCATTGTTTTCAGAGTCTTGTTTGCAGAGAACGCACCAGATCGGGCCGTGAATAGATCTGTGCATAAGGGCATCGCCTATAGGAGTTTTGTTACATAAAACACTCCACATGAAGAGGCGTGCCCAGGGAGGAATTTTCATTTTCTAGATCTATTGCCACCATGCTTTAGAGAGTGTAGGCTTGCAATCCAAGAGAATTTGGTTATATCCTAGTTTTGGGGTGTATTTCCCATGATCAGTTGGAATCCAAACTAGTACATCTGGGTCATGATTTAGATATACATGAGCTTCAGACAGAGCCGATAGATATGAATCCCAGGACTGATGCCATTGTGCAGGAATGTCCATTTCAGGTGTTGTCCTCCAAATTTGTCTGAAAATAGTGTTGTGCTCGGGGTTAGCGATGTGTGCAATCATCGTGGTATTCCTACGATGAAGGTATTGTATGAGATCAGGTGGCAATTGATATTTGTTTCCCCCTCCTATCCAGGGGTCAATGCCAATGCAAACAGATGCTCCATTGTTAATGTGCCATGCCAAACCTGATATGATGAAAGGCATCGTTTGTAGGATTTCTTTCCATACCATGGAAATGCCCACACGAGGCCAGTCTAGTAATCGTACCCAGTCAAATAATTGTTGTAGCCAAATATATTTGTGGTATGACACAATCATCCATAGATTCTATGAAGTGAGAAGGGACCAACTCATCTTGGCTACTAGATCTTGGGCAAAAACAAATAGGTCTTTTAATCCCCACCCCCCCGCCCCCATTTTTTTGGCAATGCAATTTTCTTCCAGCTTACCCAAGCAAAAGTTTTTCCTTCCTTTTGTTCGTTCCATAGATATCAACATCATATCTGTTGGATGCACCCGAGTATTCCTCGAGGGATCCAAGCGAGTGACATCCAATATACAGGAGTGGCTTCCAGGACTGATTTTATCAGGACAAGGTGCCCAGCTCTTGATAGAAATCTATGATTCCAAATTTTCAATCTCTTCTCAATTTTAATCACTAACCAGATCCAGTCAGCAATCCGGTAACTGTGGGGTTTGATCCTAAAACCCAAGTATTTCAAACCGTCCGAGAGATTGTGCAATTGATAGTGGAAAAAATGGAGGGCTGCTCTATCCTCCTGAGGGGTGGTGTGAGACAGAGTAATAGTAGATTTGGTCTGATTTGCAGCCATACCAGTGGCTTTTTCAAAGAGAATAAGTATGTCATGGAAGGAGGTAGAATCCCTGATGCTGCCATCCAAGAAGATCATAACATCATCAACGAAAAGGAGATGTGTGAGATGGCAGAGTTCATTCATTTTCAATCCTTTGAGTCTGCCTTCCCTTTTTGCAGTGCTAATGAGCCTGCTGAGACCTTCCATCACTATTAGAAACAAAAGGGGAGACAGGGGGCATCCTTGCCGGAGTCCACGTTCGGCATGAAAGAAATGGGATGCAGAGCCATTAATAAGTACACTGAAGGATGCCGAGGTTATGCAACAGATAATCCAGTCTGTGAAAGCCAGAGGGAATCCTAAATGGATCAGGATCATCTTAATGAAGAGCCAACTGACACGATCAAAAGCCTTAGCAAGATCTATCTTGAGGATAATGCTTTTCAGATTTTTAGATTTGATAGAGTGAATGGCTTCCTGGGTTGTGCCTATGGCCTCATGGATCTGTCTATTTTGGAGAAAGGAAAATTGCTCAGGAGAAATGTGTTGGGAGAGTATAGGATGGAGCCGATTTGCATGATCTTTGCGATGATTTTGTATATGGTATTGTAGAGAGAGATGGGTTGGAAATCATTGAAGGATACAGGTGAGTCAAATTTTGAGATAAGAGCAATAAAGGTGGCATTGATAGCCTCATACATCTTTCTAGAGGTTCAACACTCTTCAAATACATTGAGAAGGTCATTCCGAATGAGATCAAAAAAAGCTAAGTAGAATTCAATGGGCCAACCATTTGGGCCAGGGCTTTTATCTTTCTGAAACCATTTTAAAGTCCCTTCAAGTTCATCTCTGGTAACGGGAGAGGTTAGTTCAACTGCCTCTTCCAAATCCACAAAGCTTGGGAAGTGCCATGCTACCTGAATGATATCAGCTAGGTTTGAGATGGGTGGCTCCTTGTAGAGCTGTTTGAAATGTGAGATACCCAACTGTGATATTTGATTGAAAGTTTTTGCAATACTTCCATTCGGTGTGGGCATTTGCCAAATGGTGTTGGAGGCTTTTCTTCCCTTGGAAAAGTTCTGGAAGTACCTTGTGTTCTCATCCCTTGCTTTGAGCCAGATTGCACGACTCTTGAGTCTCCAGGTTTCCTCTCTTTCCTTCAGAATTTTGGCTCTTTGATTTTCTAGCTCAATCAGATTTAACTTGGTTTTAACACTTAAGAATCCCCTATTGTGGTCATCCATAATTTGTTCCAAGGATGATTCAACGGAGGTGAGGGTATGGGAATCCCTTTGGAGTTTTTCCTTTGCCCACTTGATAGTGAGCTTCTTGAGATGCAGAATGTTTTGACAGAAACCCTCAGCCCAAGTGTGTCCTTGGGAGGGAGGATTTTGCATCCAGTAGTCTGTAACCAGATTAATATAGGAGGGATCCAGAAGCCAAGATGAATTGAACTTGAACGGGGCTTTGGGCTTGATAGGAGGACCAGATATTTCAAGGTAGATTGGCGAGTGGTTAGAGATGCCTTTGGTTCCAACCCACTACCTATAATGAGATAATTGCTACATCATCAGATTTTTAAAGATGAAACGGTCTAGTCTTCTAGGGAGGGCAACCTATCCAACTCTTCTGTTCCTCCATGTTAGCAGGGGTCTGTTCATAGGAATATCTGTGAGGTGAGCTTGTTCAAAGAGGTCTTCCATGATATCAGGGAGTGGGTCAATCTGTGTCGATGATCCCCAAGACTCACTATATCCAATGGAAAAATTTAGGTCCCCGCTCAAGATGAGATTGTCTGGTGAGGTAAGAGAGAGGTTTAGGAGCTGATTCCAGAAAGCCTCGTGTCCTTGACACGACCCATAAACATTCATGACACGGAGATCCATACCCAACTCAGTAGAAAAAAATCGATGCCAATGAACCCCTTTCCTCCCCAGGCCGAATTTAGGTTTATGGTTCGGGGATTGTATCCCAAAGCCAATCCACCTGATTGTCCAATAGCATCAAGTGCAAGGAATTCCCATCCCGGGCTTAAATTCTACAAAATCCAAATGATGTGTTGGGCTTCACCAAGGGTTTCTTGAAGAAGGATAATGTCTATAGGCTTAGCAGTAAATAGCTTGCGCAGGGCTAGCTTTTTGGGCGAGCTATCCATACCCCTGCAGTTGAAGGATAGGCATTTCATGGGGGAACCATATCATGGGTATTATTCACTCTAAGAACCCGATCTAATGAAGTTTTCCTTCCAGAGACCACCTTAGCACCAACCCAGAGAATTGCATGCGAAAGGTAAGATTTGCGCCCACGAAGGGGTTTGATGGTCGATGAGGGGAGGGACAGGCCAAGACCAGAGAGAGTTGAATGGGAACCCCCAGAGGGAGGGCGAGATTGAAAGTTATAAGGATGTGGGGGAACCGGGGAAGGTGATGATGGGGAAGAGGTGGCCTCTGGGTGGATGGTAGGGGCAGTAGTGGAGTAAAAAAGGTGATGGGAGAGAAGGGGGAAAGGAATTGATGAGGGAGAGGTGGAGCAATCCTGAACCGGTGCATTATGCAATGCTATGCAGAAAATGAATGAGAAGAATATAGAACGGGGGAAGAGGGGAGAGGAGTACCTAATGTTCGAGCCGCTTCAACTGCTGCCCTGGCTCGAGTTAGAGGTGGAGATGGGGGACCCGAAGAGTTTCCTGTAGATTGTTGGACTAGTTGGGATGGGGTCGCCATCCGAGATGGTGCAGGTGCTGCAGATGGAGCCTTCCTGGGGATGTCAGGGGTATCCCTACCAATGCCTACCTCCTTTTGCATAGCTGCTTCCGGAGGTTTTGAGACCATAGGACATTCCTTATACAGATGCCTGACCTTGTGGCAACGTCAACATCTAAATGGCACACCCTCGTAATCAAGGATTTGAACCCTAGTAAAATTGTGCCATTGCAGGGTAATTTTTTCTTCCAGGCCCTCCTAAGTGTCCAGATGCACCAGAATGTGAGCTAGGGTTCGATTTTTGGACTGTATTATGGATTTGTCGTAATCCAGGAAGGTGCCAATGGTATTCCCGATCCGCACGAACACTTCTTCAAACCAGTACTAGAGAGGTAACCCTGGCAACTGTACCCATGGAGGTCCAACTCCTATCTACTCTCTTTCTAGATCGAAGAGAGGGCTCCATATTTTGAGCAGCACTAGAGCCATTTCGATATTCCAATAACGTGCAAGAGCCAAATTTGTGTATTCCTCAAGGGAAAAATGAAGTGAAAAACACCCTCGAGGTAGTATCTGAACCTCTGGGAGCTGTATGAAAATATGTCCCGAGATCTCTTTAACCCACAACCCCAATTGCTTCGCCGTATAGGTTCTTCCACGAACCCCACCCACCAGGACTTTCCCTGCTTTGTTGGCAACTTCACCCATGGTGAGTCCTTCGCAAAACTTTATGGTGTAATGCTTGCCAAATGCTTTGACGCACCTTGTTTTCCTCTTCCCTATACATGGAGCAGTAGGGTGGTCCTGTAATGGATCCGAGTGGCTATTTGCTTCTAGGTGGCTCCATCGACCTAGCTCGGATTATCGGGGTATTGAAACAACCAGAAGGAGGAGTTGTGTCCTGAGTCGCCTCGCAGCATCTGGGTTGGTCGAAAGTCTTCCGTGTCTCTACAGCCGCATCAGGGTCGATTCCCGGACAAGATGATGGAATCTTGGAAAAATAGAGGTCCGCAGTGGGCGCGGGTCGAAAAGAGGAGACGAATAGGTAGCCAGTAGGTTTAGGGTACTAGGAGACAACGACGGGCGGCCTAGAGTGGGTGAATCAATGGAGAGGGTCTCAATGTGTAGGGTGGAGGCCATAAGCCTACAGAGGGAGACAACCGGCGCCAGATACGAGTTGAACGGTGCTTAACAGGTGGGAACCGATCTAGGGTTAGGGTTACAGTAGATGGCTTGCTCCGGGTATGGATCCAACGAGTAATCTACGGCATCCAGCTCCATACCCTCCATGCTATACCTTGGAACGGTAGACCGACCGTTACCATCAACAGTTGGATGCAGGTGTAGGCGAGAAATGGTGAGTTGCGAATGATGTTCGGAGGTTATGGTGACTGCAGTTAACCATGATCAGAATTACAACTAGGGTTTGAGTAGGTGGAGCTACAACGCGCCATCCTTTTCCCCCGTCACACATGCAAATAACAATTAGTACTCTCTAGATCATATTTCATGCTCAGTTAGTTTAAATAATCACATGTGATAAATAGGGTTAAGCTAGGTTTCTTTCACATTTAGTTCATGATCTTTATGCAATTAGAATAGGTTTCTTTCCTTGTACTTTCTTGCAATAGGTTAAGGTTCCATTTCGAACATTTCATTTTCTATAATTAGTTTAGGATTTGACTTTAATAGATGCACTCCATTACATCATGACAGCAAAGGAAGGACACATTGTATGCTACACATATAGTGTCGATACCCTTAAGTTTGTACGAGCCCTGGGTTGATAATTAAAGTCGGTAGCCTTGGGAGTTGCAACATTCTTGTTGCAATACCGAGGCTCATCACTTTTTGGCGCCGTTGTCGGGGAGGTGTCAAAGTATGCATTGTTTTCCCTAGTTGGTTCATTTATTTTTACTTTTTGCAAAAACAAAAAAATAATTGCACTAGGCATATTCATTTCAAAAATAGGAAAGTGCATTGCATTAGTGTTTTCATTCAATCATAAAAACAAAAAATTCTCCAACACCAAACCAGCCCCCCATTTGATCACGTGGTACAATAAGAGCTACATCACCATCCACTTTTATAGGTACAAGAAGAGATGGAAAATAATGTAGAAGAAATGGATGGAGATGATGACAATTAGGAAGATCGTCTCGGATTTCACATTCAAGATGATGCAGGAGCATCTGGACTTAGCCAGAAATGTGATTGTATGTTCACATGTTGTGGCTAACAAGAGATGAATTTCATTGACCTGAGTGGTCAAAATCAATTCTTAGTAGAGAGGGTTGGATCTCTCAAAAATTATCTTTACTCCAATTATTGTAATAATTAAAATATTGTATTATTTCTAGAATAGGAGATAAGTTGTTAGTATAGGTGTGTATCAGAGCTTGAGAATAGGGATTTAGTGCTTGATTTGATAAAAATAGAGATTGAGTTGTCAATGTAGTTAGGATAGGATTTGATTCATAAAAGAGGAAAGAATGTAATGATAGAGAGATTAGATGATCGAGAATAGAGTGAGTAAGTGAGAGTTTGAGTGAGAGATAGGGTTTGAGATTGAAACAGAGGTCAGACAAACTATTGTAATCGAGCCGAGAGGGCCAAGACTGTAATTTCGATTTTGTTGAATAATTGACTGAAGTGTGGTGTGGACGCACTGTTCTGGTGCAAAAATTCATTTGTAGTTGTGTATCGGCATTCTGGACCCTAATCGGGTATTTTTCTTTGTTTAAACATTTTATTTATAAATCACAATCAATTAGTATTAAGAGTTAATATTGAGCTTAAGTGCTAAATCTTTCCTTAAGCGTCTTTCTTAAAAGTATGAATTAAGCACATGGGTAGTATTCGATAATTTGGAAGTGGTATCTCGCGCATCCTAAAAGTGGTAAACGATATTTATAAATTATAAGAAGAGCTTCGGCGTAAATCACATATAGAAAGACCTTTGTCGACGCGTTTCGAACCAACAAGTGCGGTTCATCGTCAGGACAAGTTGAAGAAACAGATCCAGCTTAGCATGTTAAATAGTTTGAGCAGAGACTCCAACGGCTAAATCGAACAACGACTACTTTTGACCTTAGGACCCAGGTCAAATTATTATTCGTTAATTTAATATTATTATTATTTTTAATATTAATACAAAAAATATTTTTAATGATTAGTTTTAAAAAATTAATATATATATATATATATATATATATATATATATATATATAAGTTATAAAATTAGGTTAAAAATAATAATAATAATAATAAATAAATAAATAAATAAATAAAATACTTTTAGAGGTTAGTTTAAGAAGATAATTTACTTATTTATTTAAATTATTTAATAATATAATACATATATAATAATATGTTGTTAAGGACCAGAATAATTTCAAGTAATTTATTAATTAATTATTAATATATATATATATATATATAAAGTTAGGTTAAAAAATATAAATAAATAATTTAAATGGTTAGTTAGAAAAGGTAATTTAATTAATTTAATTAAATTATTTATTATTATATATTAATAATATAGTCTTAATATAGATAAATTTTTTTAATTAAATTATTTATTAAATATAATTAATATTATATTGGTAATATAGTCTTGATATTAATATATTAATAATATTAATAGTCAAATTATTATTTATTAGTTTAATATTATTATTATTATTCTTATTTATGGAAATAAATTAAATTAGGTAGAAATATATAGGTAAATAAAATAATTTTAATGATTAGCTTTAAAAACTTTAATTTAGTTTATTTATTTAAATTATTTATTAATATATATATATATATATATAAAAGATATAATATTAGGTTATTAAGATAAAAGTTAGGTGGGAATTAGTTAAATTGAGGACCTAACTTTTTTACAAACAAGGTAAATGAAAGAGGTTAGTTAATAATACTAAAAATCAGCAAATAAATAAATAATAATATATCTTCGTTAATATGGAAAAATAATAATAATAATAATAATAATAAGTAAAAAAATATTATTTATGATAATAAATACCAATATCAATCAGGGAAAACGGAGCGACACAAAATACACAGGAGAAGGATTGAAAAGAGTCCAGAGCAAGAAGGATGAACCATAGGAGATAGGAAGGCTCCAGGGGAACGACGAAAGCGAAAAAGATGAAAGAGGGGGGGGGGGGAGACTAAGATGAAAGGGCAGGGATCCAACATCTACTGATCTTCCAGCCATCATCTCTATTGAGATTGTTAGGCCTTCTTTCGATCTCAATAGCTTCCCTGAGTTTACGATGATGGAACATGGCAACTTTGGCAACAACCTTAGCCTCCTCAATACTAACGTGATGCTTGGTCTTATCCACATGCTCTGCTAGCGCTGAAGACTTGGTTCTCCCATGTCTTAGGCGAACATGCAGCTGACCTAAGACATGGGAGAACCAAGTCTTCAGCGCTAGCAGAGCATGTGGATAAGACCAAGCATCACGTTAGTATTGAGGAGGCTAAGGTTGTTGCCAAAGTTGCCATGTTCCATCATCGTAAACTCAGGGAAGCTATTGAGATCGAAAGAAGGCCTAACAATCTCAATAGAGATGACGGCTAGAAGATCAGTAGATGTTGGATCCCTGCCCTTTCATCTTAGTCTCCCCCCCCCCTCTTTCATCTTTTTCGCTTTCGTCGTTCCCCTGGAGCCTTCCTATCTCCTATGGTTCATCCTTCTTGCTCTGGACTCTTTTCAATCCTTCTCCTGTGTATTTTGTGTCGCTCCGTTTTCCCTGATTGATAATGGTATTTATTATCATAAATAATATTTTTTTACTTATTATTATTATTATTATTTTTTTAACGAAAATATATTATTATTATTATTTATTTATTTGCTGATTTTTAGTATTATTATTTATTTGATTTAACTAACCTCTTTCATTTACCTTGTTTGTAAAAAAGTTAGGTCCTCAATTTAACTAATTCCCACCTAACTTTTATCTTAATAACCTAATATTATATCTTTAATATATATATATATATATATAATTATTAATAAATAATTTAAATAAATAAACTAAATTAAAGTTTTTAAAACTAACCATTAAAATTATTTTATTTACCTATATATCTCGACCTAATTTAACTTATTTCCATAAATAAGAATAATAATAATAATATTAAACTAATAAATAATAATTTGACTATTAATATTATTAATATATTAATATCAAGACTATATTACCAATATAATATTAATTATATTTAATAAATAATTTAATTAAAAAAATTTACCTATATTAAGACGATATTATTAATATATAATAATAAATAATTTAATTTAATTAATTAAATTACCTTTTCTAACTAACCATTTAAATTATTTATTTATATTTTTTAACCCTAACTTTATATATATATATATGATTATTAATAAATAAATTAATAAATTACTTGAAATTATTCTGGTCCTTAACAACGTATTATTATATATGTATTATATTATTAAATAATTTAAATAAATAAGTAAATTATCTTCTTAAACTAACCTCTAAAAGTATTTTATTTATTTATTTATTTTTGTTATTTTTATTTTTACTTTTATTATTTTATTTTATTTTATTTATTTATTTATTTATTATTATTTTTTTTAACCTACTTTTATAACTTTTTATATATATATATATATATATATCTATATATATATATATATATATATATATATAATTATTAATTAATTTTTTTAAAACTAACCATTAAAAATATTTTTTGTATTAATATTAAAAATAATAATAATATTAAATTAATGAATAATAATTTGACCTGGGTCCTAAGGTCAAAAGTAGCCATTGTTCGATTTAGCCATTGGAGTCTCTGCTCAGACTATTTAACATGCTAAGCTGGATCTGTTTCTTCAACTTGTCCTAACGATGAACCACACTTGTTGGTTCGAAACGCGTCGACAAAGGTCTTTCTATATGTGATTTACGCCGAAGCTCTTCTTATCACTGTTATGGATCACAGAAGTCTCAATTCAACGATATTTATAAAATTCAAGTGATTAGCATAAGTGGGTGAAACTTAGCAAAAGAAAACTACTTTTCTCACACACTCTCGACCTAATATCAGTCGTGCAAGAATCTGCGGGAGATTGCACGATAGCCGTTTGATTGGATGGGTCACATCGACGGTGGAGATCGTCCAGGCTAGTTGGCGAGCAGATGACGCGATATCTGCTGGATATGAAGGAGAGAAATCAACGACACAAATTGAAGTGCCTGATAAAAGGGAAATTCAAAGAAAGCATCGACGATGATTGGTCAAGTAAGTGGGAGCCTTAGGAGGAAATACACATACAAAATCTGATTTAAGCGCAACAGATTGGTTACAAAGTTAACCAATAGTCTAATTCCAAACTACCACCCCATTTTCATCAACCTCCTACATCATTTTGGTATCAGAGCAAGAATTAAGTTTTGCTACAGTAAACATGCCATTGAGGAGAGGAGCTAGCATAGATCGGGGAAGACCTGTAGCAAATGCAGTTCTGTTGGATGAGATTCGAAATCTGAGTACAAGGATGGAGACTGCATAGAGGAGAGCACCTAATGAAGGAGATGCCATTGTTACAGAATAATATTCCAAGGAAGAAGAAGAGGATGAAAGTGAAGTTGCCAAAGTTCTCAAGATATTGGCCAAAGCATGTGGAAGACCAAAGATGGAAATATATTTGTATGACGGGAATCTCAACGTAGAAGAATTGATGGACTGGATTTGTTCATTAGACAAGTATTTTGACTATGAGGAGGTTGATAATAAAAAGAAGGTGAAATTTGCAGTTACTAGATTGAAGGGTCATGCAATTATCTGGTGGGATGAATTACAAACATCCAGAGGGAGAAAGGGAAAGCCAAAGATCAAACAATGGGATAAAATGGTAAGTAGATTGAAAGCCAAATTTATGCCAAAATATTATTAGTTAAATCTTTTCAGACAGTTACAAAATTTGAGGCAAAAAGGAATGGCTGTCAAAGAATACACATAATAGTTTTATACACTGAGCATTAGAGCAAGACATGCAGAGGATGATGTAGGAAAGGTAGATAGATACATAAATGGGTTGAGATATGACATACAGGATGAAATCAGCTTGTTGATTCTGAAGACAATTGAAGAAGCCTATCAAGCAGCTTTGAAGGCAAAAGAGAAGATGTTGAGGAAGCAAAATTAGAGGAATATAGGAAAAAGTTCAGCAAGAGGTAGAGGAACTACGAGATCAAGATTTCAGCACCCTCAGGGTGAAGTAGGAGGTTCAAGTAGTATACCACCACAGAGAGGAGAATTTAGTAGAGGAATATTTGCACCCAATGTTGTAGAAATTTTGAATAATTAAACACTTATTCACAGAGATTATCCCTATTATACACTATTGCAGAATACATGCATAATACATAACCTCCTCTATGTTGATCATCAATTTTGCGGAATTAAAAACAATGAAACATCAATCGCGTGCGCACAATAACATGGTATGTAACCTGGGGAAAGCATACAGCTGAAAACCCCCAACTATCTGTATATTATAATGATTGAGAACATGTAACAATACATAGTACAATACTCCTCACAAGTACTCAGTACTATCTCCACCTGCTACACACAAACTAGCTCAGATTTGAATCAATCACAGGTTCAAATCTCCTCTGCTGCTTGCTTGCCTCCATTGCGCAATCCTGCATGAGAATGGCTGATCCAAACTCATATTTCCCTTGGCTGAACCACGCAATCCTCATTGGCATTACTCAATCCATTGACTGTGCAAATCTCATGCACAACTATAGTCACAACTGACAGCAATCTCCACCTCTAACACTTGTCTCCACTGAACTATCCATGCACTGAGTTAACTGATGTATTCTTTAGTTGCTTTATGAGTTAATAATTAGTGAATTAATTAACAATTAATTCACATCACTCATCACTAGCGTATTATGCAGTTATACTAAATACAACTAGTTCAACCAAGTCAAACTGAACACAACTCCATCAACTCCTCAATCAACTCCACCAAACTCAACCACTTGAGTTCTAACTGAAGTCCATCATGCAATAGCTCAACTGACCCATAAGAAAAGCATATTTCCTTTTGAAAGCTGCATGTGCCACATCCATAGCTCGAACTGAAGTGCTCCAAGAGGATAAGATAATGTTTATAGTCAAATATTATTAAGAGCTAATAATATTCGACTGTTCTATATTTAGACTGGCAATCTAAAAATAGACTCCGCCCATATGTCTAAAAATATAAGTCCATCTATTTTTACCAAATGACCAATCATCCACAAATAGCATCCTGCAACTCATAGACCATGATTCATATGTCTAAAAATAGACTTTGCGCCAAAAATAGCCCGCGGGCCCACTTAGTGAAGGCGACTTCTTTCCACTAAGCTCCATCATCTTGTTGCATCTTCAACACTCCCTCTCAACAAGATATGGATTATTTGCAACCCCTATCCTGCAACTCTGGAATGTTCTGCATGCAACACATTTGCCCGGTCCACTTGCTCCAACAACACTGGGAACAAAAACACTCCCAACTGACCACTCTGTTGGGCTAGGAACATACTCTGATGCTGAAGCTCTACCTGCTGCTGACAAGTGCTCCCTCTCTGACATCTACGCTACTACAACATCTCCATGCATCTCTCACCATTGCACACCTCTCTGTGCCACCTAGCACTGTGCAAAACACTTGTGCCTCTCGCATTGCTGCAGCCTGCTAGCTATGTGCTATCCAGGGATTCCCCACACTGTTGCTCTCTCTGTCGCTCCATCCGCATCTGTCTCTACCCAATCAGTTAGTTCCTGCTACTCCACATCGGGGCTCCCATAGCAAGGTCTCATCCAAGAGGTTGGGTACCTCAAGGATCCTTCCCCTCCTCCTTGGGACGATCACTCTATATCGCCCGACCTCCTACCTGGAGGTATGGCTGCATGTGATCCCTCAGCCCACCTGGCTCGAAGTTCCCCCCTACTGGAGGTCTCTGCATGAGTAGATGTCTCTACTCGATCTCCTCTCAACTTCCCTTGTTGTGGCTGCTCCATAACCTCCTGAAGCTGCTACACCAATCGTGGCTCCTCCACAATCGTCTGAGACTTCTTCTGGCTCTGCATGTTGAGAGGTAATATACGCTCCCTCTCAACCACCAAGTCTCCACAGTTGCCTCGTTGATCAAGGCTTTGCATGCATCTTGAACCTCAAGAGCATAAGGTTCTTGACTCGAGAACCAATCTGCTTCACCTGTCTAGTGATGATGTGTCTAAGGAAAACCTTTCCCTTACTGAAGACTACATCATAGCCTCTGTCTTCCAGCATCGCGATCGACACCAAGTTTCTCTTCAGTCCTGGTACATACTTGACATCGGTCAAGGTAAGGCGAGCTCCATGCTCCCTCTGAAAAATAATCGTGCCTACACCTGAGACACTATACTTCTCATCATTAGCCATCGCTATGAGTATCTGGAGATCTTTCTCCTCCAAAGTACTGAACAAACTCTTGTCACCGGTCATGTGGAAAGAAGCTCCACTGTCAAGAAACCAACCAATTCCAACCATGGATGAAACCATGCATGCGAAGAGTGTGAAATCCAACTCAAACTGTGAAGCAAGTGCCTCACCTTCAGATCCTTCCCCGGATCCCTTCTTGGATTTCTTCTTTGGGCAATTAGTAGCATAATGGCCCAACTCATGACAACGAAAAAATCTCACCTTCGACTTGTCAACCTTCTTCCCATCATTGGAAGAACTGGATTCGAAAAGAGAACCCTTCTCCTTCCCCTTCTTTGCTTTGGCAGCCAAAGTGCAATTTTCTTCATTAGATGCCTTTGATGAAGATCCGTCCCTGGTATTCCGCCTGATCTCCTCTTGCACAAGATCCGACCAAAGTCTCTCCCATCCTGGCAATTTCTCCTGACCATTGACAGAGTCTTGATAGGAATGCCAACTCTTCGGAAGAACAAGGAGAGCCAAGCTCACCAAGTCCTCATCATCGACAATCACCCCCACACTTCCTAGCTCATCCCGGCATTGGGTGAACTTCGTGAGATACTTGGGCATACTGTCTTCATTCTCACACTTAATGTTTCTGAGTTTATCCTTGAGCGCCAATTTCCTCTGGTTGCTCTTTCTTTGGAATAAATCTGTCAACGCTTTCCACATCAAGTATGGAGAAGCCTTTCCATGCAGGCTGGATACAATGTGATCCTTCACGCCCTCCAACAGAGTCCTTCGACACTTTGCTGTCTTCTTTTGCCAAACCTCAACGTGAGCAGCATCAGTATGCTTTGGGACCTCAGCCTCTATGAAATCCTTCAACCCATTGTCATCTAACACCGCCTCCATCCTGTCTTTCCATGCAATATAATTCGAGCTGCCTTCAAGAGCATACTCCAATCGCAATCCGTTGAAAGACATTTCAACTTTGACACCAAGAAAACACTGCTGCAAATTCGAATTCCACCAGCTCAAAACTCAACCACTTCTGATCTAAAATTCATGAGAACAAAGTATTTCTCGTACAGAGATTGAATGTATGGGATTTTACCGGATATCTCACCTTCCAAAAGAAGGATGAATCCAGAGGCTACCTGGCCCGATTACAGACTCTGCCTGAAGAAATAAAATGTAAACACTTTCTGAATAATAGATCTGATGATCAACTCTGCTCTGATACCATGTAGAAATTTTGAATAATTAAACACTTATTCACAGAGATTATCCCAATTATACACTATTGCGGAATACATGCATAATACATAACCTCCTCTACGTTGATCATCAATTTTGTGGAATTAAAAACAATGAAACATCAATCGCATGCACACATTAACACAGTATGTAACCCGGGGAAAGCATAAAGCTGAAAACCCCCAACTATATGTATATTATAATGATTGAGAACATGTAACAATACATAGTACAATATTCCTCACAAGTACTCAGTACTATCTCCACCTGCTACACACAAACTAGCTCAGATCTGAATCAATCACAGGTTCAAATCTCCTCTGCTGCTTGCCTGCCTCCACTACGCAATCCTGCATGAGAATGGATGAGAATGGATGATCCAAACTCATATTTCCATTGGCTGAACCACGCAATCCTCATTGGCATTACTCAATCCATTGATTGTGCAAATCTCATGCACAACTATAGTCACAACTGACAGCAATCTCCACCTCTAACACCTGTCTCCACTGAACTGTCCATGCACTGAGTTAACTGATGTATTCTTTAGTTGCTTTATGAGTTAATAATTAGTGAATTAATTAACAATTAATTCACATCACTCATCACTAGCGTATTCTACAGTTAGACTAAATACAACTAGTTCAACCAAGTCAAACTGAACATAACTCCATCAACTCCTCAATCAACTCCACCAAACTCAACCACTTGAGTCCTAACTGAAGTCCATCATGCAATAGCTCAACTGACCCATAAGAAAATCATATTTCCTTCTGACAGCTGCATGTGCCACATCTGTAGCTTGAACTGAAGTGCTCCAAGAGGATAAGATAATGTTTATAGTCCAAATATTATCAAGAGCTAGTAATATTCGACTGTTCTATATTTAGACTGTAAGTCTAAAAATAGACTCCACCCATTTGTCTAAAAATAGAAGTCCATCTATTTTTACCAACATGACCAATCATCCACAAATAGCATCCTGCAACTCATAGACCATGATCCATATGTCTAAAAATAGACATAGTTTAAAAATAGACTTTGCACCAAAAATAGGCTGCAGGCCCACTTAGTGAAGGCGACTTCTTTCCACTAAGCTCCATCATCTTGTTGCATCTTCAACAAAAGGAAGAGGCCGAGGAAGAGAAATTCAATGTTACACATGTGGAGAATTAGGACATGGATCATGGGACTATCCTCATAATAAAGTAACAAATCAAAGGAATGTGAATGTGGCTGAGGTAAGGGAAGAAAAACCTCAAATTGCAAACAAATAAGAATCACCCAAAGTAGGAGAATCCTTGTTGTTGGAAAGGGTATTGCTTAAGGCAAAGAAAGAGATAAGAGAACCAGCTCAGAGAAAGATTTTATTCAGAACTACATGCAAGTCCAAAGGAAAATGTTGTAAAGTGATAATTGATAGTGGAAGCACTGATAACCTTGTTTCTACAGAAATGGTGGACAAGTTAGGACTAGTAAAAATAGTACACCCTACTCCTTACAAAGTATCATGGCTGCAAAAAGGACATCTGTTTATTGTGACATAAAAATGAAAGGTAGAGATACAGATTGGTACTTATAAGGATGTGATATTGTGTGATGTAATGCCAATGGATGTATGCCATGTGCTGTTGGGATGACCTTGGCAATTTGATTGGAAAGCTATTCATGATGGGAGAAGAAATACTTACACTCTGTAGAAGGATGGAAATAAACACACACTTCTGCCATTGAAGGATGAAGCAGGCAAAGAAGCACCTAGAAACAGTGTTATGCTGATGAGTGGGAAAGAATTGTTGCAAGAAGTCAAGAAGGATGAACAGATGCATTTTGCTGTCATAAGGAGATCTAAGGTAATTTTAACTTCCACAAACTTAGATGATTTATCTGAAGAAATCAAAACTATGTTGAATGATTTTGTTGATATTATTGTGGTTGAGTTCCCAAATGCATTACCACCCATCAGGAGTATTAGTCATCATATTGATCTAAAACCTGGAGCAAGTTTTCCAAACAAAGCAGCATACAGGTTAACTCCTCAAGAAAATGCAGAAGTTAGAAGACAAGTACATGAATTGATGGATAAGGGATTAATTAGAGAGAGTCTTAGTGCATGTGCTGTACCAACAGTACTCAGTCCAAAAAAAGGTGGTGAATGGCATATGTGTACAAATTCCAGAGCCATAAACAAGATTACTATCAGGTATAGATTTCCTTTACCACTCATGGATGGTTTGATGGATTGTTTAAGTGGGCCAAAGTATTTTTCTAAAATAGATCTGAAGAGTGGATATCGTCAAATAAGGATTAAAGAAGGAGATGAATGGAAGACTACATTTAAAACAAATAGTGGGTTGTATGAATGGTTAGTGATGCCTTTTGGACTCACTAATGCACCTAGCACATTCATGAGATTAATGAATGAAGTCTTGAAGGAATATGCAGGCAAGTTTTTCATTATTTATCTTGATGATATTCTAGTTTTCAGTAGAAGCAAAGAATAACATCTCGAGCATCTTAAGTTGGTTTTAAGAACTCTGTAGAAAGAGAAACTATTGATAAATCTGAAGAAAATTAGTTTCATGAAAGAAGAATTAATCTATTTGGGATTTGTAGTTTCTAAAGAAGGTTTGAAAATGGATCCAGAGAAAGTCCAAGCAATTTGGAACTGGCCTACTTCGAGAAACATATTTGAGGTAAGAAGCTTTCATGTTCTTGCAAGTTTCTATAGAAAATTTATCAGAAGTTTTAGTTAGATTTGTGCACCAATTATTGAAATAATCAAAGAGACTAATCAGCGATTGAAGTGGATAGAAGCAACAGAATGAAATTTTAAGTTGCTAAAGAAGAAAATTACAGAGAAACCAGCTTGAGCTTTACCTGATTTTGGGAAGGTTTTCAGGTAAAGTTTTCCAAGTTGAAACCAATGCTAGTGGAGTTTCAATTGGAATAGTTTTGAGTCAGGAACAAAGACCAATAGCCTACTTTAGTGAGAAACTAAATGAAGATAAGAATAAGTATTCTTCTTATGATAAATAATTTTATGCTATTGTGCAAGCTTTAAAAAAATGCAGACATTATTTTCTACCAAAGGAGTTTGTATTATATTTTGACAATCATGCATTACAGTTCATAAACAATCAGCCAAAATTGAACCAGAAACATGCCAAGTGGGTAGAGTTTTTACAGATTTTTACTTTTGTGATAAAACACACAAGTGGTAAGTTGAACAAAGTTGATGATTCTTTGAGCAGGGTAAATTTCATTGTACAAGAATTAAGAGTTGGTGTTGTAGGATTTGAAGAAATGGTTGATATGTATAAAGATAATGCAGAATTCAACGATATTTATGCAGTTGTACACAATCCAATAGTTCATAATAGGAGTCAGTGGTTATATTATTTTATCCAAGGAGGTTTACTATTTAAATGTAACAAATTGTGCATTCCCAAATGTTCTATGAGGGAAAACATAATCAAGGAGAAACACAGTGGAGGATTATCTGGTCACTTTGGACAAGACAAAACCTTTGCTTAGGTAAATTCTTTTTACTATTGGACAAAGAAGCAAATTGATGTCAAGAAATTTGTTGAGAAGTGAAGAATCTATCAGCATACTAAAGGGAGAAGCCAAAATATAGGATTGTACCAGCCATTGCCAATACCAGACTGACCATGGGATGAAATTGGTATGGACTTTTTTTTGGGGTTACATAGAACTCAAAGAGGGAATGATTCCATTTATGTTGTGGTAGATAGATTTTCCAAAATGGCACATTTCATTGCATGTAAAAAGACTAGTGATGCAACACATATTGCTAATTTGTTTTATTCAGAGGTTGTAAGGTTACATGGATTGCTTGTAAGTATTGTGTCTAATAGAGATACAAAGTTTGTTGGGCATTTCTGGAGAACTCTTTGGAAGAAACTAGGTGCCAACCTTAGTTTCAGTTCAACATATCATCCTCAAACAGATGGACAGACCGAAGAGGTAGACAGAAGCTTGGGAAACATATTGAGAAGTTTAGTGTATAACAATCCTAAGCAGTGGGATTTAGCATTTGCTCAAGCTGAGATTGCTTATGATGAAACTCCAAACCGAAGTACTGGGATGAATCCATTTCAGATTGTTTTTGGAATGAAGCCAAGAGGTGTGTATGAACTCAGAAATTCGGGTAAACAGGAGACAAGAAGTGCAAAAGCTGAAGAGTTTGCAGAGCAGATGCAGAGATTACAAGAAGATGTCAAAGACATATTGCAGGAAAGCAGTGGCAAACACAAACAGAGAGCTGATATGAGGAGGAGAGAAAAAGAATTCTAAGTGGGAGATCTAGTGATGGTATACTTAAGAAAAGAAAGATTTCCTATTGGGACTTATAATAAACTAAAGATGAAAAAGATAGGGCCATGCAGAATTGTGAGGAAGCTTTCAACTAATGCTTGTGAAATTGAATTGCCAGAAGGGATTGGAATATCACCTATCTTCAATGTTGCAAATTTATATCCATACAAGGAGATAGAGTTAGAGCCATAGAAGGAACTTGCAGAAGATGAAGTTCAAACTTTAAATTGGGAAGAACAGATGCCAAAGACAATCAAGAAAGAGGTGGAAGCTATTTTGGAGAAAAGAGTAACCAAAAGAACCAGAGGAAAATTTTATTTTCAATATTTAGTCAAATGGAGGGGACAACCAATGGAGGATGCCAGTTGCTTAACAACAACAGAATTACAGAAGTACGGAGTCAATCCTGACAGTTTGATGAATGATTCTTTTCTTCCTTGGGAGTCTGATGCAAGAGAATCTTGATCCATGTGGATACTGGTGGCCACCGACCAAGTCCACTTAGACCCCCACCATTGTTTCTTTCAGCTTTTCAGTTTCCTTAATTGCAGCACAATTTACTATTTTTAGCAGTTTTTCAGGTCCTGAACTTCCAGAGCCGTTTTGAGGCCCTAAATGACATTATTTGGGAAAAATGGGAGCAACATGGGTCCATGGACCGATGTTGCTCTTCCCAAAGTTGTATTTCTTGGATAGATCTTTCTAACGAGATATTGTACGCGTCAAACAGAGATCGTATGCCAAAGTTACGACCCCGGGAAGTTGATGTACCAATTTACCCAAACAGGGCCCACAGTTTGGTGTTTCATCTTATAGGGTTAGGTTTTTGGATGTTTAGGGTTTTCCCTTGTTTCTCAACATTAAATAAGTCTTCGAGCCTCATTGTAACACAGTTCAGAGGCATGTAGCCGCCACATCTCTTCTCAAAGATAAGCTACCATCGCCCTAGCTAGTTTATTTCCATTGTTGTTTGTAAGCATATTTTAGTATTTTACATTAATGAAATGGAGTATTATTTCCGCTGCATCTCTATGTTTATGGTTATCTCTATAACTGTTGCATTCCTGTTTAAATCCAGATTAGTGGTATTAGAGCGGTCTGCTTTTTCTCTGTTTTTCTTTGCATGTCCCCAACGAGGTCAAGATATAAGGAGTTAGGGCTTGAACTGGTTGAACCTTTGCAAGACCAGCCTCGCAAATCCTGACGGACTCCCATGGCGGATGAGAAGAAAGATGAGGGGGTAGGAGATACTATCAAAATCTTGCTCGAAGAAGCCCTCGAGCGACAAAGGAATGTGATGATGGACAACTTTGCCCAGATCCTTCAGCGGCTACCCAGAGGTGACGCATCGGCTTCCAACAGCTACTCTGGAAACGCCACGCCCTTTAAGGTACAAGTTAATTGTGAAATCCCCATATTCAAGGGTCAGATAGACGTAGATGTCATAGATAAATGGTTAAATCTGTTAGAGGGTTATTTTTATGTTCATAAATTTTCAAGTTGGGAAAAGATTGTTTTCGCTCTTCTCAAAGCAGTCCCCCACGTTAAGGACTGGTGGGAAACCTACTGTGAGCACAAGGATGAAAGTACCGACTCACTATTTTCAACCGTACCCACCAGGAATTCATTCCAAGATGCCATCAAGGAGCAGTACTACCCTGTCGGAAGCTATGAGGATAAATACATAAAGTGGACCACACTGTGGTAGGGAAGGGACCAAGACGTGCCGGAGTTTACTAATATTTTCCATACCCTTCGCACAAAGTTTGGTATCAAGGATTCAGAGTAGCATTTGATACTCAATACCGCGGTTGCCTGCATAAGTACATCCAGGAAGAAATAGAATTCCTGAACATCTCCTCGCTCGGCACGGCATACTGATATGTTGTCAAGGTCGAGCAAAAGTTTAAACATAAGAAGCGAGACTTTGGATCTGTGAATCCGAAGCAAGAGAAAGGTGCCCCCAAACTATAGAACAAAGGACAAAGCCAAGGCAGGGCACCCCAAGACAACCCACCAAAGCTGCAAGCAAAGAACAGTGCTGCAAAGCCGAAAAAGGACATGGGAAAATGGTGTGAGTTCCATAAGAGATCCACTCACAACACAAGTGAGTGTTGGGCCAAGCAGTCACTGGTGGCTAAGCTAAAGGTTTCAGAATCAGATGCATGTTCCAACTCTGAGTTAGAACCCAACAAGGGGAATGACAAAGGAAATCAGATTATCGATGCAGAGCTCAATGCCACCAAGGAGGAACCTGAAGATCCAGAGGAGGACGAGCATCTCTTCCACTCCCAGATGTAGATAAAGGGATCCCCACTATAGTTTATTGTCGACAACAGGAGCCAAAAGAACCTCATTTCGGCAGAGGTCGTGAAGCGGCTGGGCTTACTGGCCATAGCACATCCACAACTATACACCATCGGGTGGCTTCACCAAGGACAAGATATTCTCATGAGCCAGTAGTGTCACCTTCCATACAACATCAAGCCCTTCACAGATGAGGTATTGTGTTACATTTCTCCCCTTGAAGTTTGTGATGTACTATTAGGAAAACCACACTTATGGAAGCAACATGATGTGTATGAAGCAAGGCCCCGTGCTGTTGTTATTACTTTGGGAAATAAGTTGTACAGGATACTGGAAGTAGCACCACCTACCACCATCTCTTTGGTTACTACAAAACAATGCAGTAAGCTCATTTCCAAAACTGGGAAATTTTTGTTTTCATCATGATACGCCCTGAAGGAAAGAAGAAGACGGTGGCCACGACCTCCAGACAACGCCCCTCCGCATGACAACTACAGATGGACAAGGTCATGAAGGAGTACAAGGACATCTTCACCTCCCCTGTAGGGGTTCCTCTGCACTGCCAGGTCAAGCACTCCATCAATCTAACCCCAGGTACGTCGCTGCCCAATGAACCAATCTATCGGCGCTCCGTTATGGAGAATGATGAAATCAAGAGGCAGATTCAGAAGTTGTTGCAGAAAGGTCACATCCGTCCAAGTTCATCACCCTGTGGGAGCTCGATCGTGTTGGTATAGAAGAAGGATGGGACTTGGAGACTCTGTATTGACTATCGGGCGCTGAACAATATCACTGTCTGTAATAAGTACCTGATCCCACGGATTGATGACCTCCTGGACCAACTAAAGGGGGAAAAATATTTCAGCAAGATCGATTTGAAGTCAGGATATCACTAGGTACCAATCGAACCCTCCAATGTGTGGAAGACTGCCTTCAAAGCCAAGGAGGGCCTTTTTGAACGGTTGGTTATGCCTTTCGAATTGACGAATGCTCCTGAAACCTTCATGAGGCTAATGGATGGCATCTTACAGCCATTCACCAACTCATTTGTAGTGGTATACTTGGATGACATCTTGATCTTCAGCTAGAGCTGGGAAGAGCACCTCCACCACATCTGACAGGTTCTCCAAACACTGCGGCAACATAAGTTATGTGCACATTTGGAGAAATGCACTTTTGGCATGACCCAGGTTCAGTATCTAGGATACATTATTGATGAACAGGGGGTGCATGTGGATCCAGCCAAGATCCAATTCATTCGGTAATGGCCCTCTCCAACCACTCTAACAGAGCTCCGCAACTTTCTAGGTCTTGACAACTTCTACCGCAGGTTCGTGTTTGGATTTTCTCATATCACTTGGCCCTTGAGTCAAGTCACCAAGGGAGGAGAAAAATCAAATTTATTTTGGTCTGAATCTCAACAGAAGGCATTCAAAGAATTGAAATATCGTCTCTGCTCGGCACCAGTGCTCGCATTTCCAGACTTGCAACAACCATTTGAGCTCGAGACAGATGCCTATGATTATGCTATTGGGGCAGTCCTCACTCAACATGGGTATCCAGTGGCATATCACAGTGAGACACTTTTAGACACGGTCCGGAAGTATCCCACTTATGACAAAGAGATGTATTCCATTATGTAGGTCTGCTGACAATGGAAACATTACATTTTGGGGAAGGAAATGGTCATCCACACAGATCACTGACTCCTCCAGTTCATACAGACCCAAGGGAAATTGTAGAATGATCGCCATCAGAAGCGGTCCACATACCTGCAACAATTCCATTGGAATATCAAGTATAAGAAGGGTAGCACCAATAATGTTGCAGATTTCCTCAGTCAACCACCGATCATGGCATTAACCACCATGCTCATCTGGGCGCGAGACTTCTGATTGGCCACTTCTCTACAAACGCGACCCAGAATTCGGCCACACATACCAGACACTCTTGGAGGGTCGGCATGTTCCATATTTTCACCTCTAGGATGCACTGTTATGCCACCCGGGTCACCTTTGTGTTCCTTCAAGCGAGCGTGCCAAGATGATTTGGGAAGCACACTACAGTCGGGCTGTTGGGAATTTCGGGGTTGAGAAAATAGTGGCAGTACTGCAGAAGTATTTCTATTGGCCGAATCTTCGATAGAATGTCAGGAGTACATCAAATCATGCACTGCCTGTGCCATTTCCAAACCGACCGTCAAGAAGCAAGGCCTCTATACCCCGCTGCCTACCCCTAGTTGACCTTGGGAATCCATCTCCATGATTACATTTTAGGCCTTCCTTCCACTAAGCATGGAAATGACTGTGTTTTTGTGGTCGTTGACAGGTTCTCGAAGATGGCCATTATGGCGGCTTGCAAGAAGAATATCACAGTAGAAGCCACTGCTAAAATCTTCTTTGAACGAGTGTGGGTACACTTTGGGCTCCCAAAATTTATCATCTCAGATCGGGACAGCAGGTTCCTCAGTACATTTTTGTCCAGTCTCTGGTCGATGCTGGACACCAAACTCACTAAGTCCACAACCTTCCATCCTCAAACTGATGGCTAGACAGAGTTTGTCAACAGGATGATTGTACACATTCTGTGCATGTACAACTCAAAGCATCCATGCACATGGGACGAGAGCCTCCCCTATGTTCAACACAACTACAACTGGGCTCTCCATAGCTCGACTGGCCACAACCCTTTTCAGGTGGGCTTGGGATTCTAGCCACTATGTCCCATTGATGTGGCCATTCCATTTGTAGCTACTCCTGCAGATTCAGATCATATCCAGTTAGAAACAGATAAGGCAAATGACTTCATTGAGCACATCCAACATATTCACCAACAGGTCCACGACATTATGGAGAAATAAAATGCCAAGTACAAGCAGCGACATGATCAACATCGGGTGCCACACAAATTTCAGGTGGGCGACAAAGTCTAGTTGCATTTGCAAAAGGAATGCCTTACCGGAGCCTATCAAAAACTCAGACCACTTCGATATGGTCCTTACACCATTACCAAGGCTGTGGGAAACAATGCATTTGAGCTCAGCATTCCCCCACTCCTTAGCCTGCACCTAGTGTTCAATGTGGACTGCCTTCGGCCATACTTTCCACCATTACTAGACACATCCGACATTGCAGAACAACTCACACCCACAGAGTTAAATCTAGATTACATGCAATAAGATGCAACTGATTGGATCATGGACACACAGATCAAGCACAATCGCCAACAAAATATCCAACTGTTTCAAGTTATCAAAGCAGGCGAACTCCTTCACCAGGGCAAGTTACTCACTAGGGACCAAGTTCAGCAGAAGTTTCCTCATCTCATGGAGGAACTCAACGCAATGGGGACCATTGCTTCCCAAGGAAGGAGGAATGATCTAGGTGGATATTGGTGCCCACCCACCAAGTCCACTTGGACCCCCACCATTGTTTCTTTCAGCTTTTCAGTTTCCTTAATTATAGCACAATTACTATTTTTAGCAGTTTTTCGGGTCCTCAACCTCCTGAGCCGTTTTGAGGCCCTAAACGACGTTTTATGGGAAACCTGGGAGAAACATGGGTCCATGGACTGATGTTGCTCTTCCCAAAGTTGTAGTTCTTAGATATATCTTTTTAATGAGATATTGCATGTGTCAAACAGAGATCGTATGCCAAAGTCACGACCTCGGGAAGTTGATGTACCTATTTACCCAAACAGGGCCCACAGTTTGGCTTTTCATCTTCTAGGGTTAGGCTTTTGGATGTTTAGGGTTTTCCCTTGTTTCTCAACAATAAATAGGCCTTCGAGCCTCATTGTAACACAGTTCGGAGGCATGTAGCCGCCACATCTCTTCTCAGAGATAAGCTACCATCGCACTAGCTGGTTTATTTCCATTGTTGTTTGTAAGCATATTTCAATATTTTACATTGATGAAATGGAGTATTATTTTTGCTGCATCTCTGTGTTTATGGTTATCTTTGTAATTTGTTGCGTTCCTGTTTAAATCTGGATCACATCTGGACTTAGCCAGCAATGTGATTGTATGTTCACATGTTGTGGCTAACAAGAGATGAATTTCATTGACCTGAGTGGTCAAAATCAATTCTTAGTAGAGAGGGTTGGATCTCTTGAAAATTATCTTTACTCCAATTATTGTAATAATTAGAATATTGTATTATTTTTAGAATAGGAGATAAGTTGTTAGTATAGGTGTGTATTAGAGCTTGAGAATAGGGATTTAATGGTTGAGTTGATAAAAATAGAGATTGAGTTGTCAATGCAGTTAGGATAGGATTTGATTCATAAAAGAGGAAAGAATGTAATGACAGAGAGATTAGATGATCGAGAATAGAGTGAGTAAGCGAGAGTTTGAATGAGAGATAGGTTTGAGATTGAAACAGAGGTCAGACAAGCTGTTGTAATCGAGTCGAGAGGGCCAAGACTCTGTAATTTCTATTTTGTTGAATAATTGATTTAAGTGTGGTGTGGACACACTGTTCTGGCGCAGAAATTCATTTGTAGCTGTGTATCGTTGTTCTGGACCCTAATAGGGTATTTTTCTTTGTTTAAACATTTATTTATAAATCATAGTCAATTAGTATTAAGAGTTAATATTGAGCTTAAGCGCTAAATATTTCCTTAAGCTTCTTTCTTAAAAGTATGAATTAAGCACGTGGGTAGTATTCGATAATTTGGAAGTGGTATCTCGTGCACCCTAAAAGAGGTAAACGGTATTTCTAAAATTCACGCGATTAGACTAAGTGGGTGACATGTAGCACGAGAAAACTACTTTTCTCGCGTGCTCTTGACCTAATATTGGTCATTCAAGAATCTGCGCGAGATTGTGCGATAGTAGTTCGATTGGACGGGTCACATCAACGGTGGATATCGTCTGGGCTAGTTGGCGAGCGGACGACGTGATATTCGTTGGATATGAAGGAGAGAAATCAATGATGCAGATTGAAGTGCCTAACAAAAGGGAAAGTCAAAGAAAGCATCGACGATGATTAGTCAGGTAAGTGGGACCCTTAGGAGGAAATACACGTACAGAATCTGATTTAAGCACTGCAGATTGGTTACAAAGTTAACCAATAGTCTAATTCCAGAATACCACCCCATTTTCGTCAACCTCCTACATCACAAGATAGCAATGGTAGCGTGCACATGAAGAACATCCCTCCATCTTTTCTTCCAAAATTTCATGGTCTAAGGTCAGAGGATCAGAAAACCTTTGTCTTTGAATTTGAAATTGTTTGTAGATCTTATGGTTACTTATTAAAAACTATAAAACTGAGATTGTTTTCAGCAACATTGAAGGATAGAGCTCTTAAATGGTTCATGAGGTTAGGGACTAATTCAATAATATCATGGAATGACATGGAAAAGATATTTCTAGAAAAATATAAAGATCATGATCTTAAGGAAGAAATCTTTAGAATGAATAATAAATAAGATGAGAGTCTAGAGGATCTAATAGAAAGGTTCATGTATAATGTTAAGAGGGAAAAACTACATCATTTAGGATCTGACACACTGAAAACCCTCTTACTTAGAACAATTAAGGATGAATGGATTGATATGCTTGATCTCATGAGTGGAGGTGATGTATACCAATTATCATTTGATGAAATTTGTGAAACATGCAAACACATATCAAGAGAAACGGCAAGAGTAAGTCAATTAGCATCAAAATCGGTAAGTCAAGCTAAACTTGGAAATTTGTTTGACGACTTTAAAACATAAATTCGTATCAATCTAACCGAGCAAGTAGAAATGTTAAGAATACAAAATAAGCAAAAAGAAGATGTTGATATTCGTGTTGTCCATGCAGAATCACATGATGTTAAATGTTTCTCCTCATTATCAAGGTTGAAGGAAGTTCACCAAGAGGACAATGGAGCAAGTCAATTGCCAATGCAGCGATGCGATGTAGCTCCAAGAGGACCATGGCAACCTAGTCAACCTAGTATGATGCAAGAGCCTAATTCACAATTTCAAGGTTATGCATATCCACCTCAAAGTAATTGGAGCACACCCTTTCCTTGGCAACATTGGCCATTTCAACCCCAAAACCAATCTTGGCAACAAGGTTGGCAAGGAAATTATGGGAGCCATCCACAATATCTCCAGTATTTTCCTTAATATCCCCCATACCCAACTGCATGTTATCCCTACCATTCATCTCCACCACAGCCACAACCCCAACCACATACATCTCAAATATCCACTCCCACTCAACTACCTATACCACCATTTCCAAACCCACACATTGAAGTAGCTTAACCCACTTACAATGCTAAGGTACAACACTTCCAAAAATCTCCTCTTGAGATCAATGGTATTCACCATAGCTCAGGAAGAGTATTGAAGAAAAGAGACTATCTTGATATCATTGAAGGACCACATCCAGAAGAAGAAGATTCAAATGAAAAGACCACATAATCACGGGCTACACCTGATGAAGAGAAAACATCAAAATTAGAGATCGAGAGAGATCCCTCATGGTTACCATCAAATCCTCCATGTATTCAAGAGAACAATCAGCAAAAAGAGGAAGATTTGAAGTTCATGGTAGAAGAAGACATGAAGAATGATCCATATCAGCAAAAGGACCAGGGACATCACAACTATATTGAAATATGGTTCCAGACAGTCACTAAGTTGCAACAATACTCTCTTCTTCAATTGTGCTTGTATTCATAAAAGTCAAAGCATTTGATCACTCAAATTTAGGTACCTTTCAAAACATACATTTCAAGCCTACACATTAGTCTTTTTGTCATCTTGATGTGCACATGGCTCCTTTGGAAGTATTCTTATACTTGAAAGTGATTTTGTTTTTCAAGTAGAGTAGGGTTAAAAAAATAAAATGAAAAAACAAGAGGAAAAAAAGTAAAATCTTAGGTTAAAAACTCCTTTGAGGCGCCTGAGATTGGCTCATTGATTGAAAACCTCCATGAGGTGGTCAATGAGTTGGAAAAAAAAAGAGAAAAAAAAGAAAAAGATCCTAGATGAAAACCTCATTTGAGGCACCTAAGCAAATCTACTAGTTGAAAACCTTATTGAGGCAGCTAGTAGGCCTTAAAAAAAATAAAAAAAAATATTTGCTCCATGTATATATCTAATGAATGCATGTATTCTCCAACATTTGGAAGCAAAAAAGAAAAAGAAAAAAAAAAACAAGTTGGTACCAAAAGAAAAAGTTGGTCAAACCTAGTCAAAAGAAGTCAAATTTTGACTTTCTCCTCCTTTGCTCAAATGCTCCAACAAGGCCAAGGTCATGCCAATTTAAAACCTCATATATTTCCATCATCCACCCATCATTCTCAAGCTTTTCCCATTCAGTTTGCTTGTTATCCTAAAAAACTACCGGAAGGCTCTGTTTTAATACAAGAAACAAAAATACATAGAGAAGAAAATTGTTTTTTCCATAAGTTGAAAACCATGCATCCATTTTCCAAGATGTTTCAGGGGGGGATTAATATGGATGATGGTAACATGCTCAAGGAATTTCAGCAAATTCCAGTGCACAGTTTTTGAGAAATCGGCATCCATCACTTACAACCATTTTTGCATTTTCTCAATATTCGTGCATCCATTTAAAACGTTGCTTGATGGGGAGATGCATATGGATGATGGTAACATGCCCAAGAAATTTCAGCAAATTCCAGTGCATGGTCTCCAAGAACTCAGCCTCCATCACCTTCATCCATTTTTAGTTTTTCTCAAGATCCATGCATCCATTGACGAAAATTGTTTATGGGGAGGTGCATAATTATGATGGCAACATGCTCAAAAAGTTTCAGGTCAATCCACTCTACCGTTTGGGATATATTGACAAAACAAGTCTACTACAAGAGGGTGCCTTGAATTTTGAAA
The DNA here is from genome assembly GCA_031772625.1 of Pinus tabuliformis. NCBI lineage: Eukaryota > Viridiplantae > Streptophyta > Pinopsida > Pinales > Pinaceae > Pinus > Pinus tabuliformis. The sequence continues at coordinate 813,922,089 of CM062820.1, forward strand.
ATATTGTTTGTAGGTCGGCTGGAGGAGGATCAGAGCAACAAGAGAGGATCAAAGGGGACATATACAGTTCATTTTTTCATTTCTCCATTCAACATCCTTCATCATTCCATCATTCTGTCCATTTTTCTGCTCATTTAGCTCAGTTTTCAACGGTTCTATGTTTTCTATAGGATTCCCTGTAAACCTACAAGATTCCCTAAAAACCTATAGGATGATTCTATAGGAATTAAAGTGGCTTGGGAATCCCAAAAAAGTAACCATAGAGCAAGGGAATGACCTGCTTATGTCAAAAAAATAAATGCCTACCTAACCAACTCATCACCATGCCTCTCTCCACCATGATCACCCTTGCATTCATCCAATAAAGTCAGCTTCAAAAAACTTACAGTTTAAAAAAAAACAAACAAACAAAAGAGGATGAAGACAGAGAACAAGGGGACAACACCTGAAAGCTATACCTCTCACTCACCAATCCCTAGACCCCTTCTCTACCCATTCCAACCATCCTCATGCTCCAAAAGTGAAGAAATGATTAAAATTTTTTGAGGGAGAGGCATCTACAAGTCATCCTATAGGAAATCCAGTAGGAAATCCTGTAGCATCCTGTCCCACAAAACAAAAAATCACAGGTTGCAGTCAGCTTCAACATGGAGATCCAGAGGTCAAAGAAGCTCCTCCAGAGCTTAGCAGCAGCATCAAGATCATCAGCATCACCATCCAGTACATGCACATCAAATAAAAACATCAAAGGAAACAAAAAAGAGAAAAACACATGCAACAAATACAAGTAAGGACTTCACTCTCCAACAAACAGAATCTATAGGAAGGTCGAGAAGAAGCTACAAGAGAAATATGATGGAGAAATGGGTCAGATTTTCTTTAGGAAGGTTGATATAGATCCCCCAACACCTGCACATCAACATCAACTTAGCAGCATCATGCATTTGTCTCCAACAACCATCAGGTAGGTACAAGTATGCAATATTCTTGACCTCTTCTCTTGAGCATATTATAGTTAGAAATTTGTTGTCAATGCATGAGAGATGAGGTTTATAAGCTAAGGATGGGTCAATAGTCTCATCTGCCTTCAACTAGTTAATTGCAGCACATTCCTTCACCCATGCAATGTTGAAAAGTCAAATAATGAAGGGTGATGATTTCAAGGAATGAGAACAACAATTAAAAGAAGAAATTTTTGCAAAGGCCAAGTCACCACAACACTCCAATCCCTCCATCCACTTCATATTCACTATCTATTCATCATTCATCGATCCCATTTCATTCTTGAAAAAAAAAACAAACAGAGCACCCTCTCCATTTTCACAAACCTACACTACTCCCTTTGAGCCCTAGCATCATCATCCCATCCCTCTTCATCATTTCTCATCACTCCCATACAGTTAGAAGACCATGAAAAAGGAGGAATGGCTACTACAGGAAGGAAGAATATTGCTACAAGAAGGAAGAAATGAAAAAATTATGCTAACCCCCAAGATGGCAGAGCTTAAGAGAGGCCTAATCAAAACAGAGAACTCGAAGGCCATTAGGTAGTCATCTAGGCCACAAGAGAGAAGAAGAAGGCAACAAAAGGAAATGAGGCATTCACCATCAAAACAAAACTCAAACTGCAGTGATGAAAAGATGTTTTCCAAGAGGTCTCCAATATCTTTCTAGCTTTTTTCCAAGGCCTAAAAATGGGAAAAAGGCATGGGAGTCAAGTTGAGGGCCTGTCCTAGGCTCAGAATATCATTTATGCTCAAAAAGGGTTTCTTGTAGTTTTAACAGGGTTTCCTGTAGTTTTGACAGGAATTACTACAAGATGTCCTAGTTCTCATCTAAAGGCAGTTTGAAGGTTTTAGAGGTGTCCAAATGGTGGAACAAGGTAGTAGAAGGTTGATAAGGATGTGGAAGACCTTGCTAAACTGAAAAATATTCAAGAACCCATCTTGAATAAGGGGAACAAGGCAAGCTAATGGTCTCAAGAAACAATGATTTTTGTTTACACAAATGTGTTTTTGGGCTTGTCCTTGCAAAACGTACAACCAAGATTCTTAATGCACAAGAGAGAGGCCACTAGGGCCATGAATGAGGCACAATGAGGTCACTAGGTTTATTAGAGGATGAGCAACACTTTTAGCAGGGGGTATGATGGGCCTCTAAATTAGACATAAATTAAAGCCCATGCCTATGAATTAAACATAAATTAAGGTCCATCTAACCATCCTTCAGCGTATTAAACCTCTCTTCTTGCATTAGATAATGTATTTTTAACTTTAATATATTCATTACGAAGATTTATGAATAATTGCATATTTGTGCCTAATATTATTTATTCTTGTGGAATATTGTGAGAATATTGGGCAGATTATGAAGATTTGGAGGTGGAGATAATTTAGGGACTTTCTCCCTACTACAGGAGGATCAATAATAAATAATAAATCAACAATATATTATGGAATTATGGCACAGATTGTGGAACTCCAATGATTGAGAAAATCTAGGAATGTGTTCCCTACCATTTATTCAATATTCAAAAGAAATATTTATTGAATATTATAAAACATGTGAAATATGGTTGATCTTTTTACGAAGCCTCTTGGGAAAGTAAAGTTTGAATTGTTTAGGGGGATGTTAGGACTTTAGGATAATCCTTTCTTCATTAAGGGGGAGAGTTGAAAATAATTAATAGTATATTGTATTAATGGAGAAATGGTTACATGGTTGTAACATAACTCCTTAAGTTAGGATTAGTTCCTAGGTTGTAGGAGTTTGCTCTCACCTCCCTATCCTTTTGAGATGTATTTATTGTCTCATATTTGATTAATGTAAGAGGAGAGTGTACGCTCCAGTTTGTGCAGTCTCCAGGTGCAACTTTCTCACCTGTTGTTATAGGTCTATCTGGGCACATCATTCCCATCATTCAGATCAATACTTTTAGGGCTCATCAAACCCTAACTATGTTGCTACATGCCCTAGAAAAGTCATCACATTGAATGCCATCATTCCTGAGAGTTTCCTAGCCTGAAGACATCTTGAAATGACTCCTTGAGGGACCAGCGCAACCTTGGTTAGGGTTAAATGCACTACATATCACTTAGGTCCATTCAAGCCTACTCTGTAGAGCACCTAGGCCCACTTTGACCTATGCTGGGCGAGATTGAGCGAAATCTTCATAGGGTTCTGGGAATATTCCTACATTCTAGACCATTCTATAAGATTCCCACCTCTTATCCTCTCCTATGAGCTTGAAATTGGATAGGGAATGAATCAAATAACCTCCTATCCTCTCATCCCTTCCTCCATGGAAACTAACTCTCAAATTGGAAAGACATTCAATGACCAATTTATGACAAAACCACCTCCATTTCCCTATAAATTGAGCACTCATCATGGTGATCAGGGGCTGGACTTTGAGAATTTGTAAGGAGATATTATTGGTGTGAGGTTTGAGATTATAAGCAAGTATTGTTATGTTGCCAGAGTGTTGTGCTTCGGATGTGATGAAGGATGGAACTCAAGCTTGATGAGTGACATGGGATCAGACTTCTTTGGTTGTAACTCTTCCTTATACTTAATAAAGTTGTTTACACGTTTTCCCATATTCTTATCTTTATGTATGATGATTATATGTGTGAATGCTTTCGATTCCATTTGCGTATAGTAGATAGATCTATTGCTTTTATTAGTTTTTGTCTTTTGTCTATGATTGCAAGTACTTATCGAGCGGATTCAATTCGAGAAGGAGTGACGAGAGCTATTCAAAGGAGACAAAGGGAAGCGAAAAATAACAAGTAGGTCCCTTGTCTGATTTATCTTCTATAGGAAAAGGTTAAACTCTTTAAATCCGTTGTTCTAGGTGTAGCTACCCACCTAGGGAAATTGTATTTATCCGTAGATGCAAAATTACACATAACAAATTGGTAACCATACTGGGGAACAATCATCATTCCAGATAGTTTACCTTCATCCTAGTACACCCTAGTAGACTTTACTTTCCTCCATTGATCCTACTTCAGCCTTTTTGAAGTGTTTTTTGGTCAAAAATTGTGCTTGGAAGTCCCTTGAATGGCCTCTCTGGCACCAACGTAGGCTTGGTCAGGACACAGAGCACTGCAGAGCACCCTTGGCTTGAGGATAGTGCTTTGAAGTGCACTTTATCCCATTCAGGGCTACGTTGATCATCCTTAGGTAAAAAATCCCACCTTTGGTTTGGTTTTTTCCAAATTTCCTTCTGTTTTTGCTTGCTGAAAGTTCAATGATTGATGTGTTTTTGAAATTAATTTGTGTTTCCTTTCCTAGCCTACTTTGGCCTTGATTGTTTAGTTTTTCTTAAATTATTTCTTTATCATTATCAATTCATTGTCAAAGTTAGATTATAGTTGATTAATCTTTGCTCAAACGAAAGTTTCATAAAAGTCTTCATTTCTTTCGAAAAGGAACTGTCGTAAAGTCTTCATTATTGCAAAAAGATTGATTGATTGTATGTGCATTAGTTTCCGTTTTTTCATTTCAACATTAAGGGAATTGAGAAGAAAAACTTGCATCGTGCATTGAAAAAGTTTGTGTGTGCTTATAGGAATAGTTTAGGGAAATTGCATTAGATGTGCTCTTCGTTCTTTGATTAAAAGAATTTGATTTCTATATCCCTATTAGCTAAGGTTTTCATTGTTCAAATTGAATGAAAATAATTCTTATAATATTAGTTGCATTCTAGGAATTTCAAAGACATCACGTGGTGAACCTTTAAAGGAAAATTCTTAATCAAGATCAACTTAAAATTAATCTCAATTAACCTAATGGAGCATTGTCACCTAAAGCAAAACATTTAGAGGTTCTAGGCTAGAGACGTGTTCCGACGTCATAAAACATAACAGTTGTCACTAACTTGTCTGCGATACATTCTAAGTGTGATACCTCATTCCACGCCATGAGTATATCGTAGCTTGTCCACATACCTTCGGGTATATAGGGTGGTATTACAGTATGTAAAGTATAAAGGAATTCTCTCATTGTGCAGTTTCGCATTAGACAACGCTAACACAGATTGGGCCTCCACATACTTTCGGGTATATATGGGAGGACTACATTAGGTTTCTATCCATCCATAGGTAACCGAGTTGGCCGTCTTGTACACTGTGATACACCGAACACAACATTCAGGTAGATTACTTGCACGTATGTTAAGTCCTTGGTTTACTGAGGCAGTATATTGCAATTCACAGTTGCTTGGTAATCCTTTTGCCTATATTATCCCTCTTTTGTTTTGTTATGTTATTTTGATTAAAATAAAATTAATTGACTACGGATAACATCCTCCACGCTCACGCCTTAGTTGATCTTAGGTTGAGACATATGGCAACAACTATGGAGTCCACCAATCAAGGAATTCATTTTGATGGGAATCCTAGTTCTTTTCCTCCTTTCGGAAATATTGGCACTCCTTATATGGCTACATTGTCCCTTTTGGGATTTACCATTGGTTCACCAGTATGGTTGTTTTCAAGCTCCTTGGTTGAAAATGTCGCGATTTATCTGCAATCGAATACTCCTCCAACTGGACAAAATCAACCTCCAGTTGATCCTAAAGTTGACCCTTTGCCTTCTTCCTCGGTTTTTTATTCCTCCCCTTCTTCCTCTTCACTTGGTGAAAGTATTGACACTAGTAACCATGTGGCTAAGAAGAAGAAGAAAGGGAAGAAGAAGAAAATTCAGCAAGGGGGCAACCAAGCAACCATTGCTTTGAATGCAACTTTTGATGAGAAATCATCTAATAAACCTCACAAAGTTCGATATCCATGCAAACTTTGTATAGGAGACCATCTTATTCGAAATTGTCCTGATACTCCTTAGATATTAGAAGAATGGTCTTCTCGTTCACATCATCCCATGTCATCAACTTTTGGAGATCATGCTAGTGACACACCATCAACTAGTGGTAGTAAAGTTCATGGAAAGAAGGGTAAAGTTAAGTTTCCTTGTAGGTTATGTGAAGGGAATCACCCCATTCACCTTTTTCCCTATCTGAATGAAGCCAAAAAAGTGTTGAATAACAATCCTACTTCTCCACGGTGACTTCCATTTGGTTATAGGAGACTCTCCCTTAATCCTTCACTAGTTGATAAAGTGACTGACCCTAATCAACCGTTGGTCAAACCCACTCTCTCTGAATGTGAATCCCATGAGTCTATACCTCACCAATAACAGGTCAAGGAAAAAGTTGACCCGATTTCACCTTCAGTTAATTGTACCTTTCCCGAAGAGAGTGAATATGATACCACTTAGGTTCTTTTCGTTTCTTCATATTCCAATGAGCTTGGGGGCAATCCTCCTGTTCCATCAAGACAAGAGGAAAATCCTCCTGCTCTCATAACTCAAGGCATTAATTCTCGCGTTTCTACAGTACCCCCTCCAAGAAGTCTGGTCACTTCCTTTGATTGGTTTGTAATATGATTTTACCTGGCACTATTATAGATGAAGGTGCATCTGTGAGTATCCTTTCCTCCACTGCTTGGCAAGTGCTCGGTTCGTCGCCACTTGTGTTTGTTACCCAGAATCTGTTGGCTTTTAATAGAGGAACCAGTCAACCATTACGGATCCATCCTCAGTTGCCCATTACTTTGGGAGAAAAAATTGTTTATCTCAATGTGATGGTAGTCTCAGGCCCTTTAGATTACAATTTACTTCTTGGGTGCGACTATGTTTATGACATGGGAGCTATTTTCAACACTCTTTCGAGTGATGTGTTTCCCGCATGAAGGCAAAATTGTCACTGTTGACCAGCTTTCATTTCCCAGTACAAATATGGCTTCCAGTCAACCTTCTTCCCTAAATGGTCCTTTTGTCCCAATGGTATCTTCCCCGTCATAGGTCAATTATGTGGCAACCCGTTCCATGCCTACGTCAGCTGATGATCAATTCCATAATGTTGTGCATTATGTACTAGGGGCATTGGAACTAGATCTCTCTAATCGATTCCTTGCTACAAATCCCTTCCAGAGCATTGTTCTCCCATCTGATTAGAACCTCTTGGAATTCATGACCTCTTATGCATTGTGAACAAGGAATATGAGGATAGTTCCTTGTCTTGTGTCAAGCGCGTTAAAAATGAAACAAGGAATATGAGGATAGTTCTTTGACTGTGTCAACCTCATTAAAAAATGAAACAGGTCCATGAGGATAGTTCCTTGTCTTATGTCAACCTCGTTAAAAAATGAAACAAGGAATATGAGCATAGTTCCTTGTCTTTTGTCAACCTCGTTAAAAAATGAAACATGGAATATGAGGATAGTTCCTTGTCTTGTGTCAACCTCATTAAAAAAAGAAACAAAGGGTATGAGGATAGTTCCTAGTCTTGTGTCAACCTCGTTAAAAAATGAAACAAAGGAATATAATCATAATTCCTTGTCTTGTGTCAAGCTCCTTAAAAAATGAAACAAGGAATATGAGGATAGTTCTTTTACTATTTCAACCTAATTAAAAAAATGAAACAGGTCCCAGAGTAGAGTTCCTTGTCTTGTGTCAAGCTCGTTAAAAAATGAAACAAGGAGTATGAGGGTAGTTCCTTGTCTTGTGTCAAGCTCGTTAAAAAATGAAACAAGGAATATGAGCAGAGTTCCTTGTCTTGTGTCAAGCTCATTAAAAAATGAAACAAGGTCCCCTGGAGAAAATTTCCAAGTTGAGTCTTTGATTAGATCTCGTAAAATCCCAGTCGAGTCTTTCACTTGATCTCATAAATGAACCTTCATTCCATCCACCTAATAGCCACGAGTAGTCTACTTAGGTGAATGCAATGAAGCTTGGGGGGCATGCACCTAGAATCGAGTCATCATGCTGGGGGCATGTAAACCAATGTCAAGCATAATTTTCATTTCAAGCTTGTGTAAAAATGAAACTGAATCCAAGCATATTTTTTCATTTCAAGCTTGTGTAAACATGACACTGAATCCAAGCATAGTTCAAGCATAGTTCCCTATGGTTCAAGCTTGTGTAAAAATGAACCCATATCCATTTTAACCCTCGTGATTGCCATTCTATCAGCCTCTTCCATCAGATGAGCCTTGGTTTTTTCTCCTTCCATCGTCACTATCTGCTTGGCTGATCATACGCTTTCACTTGGTTTTTTTACCCTTTTTGAGGAACAATTGTAATGAGTGGTCTTATTAGCCAGCCTCTTCACATAAATCAACATGTTTTGAGAAGTTCCAACATCACCGGAACTAGTTTCTATCCTAGACACCACTCATTCCTTAAAGTGGAGTCCTCTTTAAGCTCTTTTTAAACTCTCTAAATATGAAAAAATTGTCGAGAACTTGTCCTTTTCAGCTCGTTAAAGGATTGGAAACAACGTCTACTCAGTATAAGTTTAACCCTTTTCTAGACTGAGATAGATTATTTACGAAAAATGAATACGTTGATCGAACATGGTCAATAGGTTCTCTCTCGTATTATTTTACGCTTTTTCAGACTTGAGAGACAAAAATATGAAAAAGAACTTGTGGAATTTTCTTTTTCTCCCTTTTCAAACTCTCTAAACATGAAAAGGACCAAGTTATCATTGTTGTTAGACTCGTTAAAACATCAAATAGCGACAAAATTGTCCATCATGACAAGACTGAGTTTCACCTTTGCTAGACTCGTTAAAACATCACATAGCGATGGATTCACCTGATGGGTGGAATTATACAACAAGAATATGTTATCCTCCTAAAGCTTGATAAAAAATAAAGAGGTACTGGTCAGCAATGATTGGGGAAAATGGGAAAAGGGGTAAATCACTTTATGGTAGCAGGTCTCTCTTGAACATGACACTTTCACTTCATCTCTGTGACTACTTGGGTTGGGTTATCTACTTGATGGTTATCATACCTATGGTCTATCATACCATCCATTACTTTGATTTTGGGTCAATGATGCCAATTCCTTCAGTGTCGTCGACATGTTCAAGAGAAGTCACTTAGTAGAATTCATCCTTTGCAATACTCATAAACCTTAATTTTCATGACCTCCATTCCTGAACCTGGTGTTGTCAGTCACATTCTGTCTCCAAAAATCATTACACTCGTTTCGTGTCATTGATGTGGGATACATCAAGGCCCTCCTGCGATGAGTTGCTTCTTGTCGACATCGGCACATTATCCAAGAAGATGACCTAGAAACAACCTTCTAGTACCTTGAGGCTTGTATACATGAATTGCAGGTTTCTCGCTTTCGGCAACAGGTTGACATCATTAGCCTTTGACTAAAAGACTTTGTATGGTGTTCGACATCAAACCATCCATTCACACCATGCAGGATGTGCTGCAGTACCTTGAGGATCATTATCATTATCGGTAATTTCTCTCTCATCTATTGACGACTTACATCATTGGTTGGTAATTAGACGCTGTCTTCTCATGTTCGACTTCAGATCATATATTCACATGGTTAGACTCGTACTTGAGCGAACGATTGAATGAGATAGAAGACCCCAGATCTAGTTTCATCCATTCGGGCTGCAATTTTAGGAGATTACTAAATCATCTGTACGATGGCTTTACACTGATGGTCATCCCATCATGGGTCTATATCTATAGACAACTATCTATGTATATGTAATGAAAGTTTATATGTTGAGCATCGGTATGCCTTCCCTCAGCTATTCATGAAAAAATCTAAATAATCATGATATTATGTATTGTAATTGATGCAGGTTACCATCTGCTTCAGAACCTCCTCATCACATCGTAAAGCATTATCACTCGACATTATCATTTTTGACTTCATGGTTTAGGGGGAAACTGTTACAGGTCTATTTGGGCACATCACTCCCATCATTCAAATCAGTACGTTTAGGGCTCATCAAACCCTATTATGTTGCTACATGCCCTAGAAAAGTCATCACGTTGAATGCCATCATTCATGAGAGTTTCCTGGCCTAAAGACATCCTGAAATTACTCCTTGAGGGACCAGCACAACCTTAGTCAGGGGTAAATGCACTACAGAGCACTTAGGCCCATTCAAGTCTGCTCTGAAGAGCACCTAGGCCCACTTTGACCTGCGTTGGGCTAGATTGAGTGAAATATTCATAGGGTTCTAGGAATATTCCTACATTCTAGACCATTCTAGAAGATTCCCACCTCTTATCCTCTCATATGAGCTCAAAATTGGATAGGGAATGAATCAAATAACCTCCTATCCTCTCATCCCTTCCTCCATGGAAACTAACTCCCAAATTGGAAAGCCATTCAATGCCCAATTTATGACAAAACCACCTCCATTTCCCTATAAATTGAGCACTCGTCATGGTGATTAGGGGTTGGACTTTGAGAATTTGTAAGGAGATACTGTTGGTGTGAGGTTTGAGATTGTAAGCAAGTATTATTATGTTGCTGGAGTGTTGTGCTTTTGATGTGATGAAGGATGGAACTCAAGCTCGATGAGTGACATGGGATCAGAATTCTTTGGTTGTAACTATTCCTTCTACTTAATAAAGTTGTTTACATCGTTTCCCATATCCTTGTCTTTATGTATGATGATTATATGTGTAAATGATTTCGATTCCACTTGCTTATAGTAGATAGATCTCTTGCCTTGATTAGTTTTTGTCCTTTTTCTATGATTGCAGGTACTTATCGAGCGGATTCGGTTTGAGAAGGAGCGATGTTTGCTATTCAAAGGAGACAAAGGGAAGCGAAAGATAACAAGTAGGTCCCTTGTCTTATTTATCTTCTATAGGAAAATGTTAAACTCTTTAAATTTGTTGTTCTAGGTGTAGCTACCCATCTAGGGAAATTGTATTTATCCGTAGATGAAAACTTCCACATAACACTTGTGAGCTGCTAGTTAATTCAGTTCATGTTTTTCTGTCCAGTTTTTCTATGATCAAGTTGTTAAAAAAAAAAATCATATGAATTAATTAAATCATAATTTTATTTAAAATAGTAATATTATTATTAATGAAAAAAAAAAATGACAAGATTTTTAACCATATAGATTCACTCCCACATGAATCTCCCACTTTATCATGGAGATTCTTAATTTATAAATAAGCTTTGTTACAATATTATGAGGCAATACCATGGCTTATCAATACCACATGCCGAAAAAACCATTACTCATTTCATATGAAACTTGTTCATATGACATTTTTTTAATTAATAAATTTAATTAAAATGGAAAAAAATATATAACTTATTTGGAAATACATTTCAACCTTTGATTTCTGTATATTACTAACAATATTCTAGAATATTTTTATAGGTGTGTTTATTTCAAAATAGACCTCCCGGAATTTTAATTTAAGTATGAGTAATTATTAGGTGGATAGTATAGATTTAACATTCATGGAATGTGTTGAATATTCATAGTAGTATTCACAGATAATAGTTAAGATTTATCTCAAAGTTATTTATTCTCTTTAAAAAAATTTAATTCAAATTAATTAATTAAAAAAGTGTCATATAGCACTCGTCATATTGGGCATGTGGTATTGATAAGTCATGGTATTAGCCCATGATATTGTAACAAAAGTGGGGTGTGAATCTCCATGGTGAAGTGGCGGATGAATCCCTAACATGTTTTTAAAATGTATATATGTTTAACTCATATATTAATTCATTTTATAATTAATAACAAGAATAATTTAAAATAATTATTGGTTGTATCGACCTTTCGAACCAACATATGTGGTTCATCATCAAGAAATGTATGTGGTTCATCCTCAAGATTGAAACATAGATACAACCATTACTTATGTGATGGATTCGAAAACAAATTCTACACACATAAATAATCACATAAGTCTAAATTCTGAAATTTAAAATAAAGTTGTAATTTTGTTAAATTTTATGGTTTTAATCTAGGCAATGTGAGATGTATGATGGGATAAATGTTTTGTTGTTGATCATGTATTGATGTTTATTGGTGTTTACCAACCTTCTAATTTATATGAGGCTAGTATTGAGGTTAAATCCCCACCATATACCTAGTAAATATTGATAATTAAATTAAAATTCAGGAAACCCTATTCCAAAATAGGCATGCATGTTAACATAACTAAATAAAATAGATTAAAGTGGGAGAGAGCAATTACTAAAAAAATAAAGGAAAGTTCACTTCATTGTAGGAGGATACAATTAACTTCAATGATACTAGGCCTATGGACATTAATCAACCATTTAACTTATATGGTTGATCTACTGTCTATTTCAGAATGAGGCTTCTAGAATTTGGTTTTTTGAATTTAAAAAATTAGGTGGATGGGTGAGATTTAATAAAGAGAGGATATTCTTTATACGCTTCACACACAAAGGGATGAGATTAAACTCTAACTTGCTAGGAAATCAATTTTTCATGTATTGTTTTATTTCATTTATTTCAAAAATAACACATATTCTATAACCATTGTTGTAAAAAAATAGGATTAAAGAAAGTTTACTTATTGTAGGAATTACTCCTTGAGGGTATCAAACAAACCCCCCAAGTGGGTTCTATTGAAAACAATTCATAATCGTCTCTAACTTGTGGTATATAACAAGTATGCAATTAGTGTTTGACATGGGGAATGGACTTTAGGGGTGAAAAGGTAATCTTCTCATTGTTGGAAAATTGTAAACAAATAAATAACATTCTCTCAATTAAACATCTCTTTGAAGCTTCCTTTATTTTCAATCCTTTCTTCAAATGGAGGAATATCAAAATTAATGTGTAGTGCCTTGAATGGTGTGTGGTGAAGTAAAATTATAAGTGTGGACATGAACGAATTCCTCTAAGTCGAGAATGGGTCTAGCCACAATAGATACATTCTATGGAATATTTCTTTAGGTTAAAACCAATCAAGAGGGCCTACCTCTTGGTCGCTTATCTTGCTTGATGATGTCCTCTCTTGCTTTCTCTAGAAATATCTTGCTTCCTTCTTCAAGCTCTTGAAACAAGTAAACAACAACAGCACACAAACATAATAATAAACAAATTGCAATTCAACCTACTTAATGAGTCAAGAAGTATCAAGGCACTAATATGTAATATTACAAAACATGTAGGGAATCAATCGATAGTTGCATATATTAATATCAAAGAGAGCTTACAACCATTCGTCTTGATGTTGCAGTCTTCCTCTAACAAGACCAGGTTCCCACAAACTTCTGCTAGCATTCCATGATGGCTTCAAACAACAATAGTTTAAAGGCTCTTCCCTTTAGACTTCACACCAAACCAAACACATTTCTCCCTCACACAACTAGATGGCTACAATTAGTAATATCTTGTTTGTCTAATCAAAATAGTATACACACACTCAGCCAACACTCTAACTAGCTTGTGCTTGGGAAGAAGGGAGGTTTATATAGGAAATATGGATGGGAGATGGATCCTCTTCTTGTGGGAGAAGGACTTTTCCCTTGAGGTAGTTCCATCATTATAGGGGAAAGGAGCCCAAACTGTCATCCTCTACCCCATTCGGCCAAACCATTTACCAGACTTCCGTTACGGAGCTTCTAGAGCTGGAAGCTTCGGCTCCAAATTTAAAAAACTTTCCATAACAGGACCAGTGCGACTGGAACACAACTCGCCCGCACCGATCAACGCAGGAAATAGTGCTAATCTCTGCACATCGGCATGAGGGAGACAAAGTTCATTTGCGTCGGCCTTGTAAATTGGGCAAAACAGAAGTTTCAGGGGAAATGGTGCAAAAGGGAAATGATCTGCTCATGAAGAGGAACATAATGGGAGTTTCTTCATGAAGGAAAAGCATGCAAGGTTCACTGTAAAGGTCCTCTAGGATCAAGGAACGGGGAGTACAGGGACAGTGACAAAATTTTGTGTAACAAATTCCCCCTGGCTCAGTCGAAGTGAGGGATGAAATGCTTTATAAATCAGTGCGGGGAACCAGTCTGTCATTGGAAAACCTGCAAGCAAGTACAAATACATATACATAAACTGAGATCTCTGTCAAATGATACATGAATCATGGCATGGACGCAACCATCTAGAGAATGATCATGTAAATGGATCCAGGTACTGGCACAACCATCCGTCAAAGAGGATCATAACGAAACCAAGGTATGGTCATAGCCATCCAATAATGAGAAGGATCACATATGATAACTCATGGTTTGGTCATAGCTAGCCATTTTAAAGAAAAATGCATATCAACATAACCATGTCGCATCACTTCACAACCTTAACTCTTTGTGATCTGAGTCCAAGGTCTTGCGCTCCAACATGACCCGATCAAAGTACAGATCCTAGCATGCGAATAGATGTGTTGACATCGAACATGCTATAAAGTCGCTTGATTACCATTTAATGATGTAAATGGTTAACAAGCGCAAGAGAAACCACCAATAATGACAATGGCCCTCAAGGTACTATCAGTACAATTCAAAAAATGTGAATACAGGAACTAAAGTCGAACATCCGCGAAATCACTCGATCGAAAGCCATTGATGTGAACTTTTCATCGAGTGTGAAGAACTTTCCATTGAGGCATGCAAGCTCTAAGGTACTGGAAGGGAGTCTCTCAGTCAACTTCCCAGATGATGAGTTGAAGTTGACGGAAAGCGACTATGTCGAAGGAGGGCCATAATGGATCCCACATCATCGACACAAGACGAGAGGATGCAAAATGATTTTGGATGATACAAAGAATCAGAGGTAAGTGTAACTACAGAAGGACAACTCTTGAACATATCAATGACACAACTGGAAGTTTGGCAGCTTTTGGATCCATGGGATCGGTGGTCATAATGACGTGGCAGAGATCAAATGGAAGGAAAAAATGAACAGCCCAAACCTAGGAAGGTCAACGATACAGAGGAGGATGTCCCACCCCGACACGAAGAAAAGAGTGTCATGTTCAAGAGTAAGCTGCCAACACGACTAATAGATTTCCAAATTCCCCCCCACCATTTCTGGCGAGTACCCCAATTATTTTTTAATCACAAGCTTGAAGGGGATAACATATGCTTGCATTGTAAGTTCATCCTTAGGACGAATCCGATGTTGTTTAATAGTTTAACGAGTCCAACAAAGGTGTAACTCGATATATTTTTCATGTTTAGAGAGTTTGAAAAAGACATGTAAAAGAAAACTTAACATGGTCCCTTTTCGTACATTTGTGTCTCTCGAGCCCGAAAAGGTAGAAAAAAATACTTGAGAGAACCGCTTGACCATTTTAGTTAGGGAGTACCCTTTTCGTAAATAGCGCCTCCCAGTCTGAAAAAGGGGTAAACTTACACTGGGCGCACGACGTTTTGCATCCGTTAACGAGTCAAAACGACAAGGGCTCGACTATCTTTTCGCTTGTAAAGGGTCAGAAAAGAGCTAAAAGTGGACCCCCATTTTTATTCTCTTTAACAAGTCAAAAAGGGAAAAAATACTTGATAATCTTTTCATATGAGAATCAGAGGATGCAGAGTTCGAAGCTGAAAGAATTTCCACATAATTGACTTTGGCAGGACTAAGCAGCATGACCTCGCCCCAAGTATCAACAAGATCTAGTGCAGGTATGACCTAGCGATCGGATTTGACTGAGACCATGTTGACAGAGGCAACATGAGGAGGTGGGAGTGGAAAAATTCCCATTAAGGCAGAATCTTTGAAGAGAATTACCCCCACACTCTCATAAGGAGCACCAGAGTGCTTGACGTATGGAACATTGTCATCCGAGGAGGAAGAAGCAAATAAATATGACTGATCGATAGTCAAAATCTTCCCTTGATGGGAAAAACAGATCACACGAAACAATGTGGAGGCCACGACATGCATGGCATGAGTCCAACTTTGACTGAGTAGAATATTATAATTGAGATTGGTGTCAACAATCTCTACTTCAACTTGCACTGTCTTGCCTTCTAGGGTGATGGCAAGGATAGGTAAGACATCGAAGGGTTGCGGATTGCACCCATCAAAAGCTTCCAAAGTGTTCGGAGACTGGTTTAATGCAGGGGAACCAATAACCTTCCAACATGTAGTTGACATGATGCAAGTGGAAGAACCTTCATCTATGACAGTGTGGTGGATGGTCTTATCGTTAATGATTACCTGAATAAGAAAGGAAATCTGATGAGGGAGCTGCGGAACATGATTCTCTAAATCGAAACAGATCAAATTAGAATCGGTTGGATCGATGCCCCTGATAGTCAACAACAAAGATTTCCGCTGTGATGGGAAGCTTTGGAGTACCTTGAGTGCCCACATGGCTGACAGTGCCTGAGCCAAATCCTCAACAATATTCTAGTGCTGAGCGGCTTGGGCGTTAGGATTATACGAGGATTTCTGTAACACACCTCGAGAGGGTGGTGGAGTAGCAGAATCAGGGTTAGGGTGCTCGATTTGTAGAGGGCCAGAGCTTGAGGTAGAAGAAGAAGGTGCAGGATATTTTTCTTTCCCAGTTGTTGGAGTTGGAGTTTGATAATATTTCGATCAGGTAGCCACATTAATGGGTGTGCTCATCATGAACACTTGAGATCTAGAGGAAGCAGATCGGGGTTGGTCTAGCATCTGACTCTGCTGAGATGGAAATGGATCTTTAAGGATAGTAGGGATCCCTTTGAGTAGGTGACTAACTTCGGATTGTAGTGGACAATCCTTAGTATAGTGATCCTCCTCGCAAATTAGGTAGGGAGACTTAGGTTTCCGTTGCAAAGATTCGCCAGCAGACAATTTTCGAGGACCTTGTTTTGGGGCATAGGCTTTAGCTTTGCCTTTGCCTTTGTTTTTTCCTTTCGAGGATTTTTCGGCTGCGGTAGACTGGACAGCGTGGACCTCTGAGGATTTACCAGGGATTGGTGGATTTTGAGATGAACTATTGGGAATAGGATTCAAGACCGACTTTTGTTTGGAAGAAGTTTTAGCAAGGGTTTGGGATACTGAACCAATAAATCCATCAACAGGAGGAACAAGTGCTGACTATGATGTCATGGGATCGGAGGATGGCTGCGAAGCATTGGGTAACAACTCGTATAAGGTGCCAGACTGAGAGTAAACCAGATCCAAGTAATAGGCAGGGGAAATGGCTTGCTCTTCAGTGACACATCCACCCATAGCTATATCGTGAGCAATTGGGGCTACGAATGATTTGGTAAACCATTCAGTGAACAACTAATCAGCTATCTTGAACTTGATTAGGCGACGTCTACGTCTCCATTCATGCACAAGATTAGAGATGTGCATCACAGTGTCTTGCTTAAGTGATGTGAGCAAATAGGTGTCAGTTTCATAATGAACAAGTAGTTGACAATGTTTGAGGAAAGCCATGGATAACGAATTGAAGTCATGGAGAGTACTTTGAGGTAGCTCGATGTACCATTTCACTGCGACACCCATGAGGGTTCATTGGAAAAGATGAAGACGAATGGAATCGTCCACGTACGAGTTCGACGAGCACCAGAGGTGATATGTCATCACATGGGCTTGAGGATCTTCTTCAGCTTTTCCATCGAACATTGGGAAATCACTTGGTATCTTGGATGGCACCAGAGGCCAGTACGACAAATGAAGAATCAGATCATTTGTAAGACATGATACATCTGGAAACTCAAGTGTAGCCAAGAAAGGTAATTGAGTGTTAAAAGGAATGGGAGGTCGATAAGCAGGCCCATAGGGAGGAGCCCATCCCTAATGGTAAGGATTTTCACCCCACAATGGGGGATTTTGGCCATATGGCATTTGAGGCTGCCACCATTGTAGATTACCTTGACCAAAGGGAGGATTCGGACCTTGAATACCTTGAAATTGTCCATGCACAGGTTGCTGATAGGAAATGTATGGGTTAAAAGGTTACTAAGCCTGTTGACCTTCGACATATGGGTATGGAACCTGTTGTCCTGGAACATAGGGATGTTGGGCCTGTTGTCCCTGAACAAGAAGGTTCTGGACCTGCAGTCCTTGGGCATAAGGTTGATACACTTGTTTCCCTTGGACGTAGGGGTTTTGTACCTGGTGCCCTTGGCCAGCAGGATTCTGAACCTGTTGACCCTGGACAAGAGGATTTTGCACCTACTGTTGCATGTTTTGACCTTGACCTTGTCCCTGAAAGGGTTGAACTTGTTGATATGTATACAACGGTTGCTGCTACCCGGGTTGGTTTTATTATTGTAAGGATTGACCTTGCGGTTGAAATTTTTTTCATTGGGGTTGCAAAGGTTGGCCCTGTGAGGGAATGGGTTGAAAGGTATGTGGAGCATATTGCATTTGCTACTACGCGACCTGCTGCAACTATTGAATGGAGTGACCTTGTGGTTGTTGCATGTGACCTTATTGGGAGATAATCTACCCTTGTTGTTGCACGGAAAGCCCTTGTTGCAACAAAGGTTTCCCTTGCGGTATCAAAGGCTACCTTGGTTGTTGTAAAGGTTGTCCTTATTGTTGCAAGGGTACTTGAACAGTGCCTGAGAAATTACCGAACTGAATCTGGCCATAGCCAAGCTGGATGTACGGCCCAGGTTGGAGGGTGTAAGGTTGATTAACCAATCCTTGAGAACCATATGGAACGTAAGGATTCTGGTATTGGACTTGAGCCCCATAGGTTTGCTGATACTGAACATTGCTCGATTGAGACGGACCACCAGGATTCTGAACCTGTTGGTACTGGACATTACTTGATCCAATAGGGTCAACAGGGTTATGAATATTACCAGAAGAGGGTTGGTTTATGCCAAGCATGTGAGCTTGTGAGACACTCACATTAGTGGCACCTGATACCATAGAGACATTCAGGTTCTGCCCCCCAGGTGTTGGTAATATCTGGCCACTGACTAACGGGACAGAAGAAATGATGGAAACAATTTTTGAAACTACCAGTTGTGACTGACGTGTAACTGGGATCGATGATACAAGAGTGTTCGGGACTATGGGTTGCACCACGACTGAAGCAATAACTGTTTGGGGAATCTTGTTCATGACGAATGAACCTGACGTAGGCCTGACACCTGATGCCCAAATAAAATTATGGTAGAGTGATGAGGCACTAGGTGTGCCTAAAACTAAGTGTCCCAAAGACAGATAGCCAAGTGGCAAAATGGAAAGAATACCTTCCGAATAAGGGAAACCCTCGAGAGGAAACTGCAACTGCAATTCTTCCCCCTCAACAGTGTGTGGAGTAGAAACTTCAGACTCATCCGGAGAAGTGACTAGAGCATTGCCTTCGGGTTCCATGTCTGAAAACAAACGACGACGAATGGTCGAACATGTACTAGGGGATAGTTCCAAAGGAACACTTGGTTGGTCATACAGACTGTAAGGACGTTGCGATGATATCTCGACAACATCAAACAGAGGGTTTAGAGGATAGATAACCAACCCAAGCTGACCGACAATGATCGATGACTTCTCTGGAGTTCGAACGAGATTATCCAGAGATTTCGGGCCAAGATCAACGGATGACCCTGAATCGAAAGTAGGCGGAGGACGAGATGACAATGGTTGAATACTCAAAACAATCACGAGTTCAACATTTTGGTCCTCAAGTGACTCTAATAACTCAGGAAATGACTCCCCAGACAATCTTTCAGACGGAGGAGGGGAAGAGGAATTGGGTGAACCAGATGGTTCAGCCACGATGACCTTGTCTTAGTCGACAAAGCAAGTAACTTCAAGGCTTTCAAAATGTCCTTTTAAGGGAACTCAAAATTTGTTCAAAAAGAATAACAGGATCTTTTGGATCATGGGAAATCCGTTATTAAGATGCATAAAAGACTGATGTTCTTTCATTTTTAAAGAGTCGAGAAAGAAACAAATATGACTCTATCACTTTTGATTGGAAACGAGCTCAAAAGGACAAGTGCTCGGATGATATTTTAAGTTTAATGAGTTAAAAAGATCAAATGACTACTCTAGATGATCTAGGTAAACATGATTACCAGGAAACTGTGAACTGTAGAATACCTCCAGGCGAACCAAGAAGTACGAGCAGGAAATCTCCCCGAATGTTGTGTTCAGTGTATCACGTTCGCAAGGCGACCGGCTCGGCTTCCTAAGGATAAAAGGATTGCAGCCTAGTGGGGTATCCCATTATATACTCGATGGTACGGGGAGCACAAATCCATGCTAGCACTATATAATGTCAAAGCTAATGACAGCTGCTAGGTTTACAGACCCCGGAACATGTCTCTAGCCTAGACCTTCTAGATATGATCGTTAATTTCAAATGCGCCTTAGGTTAATTGAATTCATTTTAGGGTTGATCTTGAGTTAAGTTTAAGCTTTCAGGTCCTAGCGATGCTACTCGAAAAACCTAAAATGAAACTAAATGGGACAAGACGCTTTCAATTCGATGAAATGCCTACACTAGGAGAGTAGAAACTACTCAATCAAATGCAAACAATCAAGCAACTGAAAACGAAATGATCTTTCACTACTTCACTTTTTCAAAAAAATAAACTAATGAAAAATGCATTCCAATTCCTAATTTCCTAACAAACACTTAACTATCAATCCTTTCGAAATGAAAAAAAATTCTCTTCCTTTTTCAAATGCTGATGTAATTCTAGTTTTTAAGAGATACAAATCATAATGATGCAACAAGCTAGAATTTCTTATTTTCTCATGAAACAATGAAACAAACTTTTCGCATAGAACCTTTCAATGAAAAAAATTTCGAGACTATGAGGTCTTCAAGCAGATGCAAACATGAAAAGAGAAGTTCATTCAGATCAATGAAACACAGACTTTTCCAAACACAAGACCAACAATGTAATCTATGTCGGAAAAAGACGTTCAAGCTAGTAAATGAAACCTTTTTTAAACATGTGAAAAAGAGGTCAATGTCATAAAAGGACCAAAAAACACAAGCAAGGAGCAAACACACCCACACCCAGACTTGATGAGTCCACAAGCTGCTGAATGGGTGACTAACTAGATGCCCTAGTGTCACTGGCCACTCAATGACTTGACTAATCAAACAACAAGATGACAAGCCAACAAGCAAGCAAAACCAAATGAAAAGCAGCTTCCTAATCAGGGAGAAAACAATCAAAATGGCTCACAGGGTCAAAAACACAAGACCATAACACACTGGCCAAGATTGGGGTCTAGACCTAATCTTCACTTACAGGGATCGACGCGTCTGCCTAACTGGAAAAAAGTGCTAGAGGCTGGTCAGTGCGACTATTCCTCCGCAATTCATGCTAGTCGGCGCGAATGTCAGCCAATTAAATGCAGTGTCTGAGGGAACTAAGGAAAAATAAATAAAAAATTAAAAACAGGGACTAGATCTGCTACTATGAATTTTAGACTTAGGCCAGTAAGCAGGATAAAAGAAACAGAACCAAAGGGAAAACGTGAAACTAGCAAAGTTCTCATGAAATCATGAAATCCAAAACAAACAAAAGGATGGGATCTCCCCAGTGGAGTTTCCAATTTGTGGTGAAGTAAAATTATAAGTGCGGACATGAACGAATTCCTCTAGCTCGATAATGGGTCTAGCCACAATAGATACATTCTATGGGAGATTTCCTTAGGTTAGAATCAATCAAGAGGGCCTACCTCTTGGTCACTTATCTTGCTTGACGATGTCCTCACTTGCTTGCTCCAACAATCTCTCGCTTCCTTCTTCAAGCTCCTGAAACAAGTAAGCAACAACATCACACAATCATAATAATAGACAAATTTCAATTCAACCTACTTAATGAGTCAAGAAGCATCAAGACATGAATATGTAATATTACAAAACATGTAGGAAATTAATCGATAGTTGCATATATTAATATCAAAGAGAGATTACAACCATTCGTCTTGACATCGCAGTCTTCCTCTGACAAGACCAGGTTCCCACACACTTCTGCTAGCATTCCATGATGGCTTCAAACAACAATAATTTAAAGGCTCTTCCCTTTAGACTTCACTCCAAACCAAACACACTTCTCCCTCACACAACTAGATGGCTACAACTAGTAATAGCTTGCTTGTCTAATCAAAATAGTATACTCACACTTAGCCAACACTCTAACTAGCTTGTGCTTGGGAAGAAGGGAGGTTTATATAGGAAATATGGATGGGAGATGGATCCTCTTCTCATGGGAGAAGGACTTATCCCTTGAAGTAGTTCCATTATTATAGGGGAAAGGAGCCCAAACTCTCATCCTTGATGCCATTCAGCCAAACCATTTACCAAACTTCGGTTACGAAGCTTCTAGAGCTGGAAGCTTTGGCTCCAAATTTAAAAAAAATTCCATAACAGGACCGTCGTGACTGGAACACAACTCATTGGCACCGATCGGTGTGGGAAATGGTGCTAATCTCTGCAAATTGGTGTAGGGCAGACAAAGGTCATTCATGCTGACCTTGTAAATTGGGCAAAACATAAGTTTCAGGGGAATGGTGCAAAAGGGAAATGATCTTCTCATGAAGAGGGACATAATGGGAGTTTATTCATGAAGGCAAAGCATGTGGGGTTCACTGTAGAGGTCCCCCAGGATCAAGGAACGGGGAGTACAGGGACAGTGACAAAATGATGTGTAATAGGGTGTCATTCCTCTAAGGTGAATATTTTTCAAAGGTGTCCTTATAATTATTGGGAGTCACCAATTGATATTAAGTGAAATGACTCATCATCTCTTTCTTTTGTAGCTTAAGAACTACCTAGAGTAACAACTTGCTAAGGTTCCCTGCTCCATCTTCTTCTTGAGAACATGCATGGAAAAATAATAGGGCTTGTATTGCCATAAATTGATTGGATTAAGAACAAAATTAAAAAACATGTAATATTACAAATAAAACACAAGTACAATATTGAAAGTATAGTGTCATAATGAAAAGCAAATTTTGCTAATTAATTAAATCATGAAAAGAAATACATTGTACATAACAACATAGTGACTAGATTGGTGGTAGCTTATCTCTAAGAAGAGATGTCATAATGCACTCAAGCACAAAAAACTCATAATCAGCAACTAAAACTACATTTAATAATAATTCAAAAGAATTGATATCATGAAGTTTGCATTTGAGTAGGAACCTTGCATCGAATGAATATGGGCTCTTCAAAAATAAAGGGTGCATTTTCAAGATCGTAACTTTTCACTTGATACTA
Source organism: Pinus tabuliformis (assembly GCA_031772625.1). NCBI lineage: Eukaryota > Viridiplantae > Streptophyta > Pinopsida > Pinales > Pinaceae > Pinus > Pinus tabuliformis. The sequence continues at coordinate 813,945,098 of CM062820.1, forward strand.
CTTTTTTAGTGATATTTATCTCATTAGAAAGAAAATTCACATTAATTTAATTGCACGTGTGTTGGACATGAAAAATGCAAAACACACATCGAAACACCTTGAAAATTGCATCAACAAATCATAACCCAAAAACTATCGATATTAGGATTGTTTATGAGATAGGCCTAAATGGTCACCTAGATCAATCTATACAATGTCACCATCTCTAAAACCAAAGATATTTAAAATTACAAATTATAAAATTTTTGCACTCATCTTAGGCAAAAGCTATGAAGAACCATGCCAAGAGTTATGGATAAAATGATTACTTACCACATCATGTACCCATTAACTGTGACAAATCTGTACACTATGTCACAACCTCTACTTCCAGACTTGCTAACCACCCATTAACACACTGACCCTCTAGCCCTTTACTCACTAACTATTGATCCACACTACATCACAACCTTTCCCCCCAGACTTGGCACTTAATTAGTATTTTATAAGGTTAGTGTTTACAAGGGTAAAACTCACTACCACATTAACCCTTGTCCAACCATCCATGAACAATCAACCCTCGAACCCATTACTAAACAAGATAAAAATTATCACCCTCCATTGCTAACCAACTGATACACCCACCCTACTAATCCACTTACTAATAATTCACTAACTCTAAACCAACAAACCATTAAACCTACTCAATCATTAAGATGATGTGTATTAAGTGAAAAATTATTAATTGCCCTTTGACCCCCCAATAAATGTGACATTTAATACTTTAACCCCCATACCATTATAATATCTACAACATTATTAAACCTTGAAACCATTTAACCACTAACACAATATAAAGGCATAGTCTAACTTATAAGCAAAATAACCTTTTTTCGTTGGAATCTAATGATAAAATTTCAAAAAAGATTGTGATTTTTCATTGTTTAAAATACTTTTTTGAATGCATAAATGGATTCAACACCTTGAAAAATCCCTAGGGTACTTGAATTCTACAGATTAAACAACTTAAACAAAAGTTTTTTAAAAATATCTGTCAGAATTTGGTTATAATTAAATATAAAAAATTCCCTGAAAAAGGATATTTCGTCTATAAGTTGGACTATGTCCAATATGTGAAAATTTCACTACTGAAATTCTATTGCAACAACTGGAATTAATTATTCTAACTGTAAATTAATTATGCATTTTATTGCTATGGAAACAACGAATTAACCACACTGTAACCTTCACAAAATTATATATTGCAGAAGATAAACTAGAAACTGAGAAAATACTGACACACACATACAAAAATTTGACACAGTATTTACAAATGTCCCCAAAAAAACCCAACGTGGGAAAATCGATAAAAAAACTAAAGCACTTAACCCTAGATAGGTCCTTCTTCTTCTTCTCTCCTTGTCCTTAACTGGGACGCTTTGATGCCAGGGCCACATTCTCCTCTTCCTTCTCACCCTTTACGCCCTTATTTTTGCTTCCGCTGATGGTGCTCTTTAATAAAGGTTTCCTCAACTCCTCCTATTGTAGCTCTGACGACATCCTGTCCCATGTAAGTAGTATGTCTCTGCCCAAGATACTTTGGACAAACACTTGACACTATTAAGTGCCAAATGTACAAGCTCTGATAGTTGAGGTGCCTCCCCAATGGTTGCAAGTTGATCACAAACCTCTTGAATCCTAGTTAGGAAGGAGTATATTCCTTCACCCTTCATCATCCTGATGCTTCTCATCTTCTCCTCCAGGATCATCTTCCATTTCTCGGAATTGTTCTGATACAGTTGGATGAGAGCATCCCACATTTCCTTGGTCGTTCCTTTGTCTATCACATGTAAGCCTATATGGTCTTGGACTCCATCTAGGATCAATCACTTCACCTTTTCCATCTCTCTCTTGTACTCCTTTAGCTAATTTGAATCTTGGGGTATTGGCACTACATTATCCGCATAGGATTTCATGCCATGTTAATCAAATAGGATGGACATCCCATCCTTCCAGATGAAAAAGTTGGAGGCTCCCATCAACCTATCCTGATATCTAAGCTCAGTTGTGGCCATCTCTGGATCTGGTCAAAAATCTCCCTCTTCCTTTGCTTGGCTATTAAATATCATATTCGCACTCCCTACTAAAGTGATAAAACTGTTCACGTCTACTGTCAATCTGCAATTGGAAAATCAGATCTCTAAAACTCAAAAACCCTTGAGAGAAATTTCCTTCAATGTGTTCTCTTTCTCTTCCACCTAGTGTTGATTATGTTGCTACAAAACCCTTTTCTGCCCAGTCAAGGAATCTGTCCAGCGAAAATATTGGATTGTTGCTCCCTCTGCCTGCTCGAATCACTCAATCTGGAAAATCGAATTTTTTATCCTACCTATACTGAAAAATCAAACTTGCTCAAGAAACTCGCACTGTCTGGCTTAGGTTTTGTGTAGCCTCCATAAATTTGTCATGTTTCTCCCTCTAAACAAGTATTTTATGTCTCTGCTTCTGGGCTTCCTATCTGATCAAAATTTCTTTCATACCATGTGAAAATTTCACTACTAAAATTCTATTGCGGCAACTAAAATTAATTCTTCTAACAGTAAATTAATTATGCAATTTATTGCCACAACAACAACAAATTAATAACACTACAATATTCACAAAATTAAATGTTGCAGAATATAAATTGGAAACTGAGAAAATACTGACATACACACAAAAATTTGACATAGTTTTTTTGGACAAATGTCCCCGGAAAAACCCAACTTTGGAAAACCAATGTAGTAGCTATAGGTTTTTATTATTAAGCAACAATGAGAATTTCTGAGTATGATAAATATTGCTAAACTGGTGAATCTATCCAAGAGGAATACTGGAAAATTTTATCTGAGGGAATTTACCCTCACTCTCAGTAATCTCGACACTTGACTGCCTCTGAAAAGGTAGTCATTCAGCCATCTCTACGCAGTTCCCGCATCACTCCAATGCAGTCCCTCAAATGCTCTGCCTGAATCAGCTGCCAATCTAACTATCATGCTCGTTGTTGACTGAGAAATTGTCTCTTCGACACTCTAAGAAACTTTCCCAACCTCTAGAATTGAAAACAAGTTCCTCTTCAGTTGGGTCAAATTTCCTTCTTGAGGCTCTACGTAGCCTCCTGGAGAAAATTTTGGCCTCCCCTTTCTGACTCCCTGGAACTGAAAATATTCCTCTAGACTCATTGTCTTTACCCCTCTCTATCTCTGCTTCCCCTCTCTAGCTTGAACTCTTCCGACAATTGTTGCTGATCTCTGGAAAATTGAACTACCCAAGGAAATCAATCTCAAGTGTGTTAAGTGTGTGTTCTCCATCTACCCATTGACCTCCTCTTATAATCTCTAGTTGGGACTCCGACGACCAATATTAAAGCATAATTGATGGATGAGATCATATCTAGATTGATCTATGTGAGTTTCTATATGATTCACACCTTTCTCAATTAATACTGATTAATTAACCCCTTTTCCTAATTTTAGATAGGAAATATTTAAAAATAGATTAATAATATAATTGAGACACTTCTAGGTGGAATTTCCATAAACAATTTCTGGGTTATGGAGAACTCCTGAGTTTTAGCCTCTCCATAAAGTTTTGAGACTAGAACAACTTCGATGCTACAAAAACTAACATAATATAAATGGGTAATATCTTCGTGACAATATCATCCATATTGAGCATGATCATCAATAGTGACTATTCATATTGGCTTGGGTTAGGACCACTAGGTTAATGGTTAATGTTGATGGGTTAATGATAATCGGGGAGTGACTTATTGGTATGGGTCAAGGATGAGTGAGAGTAGTAGTGAATGGTCAAGATTGGAGGCCAAAAATCAGTGTTAAGTGCATTAATTGTTATGGGTTAGTGGTGAGTGGATTATTGAGTTAATGGATTGACATTTATTAGTTAATTGGTTAATGGTGAATGGGTTAGTTGTCATGGATAACTAGTTTAATTAATTGGGTTTACGAGGTCATGGGTGGATGAGTTAGTGGTTTAATGGATCGATTATTATTGAGTTAAGTTTATTCATCAATGAATTATGTATAATAGATTATTAATTACTAGCTTATTATATTAAGTGTTAGTGGGTTTATCTTCAAACATTGTTCCCGTTAACATTGCAAACACTATAATTATGTGATGGTAATCGCTCTCTGGTATGCAATGACTAGGGTTCGACGCTAGCCACTTGTAAGCCTCCTCCATTATTGACTTGTCTACTACCAACCCTAGTCATGGTGCTTGTTCTCACATCTCCCCACGATTTGTCAACTTTTGATCCAATCATTGTCTCTCTTGAAGTAACTATCTCTTTCAAAAATGTCATGCTTTAGCAATCTTTACCTATTCTTCCTCTATTTTTGTTCATGAATCTCCCTCCATTTCCATTTCCATTGGCTCAAAGGTTGATGAAGAAGAACATCTCCTCATATATGGTAGTATAGTTTGTCGTTTATTTTAGTTTTGGCCATGGCTTGGAGATCTTCAAGCTTATATAGCAAAAAATTGGTTGATAGTTATTAAGCAAGAAGTTTTCATCCACCTTTGTGCAAAGGGTTTTTTTGTTGCTAAGGTTGGTAGTGTTGAAGACAAGGTTTGATATTTCACTCAAGGTACATGGTTTTGGGGAAATGTTATTATGTGCTTGAAACCTTTGTCACCCTCCAATCCATTCGCAAAAGTATTTTCCTTTACTCCTATTTGGGCCTAGCTTCCAAATTTGTCATGGCATTTGTGGAGGTTTCCCTCTCTTCAAGGCATTAGGTCCACTTTAGGAAGGTTTTTCTTTATCTAGCATGAAAAACAATGGAAAAGCATTGCTACTTATGTCATAATGTGTGTGGAAATGAGTTTCAACCTTGGGTTCCCAATTGAAATTAATTCTACTAAGAAAATATTTTTCTTGAATTCAAAAATTAGATTATGAGCATGTCTCCTTGCAATGTAGGATCTATTTTAATATAAACCATATAGATGTTCTCCCCCTAGACTATAAGTAACCTTTCTCTTTCCCTTATCCTGTATAGGGTTGCTCCCATCTACCGGAACTACTTCTGGAGTAGCTTCCTTCTTTGGAGTCACCTATGAAGTTCCTACAAAACTGACTAGCTTGCGGTTCTCAGAGGCATTATAGAAATTGTTCCATAGGTCCTCCTCCTTCCAATGAAATGTCTCACTGAGCCACTGAAAGTGAATTCTCGAAAAATGGTCTTTGCAAATACCATAAGGATCGTACAGATTAAAGTCTCGAGTACCAAATGCAAACTTATTTATCACCTTGCCTTTGGTATCCACGACTTTCAGGTTCTTTATCTCATATGATCCAATTTGCATAGGAAGAGTTTTCCAAGGTGCTTTCTTCTTCCTATGCAAAGTTGCTGACAACCCTGTGGTGAGATGATATGACACTTCTTGCATGACAAGTTTTTTAGTGGCATACCTTGGCAAAAGATGCGGCAACTTCTAACTGCTGAACACTCTAAGGAAGGTGCCATCCGGTGAGGAAAACCAATCTGCAATCTCTGATACTGCTTCCATTTCCCCAAATGACATGCAAGGTGGTTCTTCCTCAAAGATTATCTTGTCGAGTGGAATGAAGAAGTGGTCAGTTAGATTCTCCATTACTCCTCAATCGCTACAATCCGAAAGCAGTTTGCATTGTATCTGCATGGGAGGATCTTGCGGTGTCCAAGCCCAGTTCATGTAAGGGAATGCATTATGTACACGAATTGCATCCTCTAAATATGCAAACATATAAAATCTTGCTTGCCTACCCTTGGAAGGATTCAAGGTGTTACCTACATGGATATTTAACTATCGAGCCAGAAACAATGTCAAGTAATGAGTGGATAGAGCCGACGAGATGTCCACTTTTCTAGGGATTGCAAGAAATCCCAACCAAAAAAATGAGGAGGAGAAAAAGAGGGGCAAGAGGAGTAGTGGAAAATGCAAAAAGGGGGGAAAATAGAGGAAGAATAGGGCCACCTAGAAACCCTTAAGGGAAAAATCGAAATGTGGCCACAACCTCACCAAACCCTTTCAGTTCTCTCCAAACTCAAGACGAGCAAGAACAAGAAGTGTCATAATAAGAATAACCAGAAAGGAATGAGGGAACTCAAGGATTTTAAGAAGGATAAATCTTGAATTTGGTTCCTGAGAAAAATGAGACTCCTACAGAAAAAGAGTCCTCTTTAGTCAGGGATCAAAGCAATCTTTGAACCCTCTAGTCTCAGTTCAAAAAAATAATCTTCAAGGTCCATCAGAACCAAATGGTACCCCATGGGTTTATCCAAAAGGTAACCCCCAAGCATCAAAAGGAGTTGATTTTGGTTTTGGAGCCTTTACAAGAAATGATAGAAAAAAATATGAGTTGGCGAGACGAGAATACTAGTCATGAATCAAAAGGTCATAAAAGAGGAAGATACTCTAAAAAATAAGAAATGGAGGCAGAGGTGGAGATGAATTTTTTTGAAGGAAATCAAACCCAAATCACAGATGTCTTACAGTCTGCAAAACATTGTTAGCAAGGGAACAACAAAGTGGGAGGCGGTAAGAAATGAAACCCCCCCCCCAAATAACATAATGAAAATTGTTTCATGGAATGCAAGGGGATTGGGAAACCCCATTAAATCCAAATCTATAAAAAACCTAATAGCAAAGGTGAAACCTCAGATCCCATTGATTTAGGAGACCAAATTGGAAGAAAGTGAGATTTTAAATATCTAAAAGAAAAATGGCGAGGAAGCACTAGAGGAACTTAGATCTCTCAACATGCTTCAAACATATTAGTAACTTTATGATTGAAATCCCATTTCGCCCATAAATCCAACATGAAGTCGAGATTTTGGATAGTTTTCCGACTAGAAAAAAATGATTCCAAAGAGAAATTTACAATAATAAATGTGTATGCTCTAATTAACTATGGAGAAAAGTTTGAATTCTGGGACTTCCTTATCACTCTCAAGGAATATCACTCACATGATGATAGTGTCATTGGGGGAGATTTTAATATGATTCTGTACTCTTCATAAAGCATGGGGGGAATATAGTTTGTGTAGGTTTTAGCCCCGTATAGAAATTACCTGCATACAAATTCTAAGACACAGAAAATAAAAAATGCGAGAGCATAACACATAAAACACATATAGACAGAGATTTTCCCCTGGATCCCAAAACTGGGATTACCAGCTTGATTTTTCATTATTTTCTTTTCAATGTTATAATACATATTTATATATGCCGAAGCATCCAATACCATGGACCGAAAACCATCGCGTCCAAAAAACAGGTGCGGAAATCTTGCACAAAACCATAGTTGGGTCCGCCCAACCTAACATAGGGTCCAAAACCAAAATTTTCCAGGGCACTGCCCTAGACCCCATAAAGTGGGGTTACGGGTACACCTCAAACCCCCTATGACCCCCTCCCCTCCCCGCTACACAATCGGCGCAATGAAGGGGGGCTCCGCCCCCCCTCTAACCCCCCGATTAACTACGTGTGCTAGTCGTGGAAAGAATACAACACAACCCAACATTCTCCCACTTGTTGTTTTCTCTCCACAGGGGGCAACAAGAGAGCTTAGTCATTTTTCCATCCCTGAAACACCCATTGTCTCTCTACACGAAGAGAACTTCTCAGAGCTCACAAATTTTTTCAATGCATCTGCAGTATTCTTCAAAGTGTCCACCTTTACTAGCAACACCTTTTTGCCTTCTATCATATCCCTCACAAAGTGATACCGAACATCAATGTGCTTTGTCTTTGAATGATATGCGGGGTTCTTTGCCAAGAAAATTGCACTTTGGCTGTCACAGTCTATCCTTATAGCTCTCTGTACTAACCCCATACTTGAACACAATCTTTGCAACCAAACTGCTTGCTTGCATGATTGGCTGCCATATATTCTGCCTCTGTAGTTGATAGTGCCACTACAGATTGTTTCTTACTCATCCAACTAACTACACCTCTAAATAGGTTAAACACATACCCACTTATAGATCTTCTCGAATCCAGATCTCCAGCCCAGTCTGCATCAAGAAAGCCACGAATATCCAACATTTTGTCCAATCCTTATCTTCCTTTGTAGCACAAACCATAATCACTAGTGCCACGCAAATACCTGAAAACCCGCTTCATTGCTGTCCAGTGCTCCTTCCCTGGTTTTGACATAAACCTGCTCAATACTCCCACTGCATGTGCAATCTTTGGTCTAGTACAGACCATTGCATACATCAAGCTACCGAATGCACTTGCATATGGAACACGGGACATGTCCTCTTCCTCTTCTTGTGTCTTGGGACACTGTTCAGCAGATAACCTCACACCTACAGGAATAGGAACCTTCACCGGTTTACTATCCTGCAGATCAAACCACTACAGTATTGTCTCGACATAATTTTGCTGGTTTAACCAGGGCTTCCTCTTTACCCGATCTCTTTTAATTTCCATGCCCAAAATATAGTTTGCATCACCAAGATCTTTCATGTCAAATTTGGAGGACAATTGGGTCTTCAAATCCTGGATAATTTCTTTGTCATTTCCAACCAGCAACATATCATCCACATACAAGACCAGATAAATAACACAGTCACCAATTAATTTAAAATACACACAGTGATCTGCTTTGCTTCTGGTGAAGCCAAGTCCCCGTATAAATGTATCAAAATTCTGATACCACATCCTTGGTGACTGTTTTAACCCATACAGAGACTTCTTTAACTTGCATACCAGTTCATTCTTACCCTTCACCGCAAAGCCTTTAGGTTGCTTCATGTATATTTCCTCTTCTAGATACCCATGAAGAAATGTTGTCTTCACATCCATATGTTCTACCTCAAAAGTAGTAGCAACAGATAAAATTAATCTAATAGAAGTTACCTTGGCAACAAGAGGAAAAATATCACCAAAATCAATTCCCGGCACCAGGGAACAACCTTTTGCTACCAACCGAGCTTTTTATTTCTCCACCTTTCCTTCTGCATTTGTCTTCTTTTTGAACACCCATTTGCTGCCAATGGGTTTCCTTCTAGCCATCAACTCCACCAGATCCCAAGCCTCATTTTTGTGCAAAGATGCCATTTCATCAACCATGGCCTCTTTCCAGAGTTTTCCATCCTCTGAATCTACTACTTCCTTCACAGTTCTAGGATCATCGTCAGTAATAGATAAAGAAAAATTTGAACAGAAAGTAGATGGACTATACCTTTCTCGCTGCCTTCTTTCCTGAACTGATCTTCTCATACCCGGAGTTTGTGGCTCTTAATCTTCTGATTCCTCCTCTGCTGTAGAGTCTGATTCTTCCTCCTTAAGCTCAAACTCTATCTTCTCAGGTTCCTTTGGTTGGACTTCATGTTCAATAACATCTTTTACCTCTCTGAACACCACATCTTAGTTGTACACAACCTTCTGTGTGACTGGGTTCCAAAGCTTATAACCCTTTAAACCATCCTTATACCCAGTAAAGATGCACTTTTCATATTTATTATCCAACTTGGTTCGTTTTTCCTTTGGAACATGTACATATGCATCACATCCAAATACCCTCAGATGTGAAAGAGAGGGTTTCTTACCAGTCCATACCTCTTGTGGAAGAAACCAGTCCATACCTCTTGTGGAGTCTTATCTTCCAACGTTGATGAAGGTGACCTGTTGACCAGGTAAAATTTAGTATCCACCACCTCTGCCCAGAATTCCTATCCTAACCTGACACCACTGAGCATTCTTCTTGCCCTTTCCATCAATGCTTACTTATTCTTTCTAGAACTCCATTTTGCTGAGGTGTATATGGAGTATTCTTCTGTCTTGCTATACCACCCTTCTTACAAAATTCTTTAAATTCCTTTCTGCAAAACTCTCCACCATTATCTGTCCTCAACACCTTTATCTTCTTCTCCGTCTGATTTTCCACGAGAGCCTTAAATTCTTTAAACCTGTCAAAGGCTTCAGATTTCTTCTTAAGGAAATATATCCATGTATTCCTTGAGAAGTCATCTATAAATGATACATAGTACACCTACTTACCCAGTGATGGAACTTTCACAAGTCCAAACACATCACTGTGCACAAGTTCTAATATCTGTTTCGCCCTCTTACTACCAGGGGAAACTCACCCGATTATGCTTCCCATATACATAATTTTCACAAAAATCAAAATCCTGAGAGCTATTACTCATACCTTCTACCATAACTTTACCATGAAGTATTTGAAGGCCCTTATCTCCAATATGTCCAAGCCTTTGATGCCACAACATGGTCTTCTCTCCAGAGACCACTAGATTTTTTACTCAACTTTCAGGAACCACAAAACTGTTGCACCCATCAATAACAGTGCTACCTTGTAGCTTGTACAGAGTTCCAATTCGAACTCCTCACATCCATACTAGTGCTCATCAAACCATTTTGCAGGTATCCTTCTCGAACACTGTTTTTACACCTGCATCATCCAGCTTGCTTACAAAAATCATATTTATGGCCAATGCAGGAATATGCAGAACACGCGGAAGTGTTCTAACCCTTCCACCTTGCAACTTCAGCTTTACTTTTCTGCAACCAATGATTTTAGCCTTCCTATCAGCTCCTAAGAAGACATCACCACCATCGTATTTTTGATACTCGCAAAACCACTCTCTATGGGGAGTGAAGTGAAAGGATGCACCTGAGTCAATCAACCATGCCTCATGATCTACATGTGTACTTGAGGAAGCCAAGTACACATCCCCACCTTCATCTGAGGTGGTTTTCGCCTCTGCAGAAGGAGCATCATCAGATCCCTTTCCTTTATCAAGAGCTTTAGATTTACAGTCCCTTTTTTAGTGCCCTTCCTTTATGCATTTCTAGCACACCACCTTTACAGGTTTTCCTAGAGATTTAGATCTCCCGCTAGATTTAGATCTACCACTCGATGACTTATTTTTTTTTATGTTCTGGGACCGTCCTCGTACAGACAAGGCATCACCATTATGGCTCTCCATATTTTTTCGTCTCATCTCCTCGTCAGTAAGGATGAGACTATTTCATCAAACTGCAAGGCAGTTGCATTGCTACCTATTGCAATAACCAGACTATCCCACAAATCTGGTATAGAACACAACAAATTGTTGCACTTATCTTAATCCGAAATTTTAATATCAACAGATGCTAACTGACTTACCACAATATTAAATGTGTTTAGATGCTCTGTCACCGAGTCTCCATATTTCATCCTCAGGTTATATAGCTTTTTCCGTAGGAATAGTTTATTCACCAGAGACTTAGTTTGGTACAAAGTCCCTAACTTGTCCCACAAAGCCTTTGCTGTAGCTTTCCCTGATACATTCAGCAATACTGAATATGAGACACACAATCGTATTGTGCTCTTTGCCTTCTAATCCAACTTCTTCCATTCTTAATCGGACACTCCCGTTGGCTTAGTACCCGGATCTACTGCGATCCACTGATCTTTATCCACCAACAGATCCTCCATCTTGAGTTTCCACAAATCAAAACTCTGACCATTAAATTTCTCGATCTCTATCTTTCCACTGCTCGCCATCTTCTTTCACCACCAGAATCGATCTCGCAGATCTCCATCTAAACAGGGTCTACCATAGGCCTGAGGGAAACCCCTCAGCAAAAAAGTCGTCCCCTTGAAGCCAAAACTGCTCTGATACCAAATGTAGGTTTTAATCCCATACAAAATTACCTGCATACGAATTCTAAAACACAGAAAATAAACAATGCGAGAGCATAACACATAAAACACATATACACAGAAATTTTCCCCTGGATCCAAAAACTGGGACTACCAGCTTGATTTTTCATTATTTTATTTTCAATGTTATAATACATATTTATATATGTAGAAGCATCCAATACCATGGACCAAAAACCATCGCATCCAATACCATGGACCAAAAACCATCGCATCCAATACCATGGACCAAAAACCATCGCGTTCGAAAAACATGTGCGAAAATCATGCATAAAACCATAAGTGGGTCCGCCTAACCTAACACAGGTGGGACCTCATAAAGTGGGGTTACAGGTACACCTCAAATCCCCTATGACACCCCCCCCCGCTACACAATCGGTGCAACGAAGGGGGGCTCCGCCCCCCCTCTAACCCCCCGGTTAACTACGTGGGCTAGTCGTGGAAAGAATATAACACAACCCAACAGTTTGTGACCCTTTTAGGGAAAGAATGAAGGACCTAATAACTCAAAGGAATTTGATAAATATTGTCCCTAAGAAAGGAAAGTACACTTGGGCAAACACAAGGATAAGGGAAGGTCACATAAAAACCAGGTTGGATCACTTCCTCCTTCATAGAAACTAGCTATCTAAAGGGATCAAATGAATTTCGTTAATCCTATTTCAAGGTGAATCAGAGCATGGACCCATCTCTTTAGAAATTGATCCATTGGAGAACCTGGGACCCATTCCTTTTTGATAAAACCCAAGAAGGAACAAGGAAGAAGGAGTGGTGCGCATCATAAAACAACCTTGGATCACCCCCATTGTTGGTTCTTCGGCCTCCGTATGGGAATCCAAGATAAAAGTAATTAAACAAGCTCTAATGTCCTACGTCAAAGAGCATTAAAAACCCCAAGACACCAAAAAGTAGATTTGTATAATCAACTGGAGTAATGTCACTCCTTGATGGATGTTAGGCTAGTTGAATACTGACACACAAAAGGAAAAGGAGTCGACAAAAAGAATACTAGTGGTTCATAGGCAAGAAGACGAGCACTGGAGATTAAAATTGCATAGAACCTGGTTGAAAAGGGAAATCAAAACATGAATTTCTTTCACAAGTAAGCTAAGGCTAGGGAAATTTGTAATTAGGTTAAAGAAGTCATTCTAGAAGGGAATCCAAAACTATCCACCTTCGTAGAAATTAAACAGGAAAATTTCTCTCATTTTTAGAATATTTATTCAGATGATAAAGAGATCGATCCAAATAAAGTTTTTGACTCCTTATCCTACCTTCCATCCATAATTTCCAATTCTAAGAATCAGATGCTCATTAAGGAAGTTGATGAGGAAGAAGTAATAGAGCTTATCTAGCCTTTGAATCCAAATAAATCCCCTGACCCAGATGATTTTTCAATAAGTTTATTTCACTTCTTCTGGACCCTTTTGATGGTGCTGGACCCACCAACATTCAAGGGATCTCCCCGATATGAAGTCCCAATTAGACTTCACACTGTTTGGTGTAGGAGTCCCATTTGGAATACGACCCGGTACCCGATGTAGTGGGTTTTAATGGTATTCCTTCGTTGCAATAACACATAGAGTGATGTATAATGACTTTGGTGAGAACAAGTGTGTGACCCTGCGGAGATTCAAGTTTGATGCATGGAGATTTTTCCACACATAAGGGAAAATAAGTGAGCCCCTTAAAATCCTATAATAGTACATAACTTGAAAGGAACACATGAGCATAAATGAAATCATAAGATAATATGTGAAATAGCTCACAAGTTAACAATGATGAATTAATACAACAAGACGCACTCAACAAGATTTGTATTAATGCAAACAAAATATTTCATAAGCATAAGTGAAAGTTCAAATAATACATACACCATTGACAGACCACTAGCCCCAATAGTGGAACTTGAAGTCAACATCTCCTGCTCCTCCAAATAAATATATTTCCTCTACTCTACGGAGAAGCCAAGGCTCTCACAAAACTCCCCAGGTCCCGACTCTAAGCCTAAGCCTAGCCAAGAGCCCGGTTCCCCAAAATCCCTTTACATGAGTTATGAGGTCATATTTATAACAAGAGGGGGTGACTCTTCAACTCCCCTTTGTGACTTTTGGACTTCCCTCATGACTCTTCAACTTATTTACAAAATCACTCATTACATCACATCATGACTCTTCACATTCCAATATTGTTATGCTCTTGACCTGTGAGAAATTCCAAAATTCCAAATATGCGAAGAAATACAACCCAGAACACAGAATAAAGTGAGAAAACAACAAGTATTTTATTATTCAGAGATAAAAGCAATTCTCACTTGTCTCTTCGAGGGGGAAACCTCCAGTAGAGCAGAGCTCAATTAAAAAATAAGACTCGATGATCTTTCCCTTCTAACTACGACTATTTATAGCAAAATGACCTTCAATAACCTAACGACTAGTGGTCCTTTGCATAACATGGGTTAACCACTTTATTTATTAATTATGGCATGTTTTCAACTAACTGTGGTCCCTTTCTTAAATGCAAGTCAACTGCTTACAATTATTAATACGGGATTTATTGACTCATTAACTAACTATGACTATGACTCGACCCTATTAGGTTTATTACATAAATAAAGGGGTTAGGGTTGGACCCTAACATGCCCTCCCCCATCAAAAGCAGCCTTGTCCTCAAGGTTGAAGCTTCGGAAACTGCCAAAGAATAGTGGCTGGTTCCCAGGTCGCATGTTCTAGAGAGGTGTCTTTCCACTTGAGGACTTCCTTGATCATGCGGCCACACATATGTCTTTCATGAGTATCGAGGACATGTTCAAGTTGGAGACAGAGTGAACCTTCCTCACCCAATTCAGGTAGACTGGTTAGAATTCTGCAATTGTTCCCCACCACTTTCTTGAGGCATGATACATGGAAGACTGGATGGATTTTTGAAGTTGGTGGAAAGGCCAACTTGTAGGCTATTGCTCCAGTGCGCTGAAGTATTTGATAAGGTCCATAGAATTTTGGAGCTAATTTCTGGTAGCCCTTTTCTTTTAGCGATGTTTGCTTATATGGTTGTAGCTGCAGGAATACCTAATCCCCTTCTTGAAATGTGCGCTCTAAACGGTGTTGGTCTGCCTGTTGCTTCATTCGATTCTAAGATTGATGGAGATTATCTTTGAGACGAGATAGCTTGGTGGCACGGTTCTGTAGGAGTTGATCAACTGCTTGCACCTTAGAGCATCCATGGATATGAGAAATAGGTGAAGTTTGGAGTTGGCCATACACTGCTTCATATGGAGTCATCTTGGTGGCTTCATGATAGTTAGTATTATACCACCATTGAGCTAAAGGTAGCCACTGCGACCAGTGATGTTGCTTTTCTGAAGTGAAGCACCTTAGATATGTCTCCAAACATTTGTTGACTGCTTCAGTTTGACCATCATCTTGGGGATAGTAGGTAGTACTTAGTTGGAGTTGGGTACCTTGTAGCTTGAAAATTTCTTGCCAAAATTTGTTTGTTAAAGTCGGGTCACGATCAAATGCATTCCATGCAATTTGAAGATTTGGTCCATGAAACCTTAAGCCACCAAAGTTGGGGGTAAATGGGTGGGGTAGAGTGAAAAAATGAGCATATTTAGAAATTTTTTCCACAACTACCATGATGGCGTATTTGTTGCCCGACTTCGGGAGACTAGCAATGAAATCCAAAGAAACATCCATCTAGACTGAGGGAGGGATTGGCAATGGTTGTAAGATTCCTGGTAACTTGACTGTTTCTCCTTTGTGGCTTTGACACACATCACATACAGCTACAAAAGTAAGAATGTCATTTTTCATGCCCGTCCAAAAGAAAGAACGACGAGTGCGAGCATAATTATTCTGAAAGCTTGCATGCCCTATAGTGGGAGATGAGTGCAACTATGCCAAAATGTGAGTTTTGAGGGTGGATGTCAGTGATATAACTACTTGATCCTTGTAGTGAAGAATCTCATCCTGCCAAGAGTAGCCAACTGAGGAATTAGGATCTGGTCTCAAGTTATTAATGATTTTGGAGAGAGAGGGGTGTGAAAACCATTCCTTGTATGTTTCTTCAATCCAATCTGGTATGGGAAGAGAGATTGATAGCAGGGTGATTTCATCCTCAAATTGGCACGATAAAGCATCCGCTACTACGTTTTCACTCCCTTTCTTGTAAATTATCTCATAATCATATCCCAACATTTTGGCCAGCCATTTATTTTGTTGTGGCGAGGATAGACGTTGCTCCAAAAAATATTTGAGGCTTTGATGGTCTGTGCAGATTTGGAAACGCCGCCCCAATAAGTATTGTCTCTAGGTATCTACTGCATGTAAGACGACCATCATCTCTTTCTCGTAGGTAGATTGTCCCAGATCTTTCCCACTCATTTGTTGGCTGGTGAAAGCCAAGGGTCGACCTTCTTGCATTAAGACATCACCAATACCAGTACCTAAAGCATCACATTCAATCACAAAAGATTTGGTGAAGTCGGGTAGTCCTAATACTGGAGTGGAACACAAGGCTTGTTTTAGAGCCACAAATGCCTGTTGTGCTGCATTAGTCCAAGGGAATGAATTTTTCTTGAGAAGGTTAGTGAGGGGTATAGCAATGCAACCATAATTGTAGACAAATTTGTGATAGTAGCTAGTGAGACCCAAGAATCCCCTCAAACTCTTCAAGGTTTTTGGTTGGGGCCAATCTTGCATTGCATGTATCTTTTTAGGATCAACCCTGACACTGTCACAACCCACAATGTGGCCCAAATACTCGACTTCTTCCATGCCAAAAGAACACTTGGACAATTTGACAAATAATTTGTGATTCCAGAGAAGTTGCAAGATCAGGTCTACATGATGAAGATGTTTTTCCTAGGTTAGGTTGTAGATGAGAATGTCATCAAAGAAAACGAGGACAAATTTTTGGAGATATGGTTTCAGCAGGTGATTCATGAGGCTTTGAAAAGTAGATGGAGCATTACAGAGACCAAATGGCATGACCAAGAATTCATAATGGCCTTCATGAGTTCAGAAAGCAGTCTTGGGAATGTCTACTTCTTTCATGCGTATTTGGTGATAGCCAGAGCAAAGATCTAGCTTGGTAAAGAATTGAGCACCATGTAGTTCATCAAGCAGATCATCAACAACCAAAATAGGAATTTGTCTTTGACAATAAACTTGTTGAGGGCCCGAAAGTCCGAACACATGCGCCATTCCCCATATTTTTTTAGCACCATGACCACTCGTGATGAATAAGGACTGATGCTAGGATGAATAACACCTGCTTCAAGGAATTCCTTGATGATTTTTTCAATTTCATTATTTTGGGCAAAATGTTATCGATATGGGCACACATTAGGCATTTGGGCCCCTAAGACGAAAGTGATGCTATGATAATGTTTCCCTCTAGAGGGTGGAAGCTCTTTAGGTTTTTCAAATACCTGTTGGTGGCGGTTTAATACATGTTGCATCTCAAGATGAATATGAAGAGTATTGGATTATACGGCTTGGATGGTATTAAACTAGGCGATGACTTCGTGATGGCCCTTTTTCAACAACTTTTCCATTCTATAAGAGCTGATGACAGAAGGAGCACCTGCCTGGAGTCCATGGAGTGTATGAATGTGGTCATTCTGCTTAAATCTCATATATAACTCCTAGAAATCCATTGTGATTGGGCCTAGCGTGCAAAGCCATTCATCATACAAAACAATTTCACAACCACCCATGTTAATCACGAACATGTGGGTCTTTAGGTGGTAGTCTCCCATCTGAAGTTTAATATTGTCGCAGCAGCCTTCACATGTCATTGTCCCCCCATCAGCAATAAGGACTTGGAAATTAGAGACCGCCCTTACAAAAGAATGAACAGCTTTAGCAATTCGCTTATGGAAAAAATTATGTGTTTCCACTATCAACCAATACCACTACGAGGCGATGTTTAAGAAAGCCTCTAAGGGCACAGAAATGCCCGCCAAAGCATGTAGCGAGATAACTGGTTCATCTGGCGTAGCTGTGAGATCATTGTCATGTCGGCTTTCCTCAGCTTTTTCCTCTGGCCCCCCAAGGGTTGAGGCTTCCTCTAATGAGTTGTGATTTGTAACATCAATTTGGAAGAATTTGGGTTCCTTACATTTATGCCCCGGGGAGTATTTGTCATCACAGTAGTAGCACAATCCTTGTTTTCGTCATTCCTCCATATTTGCGGGAGACACCTTTTAAACGTTAAGTGTTTGGGTAGGGCCCTAAGCCTGGGTGGGACGCCCCTTGGCTATTAAATTTGGACGAGTAGATTGGGTAGCTAAAGCAATTTCCACTTCGACAACCTTTTTGCAAGCGTCTATCCATGTAGGTGGGTGGTGCATCCAGACATGTGCTTAGATGGCTTGTTTGAGACCACTGATGAAACACACCAAGTAGAATTCATCTCCTAGACCTTCTGTTCAGATGGCCAAAGTCTAAAAGGCTGCAATGTAGTCTTTTATTGTGCCTGTCTGTCAGAGCTTAGTAAGATGGCCCAAAAAATTAGATTCTCTGTCAAAGCGGTCACAAAGGGATTTTGAGAACACCTGCCAAGTTATGTTCCCAGGATAACATTTCACATGCCACTGCCACCATTTCCATCTCTCTTGGTCCAAGTAAAGGGCTCCCACACGTAGTTTAGTTGGATCATCACAAATATCATTCAGAATGAAACATTGTTCCATTTGCGCTACCCATACTGCCGTATTAGAGCCATCAAATTTATAAATGTCCAGCTTGGGTGGCCAAGGGTGGGATTGTTGGTGATTTCCATGGAAGTGAATATGATGGCTAGATTCTCCTTCAAGGTGTTCATCAATACTATGTGCCTCCTGATGCAACCATGACGTTCTCTTAGTGAGGTGTTCAATGAATGTTGAAATTTTCTCCAGTTGTTCCTGGAAAGTATCCAACCTTGTTTCAAGGCACTCGATCTTCTCATTAGCCATGACTTGAGCTCTGGTTTCTACCATACACAGATCTCGGTCACTTGACATCACTTCGAAAAAAAATTGGGACCGCCAGAAAATTGAAGCTGACAAGTGAATGGTACCACTGCGATCAACTTGTTGTCCTAAATCTTATTGGCTAAGTCTCTCATAAGCATCTCGGGAAGGCCTCAAATTTTTTTATTTTATTTATTTATTTATTTTATTTTTTACTCCCCGAGGATCAATACTGCAGTGACAAAATTCCATAAAACTTGGTCATACCCAATGTCCTATGAAAATTGGGCCCATACTATAGCAACAACAAGCCTCACTACGTAGAGAGTCAGATCTACCTACGAAATCCCAACTGTTGAATGCGAGTTGTACTGCGGCGGCGGAACCCCAACTGCTAGATGTAAATTGTACTTCGATGATAGAACCCCAACTAGTGGATCTGATTGGTGCGGCGGCGATAGAACCCTAACTGCTAGATCTGAATCGTACTGTGGCGGTAGAACCACAACTGTTGGATCCGATCTGGTTATAAGATAATGGGTAATCTTCAGAGAGTTGAGGGAACTATGGTCACAAAGGAGTGTCAGGTGCTATAGATCGCAATATACATAAGGGTCCAACAATAGTACTCAACCCAATCTTTCAAGGCACTAACTAAGGAGGATCAACCATACCCTTAGTCGTACCACCCGACTACCCTATTGTACGTGCAAGTAATCTCCCCGAGTGTTGTTCTTAGTGTACTGTAGCAGCAAGACAACCGATAGCTTATCTAAGGTGACGTTTTAGGTGAGCCTAGGGGGCTTTCGATATACCCAGAGGGTATGTGGAAGTGCAATCTGTGCGCGTTTTTGTCTAATGCGCTACTACTCGAAGGGGTACCCACAGGGGTTACAAGGGAGTCCAACAAGCATGACCACCTCTTGTATTTCCTGCATGCATGCCTCCCCAAATCCGCAGGTTTATGTGCTCAACGACAGATCCCATGGTTTAAAGACGTTGGAATGTGTCTCTAACCTAAAAAAAATCTACAAAAATGGAGGTACCACTGGCCCTGGAAAGTGCTCTGATACCACTTGTTATGCTCTTGACCTGTTGGGAAATTCCAGAATACCAAATATGAGAAGAAATACAACCTAGGACATAGAATAAAGTGAGAAAAACATAAAGTATTTTATTATTCAGAGATAAAAGCAATGTTCACTTGCCTCTTCGAGGGGGCAACCTCCAGCAGAGTAGAGCTCGATTAAAAAATAAGACTCGATGATCTTTCCCTTCTAACTACGACTATTTATAGCTAAATGACCTTCAAAAACCTAATGACTAGTGTTCCTTTCCATAACATGTGTAACCACTTTATTTATTAATTATGGCCCATTTGCAACTAACTGTGGTCCCTTTCTTAAATGCGGGTCAACCACTTACAATTATTAATATGGGCTTTATTGACTCTTTAACTAACTATGACTATGACTTGACCCTATTGGGTTTATTACATAAATAAAGGGGTTAGGGTTAGACCCTATATTGACACTTAGAATTCCACTTACAAATTAATTACAAATAATATTACAATTTACACTCATACCCATAGAAGACAAAATAGGGTAGAACCAACTAGATAACCTAACAAGACAAAACACCATCATGCTTGAGTTTGGGAGAACTCGAGCTCAAAAAATTCCAATTGATGTTTCTCAGTCACGTATCAATGCTAAGCTTGGTACTATGCGATGACATCCCTAAACTGTGTGATGGTGTTTGGTTGGAAGTAGACTCTAGCCTCCATGGCATCTGGGTACAATGATATGTAACTAGTTTTAACTTCCTTCTGAAGCATGAGCAACATTGTTCACACTTGAATATGGCCACCGATGTATTTCTGCATGTTCTATCTATTCACCTCCAAATCTTTCTGGGTGGAAATCTGTCTCAGTTTCTCCATGTATTCTTCTATCTCCCTCTTGGCCTAGCTCCTGGGTTTGGCTTCGGTGAGTGAGCCAACTGATGGGATCCTATGGGACTTCACCAAGAAATCCAAATTGTTGTATAACCATGCATACGAGGCTTGAATGCTACCAATGAATTAGGCGAGTTGTTTGTTGTTCTATATCAACATCCGCACCCTTTCGTTCTCCAGCTCTGCTTGTGGTTTCATTTTCTTACCCAAGTCAAGCGGTGCCCTTTTTTATCGCGTCGTCCATTCATGCACAACAACGATTATAACTTGCACATTTCGGAGAGTTTTGACAAAGTCTTTACAATGTTGTTGTAAGCCCTGTACAACTACCTTATGCACGGTAACACGCTCCACATAGATATTCTGCATGGTCTCTCCAAGTGTTGATACTTCACTAAGTATCGCTGCCCTCATTTCCTCCAGATGGACCTGTGTGGAAGCTTCGTTATGAGCTGTTGCACGGAGTTGTTCAACCTCTTACTTGAAAGCCTACAAGTTCTTTTCCAATTGCTTGTTCTCAACCATCAGATACTGATTGTTTGACTTTGTTTCACCTATGAAGGCCAAGTTGGCTGAGGCAGTGGCTTCAGGATTCCTCTTAGTGTCAGCCACAATCACATTTTCTCTAATAAATGCAGGAGATGTGAGATCATTCGGAAAATGCTTCTTACGTACTTTTACAATATTCTTCTAGATTTCATCGTACGATAGATTGTACGTGTCCATAACCGGATCATCGTCAAGAGGAAAAAAATCCCCTTCCTCACCTAGAGTTGACTCTGCTATTAGAGGTGGTGGAGAATGAATAGTGACCTGTTGTATGCTAGGCATCAAGTTGACATATTGATTTTGTGGCTTTAGTTCCACCTCCATGTCATCAATCTCTATCAACTCTTCAATTTGTTGAAAAAACTCCTGATCCTGCATCTTTCTGCTCTCCTACTCTTATGGTTGTTAGTTCTATTATTGTTCTTCAATTCGTTTCTGCATTGTTTCTTCTACTATTGTGCTCCACCTTTTTTCTTCTTCCTGCTTTTTCTTCTCTTCTTATTCTCGCTTCTACTTTTCTTCCTCCAATCTCCTCTGCTCTTCCTGTTATAGACATTTTTGGGCACTGCAACCCCAATCATAAATGTCCATAAAACAAGGGCTCTTAAGTCCCTAAAAGTGTTGTTCCAACCTCTAAAAGAACAAGGTCAACTGATTACATCTTCTCCCAAAAGTTCTCCATGAAAAACTGCTCAAAACTGGTCAAAACTAGACCATCTCACCTGCTCCATGGTCAAAGTGTGCTGCATCCCACCTAAATACACACAGTAGGTGCGATTCATCTTGAAAAGCTCTTCTATGGGCTGCGATGGGCGAGAGTGGACAAATGGCAAGGTCAATCTGCAAGGTGGAGGATCATGGAATCTTCTAGAAACTTCTCCTGTGACACTTGCCTCTCTGCATTCGCCCAAGGATGAGTAAGAGATTCAATCTCCAAGTGGAATCAAGAACTCTCAGAGAGAGGACACTAATCAACTCTCAAAAGCTGACTCACCCCCCTTGAAAACATCTATATATGGATCCCTCATCCCAGAGATTCGGAGGCTGGAATTTTGTATCTTGTAAGGAAGTGCTGCTGGTTTATTGGTGTAATATCATAGTGTTGGGTGATCTAAGCTTTTCATGAGGTGAAGAAGGGCTTTCTTGCTGAGAGGATGATGCTGGGTCAGAACAATTGGTTGTAATCCTCTTTGCTCTTTCTTGATTATCAATAAATCTATTCAAGTTTTCCTCCACATTCTTGTATAATTGATGTTATGTGCATTTGTGTGGTCAATATATATCTAGTCCTATATTGTTTATGATAATAGATCTATGTTCTTGGATAGTGTTATGCTGCTTTGATTCTACAGGTGCTCTGTGAAGCTGGGTAGACAAGGAAGCGAGTAGCAAAGATCTATCAGAAGGGAGAGGAATCGAGCAAGGAACTAAGCGCAGGACAGAGGTTGGTCTCCTTATTCCCCTCTTATCTATTTCTCATAAAGGAAAACGAAAGTAGTTTTAGTTTGTTTGTTTCTAAGGTAGCTACCAGCCTTAGTGGGACTAGCAGCTTTGCATAGACACTAGTTTTCCCGATAACAAAATGGTGACTCCAAACCCAAAAATATAGGTCTAATACCTCCCGCTCGGAACAAAAACATATTCGATACCAATCAAAAGACTACATGATCGTCGGTGATACACTCTACCGTCGTGGTGTCAATACAGTTCTGAGGAGGTGCCTCACCCACGAGGAGGCCGAAAAAGTCCTGAATGATTGCCATTCAGGCGCGTGTGGGGGGCATCAATCTGGTTACGCTACAGCGTAAAATTTTTATGAGCAGGATACTTTTGACCAACAATGTTCAAAGATTGCATAACCGCAGTCAGAAGTTGGCATGCATGTCAAATTTTCGATAGCAAAACCAGAAAACCACATGCTCCTCTGCAACCGATAATTGCTGTTGGGCCATTCGCCAAATGGGGCATTGATTTCATGACATGTAACCCCACCTCGACCGAGGGGCATGGGTATATCATAGTTGCCCTAGACTATTTTACCAAATGGGCGAGGCGATGCCTACATTAGATAACACTGGCGAAACAACTGCCCTTTTCTTTTTTAATCATGTAGTCACCAGATTCGGCGTTCCACAGGCTATAGTCACAGATCATGGATCGCATTTTCGCAATCACATGATGGTTGAATTGGCTGCCAAATTAGGGTTGTCCCACGACAGCTCTACTCCATATTACCTGCAGGCCAATGGACAAGTTGAAGCAATCAACAAAGTCCTGAAGCGGATGCTGCAAAGGATGATTGGAGTCCACAAAAGGAGTTGGCACCTAATCCTGTACTCAGCCTTGTGGGCATACCGAACATCGGTAAGAAATGCAACTGGGTTTACACCTTTTCAACTGGTGTATGGCCTAGAAGCAATCTTACCAGTTCAGTGTGAAATCTCGTCCCTCAAACTCGCAGTCGACCTTCTCCCCGGAACTTCAGAAGAGGAGGCTCGTTTCTTGGAACTAATCCAATTGGATGAAACCCGTCGTGATGCCGCTTTGGCTAACGAAGCCCATAAGAAACGAGTCAAGGCGCAGTTCGACAAGAATTTCAAACCCCGTGTCTTCTCAGAAGGTGACTTGGTCTTACTTTATGACCAGGAATCCGATAAATTGGGAGCAGGTAAGTTCAAGTCTTTATGGATGGGCCCCTATATTGTTAAGCGAGTGTTAGCAAAAGGAGCCTACGAGTTAATGGATTATGACGGGATTCCACTGGCGCAACCCCGTAACGGGTTGTACCTTAAGCGTTACTACGCATGATTCAGTGTGGTAACCTATGTGATTTTGTTACATTTTTGTTTTCGCTAAGAGTAATTGTTTTGGTCAGGTAATCCACTTTTTACATTTGTCGCAGATGTAAGACCCATTGGAATCTTTCGTTGGATATGCTGACAGAGCGAGTCGTAGTTCGCAGAACCTATCTTCTGCGGCCTAGGCCATTTTTGATCCAAGCAGCGAGTTAGTAAGTTTCAGAGGGGTATGTATTGGTCGGTCAACGAATAACATCGCTAAATATAGCGCGTTGATAGAACTTCTCTCTGATGCCATCACACATGGCATAAGCCGACTTATCGTCAGGCTAGACTCACAGCTCGTCATACTACAACTCACTGGTATCTACTCCGTCCGAAATCCAGCTATCTATCGTATGTTCCTAAGGGTCAAGATTTTGGAAAGACAATTTGATTTCATTCAATATCAACATATTTCCAGAAACTTAAACACATTAACGGACTCATTGGAAAATTATGTGTTAGATGGACATTTGCAACATTTATAAAAAGAAGCATTTCATCAGTATTTGCATCAAGATCATGTAACTTAACCAAAATAAAACTCCGAAAATCAAAAATATATATATATAACTGTTTATGGTTTACACATAATGTTCTGTAACCAAGAAAAAATTGGTCGAATGACCCAAAACTCAAAATGCTAGGGGGCACCCTAGTCTAATGATGCTGGTGATAACAAGTCACCGCCTGTGCAATCATGCGTAAAAGCCTAGTCCACCGACTCGGCACACCAGTAGTATGTCGTTGCAACCTCAGGGGCAGCTCGTCGGTCCTCACATCTGGAATACCAAGAGTAAGGCCCTCGACCTGATCCTGCAATGCTGAAAGAGTCTCGACCACATCAAGGTCGCGAAGGATAGCCCTTCCCGCACCCTCTCCTGCTAGAGCGGCAACTGGCACTCTCAGGTGTACTACTGGTCGAACTGGTCCGACATCTGCATGATCACATGAGTTTTGATTAGTCCTGATAGAAGAAAGCACAAGAACATTATAAAGAGAAATGATAAACAGGGATATGGTCAGAGAATTTACCGATGACACCCCACTGCTCGCCAGTAGGCAGTACCAAATCCGGATCACCTCGGAAGTCCATACCAGCATATGGATACTCAGAAAAAACCATCTCCTGATGGTTGAACCACTTGAAAAAGGTATCAGAGAAGGAAATTTGGGACTGACCAGCATGTCTGGCCATAAGGTCGACCCATCTCTGCATCCGTGGCTCAGTCAGTGGAGGTAAACCAAGTGAAGCATACTGCGGCTACATCAGCGGGATCTTTTCCAAGTCGAAAGCTGTCAAGATAGAACCATATCCAAAGTTCTTCAATCTTCCATTTTTCACCTTGGTCAGTTGTTCTTTCATCACAAAGAGTACTGCATCACACCAGTTGAACACCTTTGGTTCAAGGCATTCTAAGGCGTACTGCATATAAGACCTGTTGGCCACGTGAAGTGCCGCACTGCCAGCCAGTCTAGCAAAAGTGAACTGAATGGTCCTCAGGGACCCGTCAGTGACATCTCGGATAATGAACTTTCCGTCCTTACTCGGCTGAGATCCCTCTCTGCAATACCTGCGAATGTAATCTCTCACAGATTCACCCCCACGGGCCGAACCTGATAATGAGATAGGGGCACCCCGCCTCGATAAGCCGGTCAAAAAATAGATGTCCACGACAGTCAAGGGGATGGACTTGCCCCTAATTTGGAACACTTGGGTGGTAGGATCCCATGCATCAAGAAAATACTGCAACAAGTTGATTTGTTGCCTCATGCAAGAGATGCGGAAAAACTTGAACAGGCCACAGTTCCGCAGTGCATTTACCGTAACCGGATCATGTAAAGCAAGCATGTCCTCTTCTTCATGCTCACGTTCTCACCATGTAACAGGAATTTTTCTCCAATGAATCTCTGAAACAAACAAGAGAAGAGTTAAGGTCCTGATTTGGTGAGAAACAGGCAAAAATTTCCATGAAAAACTGTGCATAAATGGCCCTCTTTGCGCCCATTGCACCCCCAGCAGTGTTCTAGGTGGGATGCATGCTGACTGGCCAATGGCCAAACCAGCATGCATCGCACCTTTCGATGTAGAAGAGGTGCGATGGAGCCAAGGCGGGTTTTTCAAACCCCAGAGGCTCAGAAAAACCAGAAAACATGCTCAGAATGCAAAATGGAAAGGATGGAATTAAAGAGCTCAGGTTTAGCTCCTACCTGGTCCAGATAGCGTCGCGAATTGTCCACAGAATCTCCCGGAATCAGCTAGTGAAAATCAAGGGGGAAAGCACCTCCAAAGCTCCAACAAACCAAAGTTCAAATGAAATGGTAAAATGAGAGGTAAAAATCACTTTTAAATTACTTTTCACGTAATTCAAGTAAAATATTAGTGTTTTAACTCATTTTTAAAAACATATATTGTTCGTTTCTAACTAGTTTGATGAAGCAATTGAGCAGGCAGTACAATCGTTGAAAGAACAAAAGTTGTCAATGGTAAAATCAAGAAAATCAATGACCATTTTATCGAGCAGTTTTAATGCAGAATTCAAGCTCGTTAAAAAATAAACATAAGCAATGAGAAAATGTTCCCCCAGAGTTTAAGCTCATTAAAAAATGAACTATTCTCTGGTAAATAACCATTTTCAATGTATTACCATCAACCTTTTGAAGCCATGGTCGTGTTGTCATCATCACCTCCACTTTGTTTTGGCTGATCATTCACCTCCATTTGTTTGTTTACCATTTTTGAAGAACAACTGCGAAGAGTGATCTTGTTAGCCTTCCTTGTGACACTGCCGTGATTTACCTGGAATCAGCTGCTACCCGAATTTATCACTCGTTCCTCAAAAAATGAGTCTCCTTTAAGCCCTTTTCAAATGACTCGTAAAATATGAAAAGATTGTCGAGTGATTGGCCTCTCCGGCTCGTTAAAGGGACCGGAAGTGCTATCCCTCCTTTAGATTTTAATCTTTTTGGACTTGAGGGATTATTACACAAAAAGATCGAGTGCTTGTTTTTTTCAGCTTGTTAAAAGTACCGAAGATTCATCCCTTTTGTATTGTTTTATACTTTTTCGGACTCAAAGATTATATGAAGAAAAAGGATCATTGGAGTTTTCTTTACGTCTCTTTTTCAGACTCTCTAAAATTGAAAAGGACCGAGTTATCCTTGTCTTTAAACTCGTTAAAACTGAATAGCGACAAACTTGTCCATAACAGACAAGAATGAGTTTCACTATCGCTAGGCTCGTTAAAAGATAGCGATGGGTTTTCCTGAAGGGAAAATTATAGAACAAGCATATGTTATGCTCCTCAAGCTTGACAAAAATAAAGAGGTACTGGTCAGCAATGACTGGGGAAAAATTGGGAAGAAAACTTGAAAAAACTTTATTGGTAGCAAGTCGCTCTTGAACATGACACTTTCACTCCGCATCCGAGTCGGGTTGGGTTGTTCCATTCACTGGTCACATCACCATGGTTCTGTCACACCATCCATATTTGGGATTAATGCTACCAATCCATCATGTCAGTGTCGCTGATATGTTCAAGAGAAGTCGCTCAGAGAATTCACCTGTGTCTCACCCACTGCAATACATTCACGCTCCATTCTTTCATGACCGCCACCCTGAAACTTATATCACCAGATCGTTTTCACCTCCATTAAAATCATTTGCTCCGTTCCATGTCACTGATGTGGGATTCCCTAAGGCCCTCTTGTGACAGATTGCTTCTTGTCGACATCAGCTCATTATCCAAGAAATCGATCTAGGAACAACCATTTCAGTACTTTGAAGCTTGCATGCCTCAATGGAAAGTTTCTCACTTCCGGCGACAGGTTTACATCAATAGCCTTCGACTGAAAGATTTTGCGTGGTGTTCGACACCAAGTCCCTTATTCACACCACGTGAATTGTACTGTAGTACCTTGAGGGTCATCATCATTATCGGTGATTCCTCTCGCGCCTGTTAACAGCTTACATCATTGGCTGGTAATCAGGCGATGTCTTTCCATGTTCGACTCCAGAACATCTCTCACATGGATTGACTTGTACTTTGAGTGAAGATCGAACGAGATTGAAGACCCCGGCTCTAGTTTCATCCATCCGGGCTGCGATATATATTCAGGAAAATAAAGACATCAAATGTACATCATTACTGCAGAGATAATCATCCAACCCAAGAAATGATGGCTCTACCAGAATCATCAGTCTACACTCAGATGATTGTCTGTCTTATGTACATGAAAATGAATTTATAAAGCCGAGCATGGGAATGCCCGCCTCAGCTAGATCATGAAAATATTATGAAGATAATGTATTGTATTGTATCTTATTACAGGTCGCCTTCCAGCTTGAAAAAACTTCAGATCCTCATGATAAAGCATTTCACCCGACATCAACAAATTAACGACCTCATGCTTTAGGGGGCAACTGTTATAGACATTTTTGGGCACTGCAACCCCAATCATAAATGTCCATAATACAAGGGCTCTTAAGTCCCTAAAAGTGTTGTTCCAACCTCTAAAAGAACAAGGTCAACTGATTACATCTTCTCCCAGAAGTTCTCCATGAAAAACCGCTCAAAACTGGACCATCTCACCTGCTCCATGGTCAAAGTGCGCAGCATCCCACCTAAATACACACAGTAGGTGCGATGCATCTTGAAAAGCCCTTCTATGGGGTGCGATGGGCGAGAGTGGACAAATGGTAGGGTCAATCTGCAAGGTGGAGGATCATGGAATCTTCTAGAAACTTCTGCTGTGACACTTGCCTCTTTGCATTCGCCCAGGGATGAGTAAGAGATTCAATCTCCAAGTGGAATCAAGAACTATCAGAGAGAGGACACTAATCAACTCTCAAAATCTGACTCACCCCCCTTGCAAACATCTATATATGGATCCCTCATCCCAGAGATCCGGAGGCTAGAATTTTGTATCTTGTAAGGAAGTGCTGCTAGTTTATTGGTGTAATATCATAGTGTTGGGTGATCTAAGCTTTTCATGAGGTGAAGAAGGGCTTTCTTGCTGAGAGGATGATGCTGGGTTAGAACAATTAGTTGTAATCCTTTTTGCTCTTTCTTGATTATCAATAAAGCTATTCAAGTTTCCCTCCACATTCTTGTATAATTGATGTTATGTGCATTTGTGTGGTCAATATATATCTGGTACTATATTGTTTATGATAATAGATCTATTTTCTTGGATAGTGTTATGCTGCTTTGATTCTACAGGTGCTCTGTGAAGCTGGGTAGACAAGGAAGCGAGTAGCAAAGATCTATCAGAAGGGAGAGGAATCGAGCAAGGAACTAAGCGCAAGACAGAGGTTGGTCTCCTTATTCCCCTCTTATCTATTTCTCATAAAGGAAAACGAAAGTAGTTTTAGTTTGTTTTTTTCTAAGGTAGCTACCAGCCTTAGTGGGACTAGCAGCTCTGCATAGGCACTAGCTTTCCCGATAGCACTTCCCTCTTCCTCAGTCATTCTCTTTGCATTCTCTATTTCCTCTTTGCCTGTGCTACTAAATCCGCTTTCATAATAGTTGGATCTACTCTCATCTTGTGACTTCGTTCTCCCCCTAGACTATAAGTATCCTTTCTCTTTCCCTTGTCCTGTACAAGGTTGCTCCCATCTAATGGCACTACTTCCGGAGTAGCTTCCTTCTATGGAGTCACCTATGAAGTTCCTGCAAAACTAACCAGCTTGTAGTTCTTAGAGGCATTATATAAATTATTCCATAGATCCTCCTCCTTCCAATGAAATGTCTAGCTGAGCCACTGAAAGTGAATTCTCGAAAAATGGTCTTTGCAAATACCACGAGGATCGTACAAATTAAAGTCTCGAGTACCAAATGAAAACTTATTTATCACCTTTCCTTGATATCCACGAATTTCAGGTTCTTTATCTCATATGATCCAATTTGCATAGGAAGAGTTTGCCAAGGTGCTTTCTTCTTCCTATGCAAAGTTGCTGACAACCCTATGGCAAGATGATACGACACTTCTTGAATGACAAGTTTTTCGGTGGTGTACCTTGTCAAAAGATGTGATGACTTCTAACCACCAAACACTCTAAGGAAGGTGCCATCTGGTGAGGAAAACCAATCTTCAATCTCTAATACTGCTTCCATTTCCCCAGGTGACATGCAAGGTGGTTCTTCCTCAAAGATCATCTTGTATAGTGGAATGAAGAAGTGGTCAGTTAGATTCTCCATTACTCCTCAATCACTACAATCTGAAAGTAGTTTGCATTGTATCTGCATGGGAGGATCTTGCGGTGTCCAAGCCCAGTTCATGTAAGGGAATGAATTATGTGCACAAATTGCATCTTATAAATATGCAAACATATAAAATCTCGCTTGCCTACCCTTGGAAGGATTCAAGGCATTACCTACATGGATATTTAACTATCGAGCTAGAAAGTCTAACCAGTTGAACAAATTCCCCTCATTCACAACTTGGTTCAATAAGATTTCCCACCCTTCAGGGAAGGTCTCTATGTTGTGCTAATCGTAGATTCTAGATGCTAAGAATATCAACAACTAATAGGACCCACTGACAACATTGTACCCAAATAGTTGTTGGTGGCATAAAAGTATGATTCCATGAGTGTTTATCACTCAGGAAGATGGTACATATGCTGGTAATATTCTTCCATAAAAGTAGCAAGCCTCCATCCTCTAGCCAAAGTCATGGTCCTCACATCAATATACGAGACAATATAGTTGATAACATCTACACATGGGAAGGATGGATATCTGAATGCAACCTCGTGTAGCCTTGATTTTTGGACATTAATGTATACCTATTGGTCCTCTAGATCTGCTTCGAAGTTCTTTGCTGAAAAATCTTCATTCACTTTCAGCCACATAAAATCTGATTCCTTTTCCACATATAGTTGAGTGTCTGAGTATACTAACAAGCTTACTCGCATGCTCTCAACTACTTCCCGAGTACTAATTTATGTGGTATCTTTTGAGGCAGCGCTCTTGGGTGCCATAGTAACAATGGATGCTAGAGAGAAGTGCTTAACAAATGTGATACATGAAGGAGGGAAAAAACACTCATGGAAAGTATAAATTAGCTTTTGCAAAACCACTTTTAAAGCAAGGTCAAGCAACAAATCGGCGCATTTATGAGAGATATTGCACAATTATTATAGTTAGGGGAGGGAGATTGTCCGAGGGAGCTACAAATTATGCAGTCTCAACAGCCAGTGGTGCAGCCTGAGGCTTGATACTACGCAATGTGCAGTTCATCCTAGGGAGTGACAGGGATAGACTGTGAATTGCATAGTCTCAGTGGCCAACGAGGTAAGAATGAGCCCTGGAAATGCGTAATGCAAAGTTGGGTAACCTGTACTATGCATTACGTAGTCTCAGAGGCCAAGCCTCAACTTGAGATTTGAACTTGTGCAATGCCCAGCTGGGCAAGGCAATGCATGGCCAGGTGAAGTGAAAATCTTCCTGTGAGGGTGTAGGAAACATACAGATCTAACTGATAATGAAAGTTAAATCATGGATCAGATTAAGTATGGATAGACCAATATGAATCAAGTGCAGAAACTCAACAAACAAAAGGAAAAACAAATATTCAAGGAGATTCGCTGAAACGACAATCACTAATGTGAAAAATAAGAAAACTGATGCAACACTTATGAAGGTGAATGAAATACTGAATCAATAATTCTACAAGCTAATATAAGTTAAAATGACAACAACCATGAAGAGAAAAAGGGAAAAAAACACTCATATAAGTGAACAAACAAAAAGTGACAGAAAAAGCGGAAAAATATGACAAAAGCAAAACTCACCCGGAAAAGTGACACAAACTCCACTGAAGGCTCCTTGATCTCCTTGAGAATTCTAGAGCTCCAAGATCGAATGTACAAATGATATCTAGAGGAATCTATTAAATAGATTTGGGCGGATTTGAGTTTATGACGTGCATGCCTAAAATCAAGGGAAAAAAGGCACTTGTCAGAAATTTCTAAAAATAACGACTGTGCCACCTTCAGAAAACTAATGATGAATCCTTATTTTCAAGGGATTGCTTTTTGCTTTTTTCTTCCTATTTTTTTTCTTTTTTGGGTAACTTTTCTTGCATACTGCCAAGAAAATTTTGCAATTCTGGAGAACTAGGCAACTTCCCAGCTCAGTGCATTTCACAATTTCTGAGCTCAAGGAAAGGTTTGCACAATTTTTGAGCTTAGTGCTTGGCTACCATCCATGACTACACATTTCTCAAGCTCAACGTTGAGAGTCCACTCAGGATTACACAAATTCCATCATCAAGGCTACCTTGCCCTCATGGATTGCCTAGTTTTTGGAGACAGACCTAGAACTACTACAAGGTCAATTCAGAAGGTTAGCTTGTGACTCAAAATATTAGATAAGTATGGAAAAAAGTAAACACATGCACAACATAAAATATAAGTCTTAATCAAATCATGAATAGTTGATGACAATCAAAGATAAGCTCGTGTAAATAGAATGGAAGGATCCAAAATCAAAGCATAGGCAAAATTTTAGAGGGTGGTTGTAGCCACTACAAAAGACCCTTATCAAGAAGTATCTATATGAATGATCAGTTCCTGAAGGGGGAAATAAAAATCAAGAGGGAGAATAAACACCGCCTTCCTCAAATTTATTCCAAAAGAATCTAGGTTATCTTCCTTCTCTCGGTTTCGACCAATTTATCTCTACAACTTGTCTTATAAAATCATAACCAAGGTTATTTCCAATAGAATAAGAAAGTTTCTTCTAGAAATCATTTCTAAAATCAAGGGGGATTTCTGAAACACCATCAAATTTTAGATAATTTCATCCTTGTTCAAGAATCCATCCACTCAAGCAAGGAAAACAAATATCCTAGTATTGTCACAAGCTTGATATGGTGAATGCATTTGATTGAGTAAGGCACTCCTTTATTTTTTCAGTTATGGAGAATTTTGGTTTTAGCAATGAGTTTATCAAATTGGCAAGGGGATGCATAGTTACTTCATGGGTACCCCCCCAATTAATGTAAAGCCCTCTAACTTCTTTAGAGCATCTAGGGGTCTGAGATAAGCATTTCCTCTCTCCCCTTTATTATACATTGTGGTTGTTGAGATATTAAGCAGAAATATGTAGTTAGCAAGGGGAAAAGGGTGATTGATGGGTCTCAACATTGTCGAGAATGTAAAAGAGGTCAATCACTCACGATTCACAGATGATACTCTTCTCTTTGGGTTTGGCGCGGGGGGGGGGGCGCTCAAAGATTATTGCTCACCGCTTTAGGAAGCTAATGGAATCCTACTTGGAATTTTCAGGGGGTTTAATTAACAAAAAGAAGAGTCAATTATTCAGCCGGAATTTCTCTAATGCCACTCTTCGGGAGATTACAAGGTCATTAGATTTCCAAGCAAGAATAGGGAAGAAACAATTTAAGTAATTGGGAGTTCCTCCCTCTACATGAAAGATGAATTCAAATGATTGGAGTGAGGTAATCCAAACTTAATCAAAAATAAAATGCAAGTATGTCAACCTCAATGGCTAAATGTGGCTAAAATAATTGTCTTTATTAAAGATGTCCGTTTGCTTCTTCCAATTTATCTATTTTCTAGACTCTGGGTCCCAAAAGGAATTTTCAATTAGATCAACGCCCTCATTCACAAGTTTTTATGGCAAGGAGGAAAAAATAATGAAAAACGATTTCATTTAGTGCATGGGAACAATGTTCAAATTCCTAAATATTTTGGGGGGTTGGCAATTAAAAATCCACATCATATGAACCTGAATCTCAAAGCTAAAATTATGTGGATGATACTATCATATTCCAAGGATTTGTGGAAGCAAGCCTTCTTGAAAAATTATTTTCATAGAAAGTACCTCCCTAGAGAAAAATCATCAAAATGGTCTGGAACAGGTTCCAAAATATGGAAATTGTGCAAAAAAATGACCCCTGTTGTGATTAAGCATCTAAGTTGGCAAGCAAGAAACGGAGAAACATCAACCTATGGAATGTTAAATTTTCTAAGAAGGACCCGTTAGGAAACCAAGCATAATTAATAGAGCTAGTAGATTATATGCATAGAAGTGGTTGTAGAAAATGTAGAAATTTGATAGAAATTTCAACTACTCAAGATTTCAAACTAAAAAAAAAAAAGACACAATTCTACTCTACTGATCCGCGGAATGGAAATCACAATTTAAAACAACATGCATAAATATGCAATAGTAAAAACCACAAATACACAGTGATTTCTAGGGGAACCTAACTGGGAAAAACCCCTCAAGCCTCTTTACATTAATCAGTTGAATAGAGAAACTATTACAATAATTATCTCTAGCTCTAAGCTCAACCCACAAAAGAATAATTGTTCTCTCTACTCAATGTGAAACTTTGGACAACACTTAGCCAATTATTTTCTCACCAAGCCTCATATTTCCTTGTGCAAATCCTAAGGAAATTATCCCCTAAAAAATAGGATTTTCCTCCAAATTGATTCCATAATTCCCAAGGATTGATCTTCTGACTCATGCAACACCTATACACTCAAAACTAATCTACAACTAATGTTACATTGCCTTGTCATCTCCACTTTAGTTGAGGAACTCAAATTCCTTACATGCACTAGCTATTTTGGGTTGATTGATCAGTTAACTGATAGATCTTTGAGTTAGACTATTGTCCCACTACACAATTGACCTTCAACTGACTCTATCAATAGTTAGAGGCCAGTTAACAGAATACAACTGAAAATAACTGAACTAAATTACTAAAATTTAGCGATAACACACGCATAACTAAACTTCAAGCCCTCTAACTCAAATTTACTGAGCTCAGTAAGTGGCAAGAGTCATGTCACACTAGTTAATTGCCTCCAAGTTGTCCTATTTATGTGGAAATTTGATTCACTCAATTTGACTAAGGCTAAAGTCAAATTGAGCCTTTCTTGCTACATTTCTTTTAAACACTCCCTCTTAGAAAGAAAGGGATTTTTCACTAGCCATGTCCTATGCCTGTGGAATTCAAATTTACCTCTTAACAATGCCTTTGTCAAGATGTCAACATATTATTCCTCAATTGGAATGTACTGTAGCAACATAATTCTCCTCTGCACACAGTCCCACAAATGATGATACCAGATATCAATGTGATTAGACCTATCATCAAATACCAGATTCTTAGAGAGCTTAACGTAACTTTGATTCTCATAATATATCACTGTTAGATCCATTTCCTGACTAAAAAGATGCATAAGTATTTTCCTCATCCATATGGCTGCACATGTTTCTTAATTACAACCATGTATTCAACCTCTGTTGAGCTGATTGCCACAGACCTCTTCTTCCTACTGTACCAATATAAAGTTGTGGACCCAACACTAAAAATAGCACCTGAAGTAATTTTCATGTATGATGCATTCCCTTCCCAATCTACATCGATGAAGCCTTGAATCTTCACTCCTTCTGTCCTCTTGTACCATAATCCATACTCAGTAGTGCCTATGAGGTACCATAACACATGCTTTGTTTCCTTCCAATACAACTTGCTAGGCCTCACCATAACTTGACTCAGCTATTTTATTTCATAGCAGATGTTGGGTCTTGCGTTCACAATATACATCAAAGACCCCACAAGCTGTCTGTAAAAGGTAGAATCAAACTCTTCGCCTGAAGTTGCATTCTCCTTCATCCAATTTTTAGTTAGAGGTGTGTCCATGGCCTTACAATTCTCCATTTTAAATCTCTGAAGTATTTCAAAGGCATACTTCCCCTGAGACACAAACATTTGACCATCACCTTGCCATACTTCCAACCTAAGGAAGTAATGCATTAATCCCATGTCTTTCATCTCAAATTCCCTTGAAATATCCTCTTTGCAAGAGTGGATCAATTTCTCATCACCTATCAATATTAAATCATCAACATATACAAAAAGAATAAGCAACTTACCATCTACCACAATGTGATAGAGGTTCACATATGCTTCACTTTTGGTGAATCCCAATCCACCCAGATAATTTTTTATCTGAGTGTACCATGCTCGGGGTGTCGGTTTGAGACCATACAATGCTCTCTTGAGTTTGCATAGATGTGACTCTTTATCATATGTCTCAAATCCTTCTTGTTTCTCTATGTAAATTTCTTCCTCAATAAAACCATTGAGAAAGGCGGTCTTCACATCCATCTTGTGGATTTGTCACCCCATCTACATAGCTAATGCTAGAATGGATCTAATTGAGGAATACCTTGCAACTGGTACAAAATTTTACTCATAGTCCACTCCCTCTATTTGAGAGAATCCTTTGGCCACAAATATGGCCTTGTACTTCTTGATGCTCCCATCATCTACATGATTCACTTTGTAGATCCATATTGAACCAACCACTGATTTCCCATCTAGTCTCGACACCACCTCCCATACACTGTTCTTCATGATGGATTCATAATCTTCCACCATGGCATCAACCCAAACAGGTTGAGAAACAATTTCCTCAAATGAAGAAGGCTTTGTCTCAATGAGCTTTGTCATGAGATCCATGTAACCAGTTTACCAATTAGGTGACCTCCTCTACCTGCGCTGTGATGTAGGGGCTCCCACATTCTCCTTAGTATCCTACAACAATATATCAACTTCTTTGGTTCTCTTTCTCCACTCTCTGGAATATTTTGGTTGAGTCGGTGCCTCCACTTTGCCTCTTGTCTGCTCCACTGCATGTGGCTACTCCATAACCTCCTAAATCTCATCCCGAGGCTCCTCCTTTGGAGCTAGAAGCTTTTTCTCTGGTGGGATACTTAGCTCTCATTCTAGAAAGCATCTCATAGACTTCTCCTCATCAAACTTGACATGTCTTCTCACAATTGTCATCCTCAGTGAAGGTAAATACACCCGGTATTTTTGTGGAGTTTTGGTGTATCCTACAAAAACTCCCAAATATATTGTAGGCTCAATATTCTTCCTCAAATCCTTGGAGACATGACAATAAACTGAAGCTCCAAATATTCTGAAATGAGACAACATCAGGCTTTCTCCCAGATAAAACTTCCTCCGGTGTGATCATGCCAAGTATTCTATGAGGACTCTGGTTCTATAAGTAGATTGTTGTGTTTCATGGTTCTTTCCATAGATGTAATGGAATTATCTTGTTAGAGTCGGTCTGGTCAGCCCTCCATCAGAGATCAAAGCTCTTTCTGCATTTCAATTTTAGGTGTCCCGCTCCATCCACTCAGCTGCATTTCGCTAGGGACATGTCATGATGTGATGGAGAAAGTCATGCTACTCATTTTCCCTCATGTCTGGCCCCTGCTGGTTTAGGTCTTGATCCACAATCACTGAAATTCATGATAGCCAAGGTCTGGTCATATTACAGGTCAAAGTCCTTTTTATTGTTGGGTCTAGGAAGTCATCAATGTGGTTTTTGAAAAAAAAACATGTCCAGAACCAAGTCATGCAAGCCAGAGGGAGATCCTATACAGCTATGGTTCAAGAAAGCATCATCATCACCTAAAGAGACATCGACTCTTCTTCAAAAATCTGTTTTGAAGAAAAGTCAAACAAGGTCAACTATGACAAAATTTTCCAAAAATCGACAGTTGACATTTTCAGATGCAGTCATGGATTTCAAAGCCAGAGGCCCAGTCACACAGTCCCAGCAAAGAAATGCCGAAAATTTTATCATGAGAGCCAAAATTTCAAAGAAAAAGGGAAAAAACAAAGTGTTTTAAAGTCAATAAAAAGTGCAAAACATAAACATTACAAAGTGGGTTTTCAAAGAAGAAAAAATTGAACCCAACTCTCTCAAAGCCTATATATATTTGTTTTGACCCAAAACTAAGTCATTGTGATATGCAAAAGCTTGAGAGAGGCATTGTTGAAGAAAAGAGAGCTAAGTAGGAGGAATTCGAGTAAGGAGGGCAGGTTTCTAGGTGGCACAACACATACACCAGGGCGCGCGGCGCACACGGAGGGCGCGACGCACCGGCAGCCAGTCCCCAGTGAAAAATCAACAAGGGCGCGACGCACTCAAGGCGCGTGACGCACCGAGCCAGGTGCCTAAAAAACATTGCAATTCATCTCAAATCTCGGCGAAGTCAGCGAATCAAGAGGTAGGCCATGATCGACACCTCTTCTCCATCACTTTTGTCATTAATATGAGGTTTGTAAGATGTCTAATGGTACCCAAAAGCACAATGGCCATCCATGGAAAAATCACCAAGGAAAACGAAAAATGGGGTCGCAAAAAGTGATGATGAGCACCAAGGTTTTGCTCCCCTCCCCTTGTCCCCTCATTCCTCATCATTTTCACCTCCATTCCATCATGTTCCCTAAAGCAACCACCCTAAAATCGCCCTAAAACTCCCTCCCCTATTTTTCAAACAAAAATTGCGTGAATTGACAGCGCGCGGCGCACACACAAGGTGGCGCAGCGCACTCAGGGCGCGCGACACACTAGGAGCTCAGCCACAGTGTTAACACTGCACTGGCGCGACGCATACCCGGCGCGCGGCGCACTGGGCAAAGCGCGCGGCGCACAGGCCTGTGAGCCTAAAAAACCACTAAATCACCCAAATTTTCATAAATGGCCCTCAAAATTGCGAAGGTGGCCCTAGATCCTTTCACCATTGATCCCTAACTCAAAGAATAATATGTTTTGGTGACCATGAAATCGAAGGCAAAATTTTTATTAACCAAACCCAAAAATGACACAAAGGAGGGTAAAAAGCTAGGGTTTTGCTACAGTGACATTGTTGCTGAAATATTCTTTTACCCCACCCCTATCAACTAATTTCTCTGTAGCATTTTCCCCTTACCATCACCCTAGCTACATTATAATCATATCTGTACATCCCTTTTATTCCTATAGCCCAAAAAATCCCAAACCCTACCCCATCAAAACCATACCCCAAACACTCCCAAATCCCTGATAAATTTCTCCTATAAACCCCTATTCCCCTTTTCATCATTCCCC
Source organism: Pinus tabuliformis (assembly GCA_031772625.1). NCBI lineage: Eukaryota > Viridiplantae > Streptophyta > Pinopsida > Pinales > Pinaceae > Pinus > Pinus tabuliformis. The sequence continues at coordinate 813,984,059 of CM062820.1, forward strand.
TCCTAACACTCCCCTGTTGTATTGTCCCCTTGGTGACAGATTTTCAGAGCATTCATCAGTTTCATTGGATTCAGAGGGCAGCATTAAACTCAGGGTACAAGCAACAGTAATGGCATCAGAAAATTCATCAGATTATGAGGGGGATACACACAGTGACACATCTTCAGGAGAGAGGGCCCATAGGAGACATCACCGGAGTGGCAGACATCTCAGAGATGAGCCAAACACCCTCACAGAGCTACAGGCATGCCCACTTGCCATGTCTTGTTTCCAGCACTTGGCATGTTATGAATTTTTGCAAAGGGTGGAAAATGTCAAGGTCCATCATGAGTTGGCCCACCCTTTTGCACTTCATCTACAGGGAGGCCAATCTTTCATGGCTAGGGTCACTTTCACCTTGACACTGGAGGCTATATCAGTGGCAACAGGGATACCAAACATTGGGGAGCAGTGGCATAAGAAGAAGAAGGTGGAGAGGCATCACTATGAGCCTTACATCAAGAACAGCTGCTTGAGCCATCTCACTAGAGTTTTTCCATTCAGATTTTTGAGGGAGGAGTATGCCCCACTCATGAGATTGATCATGAAGTATTTCAGTTGCGAGGGGAGGTTTTCTCGCCTTTACGCCTATCACATCCGCTTGCTCATGCACTTCACTAGGGTGAGGATGATGAGCCTCCCATTTTTCATCTACAAAAACATTGAGAAGATGAAAAAATTCATGCAGCGCAAGACCCCATGACAGCAGCTAAACAGTGTGTATCATTTTGCTCTCATCCAGATTTTAGTGGACCATCAGTTGGGATTGCAGGGTATTGCTTGGGAGGACTTCATCTCCCGTGATTTCTTCAGCGCTCCAATGGTGATATCAGAGGCTGAACATGAGGTGGGAGGTCCTTCACATCAGTTTGAGCATGAGCTGGGAGGTCCTTCACATCAGTTTGAGCCTGAGATGGGAAGTCCTTCACACCAGTTCGAGCACCATGAGACTGCCACCATGCTAGTGTACATCACATATCAGAGAGGCTATTCGAAAGGCACCAGACCGTTGTTTGCAGCAGCAAAGCGAGTGTTATCTCCACCCGGGGTGGAAGGGGCCTCGCTTCCGACATCAGCACCCCAGGAGCAGGGTAAGGGAAAGGAGCCAGTGCAGGAGGAGGGACCATCAGGTGAGCAAGAAACCGAGTTTGTTCTCCTCCAGGATGACGAGACAGATGCAGAACCAACCCATGAGGAGCTTATAGAGATCATCAGGGAGTAGCAATCAGAGATTGAAGACTTGACCCTCGATCTAGAAAGGGCCAAGTGGAACATGAACTACCTGGAGCTGAGAAACAAAAATCTTGAGGACCGACAGACGATCATGGAGCTGCAGAACATCCGTGAGCAACGCCAAGCTGCTCAAAGAAGAAGAGTTCCGCTCACCTCTTTGGAGCAAGAAATCAATGAAGACTGGGAGTCCAACCTTGAGAGGGTCAACATGCATTTGGAGAGGCTGTTGGACAAAGAAAACAGGGAGAAATACATGTTGAGGCGCATGACTCATCACTACCAGGCCCGCAACATGAGTTCCAAAGCAAGAATCAGGAGCCTAAAGCAAAAATTGAGCAAAGCGAGAAAAGAGGCAAAAGAGGCAAAGGAGGCAAAGGAGAGATATCGGCTGCAAATCTTGGCTGAGGCTTCCTTGGCATAGAAAAACACTTCATAGAGAACCTCCAGCCCAAATTTCAAAAAATTTGGGCAAATTTTGGTCACAGGCAAAATTTTTGGGCACAAAACAAGAAATTTCTCCTTGTGCGCCGCGCCACTGGCGCGACGCTAAAATTCTAGCACTCCAATCGAGGAAAGGCTTGCATATTTGGATTTATCATCGAAAAATATGTTTACTGGTGTCCGGGCAAGAAATTTTGACAAGTTTTGGGTCTCCTAAAGGTCAAAAAACACCCAAAAATGGCCTCTCTGCCACTTTTTGGACACACAGAAAGAAGTCTTGGGAGAATGAAGTTTTGGAGGGGAATATGAGCTTCAAATTCAGAAATTCCAGTTGGGTTGGAAAGTAGACAGAACAGGCTTTCAAACAAGCCCACTTGGGTACATTTTGGACACCTGCAAGTGCCCCAAAATAGGCTCCAAAGTGGCACGACGCACAGGGGAAAAAACTGCCAAATTGCTCCTGTTTCGCGAAATTTCGGGTCACGACTTCTCCAAGTGGGCCTGGTCATCTACTCTTCGGTTTTTTGGCACCAAAGGTGGCTTTTAAAGATTTTTCTCTCTAGGTGGGCATCTATCCAAGTGGCAAAAGAATGCAAAGGGTCACCCCAGCCAAATGTCATGCTTGAGAGCGTTGTACCTGTAGCTGATGGTTGGCTCTCCATCTCCTTTTCGAAATGATTTGAGTAACTTCCCAACCCCTGGGCATTCCATCTCTTCTCTACACTTTCTATATATTGTATGCAAGTTATTTGAAAAGGGTTGGTTGGCTTGTAACTTCTAGGAGACTGTGGGAAAGAAACTCTGTTTCTGCACTATATATTTTTGACAGAGAGTTAATGAAAGGCAGCGACTCTGTTTCATGAGATTCTTGTGGTTGTGAGTGTAGCAAATGTGTTCTTATGTTCCATATGTATCTTGTTATGTTTCATAATTCATTTCATGTTTCATTTCAATGAAATTTTCTAAGTGAGATTAGGTAGAATTCAATTTATATTGCTCTGCCTGTGGGAAAATTTCATGTGCAGTGTTATTCTTCTGTTGAAAAGGATTCATGCGACCATGCCGTTTTCATTATCTTCAGCAATCTTTTCATTCCGCGTCACCTTAAGTTAAAATTGTTGCGCTTCCTGCCTACCTTGCCTCACGGAATAATCTGTGCCTTCATTCTCAATTCTCTGTTCTTTGCTGAGCGCCAGTCCCATATACATCTCAGAAGTTCAGTCACTTCGAAAATCTTTTCCAAAATCCTTTTTCACTTACTAGCCTAAGGTAAATATCGCATTTCAAGTCATCTCAGACCATTTTGCCTATCCATTCACTGAGTGTGACTCGGAGAGATCCCTCTCCTGCTCTGGTAGGGCTAGCTACCAGACTGAGCGTGGTTTGTGGTTACCCTAATTTTTGCCTTCCTTCAGCCTAAGGCAGATTTAGGTGCTAACATATCTGATCATGCAACATTACCCTTGATGCTCCCACTATGCTCTTGTTCTTCCTCTTAGCTACCCCATTTTGTTGTGGGTTATGGGTTTCTATCAATTCTCTTCAAATACCTTCTTTGGCACATAAATACTTGAAGGCATGCGAAACAAATTCACCTCCATTGTCACTCCTAAGAGCCTTCACCTTCTTCCCAGTCTCCTTCTCAACCAATGCCTTGAATTCAACAAATTTTGAGAAAAAATCATCCTTCTTCTACATGAAGAAGATCCAATGTTTTCTGGAGAAATCATAAATAAAAATAACATAGTACTTATGTTTTACAGTGGAGGATATAGAAAAGGGTCCACAAACATTAGAGTGAACTCACTCCAAGATTTCATCTGCTCTAATCTCTTGGTCATGGAAAGTGGATTTGACATATTTCCCCAATGTGCAGCCCTTCTAGACATCTTACTGGTCAAGGGAGAATTTAGGGATAATGGTGGTAATTTGTTGCATGCTTTTTAAGGTGCCATGGTGTATATGACCTAATCTCGTGTGCTAGAGTTCTCCAACATCTCGACTCTACACTTTTTCAACCTTGCTACTCATTGCAGCACAATATCCCAACTCAAGTGTGTATAGTTTCTTCACATGAACCCCGATCTACTTCACTTTCCTAGTAGCTATGTGTATCAGAAAGTATTTTCATTTACTTAAAATAACATCATAGCCACAATCCTCCAATATTGTTGCAAAGATCAGGTTATTCTTCATCCTAGGTACAAACATAACATCTTTGAGGCAAAGAGGAAGGGCTTTATCCCTCTCAAAGGTGACAATACAAATTCTAGTAGAACTGTGCCTCCCATCATCCCCCATTTCAATATGCATATGGATATCCTTCTCCTCTAAGTTACTGAAAAACTGCTTTCACCCTGTCATATGGAATGAGGCACTGGAATCAAGGTACCACACACTCTCCATAATAGCTATGGTCATGCATGCTATTAGGGTGAAGTCTTATTCGAATTGTGAATCCATTGTTTCACCTCTTGATCCTCTTAAAGGCTTCTTGGTAGACTTATTTTGTTGACATTTGTTTACATAGTGCCCAAATTCGTGGTAGTGGAAACATTTTATCTTGCTCAAGTCTTTCTTCTTGCCATTATTTTGACTGGATTCAGGTTTTCTCTGGGTCTTCTTCCCTTTTCCCTTCTTCCCCTTTTCAATCAAGGAAAAATTCTCGTCATCCTCAACTTTGGATTATGTTCCATCTTTTTTATTTCTCTTCAACCAAATCGCACCACAACCTTTCCCAATTTGGTAATTTTTCCCTTCCATTAACATAGTCCTGGTAGTTGTGCTAGGATTTTGGAAGTCCTAGAAGAGTTAAGCTCACTGGGTCATATTCTGCAACATTCACCCCAACCCCTCCAAACTCATCATGAACTTCAGTAAACTTGGAGAGGTATTGTGGAACAATATCATTCTTCTGCATGCTTATGTTTCAAATTTTATCTTTTAGGGCCAATTTTCTATGATCACTGCTATTTTTGAATAGCTCAGTTAGTGTATTACACATAGAAAATTGGGTCTCTTTTCCATGGAGATTTGAAACCACATGGTCTCTCACCCCTTCCAGAAGAATTCTCCTAGCTTTTGCAACATCCTTCTTCCATTAGGATAATTGTTGTACATCCAGCTGTTGGGGTTTTTCAATGTGAGTTTTGACATATTCTAACACATCGTTATCATCGAGCACTGCTTCCATTCAATCCTTCCAGGCTATGAAATTCGATCTACCCTCCAAGGCATACCCCAATCTCAATCCGTTGAAAGACATTCTCTAGATCCTAAAGAACAACTACTACACTGAAGTTCCCAAATCAAAATTCCTCAGAGACAAGTTCGAAATATTGGTTCTAATATGATTTTTGGGCTCTGATACCATGTAGAAATTTGATCGAAATTGCAACTGCTCAATATTTCAAAATAAAAAGAAAGAGACACAATTCTAGTATGCTAATATGCGAAATGGAAATCACAATTTAGAACAACATGCATAGACATGAAATAAGAAAAACCATAAATACACAGTGATTTCTAGGGGAACCCAATTGGGAAAAACCCCTCAAGCCTCTTTGTATTAATCTGTTGAATAGAGAAACTATTACAATTGCTAGCTCCAACTCGGAGCTCAACCTGCAAAAGAATATTTGTCCTCCCTACTCAATGACAAACTTTGGCCAACACTTAGCCAATTATTTTCTCACCAAATCTCCTATTTATTTGCGCAAATCCTGAGGAAATTATCCCCTAAAAATAGGAATTTCCTCCAAATTGATTTTTCAATTCCCAAGGATTGATCTTCTGACTCATGCAACACTTGTACACTCAAAACTAGTCTACAACTAATGTTACACTACCTTGTCATCTCCACTTCATATGAGGAACTTGAATTCCTTGCATGCACTAGATATTTTGGGATGATTGATTAGTTAACTGACAGATATTTGAGTTAGACTATTGTCTCAATGCACACCTAACCTTCAATTGACTCTATCAACAGTCAGAGGTTAGTTAATTGAACACAGTTGAAAATAACTAAACTGGATTACTAAAATTTAGCAATCACACTTGCATAACTAAACTCCAAGCCTTCTAATTAGAATTTATTGAGCTAACTAAGTGATAAGATCAATGTCATGCTGGTTAATTACCTCCAAGTTGTCCTGCTGATGTGGAAATTCGATTTACTCAATTTGACTAAGGATAAAGTCAAATTGAGTCTTTCTTGCTAAAAAAATTTTTCAACATAAAACTCAAGGATATATCAATCTAGGATGAAAGAGGAATATGGTTTGGTTGGCCTTACCGAAACATCCCTCCCATTCTTAAACAATAGAAACCCATTTCTATTAGACAAGATCTGATGGATTTTAAGAGCTGGCATGCAAGAAAACATCAATTGTCATTGTTTTTTGATGGAGTATCGAAAGATAATATAGGGGTGGGGAGGGTTGATATTTTACCCTGATGGAAAAATTGAAACACAATATGCTTGGGGATTGGGAGCAGAAAACAAAAATCATGTAGAGTTCCTTACTCTCTCAAAAGGTTTAAATCTAGCCATCGAAAAAAAGATTCATAGAATTTTGATATTTGGTGACTCAATGATAGTAATCTAGCGAGTATGGGAGGCTAAACACAAACATAATTGCAACCACTCTCCAATGGTGCTTCAGGTCCTTCTTCAAATTTAATATTTTGAACAAGTTGAAGTATTTCATGTACTAAGGAACTTAAATTCATTGGTGGATGATTTAGGTGTTGGCATTATGACACAAATTTGGTGCTATTTTATAGATGTTGTCTTTGATGGCAACTCACTGAAATGACAGATCATAGTTCAGGCTCTCAGAATGAAGAAAAGAGGTATACATAGGTTCCCCATTGATCAATCTGTGTATACACGCGGGTTCGCAAACCAAAAGGCATGTATGTGTATACACGCACTTTCACGAAAGGAAAGGCGTACATATTGGAAAACTTGGTTTTGGTCTGTGATATTTGGTCCATGGTATTTCGACCCATGGTATTGGTCCAAGGTATCTTGTCCGAAGTGTTGACCCCAGGTATTTCGTCCAAGGTATTGATTCTAAGTGGTTTTGGACCATGGTATTGAGTAAAGCCTAAGACTATAAAGGGAGGAGAAGATCATTAGGCAAAGGAACTAAAGCATTGAATATCTAATGAAGAATAAGATCTAAAATACAGGTCATTGGGTTATGGTGCATAGTTGGATCTGAATCAAGGATGAACCTGAGCACTTGATGAAGGATAAGTTCTATTGATGTGTTGTTGGGAAAAGTATCTATTCAGAACGCCCCTATCCCACTCTAAGGTGTGATAGTGCCTTAGCAACAAACAAGGAAAACTACTTGAGTATTCTTCTTTATGAAATGTAAATGAGGAGAAAGGATGTAACTAACCTATGTCTTTTGCTAGTTTGTTGATCCAATCGCTCCTCTCTTCAATAGCTCCCAGCTCCCTGCTCCCTTATCGGCCCAGCTTCACCGAATTCCTGCAAGATCACAAGAGAGAGAAACTACACGAAGATATAGATATACATTCATAAAAAGCTCAGGATCAGATTAAGATAAACATGCAAATATAACAAAACATCATTGATACACAACATGTAGGAGAAACTCAAATAATTTTATTGATATGATAAGAAAGTCCGAGAGGAGATACAACCAAGTGAGTCCTGATCCAGCATCTACCTCCCAGCAAAGGAATCCCTTCCTCTCCTCCAACAAAGCATAAATCACCCAATGTACTAATCTCAATCTCAAACCAACAACAATTCTCTGCAAAGTACAAAATTCCAGCCTCTGGATCTCTGGGATGAGAGATCCATATATAGATGTAAGCAGAGAGGATGAGTTAACTTATGTTTTGACTTGTGGCTTCTCTCTGTCAGTTCTTGCTTCCACTTGGAGACTGAGAGCCTCTTACTCATCACTTGGTCGAATTCAGTGAGGCAAGTGTCATTGGAGAAGATTCTGGAAGCTTCCATGGTCTTTCCACCTCGTTGAATGACTCTGCCACTTGTCATTTCCCACTCAACGCACCTGGGTAGTGCATTCAAGTGCGTTGCAACGCACCTAGCTAGTGTATTTGGGTGCTTTGCAACGCAGGCAGCTAGTGGAGCTTCTGAATTGATCCTGATTTGACTAGTTTTGAGCAGTTTCTGGTGGAGAACTTCTGGGAGGAGCTGTCATTGGTTGACCTTGTTCCTTTAGGAGCTGTAACAACATCTTTAGGGACTTTGGATCCCTTGGATTATGGACATTTCATGCTTATAGCTGTAAGGCACAAAAATGTCTATAACAGTTGCCCCCTAAAGTATGAGGCCGTTTATCGGGTGAAATGCTTTATTAGGAGGATCCGAAGTTCTTTCAATGCTGGGAGGAGACCTGTAATAAGATACAATACAATACGTTATTTTTCATATTGTTTTCATGATCTAGCTGAGGCGGGCATTCCCATGCTCAGCGTTATAAATTCATTTTTATGTACATAGGACAGACAATCGTCTGATGGTAGACTGATGATTCTGATGAAATCATCATCCTTTTGGTAGGATGATTATCTGTTCTGCAGTGCTGTACATGTCAATGTATTTATTTTTCCTGAATATATATCGCAGCCCAGATGGATGAAACTAGATCCGGGGTCTTCAATCTCGTCCTATCTTCACTCTAAGTACAAGTCGATCCATGTGAGAAATGTTTTGAAGTCGAACATGGAAAGACATCGCTTGATTACCAGTCAATGATGTAAACTGTTAACAAGCGCGAGAGGAATCACCGATAATGATAATGACCCTCAAGGTACTGCAGTACAATTCACGTGGTGTGAATAAAGGACTTGGCGTCGAACACCACGCAAAATCTTTCGGTCGAAGGTCATTGATGTATACCTGTCGCCGGAAGTGAGAAACTTGCCATTGAGGCATGAAAGCTTCAAAGTACTGAAGGGGGTGTTCCTAGATCAACTTCTTGGATAATGAGCTGATGTCGACAAGAAGTGATCCGTCAAAGGAGAGCCTTGATGTATCCCACATCAGTGACAGGGAACGGAGCAAATGATTTTGATGGAGGTGAAAACGATATGATGATATATGGTTCAGGACGGCGGTCATGAAAGAATGAAGTATAATGTATGGTAGTGGATGGGACACGGTTGACTTCTCTGGATGACTTCTCTTGAACATATCGGCGACACTTATATGATGGATTGGTAGCATTTACCCCAAAGGTGGATGGTATGGCGAGACCATGGTGATGTGACCGGTGAATGAAACAACCCAACCCGACTCAGGCATGGAGTGGAAGTGTCATGTTCAAGAGCGACTTGCTACCAATAAAGGTTCTTTGAGTTTCTTCCCATTTTTTCCCTAGTCATTGCTGACCAGTACCTCTTTATTTTTGTCAAGCTTGAGGAGGATAACATATGCTTGTTCTATAATTTTCCCTTCGGGCAAACCCATCGCTATTTTTTAACGAGCCTAGTGATAGTGAAACTCGTTCTCGTCTAAATACAAGTTTGTCGCTATTAATCTTTTTAACGAGTCTAACGACAAAGATAACTCGGTCCTTTTCATTTTTAGAGAGTCTGAAAAGGTACGTAAAGTTAACTCCGGAGTTCCTTTTTCATCATCTAATCCCTTAAGTCCGAAAAAGTATAAAACAATACAGAAGGGATGAATTTTCGATAGTTTTAACGAGCCGAACAAAACAAGCGCTCGATCTTTTTGTGCAATAATCCCTCAGGTCCAAAAAGATTAAAATCTAGAGGAGGGATAGCTCTTCCTGTCGCTTTAACGAGCTGGAAGGCCAAAACTCGACAATCTTTTCATATTTTACGAGTCAGATGAAAAGAGCTTAAAGAAGACTCGTCTTTTGAGGAACGAGTGATAAAATGGGTAGCAGTTGATTCCAGGTAAGGGTTGGAATTTTCCAAGCACGGCAGTGTCACAAGGATGGCTAGTGAAATCACTCTTCGCAGCTGTTCCTCAAAATGGGTAAACAATCAAATGGAGGTGAATGATCGGCCAATGGAAAAGTGGAGGTGACAGTGCAAACACGACCAAGGCTTTAATGGCTGATAATGTTACATTCACGGTGGCTATTTACCGGAGGATAGTTCATTTTTTAACAAGCTTAAACGCGGGTTGAAACACTTGCTCGATCTTATGTTTATTTTTTAACGAGCATGAACTATGCGCTAAAACTGCTCGATCTTATGTTTATTTTTTAACGAGCATGAACTATGCGCTAAAACTGCTCGATTAATCCAGTCATATAATAAGAATGTCTCATGTAAGATGCCATTTTTTATGGAGCTTGCGCCTTACAAAGCTATGCCCCGCATCCTTTCGTTATGCAAGTTCGGAAACGACTAATCCTACGAGTTTAAAGGGTTAGACCTACGGGTTTAAAGGGAGGACGTAAAAATTTAAAAAATAAATAGCCACCCCTTGCTTGCACTCCAAAAGGTTTGCATGCCCCCAGGTATAAAACAGAGTTTCAAGGTTACCTCTACTTCACTTCCGCCAAAACAATTGTTTTACCGAGAGAGGCCTACCTCTTTCAGGTCACCCAAAGATTGTTTTGTTAATCTTTCAAACAAAACACTTCTTCGGCGATGTCTACCAAGATAAACAAAGGTGAGCGACGAAGCCCACCAACTCACATAACTTTGACAAAAAATCTTATTCTAGAATAACCCCTATCTCAATCACGGACGGGGTACAGACTAGTCATATTCTCCCGCGGAAACCTACCCTATACCCGAAGTTTTCCTGCCGAAGCAGACCAGGACGCATGCCCCCTGGGTTCCAGTCATATCCCTCCGAATTACTCGCGCTCATCGAGAGGACGGACCGTGGGTTGAGACATTTCTTGCATGAAGAGACCATTTAGGGATGGTATATGACTATTTGTGATGCGTGATCCGGGAAATGAAAGCTGGTCCACGAGCTTGACCACTCTTCCTTCGTGCGGAAAACACATTATTCTAAAGAGTGAGGAGACGATGGCTCCCATGCAATATATATAGTCTCTTCCAAGGAGTAGGTTATAATCCAAGGGTCCTTGAACAACCATCATGTTCATTTGAACGGTCTTCCCTTTCAATGTTATGGGCACATTGGGGAGGATCCCTAAAGGTCGACTGGTTCCTTTATCAAAGCCTGTCAGATTTCTCATTTCAGGCAAAAGCGATGGCGAACCAAGCGCTTTCCAAGCAATAGAGGAAAGGATACTCACAGATGCCCCCTCATCAATGATGGTGCCAGCCATGACCATTCTGTATATTTGGACGATAATTCTGAATGGTATGCTTGCTGGCAAATGGGGTCTGCCTAGTTGGTTCCAGTCGAAGGAGATAACTAGGTTGCTTGGTGGTGGGACCGAGTAGACGGCCGGGTATCGCTCTGACGAACTTCCTTCCTGCGATAAAGGAATGGGTGGATTGCCCCCGTGCTCGTCGGAGTCTGTGTTGATGAAGAGAATTTGGATGGTGTCATCTTTATCCTCTTCAGTGATTGTACCATTCGAAGATAAAACCTCTGAAGGCAAGACCGGGTCAACTGCCGCCTTGACCTTTTGACTTTCGTCGGGTATGGATTCAGCTGGTTCATCTTCAATGATCGGCGCTTCAGCTGACCACTTGAGCGGGCCAGCTGGATTTTCAACTAACGAAGGACTCGGCAAGAGTTTTTTATATCCAGGAGGAAGTCGTAACGGTGAAACCGGACGATCATCCAAAACTCTTTTAGCTTCATCTAAGAAGGTACAATGGTGGATGGCGTGATCGCCTTCGCACAGTTTACAAGGAGATCTAGCTCTCCCTTTTTGTCCAGGGACTTCACTTTCGCTAGTTGACGGTGTGCTTTCAACATGGCTATCAGAGGTTGACGCCACCAGATTGTGCAAACGGGGAGACCAGTCTCTTAGTATCTGAGGGATGCAGGGACAATCTCTGTGAAAGTGGTCTCCCTTGCAAATGACACATGGCGATTTAGGCCTGGTCAGTGCAGTGTGTGGATTTTCATTAGACGACACTCGTTTGTCCCCAGTCGCTTTTGGCTCCTTCTTCTTCTTCTCTTTCTTCTTCTTTTCCTTCTTCTACTTAGGAACTTGACTTTTGGCTTTGCCAGCTTCATCAAGCGAAGAGGAAGGAGGAGAGGAAGAATTAGAGGAAGTAGAAGGCTGGTGGGTAACTCTGGACTGGTCTAACTGCTGATTCGACTGTTCAGGAATAGTGGTGTTCTGAATGACATTGGTTGAGAAGAGCCAGACCGGCAAGCCAATCGTCAGTCCTGGAAGCGACAATGTGGCCATATGGGGCGCACCAACATCTCCCCAAGAGGAGAAGGGACTAGGATTTCCACCAAGGGGAATTCCTTGGTTGGTAGGCTCCATTTTCTCAACCTAAAGATCAACGCAGGAAAAAGGGTATGAATATTCCGTTTAAAATAAATTTTAACGACGCTTGGACACAACTTGCTTTTTCAATTTTAAAGAGTCGAGAAAAAGAAAAAGATGACTCTAGTCTCCTTCGATTTTTAATGAGCCTGAAGTGACAAGTGCTCAGATGGACCTTTTCCGTTAAGGAGTCTGAAAAGGAACGAAAGGGACTGCTCTGGAGTTCTAGGTAGAGGGTGTGCCAAACCAATCGCAAAACCACAGAATACTTTTTAGGGTACGGGCGGTCAATCTTCCCGAATGCTGTGTTCAGTGCATTGCGATCAGTAGGGCGGCCGACACGGCTTCCTACGGATAAAGGTTTTATGCCTATAGGGGTCTCCCAATATATACTCGACGGTACGTGGGAGCACAATCCGTACTGGCACTTATCGTCTCTCAGGAGGAATCACCCAACCATCAGTGAGGCCGACAGTCACCAGGTTTTACGACGCCGGAACACGTCTCTAGCCTAGGCCTCTATGTTGTGCGTTAAGTTACAAAGCATTGTTCAGTTCATTCAATTTATTTTAGGTTGATCTTTCTTAGAAGTTTGCCTTTTTGGATCACCACGAGACGTAGATACAATTCCTAAATGCAGTCTAAAGATGATAAGCAAGCTTTTATCTCTTTTCAACAATGAAAATCCTAGCTACAAGGGGAAAAGAAAGACACAATCTTTTCTCAAAGAGCATAGAGCACACTGTAAAGGCACTTTTCCTAAATCAAACCATACAAACTATCAATATGCAAATGCACATGTGCATGTATTTGTTTTCACTTTCTTAATATTGATGCCTAAAAAGAAAGTTGTTGTACAAATTTGAATTCTATTTCAAGTGAAAACACAAACAAGTTTCTTTTTGAAATCAAAAAGACGATTACGAAACTTTATGATTTTAAAGTAAACACTTGTTTCGACACTAGAAATTCACAAATTCAAACCAAAATACAAAAGTAAAAGCGCAATCAACTGTCAACAGCAAACAAACTTTCTCCTAAGATCAAAACGACACTTACGACAAGTCTAGATCTAAGGGCGACAGTATGACTAGTTTACTTTTGTAATGGGAAACTGAAAATGATGTAACAAATACAAAAAAACAAATACAGTTTCTTTTATACAACTGAGGTGGAATTAAGGCAAAGAAAAGGGGTTTTCAGATAGGTACACACACTGATAACAGGCTGCAAAAATCAGAGATAAAACTGAACAAAATGAAGCAAAGAACCACCGCTGCACAGGGCAAAGGCTGATCAGCACACCTGTTGCACAGAGAAACTGAATTGCAGCGCAGGTAGCCCTCTCGGGACCTACGTTGAAATGCAGAGTCTCTTCACAGAGCCTGCGCTGAAGCAGAAACGAGAATTGTCTCTGGGTTCTGGGTCACGGTTTGCAGTTTAATCTATGGTTTCTGGCAGGATAAAAACTATCAATAAGGTACAATTAGAAGGATGATTTAAAGGAGAACTAAGAGCTATCACAAAGGGCAGTTAGAGCATTTGTGGATCAGCTTGTTCAGATCATAAACAGGCCCAGTGAATGGACTAGAGTAGCAGATCTCTACTTTGCATTTGTAAATGGCAAATGCAGTTCGATTCGCCACTCCTAAGTTTATGAGAAGAACAACAACAGAAACACAAATAAACTAACTAGATACGATCCCCAGCGGAGTTGCCAATTTGTTGTTGGGAAAAGTATCTATTCAGAACGCCCCTATCCCACTCTAAGGTGTGATAGTGCCTTAGCAACAAACAAGGAAAACTACTTGAGTATTCTTCTTTATGAAATGTAAATGAGGAGAAAGGATGTAACTAACCTGTGTCTTTCTCTAGTTTGTTGATCCAATTGCTCCTCTCTTCAATAGCTCCCAGCTCCCTGCTCCCTTACCGGCCCAGCTTCACCGAATTCCTGCAAGATCACAAGAGAGAGAAAATACACGAAGATATAGATATACATTCATAAAAAGCTCAGGATCAGATTAAGCTAAACATGCAAATATAACAAAACATCATTGATACACAGCATGTAGGAGAAACTCAAATAATTTTATTGATATGATAAGAAAGTCCGAGAGGAGATACAACCAAGTGAGTCCCGATCCAGCATCTACCTCCCAGCAAAGGAATCCCTTCCTCTCCTCCAACAAAGCATAAATCACCCAATGTACTAATCTCAATCTCAAACCAACAGCAATTCTCTGCAAAGTACAAAATTCCAGCCTCTGGATCTCTGGGATGAGGGATCCATATATAGATGTAAGCAGAGAGGATGAGTCAACTTATGTTTTGACTTGTGGCTTCTCTCTGTTAGTTCTTGCTTCCACTTGGAGACTGAGAGCCTCTTACTCATCACTTGGTCGAATTCAGTGAGGCAAGTGTCATTGGAGAAGATTCTGGAAGCTTCCATGGTATTTCCACCTCGTTGAATGACTCTGCCACTTGTCATTTACCGCTCAACGCACCTGGGTAGTGCATTCAAGTGCGTTGCAACGCACCCAGCTAGTGTATTTGGGTGCTTTGCAACGCAGGCAGCTAGTGGAGCTTCTGAATTGATCCTGATTTGACTAGTTTTGAGCAGTTTCTGGTGGAGAACTTCTGGGAGGAGCTGTCATTGGTTGACCTTGTTCCTTTAGGAGTTGTAACAACATATTTAGGGACTTTGGATCCCTTGGATTATGGACATTTCATGCTTATCGATGTAAGGCACAAAAATGTCTATAATATGATGGGTCAAGATCTTAAGGCTTGAAGAGAAGTACTTTTGTGTCGTTTTGATCTTTTATTTGAATAATTAGTGCATGTCGTTCTATAAATCTTATGATTTGGGTATAATTGATGTCTAAATAGTTGTAAAGGTTAGATCATCTTTTACATATCTATACGCAGGTTCATTATAGCAAAGGCACGTATACACCCTGGTTCGACATTTCAAACAACGTATTTGCAGGTTTTCCTTGGGAAGAATGCGTATGAATGCATGTTCGACACATTGAAGTAGCATACACCTCATAAAATATGTTTTAGCTACTTCTGGTTGCTATTGCAGTGTTTTGGGTTCTCGCTTGGGTTCTGGTTACTGTTACAGTATTCTGGTCACAACATTCTGAGAAGTGATTGTTTGATTCAGTTTTGGTTGGTGCAAAGGAAATTTGTTGATGCAGATATATTTGTTGTTCGATTGATGTTATTGATGGATCCAGTCTGAAAATTTATGAAATGTGGTCCCTGGAAGAAAAGAGAAGGTTGTAGCCTTCTGTAGGTAAGCTCTATGTACTAGTAAACACATCAGCTAGTACAAGAGCTAGGGGGGTTGTAGCTCCCTTCCAAGAGAAGCTGGATAATGAGAGAAGGTTGTAGCCTTCTACAGGTAGAAGCCTGCGTACTGGTATAAGACTACACCAGTACAAAAATTTGTAAAAAGAAGTTTCTTATTAAAGGAAGATAGAGACGATTGTAGCAGGTGGTTTTCACCCACATTGGGTTTCCACCTTATATATTGTGTTCGTGTGTGTGATTTTCTGTTCTGTTTTTACTACACCTGGTTACTGTTTATATGGTTCTAATGCACAGATTAAACATCAACTAACTAAATTAGAAGTTTGGAAGGTATACGCTAGTTGCCTTAAATACGGTTGCGTATACACGCAAGTTGCATTAACTGAAGTAGCGTATATGAATCTGATTATGGAAATGAAATATTATTGACTTGCTAATACTGATTCACCCCCCCCTCTCAGTATTATTTCTAACAATTGGAATTAGAGTAGGTCCTTCAGAAGAAGCTTGATCACTTGAAGGAAGATCTATAATCATGAGTAATTACAAAAGAGAAGGATACATTAGACCACCAATATTTGATGGGAGCAACTTCATCTATTGGAAGGTAAGAACCAAAACCTATCTTCAATCTCTTGGAACAGATGTATGGGAAATTGTGGAGGGAGGATACACATTTCCATCAACAATTCCTACAGATACGACAGGTAAAAAGCAGTAAGAAACAAATTCCAAGGCTGTCAATACTTTATTGGGGAGTCTGTCACAATCAGAATTTGTCAAGGTTATGTAGCTCAAAACCACCAAAGAAATATGGGACAATATCGTTCTATGCTATGAAGGAGACGATTAGGTACAACGTGCAAAACTACAATCTCTCAGAATTCAATATGAAACTCTCAAAATGCGCAATGATGAAATTATAGCTAATTAACTCTTACGTATAGATGAGATTGTTAATCACATGAAAAACTTGGGTGAAGAGATAAAAGAAGTTACTTTAGTTGAAAAGGTTTTAAGGTCCTTGTCTTCTAAGTTTGAATCAAAAGTTTCTTCCATAGAAGAAAAGCAGGATCTTCAGAGTATTACTATGACAGCTGCACAGAATCCTAACCGCTTTGGAAATGAGAAAAGGGGGTCCATCAGATATGAGAGAAGCCACATTCAAAGCTTCAGGAAGAGGAGAACTCAATGAATCAGGACATACGTCAAAAGGAGAGGAAGAAACAAACTTTGTCAAGAACCTTTAACAGGGTTCTGGAAGATTCAGAGGTAAACTACCTTCCAAATGTTTTCCCTGTGGAAGAGTCGGTCATTATGCTGCCAAATGTCCTCACAAAGATAATCTTGATAAAGGTAAGGAATCAAAAAAATGGAATAGAAAACAAAGTGTAAGTAAGAAGAGCTACTATACACATGAAGATAGCGATGGTTTATCAAATAGTGATGAAGATGAAAATAGTAATGATTATAGACTTCTGATGGCTTTTGAAGATGATGATTTCTTGGATGATTTAGATGAATATGGTCTTTATGAAGAAATTTCTAAACTTAAAATTTGTTTAGAAGAAAAGAATATGACTATAGATACTCTGACATTCTAACTTGCTGAAAGGGAAAAACACAATGAAAAATAGAATGTGAAATTGTGGGTCTAAGAAAAGATATTGAGAAAACAAAAGCTCTCAATCTCATATTTGCTAAAGGATCAAAAAATTTAGATGAAATTATCAAAGTGCAGCATTCTCCTTTAATAAAGACAGGTCTTGGATATACTGAAGAAGCATCTCAAGCACAAAAATCGTCAACCTCCAAAAGCTATCTTGATGCAGCAAGGAGAAGTGAACAGTTTGACAATTGTCAGCAAAAGCATAAAGCAGATCACCAGGTAAATCGGGTTCAATCTACTTCAAGGATGAACAGAAGCTACAACCAACCTCAGGTAAATTATACTCAATCTATTTCAAGAATGAATCACCAGGTCAGTAGATTTGATAATCGCAGGAACTACTTTAATGGCCAATGTTTTTCATGTCATAACTTTGGACACAAAGCTGCTCAATGTGTTTCATACAAGACCATCATGACTAGAGAAGCACGAAATCAAAGGAATGTGACTGGGATCATGAAAAGGACCTATAATAACTTCTCTGCTCTTGAAAATGAAATAGAATGCTCTATTTGTAACAACTTCGGTCATGAAGATTCTGAATGCAGGAGTAAATCGGCAAACATCTCAAAAGGAGATAACTTCATTGGGCCCCAAAACATGGAGAAAGAAATAACCACAAACAAAAAGATGTGGTATAGCCTTGTATGCAGAAGGACAAGAAAATCAATGGTACATCGACAGTGGATGCTCGAAACACATGACAGGTGATAAAGAAAAATTTCAGTCATATATTGCCTTAGAAAAGGAAAAGAAGGTCTCATTTGGAAATGACACTCCTGCTATCATAAAAGGTAACAGATCTATTCTTTTAAAATAAAAGGTTAAAGCTGGAAATGTCATGTATGTTGATGGTCTGAAGCATAATCTATTAAGTGTTAGTCAAATGTGTGATCAAGGAAATGAAGTAGTATTTCGATTAAATGGATGTTTTGTTCGTGAGCTTGATACAGGAGAAACAATGATCAAAGGTATAAGAACTCCAAACAACCTATACATACTCAAGGGAGGACAAAAACAATGCTACCTAAGCAAAAATGATGAACACTGGCTATGGCACAGAAGATTGGGGTATCTAAGTTTTTCTCAAATAAGAAAAGCATACAGATTCCACATTGTTCGTGATCTTCTTGATATCAGCATTCCAGAAAATACAATATGAAAATCATGTCAATTTTGTAAGCAAACCAAAACACATTTCCCTGAGAAGGAAGGATCAACTAGTAAGCCTCTTGAACTTGTTTATACTGATTTACGTGGTCCATCAAGGAAAAATTCACCTCATGGAGAAGAATACTTTATATTGTTCCTTGACGAATTTACCAAAATGTGTTAGATAGGACTTCTAAAGCATAAAGACGAAGCATTTGAAAAGTTCAAAGCCTTCAAAGCTTTGGTTGAAAATGAATCAGATCGCAAAATCAAATGCCTCAGGTCTGATCGAGGAGGGGAATTTACCTCGGATGAATTCTTCGACTTTTGTGAAGAACATGGAATAAAAAGGGAATTCTCTATAGCAAGGACAACTCAACAAAATGGAGTGGTAGAAAGGATGAACAAAACTGTTCAAAAAATGGCTTGTGTCATGCTAGATGAGTTTGGAACTCTTGCAACCTTCTGGGGTGAAGCTGCATTTGCTGCCGTCACTATTCTCAACAAAACAAATGTTCGGCTAAACAACACTCAAACTCCACATGAACTTTGGTATGGTAAGACTCCTACTGTAAAATACTTCAAAGTTTTTGGAAGCAAATGTTACATCAAAAGGAATGATGAAAAACTTGGCGAGTTTGAACCTAGAGCAGATAAAGGCATTCTCCTTGGTTACTCTTCCCGAAGTAAAGGATATAAGTGTTATAATAAAAGACTTGGGAAAATTGTTGAAAGTATTGATGTTGTGGTTGATGAAGCAGGCAAAAATCCAAAGCAGGTAAAAAACGAAGATTATGAAGAAGATGAGGACTATCCTTCCACATCAAATTAGACTAATTCTGAAGAAGAAACCAATGAAGAACCAGAAGAACAAATAACGGTAGAAGAAAAGACTCCATCAAGGTATGTTCAGAAAAATCATCCAGAGACTCAAATTTTTGGGCAGAAAGAGGCAGGTGTGTAGACAAGAAGAACTATTACAGAAGCTTCAAGCTATCTAGAATTTCTTTCCTCCATCGAACCGAAAAATGTACATGAAGCATGAAAAGATGAATGTTGGGTCAAGGCCATGAATGAAGAGCTTGAGCAAATTGAAAAGAATAATACTTGGGAATTAGTTCCTAGACCTCATGATAAGAATATCATAGGAACCAAATGGATATTCAAAAACAAGTTGAATGAAAATGAAGAAGTTATTAGAAACAAGCCCAGACTTGTTTGTAAAGGGTATGCTCAACAAGAAGGTATAGAGTTTGAAGAAAATTTTTCACCTGTTGCTAGACTTGAAGCCATAAGAATGTTCCTTGCTCTTTCTAGTTTTCAGAAATTCAAAGTCTACCAAATGGATGTAAAATATGCCTTTCTTAATGGAGACTTAGAAAAAGAAGTATATATTGAGCAACCGGATGGATTCATCCTTGGAAATGATCCAAAACTTGTATGCAGACTCAGAAAGGCTCTCTATGGTCTAAAACAAGCTCCAAGGTCCTAGTATTACCGTCTTGACAAATACCTCCATCAACAAGGTTTTACAAAAGGATCAGCTGATAGCAATCTATATACAAAGATTGACAATGATAAATTGTTAATACTTGTTGTGTATGTTGATGATATCATTTTTGGTAGCAATGAAGAAGCCATGAGTCAAAACTTTGCTTTGGTAATGCAGAAAGAATTTGAAATGTCCCTGCTTAGTGAGCTCACATATTTTCTTGGTTTACAAGTTCAACAAAATAAAGATGGTATTTTTCTATCACAAACCAAGTACCTCAAGCAGATCTTGAAAAAATATGGCATGGAAGATTTTAAACCAGTATGTACCCCTATGGTAACAGGATGCAAACTCAGCTCAAATGATGAATCAACAGCAGTACATCAACCAACCTACATATCCACGGTTGGCAGTCTGCTTTATCTAACAGGTACCTGACCTGATATCATGCATGCAATGGGAATAGTTGGAAGATTCCAAGCAAATCCAAAGGAATCACACCTTCAAGCAGTCAAAAGGATTTTCAAATATCTTCAAGGAACTCAGAATTTTGGTTTATGGTACCCTAGGGATACAGATCTTACACTTCATGCATATACAGATGCAGATTAGGCAGGAAGCATGGATGACAAAAAAAGCACTAGTGGTGGTGCATTCTATATGGGTTCCAGATTAGTATCTTGGTTCAGCAAGAAACAAAGTTCAATTGCATTATCTACAGATGAAGCAGAATATGTGGCTACTGCATCTTGCTGCACACAACTCCTTTGGATGATGCAAACATTGCAAGACATTCAGGTCACATGTACTCCACCCTTCTCCATTCTATGTGATAATAAAGGTGCAATCAATATTTCAAAGAATCCAGTCATGCATTCCAAGACCAAGCACATAGCTATCAAATATCATTTTCTCCTTAACAAGTGCTTGAACAAAAGGTCGAATTGGAGTATGTTTCCTCCAAAGAATAAGTTTCTAATATATTCACCAAACCACTGCCTAGAGAGACATTTGAATATCTCAGACAGAAGTTGGGAGTAGATGATGCATCATCTTGCTATTGAAACTTATCTGCTTCAGAGAAAAGTGGTTGTACGTGAGTTTCATGAAGCGTATCTGCGTACATACGCCGGTTACTGTGGATACAGTCGCGTATATGTTGGTTTGAAGAAAAACAATGGGCCAGACTTAGGATGAAAAGAGTCTGATATGGGTCTGACAGTAATCATCTGGCACAGGTTTAGTGGGAGCATGTACTTCTAGTAATGCATTGTTGGCATTATCTTAGAAGATCTTGGTACAAATTCACAGTTGTTTTTGATTCAGGTGGAGCAGGTGCAGAGGGAGATCATGGTTGCTGGTCTGGATGGTGATTGACAGATGTTGTTGATGATAGTTGTTGATAACTATCATAGTCTTTTTTTAGATATTTTGTCTCTATGTCATGTATATATTTTATTATCAAGGTCATGTAACGACCTATCTCTTTGATGGATGATGTAATTTTCTTGTTTTGACAATGTATAAACTTTTGGTATATCCCCACCTGGTTGGGAGATGGATGAGTCAATCTTGGTATATTACCACTTGGTTGGTAGATGGATGTATGTATGAGTCTTTAGTGATAGGAAGGTCATTTATGATGTATATAGTCATGTTCTTCTTGTAGAACATATTTCTGCAGACCTTGCTTATAGTCAGGGGGAGCATGGACAACACACTTCAGCATATCAGAGAATTTAGCATGTACTCGGGGGGAGCATAACCCTTTGCCCTTGATGAAAAAAAGGGAGAGTGACTTGGGGTTGCCATCAAGTCCAAAGGGGGATATTGTTGGCATTATGACACAAATTTGGTGCTATGTCACAGGTGTTTTCCTTGATGGCAACTCACTCGGATGACAGATCACAGTTCAGGCTCTCAGAATGAAGAAAAGAGGTATACGCAGGTTCCCCATTGATCAAGCCGCATATACACAAGGGTTCACAGACCAAAAGGCGCATATGCTTATACACATACTTTCACGAAAGGAAGGGTGCGTACATATTGGAAAACTTGGTTTTGGTCTGTGGTATTTGGTCCATGGTATTTCGACCCATGGTATTGGTCCAAGGTATCTTGTCCGAAGTGTTGACCCCAGGTATTTCGTCCGAGGTATTGATTCTAAGAGGTTTTGGACCATGGTATTGAGTAAATCCTAAGACTATAAAAGGAGGAGAAGATCATTAGGAAAAGGCACTCAAGCATTGAATATCTAATGAAGAATAAGATCTAGAATACAGGTCATTGGGTTATGGTGCATAGCTGGATCTAAATCAAGGATGAACCTGAGCGCTTGATGGAGGATAAGTTCTATTGATGGGTCAAGATCTTAAGGCTTGAAGAAAAGTATCTTTGTGTGCTTTTGATCTTTTATCTGAATAATTGGCACATGTCATAATCTGGAAATCTGATGATCTGGGTATAACTGATGTCTGAATAGTTGTAAAGGTTAAATCATCTTTTACAGATCTGTACGCAGGTTCATTATAGCAAAGGTGCGTATACACGCTGGTTTGACATTTCAAAACAGCGTGTACGCAGGTTTGACACTTTGAAGTAGTGTACACCTCATAAAATATGTTTTAGCTACTTCTGGTTGCTATTGCAGTGTTCTAGGTTCTGGTTACTATTACAGTATTCTGGTCACAACATTCTAAGAAGTGATTGTTTGATTCAGTTTTGGTTGGCGCAAAGGAAATTGGTTGATGCAGATATATTTGATGTTTGATTGATGTTATTGATGGATCCAGTCTGAAAATTTATGAAACGTGGTCCCTGGAAGAAAAGAGAAGGTTGTAGCCTTCTATAGGTTAGCACCTATGTACTAGTAAACACATCAGCTAGTACAAGAGCTAGGGGGGTTGTAGCTCCCTTCCAGGAGAAGCTGGAGAACAAGAGAAAGTTGTAGCCTTCTGCAGGTAGAAGCCTACGTACTGGTATAAGACTGCACCAGTACAAAAATTTGTAAAAAGAAGTTTCTTATTAAAGGAAGATAGAGACGATTGCAGTAGGTGGTTTTCACCCACATTGGGTTTCCACCTTATATCTTGTGTTCATGTGTGTGATTGTCTGTTCTGTTTTTACTGCACCTAGTTACTGTTTATATGGTTCTGATGCACAGATTAAAGATCAACTAACTAAATTATAAGTTTGCAAGGTATACGCTAGTTGCCTTAAATACAGTTGCGTATACACGCAAGTTGCATTAACTGAAGTAGCGTATATGAATCTGATTATGGAAATGAAATATTATTAACTTGCTAATACTGATTCACCCCCCTCTCAGTATTATTTCCAACATTAGAAAATAAGGGAGCAAGATTGAATCAAGGGATTATATAGTATAATAATGAATGTCAGTCAAATTCCCCATTTCCATGATGTCTCTAAATAGTAAAGTGGGGATGTTAAATTGCAATAATGAGAAATTAAATATGAGGAAAGCTAAGAAATATAAGGAGCAAACATAGTTGGAGAACAAAAGTCACAGATGTGATGGCTCATAAGGTTTGGAAATTATCATTTATTCATATGCCTCAATTGTCCCCCCTGTTGTACTCATGTTGAGCTATTATTTACATCTGGCATGTAGAGTCCTCCTCCCACTGCCTTGTGTATCCTCTAATATTCATTCGATTACATTTAATTAGTTGGATGATAAGGTTGCATTGAATTCACCTCATTCCAGGTCTGTTACCCTTCCTTCTCCATAGAAATTTGTTCTATTAGCAAGGATTTCAAATTCGATTTGACATGGAAATCTCAATCCTGCATTCAATGGAGATATGGAAGAAAGATAGAATTTATGTTGGAATTCTTAGTCTTGGCATCAGATCCCCTCAAGACTATGTTCATTGGCAAAGTATGTATATCCTCCTTTGGGCCTTGAATCTCACAAGATTTGTATATAGAAATCCATAGGTTGACAAAGCCAACATCCGCAAACAAGTATTGATGTGCATGTCTTGGAGGCTAGTTTTTGGATAATCTTTTCTCTTAGTTTATGTTTCTGATGTTATACAAATTATGTTTGTATCTAAGAATCTACTACAGATTATATAGTAGGTACCTATTTAGAATTATAGGAGAAACATTCTATAGGCATAGGCTACATATGTATTGGACATCTAAAGTAGATTTATGGAGGAAATGGATGAACATGGTAAGGATTCTAACCCAAAATCCAGATTTTGTTTTTAATAGAAATGTCATATCCATTTTTTGAATATATATATATATATTCAAAATAATTAATGTGAAAATACTTCTTTAAAAAAAATTGCTCTTCTTGTTATTCATAAGAATCAAGGAAGAGTCAACATAGTCAATAATCAATACAACAGCAGCCCCCAATGGAGCATCATGTCAAAATGAGACTTGAACCTGTGTGGGAAGGTTATTATTAAGCCCTCCCAACCAGCTTGGATTACACTCGATTGATGAAATATGAAAATACTTCTGATCTTAAAGGTATTGACAATTATTAAAACCTAAAAATAGGAGGAGGCATGTGGAGTAGACGAATGAAAAAAATTAGTTTTCATAACATGTGCAAATGAGGGGATAAAATGGGAATAATTCAAGCCATGAGGGTTTTATTAGTTAAAGTCTATCTATTATATGTTTTTGAGGTTTTTTTGGTATATTTTTTAGTCTAAATTTCATAGAATTTGGTAAGGATTTGTTGGAATCACAAGTTTGAGTTGTGAACTCTCTACAATCTGAGTGTCCCATGAGTTTTTCAGAGTGTTGAATCCACACACACACACACACACACACACACACACAGATATATATATATATATCGAGAGAGAGAGAGAGAGAGAGAGTCAAAAAACAATTAAAAAAAAGATCAAGATATGACCAAAAATTACACCCAAAACATATAATATTTAGACAATGCCATGTTATTGTTTACAACAGGAACATCAAGGTTTTTTTAATCACCAACCATAGTTTCATTTAAAATTGAAATGCTACTTTATGGTCTAGCATGACATTGGCCTCCAGAGTGGAACACTTTAGCCATTAATATGAAGTTTAAAAAATGGTGCATCCCAAATAGATTTTGGAGATTGTTACAATATTGCATAGGAACTATAAGAGTTATAGATGTGTAATTTGAAACTATGAAGAGGATGCCATTTTTTTTAACCAAAAGCAAAATAAGAGGAATCAAGGAAAATTGATTGCCATATAGAGTGGCAGGTATAATAAAATAATTATTTGATGGTAATTTTTATGTTAAAATGAATGTAGTGTGATATCCCTCAACTTAAAGATTTCAATGTAATTAAATGAACATAAATTTAATTTTAATTAGTGTGCTACACTAAAAAGACAGATAGACATTTAATTATGAGTGATTTTTCTTATAATAATTATTGTAAAGTTGTTGTTGTAAAATTGTAATTGCTTTTATTTTATGAATAAATACAAAAAATAGGATATTAATGGCTAAACACAAACAGTTGAAAGAGGAAAAAGGTTGCAATTTTATTTCATAAAATATTCTTATCCATTACCAAGTCATGGGCATCTAATCTGGGTGACTAGATTTATTTCTAAGTTATGATATTGGCCAAAAATGTTTTCTAGAAGATGAGTTGTCTTTAGAAGTGGGAAACAAAAGCTCATTAATGAGTAGTTAACTACCTGCCACCTGTTGGTGAGGTGGAGGTACTTAGTAACCACCCAAAGAGTGGTAGATGGATATTATTTGAGAATTATTCTACTTTTGTCTCAATAATTCTAAGAGCAGAGTTGAAGAGACTAAAGAGAAGCAAGGAGAATAGACAAAAAAAATAAATTTGCAGGCCTAATTTTCTCGGGGGGACAAGCAGTGTTTGATATGTCAAGGATTGGAGGAGCCAAGTAATTAGATATGTATTTACCATAATTATTATCAAGTTGATGTCATTTAACTCTGTTGTTATTTTATTTTGAGATCAAAAGTTTTCTTATACTTTCTCTGTAAATTCATAGTTACAGTGTGTTTTTGAAGAAAAACAAATAATTAATTCAATTATAATGAATCTCTTGTATTTTACTCATGCATGCGAAAATAATCAAGTGAAAGAGAACTAAGGAATAAAAAAATTATATCTTTCAAAATGTATGATTTGATTTGGAATAGAGTATTGTGTGTGTGTGTGTGTGTGTGTGTGTGTGTGTGTGTGTTTTTAATAGAACAGGTAGCTTTTTTCATTTGAAAAACTGAAAATGGGTTAGGTGCCATACATTCACGGAGAGAAAGCTCTCAATATTGTTCAACATTTTAACCAGAAGAAGGACCCTATTGCTACCTATGTTATTTACATACAAACTTTTTACATAGTTTATAATATAGACCTTCCAAAAAACCCCACCATACTCTATTGTTTGACAAAACATATATGTAAACTAGAAAAGGGAGTTGCTACCAGGGTTGACTTCTCCCAGAACCTCATTAGAAGGCATAACCAGTTCTTTGACGCCTCCAACCCCATGGTCTAGGTCCCGAATTGTAGCGCCTGTAAAACCTTCAGCATGAGGGATAGAGACATTCCCAAATCCAAAGACTTCATTCAAGACAACACATAATAGAGTATTGTTATCAATAACTATAGGGTATGTTATATGTCGCTTTTCTTTAATTTGAATAATTTCATTTTGTATGTAATGAAAATAATATATTGTAGGAAAAATTGTAAGTTATATGCAGTGTTTGGAAATTAAGGAAAATTATTATTGAAAGTTCATACTCATAATTTTAGTTAGTATAAAAGTAAACAAATTGAAGGATTTAGAATAATGACAATGAAGTACATTGGCGTTAGAAGGAATAGTTTATGTGTGAAAAAATTTAGAAATAAAAGAGTAAGATTTTATTAAATGAGTTTAATTTCTTTTTACTATAAGCGTTAAAGCCTGTAAGATCATATTTCCCAAAGATTAGGAAAATGAAATTTTTCTGCAACTAGGCAAGAAAACCAGTCAAGAAATAGATGTGTGCCTTAGGGGAATGTGAGAGAACTCCCTTTATCTTTTCACAGCATGCACAACATTGAGAACAATGATTCCCAACATAGCCAAGAGATTTGACTCCTCAAGTCCATTTACTTTGCCTTTTCTATTACCTTTCTCATCATTGTTCTACCATTGTTCATTTATCCCAATGGACCCAACCAACTCAACCAGTTTTCATACTCTTGCATTTAGCTACCCTTATACATGCACCAACTTCATCGGAGTCTTACATTTCCTAATGGGTTTCATTCAGTTTCTCCCAAGCTCCATTAACTTTCCTCTTTCCCAACCAATTCCCAAGACTCAAAAACATAAAAGGTAATACAAGAAACAAACAAGAATAAAACCATGAAAAGTAATAACAATACGACACCACAAACAAAGTGCAAAGGCCTTGCACCAAACATAAACAAAACTGCAAATCAAGATCAACAAATCACAAAAGACCAAAAGCACAAGACTAGAAATAGACATCATGACTCCATCCCCACAGTTTCCAATGCTTCCAAGTGAAAGCTCAACCTGAGCCTTCTTTAAGATTTCATGGCAATCTCTTTTGACATGCAATCCCCTACATCATACTACAATAAACACATAACTATCAGTGCATAAGTGAACATAGCATTACATCAATTACCTTACCTTGTTGTGCCAAGCATGTTTTCCTGCAACTTCTCACACATGTCAACTACATGTTCCAAATATCAAGACAATCATATCTATCAATTTGACATCAACCTTTACCAAGTCTAAAAATCATGTCATAATCCGTAGTCAACTCATAGTCATTAGACATAATGCTACAACTGTCACCTATTACACTCAAGTACATGTCAGCTATCTCAACATATATATGTGAGTAAAACCATCTTAAAACAAGATCACTCCTTCGAGCAATATTACATACACATAGTCATATTATGAAATTCATCAAACATTTAACCAACTTGCAAACATACATGTTAAATAAATCAACTTGATGACATAATCAAACACTGAAACATCAAATAGATGACCTAGTCAAACTCATACCTTAATTTCATAACCCTAACCATCTGCATAGTCCAATCCAATTTAGCATGATACATATAACATTAAGATCATTAACTAACATATAACAACAACAAGTTAACATATAACATGCTCGTCAACAACAAATCATCAAGTTAACTGTCATAAAACAACAATAGCAATGCATATGACCACAGGTTACTATCATTCATGACTATCTGACATGTGCATATGACTACAGTAATCAACTAGCATCCATCGTGTATGTAACCATAACATCAATAGAATGAAAGGCATACACATAAACATAATGCATATAATAACCCTTAACCTACCTACCTGCATGCCCAAAATACAAACATGTATGACGACATACTCTTGCCTTGCAGTCCAATGCTGCAACTTCACTTTGATGGTACAAATATCCTACTTTATCTCAACCAACTCATTAGCATCATAACATAACAATAGCATCATGATGACCTAATTTCATATAATGACCTCACAATGCATGTCTGACCTACCAAACATGCATAACCATAACCATGACAATGCATGCATAACAACATATAGACACTGACATGCATAACAAATTCATATACAACTGGCATGCATTCATGACAAATGCATCCCAACAATAACATCATCAACTCCTACATGGAAACACAATTGTAACTATGACCACTACCATGCATACATAAAAAGCACATATACACCCTACAAGCATGCATGGCAAACAAATTCTGCCCATCCAGTCCATGTGTTGAACCATGCTCTTATACCAGTTTGTAACACCCTCCTCCCACATCTACCCAATTAACCGGCCAACCAGGGTAAACATGTGACAAGAAGTTACTATGGCATGATTCGACTCCCTATGTGTCAGTTAATGAAGTGGAACCGGTGGAACACATCACACAGACCTTCCACATCAACAACAGAACTCCTAGGATCCATCCCAACCACTCAGGTAACCATCTCCTAAGACCAACTAAACTTTTAGTGCATCAAAACCTTGGACGCTCCCTTGATATGGACAAGGGTGCATCTGGGAGGCTCTAGAAGCTCCCACAACAAGGGAAATGTAGCTTTTAGGGACCTTTTTCCCTAGTGTTGTGCCTGCAACTCTAGGATTTGTGCCACCTTTTCAGGCCCATAGCCCAAATCACTACCCAGAACTCAATAACACCTTCATAAATGAATTTACACAACTAAACAATGATACATTTTCAAAACCAATAACAAGGAGTAGACTAGACCCCTACTAGCCATGGCAGGAATTTCATCAAACATGTCACAAACATGAAAGCTACAAGTCTTAACAACATAACTGAGCATAGGGATCTCATACTTATCTGAGAATCGCTAAGAAGCATTCATGCCTCAACAGATTAGCTGCAATTTCATATATTAGGCCATAGATACATTTTTCATTCATTTATATATAAAAACATGATGACAGCCATACATAGCCACTGTCATAATACATGTTAATAACCAGCATAATAACAACAAAAACACCAAGGAAATAACAACCATATAATCCACATATAAATTAGTATAATACTCTTCAAGAAAGATTTTACATTGAGTGAAACTCTACGAAAGGAATAGTTTTGCAAAGAAAACCAAACCTGACTTAGTTTGAGGGTCTTACTCGAGCTGCGAGATCCTGACATAACCATAAACGGAAGTTGAAGTGCCCTGACTCCCTAGCAAGTCTTGGAACTTTCAAAAATTGTAAAAGTGCATCCTGAAGATTGAACCAAACCGTGCATGGTGTGAGGATAGTTTCTTTCCCTAATATTGATGAGATCACTATTAACCAAGTGAGAGATCATATTTTTCAACTTCAACTACCATATTACTCAAGTTAAAAGATTCATTTGATTGTGAATTTGAAGATGTATGAAACGAGAAAATTTCATGAGAAATCTAGTTTGGAGAGTTGTCTCCATGCAAGAGAAGAGATGATGAGGGATGGAAAGGTTAACTCATCAAATGAAGAACTTGAAGAGCGTGGAATACCTCAATCACAAGTAGATGCATCACAAATGGTAGAGCACAAGGGATTGTGAGATGAAGAAGAAGTTTCGATACAAACATATCCTTTAGCTGGATCAGATTCCAAATCTAATTTGGTCAGATCAACATGTTTTGGAGGATCTAAAAAATCAGATAATGTACCCAGATATTCGTGATCGCATACATGAATAGAGTCACCATCATTGGAATGATTGTTTCCCAGGGCTACAAATTGATCGAAAGAGTTTATTGCATTTGATTCACTACAAATATTAGCAGATTAACAATCATCCAAGAATGGAAGCACATCATCTTGACATGGAGGAACTTGAAAATAAGAAAGATTGAAAGCATCTTCACCTTCTTGCTCCTTTGCCTATGTAAAGTGACTGCCTTGTACTTGATCATAATTTTAACAAACAACACGAAAATCAAGAGAGTGTGAAAGACTATTTGGTGGAGCAGATTGATCAGGTGAATCACTGTACAAAGAGTCATGGCATGTAGATGATAGAGGGTCACAAAAATCTAGATCAGATTGGAAGCTAGAGTTATTAATGATAACATCATGATGCGGAATGGGGAAGTTAGTCCTCCCCATGGGCTTTGTTGCACTAATTAAATCTTCATGCAGACTTAAGATTAAATCCAGTTAGGTCCTCATACACCAAAGTCAAAAAATGTTAAACATCGTTTTACATCTTCGGGCATGATGGAGGATACAGGCAGGGCCCATCGGATGAAGAAAACACAATGGCACTACATTCCCGATGGATATCTCTCCGAGTGCCTCCATAAAGATGCTTTCAAATCTTAGTTGACTGTAAATCAATAGCCTGTAATGGTTACAGGGGGACTTGATCTCATTTCCTTTGTACAGGAGTCTGCCCCCATATTACATCGACAATTGAGCGCGGGTGCCATGTATCTATTCTACCAGTGCTCTGTCATCACCTATCATCACACCCCTTCGCCACCTCATTGGCCACGTCATCCGCTAGCTCATCAACCATCTTGTCACCATGTCATCATTCAAATTTCCCACGTTCGGATTTAATTCCATTTTTCCCACCCATTGTTCTAGTTTCTCTATAAAATCTTATTTCTTCTACTTATCGCATTTGTCACTATCCCTTGCTCCTGCTTTCGTGGATCCAATTGTACAAATTTCTACTCTAGTCAGCATCACCCACTACTACTCAAGTATTTGCGCGAAACCTCTGAACATCCAAGATTATCAAAATGTCGAAGAAAGCCATTTTAGCAGGTTCTTCTTCCCATATTCCATTGATGGACACCAAAAGAGATATATTTGACCCAATTTGCTCCATTAATTACATAGAAATTTACCAGCATGTTCTTCTCAAACAATATAAGAGTCCTGTATATGTTGCTACTGTTAGGTCAGGTGTTTTAGCTGCCATGATTCCTAAAACTCATGTGTTCCCAGAACTCATATATTAGCTAGCATCTAACCTCTATCCTCAAAAATGTTTTTTCATGAAGAAATTTGGTGAACATATTTTTCAAGTGTCTTCCCCTTTGATTTAGCAAGCATTATTGTTGGAGAGGTAAATCCCCTCTACGGATAGAGGCGATCCCTACTAGCCCAGCAAGGGTCTAGCAACAATCACACAATGCTGCTACGCATGTTCCTAGTTACAATTAAACAAGAGGTAAAGAGCACCTACTTGGATTCCTGCGCTTGTCGTTTGGCGAAGAGATGTTGCCTTCGCTCCTCCGCTTCGGCTGGTCACAATCCTCCGCAATTTCCGCGAATGGATACCTGCACACACGAAAGAGAAGCAAACACAAGCGTAAAATCTAGTAAAAGCAACCATACATCAGTCAGAAAAGATGTAATTCACATTTAACCATTGCATAGACAAATGAGAATGGAACAATAATAGCAGTCATCTATTATTAATCAGAATAGAGAAGAGTAC
The DNA here is from genome assembly GCA_031772625.1 of Pinus tabuliformis. Lineage (NCBI taxonomy): Eukaryota > Viridiplantae > Streptophyta > Pinopsida > Pinales > Pinaceae > Pinus > Pinus tabuliformis. The sequence goes on from CM062820.1 coordinate 814,015,856, forward strand.
AACCAAATGTTCTGACGTCGGTAACCTTCTCAGGAGGGGCCAGTCAGCATGTATCTCAAGCATTCACCTTTGAGGATGATTCTCCCAAGTCAAACAACTCTCTCTATCACACAAATAACATGAAACAACCTTCCCTAAGCAATCAATCACTTCCACACCTAGCACACCACACCTATAGCAGCAATCTGAGCACTACAAGCTCTGCACAATCCAAGCTATTCCAAGCTAAGTCTAACTAGCTGCTCATGGTAATGGTGGAAGTTTATATAGGAGAAGGAGTCTCCTAAAAGGGTGGAAGGATGAGCTTATCTTTGAGGGAAATGGTTGCAAAAGGTCGAACAGTCATGCCATAGAAGGGAGTCGATATTCACAAAGCTAACAACCAAGCCTGGAGTTATCTGGAAGGCTGGTTGTTTGAACGAATTCGCCCAAACTGGATCAGCGCGGATAATGAGGAAACTGTCGCGCTGTCGGCGCATCTCAATAACTGGGACAGTCTTGTCAGCGCGGAAGCACACGGGAAAGCTGCGATGTTCACCAGCGCGGGAAAGGGATGTTCTTCCGCGCTGGCAGCGCGCGGAATACACTATGGAGCGCCAGTCATCGCGGGTATTTTTATAACAGACGCGCTGATGCATAAAACTTTGGAAAAAGGGGGTTTAGGGCTAGTTCAGAAGGCATGAAGCTTAGTGATTGACACAGCAGGGTGACTGACAGGAAGGCAGTGACAAATTACTGTGTAACAATTATGTTTTCCTTCCTCATGTTCTTACACTCCTTTCTTAGAAGAAACTCTATTTTCTACCTTTCAAGACTTATCTAGGTCTAACTATGCTCAATTAAATTTCTTTTTAATGCATGTTGGGAAGAATTTTCCTTTGGATTCTTTTTTCGAGGACGTTAGACCTATTCTTCAAATTCTGGCCAAGATCTTAGGAAGGGAAGATACAAATATTATTGAAATACATGCTTTCTGGGAAGATGATTAATTCTCAATTGAAAGATATTTCCCTTACTGGATGTTTCATATTTCTTTCTCTAATAACTTATCGCTTCCTATATACTCATGTTGAAATATTTATGCACCTGGAGTTGAATATCATGGACCCTCACAAGAACAAACAGCTAGTGGTATTTTGAACTGATGTGGTAAGAAGTAATGCAAATAATGAGGGTTTGATGTTCTTTGCCTCTTCCTTTTTTTCAATTGCCTACTCAATTATAAACATCTCACCTTTGCCTTGCATGTTACCAAAGGCCTAGTCTTTTCTCCATCTTAGTAAAGATGTTAAAGTATGTGATAGGTTTTTATTTCAAGATTATGCGGAAATTAGATTATATGGAGGAGAAGTTGCCCCCTACTGGTTGCCTACATTTGTGCCTATGAGACAATTCTCATTAGAATTTATTAGGTAGAGTTTTAATGTTTATCAATTACATTTTGTTCCAGCAAAAAAGGGGCATCTATTTAAATTTCCAAAGACAATGGGACCTTTTATTGCTAATAAGAGACAAGTTATAGGAGAAGTGCAAAAGTTCTTGAAAGTATGAATTTGCAGCTAGGTGAGAAGTGGGCATATGACCCTCATCATATTATTTCAAATAGGAGAGTGGAAAATTCTTATGCTCCCTATGTACATGAAGCTCGACCAGATGTAGAGAAATTAGAAAATGGAGGACAAACTAGTTTGTCAGGAGGGGTGGAGATTGAAACTCCTCATCAAAGTGAGAAGAATTTAAAGAGAGGTAGTGAAGATGTCATTGATTTGGAGGAGGAAACAGACAGAAGTACTAAAATAGTTAAAATATATGAGGGGGGTAGTTCATCATCTGCATTAGGTTTTCAGCTACAGTTAGGAGAAGTTATTTGTACACCATCTTCTCCTGTTCTAGAAGAGACTAGTCAGAGGTTTATTTCAATAATAAAACAGTTGTATTCTCAGATTGAAGAAAAGAACAGGAAGGTTAAAGAAAACATGGAGTCCCAATTGGAGGCTCAATTTATCTCAAATTACCAGACTATACTACTTTTTCTATGGATTTGGAGAGAAATCAGCTCAAACTAGCTTTCTCTCACCCTTCTGCTTTGACAGTGTTTCCTTCATTAGGTTTCAAGACTGTCAACTTTACAAAAGATGTTAGAGAGATCCCACTTCCTAATAAAATCAACTTACATAGGCAGACTGGTGAACTGATTTACAATGATTTGAAAAAGACTTCCTTGGCTGCTAGCAAAGTTGAAGCTTTGTTAGAAAAAGCGTCATTAGCCAATTGAAATTAGAAAAATAAAATTCTAGAGCTTTAACCACTCAAAATGAAGAGTTAAAGGAATAGATTGTTAAAATTGGGGTCAATACAAAGGATATAAGTGTTGTTCAAAAGTTGTTGCAGGGATATAAAAGAGAAATCCAGGTTTTGAGGAAGAAATTGTTGATTCCCTCCATAAAACATCTAATGAATTCAGAAGTAGCATAGGTGGAAAAACAAAAATAAGCATTGATTGATGAACTTATACAGAGGAATGATGAAATCACCATGCTGAAGGAAATGAATTATGTTTTGTAACAGAAATTTGATTGCCACGTTTATACTATCGTAGTACAAGCAGATTTTGAAAACCCAAGTGATAAGTTAACTAGAGTCATGACTAAGCTACAAATTTCTGAGAATGAGATGAATAAAATTTAAAGAGATTATGAGAGTGCTTGAATATTATAAAATCCACTGAAGGAGACTTGGAAATGTCTAAGGAGAATGCTGAAAAGTATAGAAATGATTTTCAAGATGCTTCTCAAGAAATTAAAGAGCTAAAGGAGAAGGTGAAGGGAAATATGTCCCTTATTCAAGCAAGAGAAATTCAATGGAATGATATCATCCATACTGTAAGTAATATTTGGGAATCATTGTCTATTATTGAAGAGGAGAAAATTATCATCAGAGATATGGAAAACATAATTATTGCTAATAAGAAAAAATTACAGTAACAAGCTCAGTTTGCAAAGAAAATGATTGATTTCCTTAACTTAATATCTTCAAAACAATTAAGGGAATTAGGAGTTGAAGGCAGAACTGAGTATGTTTTAGAGATTAATAAAATGATTGTGAAGAACCTATACAGGAAGATAGTAGAGGTAAAATTAACAGAGGTAAAACAAGTTGTAATGAAATTCAATACTGATTTTGATAAAATAACAACAGTAGGTTTGCCTTCATGTTGGGACCAGCTGGAAAATATATTACCCTAGGAGAATTATGACACTTCGATGGTGGAGGGTAAGAGTGCTGAAGGGAGCAACAATTGTAAATTATTTGCACAGGGATTTCCAGCTTTTATGGTTAATGAGAACTCTTTTTGTTGACAAGCCAACATACAACAAAATCACCAACTTCAAAATGGCACACACTAGGCTTTTCAAGAGTCCCAGTGTAGATACAACCATTTAGAAAAAATGCAAGGAATGGATGTCACCAACGACAACAAGTATAGAAGTTGGACCTTCATCTGCACCAAAGTCCAAGATTACTAAGTGAAGCGTTGCCACCTATCATGAAGCAGTTTCTTTTTCAAATATTTATGAAATAATGTATTTATGTTTTCTTTTCTCTTTTAAATAATGTAATGTTCAAAAGAACAATTAATTCCAAAGTAGTTTAGGAAGTTAGCAGTTTTGGCAATTGACAGTTTCATAATTGTCCTTTTTGAAATTTTGTATAAAACTAATTCAGAGAGAGAAGTGAAGGTTCTGAGTTTTTGAACCTGAGAAGGATAAATTACTTGTATTCTCAATCTTCATGTGGGTTTGAATAAATATTTCAAGTGATTCTAGACAGTTGTTGAGTACAAAATGTGTTTCCAATTATATTTCATTTTATGTTTTTCTTTCATAGAAAAGAGTAATGAAGTTGTTGGCCTTTAATTTTACAGTTCTGATAAATAAGATTCTCATGAGTTGAAGTTATAAGTACCTTAATTATGTGCTCCTCTTTATTATCTATCATTCCATGTTAATTACATTTTTCATCTAAAGTTCAAGACAAAAGATTTTTCATTTAGCAGTGTGTTGTTGCAGACTTTCCACTATCTTTTCTCTCTACACGTCCATTAAAATTGTATTCAACATCAAAAGGCCACTTTGAAAGGTTGTTTTCCCCCATAGAAGATTAAGAGGCACTGTCTTTATAATTATAATTTATTGGGTTTGAAACAATAGGAAAACAAACTTATTTCATTATATTTTTAAACAAATGTCTTGCAAGGTACAATAGGCTTCAGGAGCCGTTATGGGATTTCCTCCATTGAATTTGATTCATGAGAAACGGAAGAATAATAAGAAGATGGATTAGGAATTTGACTTGAATATTTTTAAACTTTATTACCATCGCATAGATTCATCTTCATCGGAACTGGAAAAGGAGGACAAAGAACAAAAGGAGCAGTAAATTCCTCCTTTTAAATTAGAGGTGTCCCATGATTCACAAGAGTTGGGGAAGTAGGATAATTAAGGGGTTTAGGTTCACCATGTAAACAGAGAATAACCAAGAGCTCAAACACTTGTTTCAAGAAATCCTGATTCATATCTTCTTCAGAAATTTCACAAGAAAGGTGAAGGAATCGATCATAAAAAACCTCAATTGATTCACTAGGCTTCATTCTTAAGAGAGTGATTATTTTACAAACATCTCGGTAATTATACCAATCAGATGTTTAATGAAGATCCCTGAGGAAATGATGAAGGGAATGGATGGAAGTAGGTGGAAAGGTATGGCACCATCGATTAACACGACCTTCAATGATGAGGAATAAAATTACACAAGCAAACTCTTCATCATTGATTTCGTAAGATTCACAAAATTTAAGAAAATCGTAAATGTGCTCAATTATGGATGTTACATCCTCACCATCAAACCTTAACTGGAACAAGTGATAGAGAGGCTCATCAGGATTGAAAATTGATAAATAGAAAAATTAGAGAAACACCTCAAGAGTGAGATTTGAGGATGAGCCATTTTAGATAAGAGGTTCAAACCATATTCAACGAGCTCAACTTGTCATTTGGCCCTCCTAGCACCATTGTTGATGGTGCTGGAAATCTGTCAACCAAGGGGTCTCCCCGATGTGAAGTCCCAATTAGACCTCACACCATTTGGAGTAGGATCCCCATATGGAGTATCGACCCAGTTGTCATATATCTTAAAGATATGCCTTGCCTCTAACTGTCAGCAAGAGAGAGGAGTGCAAATGCACCTTCAAAAAGAAAGGGGGTGTGCCTGGTGAGTGTTCGATCATATGTGTGTCAAATTTATTTCACTACGGAGGGGGGGAAGTGAGCCTCTAAGAGAGAGGTAATAGTACAACCCTAGTAGAGACACACATGAACAAGAAGGCTCCATACAACATCAAGCGGAATAGTCCACAGAGATGTGACGGTCATTGAAACCAATATAACAAAGAAGATATGTCTAATATCCAGCGGAATAGTCTACGAGGATGCATCAACGATAATAGCAACTAAAACACATTCTTGATATGATAAGTACCAAAAAAGCTGAAATAGTTCAACTAATTTAGCACAGATGAAAGCAAACATTCACAGGATAGTCTTAGAAATATCCATAATCAATGCATGAAGAACGTGTCAGCCATGAAGGCTTCTATTATTAAGTAAAAGTTCCAAGACACATGTATACAATAAACACCACTAACTCCAATAGTGGAGCATTGGAGCCACTCCTTGCTCCTCAAAAGAACTAGCCTATCTCTCTAATGCCTTGCGGGAAGAGCCAAGGTGAAAATTCATTTGCTCATAGAATGAGGGTGTATATATAACAAAGGGGTGATGATTTTCCCTCCTTGTGACTCTTTGACTACCCTCATAACTATTTGACTTACATGACTCTTCATATTCCATGTGTTTCCTTTGGACTTCCACTTTACAATACATTTTGAATAGTTAAATACATAATTCACAATAACTATGTGGCATATAATGACTTGTGATAGGACATGACATGACATTGATGACATGGATTGCATGAGGATGTGACAGTTCCAAGTTTTCCTTCGTGCTGCTTCTTTCTTTGTGTCTTCTTGAATAGATGGTACATGTTCTTCTTCTCCTCCTTACAACTTGAAGATAAGGAGTCTTCCATGTGATCTTGATCTTCATCTTCTGTTAGAGTTCGATGTTCCTTTGTCTTCTCATTTGTTGATCATCTTACCTCTTCTGCTCCATATGTATCTTCTAGCATGTCCTTCTTCTCCATCCCCTTCTTCATTGTCTTTCCATAGCATGATAGACTTCATGCATCTATAATTCATCATGACAAGACGACATCAGTATGATAAACCCCTAGCCTAAGTTGGTTCAAATTGATCCACTTACTAAGCTGGAACTGGGTGATAGGTTGGAAAATGGGCTCAGTAACTACGCAATTGTGCAACTTAGGCAATCAGGGGTGCAACTTGAGCCTTGACACTGTGCAATGTGTAATTCAGGCAAGGCTGAGGGGAAGTGGCACTAGATTAGCCTATTGTGTAGTTCTAGAGGACAGATGAGCCCAGGTGACTGCAAAATTATACAGTTCAGTATGTCAGGGTTGAGCCTTGAGCCTTGAGACTACACAGTTTGATGAGCTTAGGTATTGCAACAAGAATGTTGCAAGTCCAAGGGGCTACTAGCTTTACTTATCAACCCAGGTTTCATACAAACTTGGAGGTGAAAATGCTATATGCACAAGTAAAAGTGAAGGTACTGCCTGTTGTCACTACTCATCTGGTAAGAGACCCCAGGGGTTCCAAGCTAGACTTCTATATGGTTAGAAGAAGCTTAACTCTTTGATGGAAGAAGAGAAAATATATCCTAAGGGAGAGCTACTTCTACTCCAGTATTGAAGAAAAAAACATGAAATTCTAAACCATACCATATCCTAACTAAGCATCCAAACAGCTATGCTAAGCAGAATTGCTAAATTAACACTAATCTAATGTTGCTATCTAAGTTCTAGAGGTAAAGAGCATCAAAACCATATTAAGGTGTAAGCAAAGGAAACTAAGCTAAAACGTTTTTCAAGCGGAAGAGCAATTGGAGGTCGAAATCAATGAAAGGAGGACGTAAGGATGCAGTAGCGAATAAGAACCATTGGATCAATCGAGTCAAAGGAAAATGAACGGCGGAGATCAAATCACAGGAGGTTAAGTAGATAGATGGGCGAAAAGGGTTAAATAACAGGATGAATGGTGAAGATCTTATCGTGAAGGCTTAAGCAAATAAATGGATGAATGGGGTTAATGAATAGCGGAGATCGTATCACAAGGGATTAAGTGAGTGGATGGACGAACGAGGTTAATAGGATATGAATGGCCGAGATCTAATCACATGGGTGAAGCCAAGAGATGGACGGACGAGGCTAATAGGAGCGATGAACGACTGAGATACTTATCGCGCGAGTGAAGTCAAGAGATGGAAGCGGATATCATATCCTGGGAAAAAGAAACGTGCGGAAATGATGGGGCGGGTTTCTAAGGCGGTAAGTAGTTTCTCACATGCCCTTCAGGCTGTAAGCTGTATTTTGAAATTTCATGCGATTAGCCTTACTACGTGACACATAGCATGAGAAAACCACTTTTCTCGCGTGCTCTCGAGCAGATAACGGTCGTGCAAGAATCTGCGCGAGATTGCTCGATAACCGTTGTATCAAGTGGGGTTGATCAATGGTGGAGATTGGCCAAGCTAGTTGGCGATTAGGTGAAGTGATAGCAGTCAGATCAGGCAATGCAGATTGACAGTGGGGGCTTAAAGTTCATAAAGTAAGTGGTGAACTCCACGCAAGGTCGCAATTGGAGAAAATAATGAAACATATAGTGATTGTGAAGGTTTGTTGGTGATCGAACGATGAGGAATTGATGCATGAGGAATGTGCTTAAGGCAGTTTCAAATGAAAATGACAGAGAAAACTAGTGAAGGTGAACAAATAACTGCATCAACAGTGAACTCCATAGCTCAGGAAAGAACAAGAAACTTGTGTTTTTGGGTTGCTGAAGGGTCCCTTCCTCAAGTCATAGTCCCGGAGGGAGGAGATGAGGCCAAGACACCTGCGCACAACCTGATAGTGATCTTTTTCCTAGAGCTAACCTGTTAATTAAGAAAACACAAATGGAAGTAAACTACAGCAAATGCAACTACTAAAGCAAATGAACAGGAAAACCATGAATAATCTACACTATGTTGTTGTAATGAAAGTGCAACCACTTAAGCAAATAAACAGTGAAAACCATAAGGCTACTTAAGCAAATGATAAGAAAACCATGAAACTACTTAAGAAAATAAACATAACAGAACTCTATGCTAGCATATATGCACAGTAAAGAGGAGATTTGGGTACTTGGGTCAAGCCCTAACCCAAGAGCTTCAGCCCTCGGAGTTAACTCAGAGCTGGCTTAAACAGAACTCATTCTTATTATAAAAACCATGGATTATAGAGCAAAATGTCACAAGTCTTTGTAGCTCAGAAATAAAACATAGTTTTACAATAGAAGTCTGAATCCTACTGAGGTCCTAAACCTCTCTATTTATACATGTGAATTCTCTAACGACTTTCTTCCCATTAGAGAGGCTTAGCCTCTAATTCAAGAAAAAAGTGTTTTTTTCCTTTTCACTTGCTCGACTGTCTTCTAGTCTTCAAAGTGATGTTTGTTTGCACTCCGAGCTGGTGAAGGAATATTCGAATGGAGGCGTAGTAAAGGAGGAGGATTTACCTCCTATAATTACTCTCCCTTGTCCCATTTTAGTTTTACCAAGGTCTTTTCCATAGTTCCTTGTTTTTATCCTCTATACCTGCATTTTCGTTGCTTTTATTCTTTATTCTTGCATTTCATGCACATTAGACCACAAAGCAACATGTCCAACTCTAACTCATTTCATAAACAAAATATAATCAAAAGTATGTAAGAAGTTGTGAGAATAGTTGGTTTGACTAAGCTAGGAGGTGAATTAAGGCCAATTAAGGCCCATACAATTACTCAATGATGAGGCTCATCATCACCACCCTACTGAAAGTGTTGCTCATCCTCTGAGAAAATTAATCAATGTCCATGTCCTTCATGGCTCTAGTAGCCTCTCTGACATCCCATGCTTCTGCTGTGGTCTCTTCTTCTTGTTCATAGAAGCTTGCTTTCCTTTCTACTTCTTCCCACTGCCTCTTTTCCTCTTCTTCTTTTCTACCTTCTAGCATTCCTAAGAGTAGTGGTGGACTGAGTTTTAGGCCTATTCAATTGACCTTCAACCTTTGCATTGATTTATACATAGGTGTCCTGTTGAGTGATTTTCTCAATCTTTGAAGGAAGTGATATTCTCTAATCTTCAAGCTGTGTGGTAGTGTGTTCCATCTCCTTTAGCAAGCATGTATATTATCATCTTACCAGCCTAAACATATCCTCAAAATTTGAATTTTCTTTCTCTTGGGCAGCAAGATATCTAAGTTCTAGTTGAGGATCTTTTGGAATTAGATTATGGGTGTTGATTAGGGCCATGGGATTTGATTGTTCAGCTCTGATAAAAGAAGGTTCATTTTGCTCTCTGGCCAATATTCTTTCCATCTATGCAGCCCTTGACTTCTCATGGTTCCTCCATGATTCCAAAGCCATTAATTGTAGATCTCCTAGCTTTGCATTAGGATCAAATATTCATGTCTGTGAGGGCATGTTGTGCAAGTAAAACTTAGCCATTTTGGCCCTATCCTCTAGTGCACTTTGGTCATAAAGATCAATAAACTGCATGTAGTCTTGAAATGGCATGGTGCCCCTCTGTGCTAGTGTTTTAATCTGAAATTGTAGCCATTGTTCTCTGAGGTAAAGAGCATAGGATTTAGCTAGCATCCTACACTGGATGGCCTCCAAGGAGAGGTTGGGCATATATGCTAGTTGGTCTTTCTTTTCTTGCAGTTGTCCTCTCTATTTTTCTTATCTTCTTCCTTTTTTTGTTCTTTTGCATCTCCATAATTTTATTCCTCTGTTTCCTCCTCTTGTTTCAGCATCATCCTCCTTGTCTTCTTTCAGCATGTTCCTCTGTATTAGTTTCTTCTTCACCCATCTCATCCCCATCTATATTTGTATCTTCTTCTTCTTCTTTGCCTCCTCCTCAGTGACAGAAGGATTGACATCATAGGTGATGGTTTTGATTTCATCCTCTGCTAGTAATTTTCTGAAGATTGACCATGTTATGGGGATCTTGAGGCTTTGGAGGGCATCCTTAATGAGGATCCTGATCAACCCATGGTGAACTAACTACTGGAAATTTCCTTCCTTCACTTTGTTGCTGGAGTCTATGAGTGATTGCATCAAGAAATAGGGTATGTTGAGTCTTTGGTGAACTGGTGTTTCTACCCCAAATCTTAATTCTTCAAGCATTCTCAAATGGTTGCCATAACAACAATGTATCTATGGACTCTTGCATTCTCTTTTGACTTATTAAAGAATTTCCTTTTTTCCACCTTTTCACTTATAAACCAACTACCTCTTAACCTTTACAACTTTTGATCAAATGATGCATATGAGTGAGTGAGTGGGATACTTACCTGTGGTCTTGATGCCATGCTACAGTTTTCAAAGATCAGAGGTGTTGTTGATGGTCATTCTTCTTCCTCCTTTGCTATTTGCTGATGGTTTATTAGCTTTTGCAGGTGTCTGTGACTGAAGATCTGATGTTGTTGTTGCTGCTGTGGAGATTTTAGATTTGATGATGCTGCTTCTGTGGAGCTCTTAGATCTGATGTTGCTGCTGTTGTGGAGCTCTTGGATTACCACTTGGCAATGTTTGGTGTCTCCTTTAGAAGTTCTTGATCACGTTGCTGGATGGTGTTGTGAGGATGCTGTAATGAATGGATAGAGGCAGTAGGAGTGTATGTGGATGCAGGGATGATGGTAATGGTTGAGGTGATTCTGTTAGAAAACAAAATATTCACCTGAATTGAAGCGATGAAGTAAAAAACAATAGAATTAATGGAGGGATGCATGGTAAGGAGTGGAGGAGACGAAATATATGTGAGGCAAGGTTCCCTTTGGATCTTCTCTTTGCTCCTTAGTTGTCTTTCTCACCCACCTACACATAACAATTATGTTTTTTCTTCTTTTATTATATATATATATATATATATATAAACACCTAGGCTGCCTCAGAGAGGTTTTCAGCCTAGATATTTGCCCTGGGTGCCTCAAGCAAGGTTTTCACCCAAGGATATTCTTATTGCTGTGGAGATTTTGGATTTGATGATGCTGCTATTGTGGAGCTCCTGGATTACCACTTGGCAATGTTTGGTGTCTCCCTTAGAATTTCTTGATCATGTTGCTGGATGGTGTTGTGAGGATGCTATAATGAATGGACAGAGGCAGTAGGAGTGTATGTGGATGCAGGGATGATGGTAATGGTTGAGGTGATTCTGTTAGAAAACACAATCTTCACCTGAATTGAAGCGATGAAGTGAAAAACAATAGAATAAATGGAGGGATGTGTTAGGTTCCCATTTTGTCTATTTTTGACTGTATATTTTGCCATTGTATTACCATCTTCAACCCTTAGTTGGAAGCCTTTACTAGTGTTTTGGCTTAATCACTCCAAAAGGTACAGAATAACTTTCCTCATTGCTATATGTTTAATTATTCAACACATAATCATGCTACCTTTATAATTATTCCCTGAAGTTGATTAAAGTGTTGACTAATTGCTGAAACTGCCTAACTGGCAGGATCACATTTTGCCATTGCTGAAACAGCGGAAAGCGCAAACCGTGAAGCTGAAACATCAAGAACAGCATGAACCTCAAGCTGAAACAACACGAACAACATGCGAACTTTGAGGAACAATTGAGATTTGCGTAACAAATCTGCATCGACAAAGGAGTCTGACCGATTACTATATTGGTCGTAATGATCATGATCCTCATTGCTGTAACAATATTTTGTTATCAAGAACTGACTTTCTTATTTTTGGTACAAAAGGGTTGAATCCGAATGTATGAAAATATGTTGTAATAGATGTCTCCTCTATAAAGAGGAGACATCTACATTAGAGAGGAGACAGAAAGGAGGGGAACAAACTGTAACACAGAACTTGTAGTGAAGGGATGAGACTGAATCTCTTTTTGTAATATGGTTTATTGGCAGATGAATACAATTCTGTTCTGTGTATTTTATTTTAATTCCTGTGTTCTAGGGAATCTTGTGAGAAGGACAGGGCCCACCTTCATCACAAGATTCACCCATCTTCTTTCTGTTGTGTGGTGTGTGTGTGATTTCTGTTTATATCACAGTTACTGCTTCTAATGATATTTACTTTTGCTGAAACTCTGTTTTCCTTTTTAAATGATTGATGTTGAATGAGAGTGCCTCATCGGTGATTAAGGTTTACAGAGTGTATTAGTGAACTGGACAACAGAGGCAGGTGCTGAAAGTCCTTACTCTGAGGATAGGGTCCTGATCCTTTGTTGCAGGACAACCATCACTTCCTTTTGCAGATTTGTTTCCTTTAAGTTATTTGTTCTTCCTTCATTTTCTGCAATAGGTTGTAACTACTGTAACTGCTGTAACACAGAGTAGGGATTTAATAGATAGTAGACTGTTTATACTACAACTTTTAATACCATTAAGATTGAGTACATACAATACGTACTCACCTTTGGAATAATCAGACTTTCCCGGGTTGATAATTTATGTGGCACTCGACTATTTTATTATTAAACAATTAAAGTGACCAACAGGATGCATGGTAAGGAGTGGAGGAGATGAAATATATGTGAGGCAGGGTTCCCTTTGGATCTTCTCTTTGCTCCTTAGTTGTCTTTCTCACCCACCTACACATAACAATTATGTTTTTTCTTCTTTTATTATTATTATTATTAGATATATATATATATATATATATATATATAAACACCTAGGCTGCCTCAGAGAGGTTTTCAGCCTAGATATCTGCCCTAGGCGCCTCAAGGAAGGTTTTCACCCAGGGATATTCTTACTCTTTTAATTTTTTCTCATCCTTTGACTGACTCAAGAGGTTTTCAACCCAAATATGGGACTTAGGCGCCTCATGGAGGTTTTCACCTAAATCCTTATTCTTTTTTCTCTTTTTTCAGTGACCTGATGAGGGAGGAGCTGGAACTTGCTCTACCATCATCACTGTCTTATTGATACTGTCAATGAACTCTTATTTTGATAAAGGCCTCTTGTACATTTTCAATCGGTGTCCATTAACTAGCAATGGAATGGCTTCTTCATCATTAGTTTTGATTTGCACTGAACCATTGTCATGGCACCTTTCCACCACATAAGGTTTGAGCCATCTTGTCCTTATCTTGCCCTTGAAGTCTTTAAACCTAGAATCATATAACAATGCCTAGTCTCCCTCTTGAAATTGCTTCTCCTTGATGTGCTTGTCATGCAAGGTCTTCCTCTGAAGCTGAACTATCTCTGTACATAGGAGGGTTTACATTCTTAATTCATCTAAGCCATTCAAATGTAACAATCTTTCTTTTTGTGCATGGCTGAGATCCAAATCTATTTGGGCTACCATCCTCAATGTATTATATTCAAACTCAATGGACAACAAAGCCTTCTTCCCATAGGCCATCTCATAGGGTGTAAATCCAGTGGTGGTCTTCCATGTGGTATTATAGGCCCAGGTGGCCTCAACTAGTCTCTCTGCCTACTCCTTTCTGTTGTTGCTCACTACCTTGGTTAAGATGTTCTCCAATGCCCTATTCGTCACCTCCACTTGCCCATTAGCTTGTGGATGATAGGGAGTGGAGGTCCTATGCTTGATTTTTTATGGCTGAGCAATTCTTCAACCATGTTGGAGGTAAACTGGCTACCTTGGTATGTGACTAGCTCTCTAGGGTACCCAAATTTGTAGAATATATTCTCCCTTAGGAACTCAAACGCCTTCTCTTCTGTTGTTGCCTTAATTGCCTTGGTTTCATCCCACTTAGCCAAATAATCAGTGCACACAATGATGTGTTGTTTTTTCTTTGAACGAGGTTTAACAGGCCCAATGAAGTCCATGCCCCACTTGTCAAATGGCTCGAAAGTCACTTGAGGTTGTAGGGGAATTTCATCTCTTGGAGTAGGCTTTCCCATCCTCTAACATTGATCACAGTGACTAATATACTTTTTCACATCCTGATGAAGAGTAGGCCAATAATAGCCTGCTTGCAACACTTAGAATGTTGTCCTCTTTGCTGCAAAGTGATCTCCACAAGGCCCATCATGACAAGTCAGAGGGATGTCAAAGACTTCCTCTTCCCTTACACACCTTCTTAAGATTTGATCTGGGCCAAGTTTGAACAGATTTCCCCCAATCCAGGAGAAGGGGCAGCTCTTTCTGACTATCTTGCTCTTTTATTTGGAAGGCAAGTTTGGTGGGAATTGTGACGATACCAGATAGTTTGTTATCAACAAACCATGGGGAGAGAACTGAAATAGCAAACAAATGCTCATCTTGTAACTATTCATCCACCATTCCTTCTTCACCTGCAGGCAGATTCATCCTAGATAGAAAGTCAGCAACAACAATTTCATTACCAGGCCTGTCAACAATAGTTAGATCAAATTGTTGTAATAAAAGTGACCATTTTATGGTACTAGCATTCAAATCTGGTTTATTCATTAAATATTTGATTGCAGCATGATCAGTATGCACAAAAGTTTGATAGCATATATTGTAATGCCTAAATTTGTTCAATGAATGCAAAATAGCTAGGAGTTCCTTTTCGGTCATAGTATGGTTTAGCTCAGCCTTTGATAGGTTCTTACTGATAAAATAGATGGCACATGGAAATTTCTCCTCTTCTTGACCTAAGGCTACTCCTATGACTTTGTGTGAGGAATCAACATGAATATGAAAAGGGAGGGCCCAATTTGGGCCTCTAAGGATTAGTGCAGTGGTTAAATTAACCTTTAGAATGTTTAAGGCCTCTTGATAACTCTTTAACCATATAAACTAAGAATCTTTGGCCAAAAACCCAAACAAAGGAGAGTCCAACTTGCTGAAGTCCTTTATGAACCTTCAGTAGTATCCAGCTAACCCTAAGAAACTCCTTACATCTCTTTGATTTTGTGGAGGTGGGACCCTTTGGATGATTGCTATTTTTTTTGGGTACACCTGTAGTCCTTGTTGAGATATTGAATGACCTAGTATAGTCCCTTCAGTCATTAAGAATTCACATTTTTCTGGACTAAGAGACAGGTTCATTTCAATACATTTGTGCAATACTTTGACTAGGTTAGTCAAGGCTTCTTGGAAATCACAGCCATAAGGTGTAAAATCATCCATATAGATTTCTACTGCATCATGTACTAATTCGGCAAAAATACTCAATACTGTTCTCTGGAAAGTGGCAGGAGCATTACATAGGCCAAAAGTAAGGACCCGATAGGCAAAAGTACCCCAAGGACATGTGAATGTGGTCTTATCCTAGTCTTCTGGGTAGATTTGGATTTGGTTGTACCCGTTGAATCCATCTAGGAAAGAAAAGAACTTCTTCCCTGCCAGGCCTTCTAGCACTTGGTCAATGAAGGGTAGGGGAAAATGATCCTTCTTTGTGGCTTTTTTCAACTCCCTATGATCAACACAAATCCTCCACTTACCATTTTTCTTGGGAACTAACACTAAAGGAGAGACCCACTCACTGTCTGAGATAGGATAAATGAATCCTGAATCTAGTAGTTTTTGCAGTTCTTCTTTGACTATGTATTTAAGAGCTAGATTCATCCTCCTTTGTGGTTGCCTCACTAGCTTCCAACCTTCTTTGATGTATATGTGGTGAGTACACACTGAGGGGTGTACTCCCTTGATTTCCTTGTAACTCCAAGCGAAGGCTTCGAGGTTCTCTCTCAACATGTTGCATAGCTTTTCCTCTTCTAAATCAAAAAGAGATGGATTAATTTTCAAAGTTTTCTCTGGGCCAAATTCTACAATTTTTACATGGAGTGGCTTGGAATTGGCCAAGCATAAGTCAATTGGATGATTATTCTGGGTTTCCCTTACTTCTTCTTCTAATGGTAATGAACTAGGAGTTGGAATTTGGAGCAGGTGTTCAATTAAGTCATCCTCATCTTGTTGTTCTCCTCCTATGGTTGCTTCCAAAACATAAAGTTGGGTAGAATAAACCTCATCTTCTTCCTCCTCCTCCAACCATAAAGGTAACTCATTCTCTAGAGAAGGTTGAGCAGGAGGGTATAAGACTAATTTTTTGGACATATGCCCATTCTTGATTGTCATATTCCTAGCTCTGCAACTAACGTAAGCATCCGTTGTGGCCAACCATGGCCTCCCAAGGATAAGAGGGTAACCAATAAGCTTAGCCTTAAGCTAGAGAACTAGAAAATCTGCAGGGTACTCCCAGGAGTCAATGGAGACCATCACATCCTCCACAATTCCCTAAGGGGTGGCTGTGGAACGGTCTGCAAGTTGCAGAACTGTTGTGGTCTTCCTCAATGACCCTTGGAGGTTGAGCTTGAGCATGGTGTCCTTGGTCATCACATTAATGGCAGCCCCAAGATCAATCAGAGTGTGTGGGACAATGGTGCCATTGATGTGCACATGTACTACAAGGCTTCCAGGGTCCAAATATTTTGGACATATTACCTACCCCAACATTAAGTCAGACAATTTCCCAATGACATTAATGGTAGTCGCATCCATTTTTCTTCTTCCTGGATTATTGAAGCACTTCTCCTTAATCAACTTATTGTAAATGGGAACATCTTTAATTGCCTAGAGAAGGGGGATCTTTACACATAGATTTTTCAATTCTCCCAGAAGTTCAGTTTCTTCTGGGGTAGGCTGGAGTGGTTGGGCTAATCTCTTAGGAAAGGGTGTATTTACTTTAAGGTTGCTTTCCTCTCTTTATTCCTCAACCTCCCTATGTGGAGAGGGAGATTGGTTGTCTGGGATACTTCTCCTAGATCTTAGGTTGATCTCCTGGATTTATACAGCATAAGCTGGGTATGATGTCTCTCCACGCTATACTTGTTGTGCGTGCCTATTGTTTGGGTTTGGATTTGGCTAGGCAGGCATCTGGGGTTGCTTAGGTGGACCAAAGTGCAGGAGTTGTGGTTGGGTAGGTGGTGGAGGCAATAGGCCTGGAACATTGTTGAATTGGGGCCTCCACCCCTAGGGTGGGGTATTCCACTGATGTTGTGGCTGAACATAAGGTTGAAATGACTAGTTGGCTAGCTGGGAATGATACTGAGATGCATAGGACCAAGGAGGGGGTGTAGACCAGGAAGGATGAGCAGGGGGCCCCCAAGAAGGTATAGTTGTGGTTTGGTTGGGGTTGTAATATGCATGGGATGACACTTTCATACCCTACTGGTATGGTCTAGGCCCAGTAGGTCTCCTTTGGTTGATGTAGCAATGCTGCTCAGTGGCCCCTTCAACTCCTTGATATACAGCTTTGAGTCTAGGTAAAGAAGGGCACTTGTTTGTGGAGTGGTTTTCTTCATAGACTGAACAAATATTAATACAATTCAATGGAAATTCGTTCCTAGGATGCCTCCTATTGCATCTAGGACAAAATATGGCCAAGGCTCTCTCTGCTTCCTCTTGCTTCCTTTTGATGTTCATGGTGTCCAATTGCAAGGAAAGGGTTTGCAGCGTATCACTTTTGAAATCTTCTAGCATATTTCAAATTTCACCCTTGATGGATAAGTTGGAGGATGATGTACTGGCCATAATTTGACTACCCCTACCCTTTTTCCTAGCTACCCTAGAATGGTTTCCAAAGACAGTCTTAATATCCTCATAGGGTAATTGGTAGACATATCTGTAGAAATTTTGAATAATAACCACTTATTCACAGAGATTATCCCCATTATACACTATTGCGGAATACATGCATAATACATAACCTCCTCTACGTTGATCATCAATTTAGCAGCATCAAAAACAATGAAACATCAATCACATGCACACATTAACACAATATGTAACCCGGGGAAAGCATACAGCTGAAAACCCCACACTATCTATATATTATAATGATTGAGAACATGTAAAAATACATAGTACAATACTCTTCACAAGTACTCAGTACTATCTCCACCTGTTACACACAAAACTAACTCAGACCCGAACAAGTCACAGGTTCAAATCTTCTCCACTGCTTTGCCTGCCTCCACTGCGCAATCCTGCAAGAGAATGAATGATGAATGGCTGATCCAAACTCCTATTTACCTTGGCTGATCCAAAATCACGTGAGAACAAGCTATAATTGCCTTGGTATTGGCCCACACTGCGCAGTCTTCATTGGCATAACTCAATCCCATGCATGTGCAAATCTCATGCACAACTGATAGTCACAACTCACCCTTTCACTTACCTCTAACACCTGTCTCTGTTGAACTATCCATGCACTGAGTTAACTGATGTATTCTTCAGTTTCTTTATGAGTTAATAATTAGTGAATTCATTAATATTTAATTCACACAACTCATCACTAGTGTATTCTTTAGTTAGACTAAAATACAACTAGTTCAACCAATTCAAACTGAACACAACTCCATCAACTCCACATCCAACTCCACAGAACTCACATGCATGAGTTCTAACTAAAGTCCTCCATGCAATAGCTCAACTAACACATAAGAAACCACGTGATTCCTTCTGTCAACTGCATGTGCCACATCCGTAGCTTGAACTGAAGTGCTCCAAGAGAATAAGATAATGTTTAGAGTCCAAATATTACTAAGGGCTAATAATATTTGATTGTTTCTATTTTTAGCCTAGCAGTCTAAAAATAGACTCTGATCACTCCGCTGTGAACCAAAAATAGAATTCCATCTATTTTTCCCAACATGACCAATCATCCATAAGCAGCATCCTGCAACTCATAGACCATGATCCATATGTCTAAAATAGACATAGTCTAAAAATAGACTTTGCGCCAAAAATGGCCTGCGGGACCACTTAGTGAAGGCGACTCCTTTCCACTAAGCTCCATCATCTTGTTGCATTTTCAACAATATCCTCCTATTATCATATGTAAGGTATCTAGAAGATCATCCCTTACTCCTTTAAGCAGGACCAACTTTAGTGACTCAGGGTCAAGGGTGCACCTGGCCCTTTTGTAACTAAGCTAGAATCTTTCTTCATAATCTTCTAGGGAATCATCCTGGCCTATGGTCATCCTGAAAATCTCTTCTTTAGTATCATTCAACCTACAATAGTCCCTATATTTGTTATTAAAATTTTGTTGCATCTCAGCCCAAGTTGTGATGCTATCTTGAGGTGAACCCATGAACCAGCGTAATGCTGCATCCTTGAGGGTACATGGAAATAGTTTTAACTTTTTCTCATCATCTGTATAGTCATAGGTTCGACATATAACAAAAAATTCAAATAGGATAGTGTTAGGGTCCTCTGTGCTCAGGCCATGGAAATGAGGTAGAGCAGAGGGGCTTATATTCTTCATCTTAGTGTCCTCATTGATTTCCCTGATGGGGAAGGCACTCTCTATTCTTTTTCTATCTCCCCTGTCATTTTGGATTCCAGCCATTGGTTCAGTAGGAATGAGTTGTTCCTCTTCTTCTTCCCTTTTAGGTTCTTCAAATATGTAAGGTTTCTCACCTACAGGTTCTTCCACTTCACAGTCACCTAAGAAGGGAGAAGGTTGACTGTTGGATGCAATGGGGGTATTTGTCAAGAATTTACTTGAATTGTCCCTATTCCTACGAGGCATGAAAGGAAATATTTTTGGGTTGGTTTTTGTAAGATTTTGTTAAAGCTAGAAAGTTCTTGCAAAATGGAAAGGAAAGCAGCTAATGACAAATGAAAGAAAGGAATCTACTAGATTACTTTTGCATAAATAAACTAACGGAAGAAAATTGAAGATTAGAAGTAGAAGAATAGAAATTTGGAGACTAGGAAATAAAAGAAAGTAGTAATTACTTCTACTTATACACCTCCCTGGAAATGACGCCAAAAAAGTGATGAGCCTAGGTATTGCAGCAAGAATGTTGCAACTCCCAGGGCTACCAGCTTTACTTATCAACCCGGGGTTCGTACAAACTTGGAGGTGACAGTGTTATATGCACAAGTAAAAGTGAAGGTACTGCTTGTTGTCACTGCTCATCTATCAAGAGACCCTAGGGATTCCAAGCCAAACTTCTATAGGGTCAGAAGAAGCTTAACTCTTTTATGGAAGAAGAGCAAATCTATCCTCAGGTAGAGCTACTTCTACTATAGTATTGAAGAAAACAACATGAAATTCTAAACCATACCATAACCTATCTAACCATCCAAACAGCTATGCTAAGAAGAATTGCTAAATTAACACTAATATAATGTTGCTATCTAAGTTCCAGAGGTATATAGCATCAAAACCAGACTAAGCTGTAAGCAAAGGAAACTAAGCGAAATCGGTTTTCAAGCGGAAGAGCAATCAGAGCTCAAAATTAATGAAGGGAGAATGTAAGGATGTAGTAGCGCATAAGAACCGTTGGATCAGTCCGGTGAAAAGCAAATGAACACTGGAGATCAGATCGCAGGAGGTTACGTAGATAGATGGGCGGACAGGGTTAACTAACAGGATGAACGGTGGAGATCTTATCATGAAGGCTTAAGTGAATAAATGGATGAACGGGGTTAATGAATAGGATGAACGACGGAGATCGTATCGTGAGGGATTAATTGAGTGGATGGATGAACGAGGTTAGCAGGAGATGAATGGCCGAGATCTAATCATGCGAGTGAAGCCAAGAGATGGACGAAAAAGGCTAATAGGAGCGATGAATGGCTGAGATCTTATCACATGGGTGAAGTCAAGAGATGGACAGTGGAGATCGTATCGCAGGAAAAAGAAACGTTCGGAAATGATGGGGCAGGTTTCTAAGGTGGTAAGTAGCTTTTTCTGTGCCCTTCAGGATGTAAGATGTATTTGGAAATTTCATGCGATTAGCCTTATTGCGCAACACGTAGCACGAGAAAACCACTTTTCTCGTCTGCTCTCAAGCGGATAACGGTCATGCAAGAATCTACACGAGATTGCGCAATATCCGTTCGATCAGGCGGGGCTGATCAATGGTGGAGATCGAACAATCTAGTTGGCGATCGGGTGAAGCGATAGCCATCGAATCAGGTGAGGCAGATCGATGGTGGGGACTTAAAGTACATAAAGTAAGTAGTGGACTCCACATGAGGTAGCAGTTGGAGAAAATAATGAATCGTACGGTGATTGTGAAGGTTTGTTGGTGATTGGACGACGAGGAAGCGATACATGAGGAACATGCTTTAGGCGGTTTCAAATGAAAATGATAGAGAAAACGAGTGAAGGTGAACAAATAACTGCATCAACAACGAACTCCATAACTCAGGCGAGAACTAGAAACCTGTGTTTTTGGGGCTGCTTAAGGGTCCCTTCTTCAAGTCATGGTCCCAGAGGGAGGAGATGAGGTCGAGACACCTATGCACAACCTGATAGTGATCTTTTTCCTCTAGATAACCTACTAATTAAAAAAACACAAATGGAAGTAAACTACAACAAATGCAGCTACTAAAGAAAATGAACATGAAAACCATGAATAATCTACGCTATGTTTTTGTAATGAAAGTGCAACTACTTAAGAAAATAAACAGTGAAAACCATAAGGCTACTTAAGCAAATGACCAAAAAACCATGAAACTACTTAAGAAAATAAACAAAACATAACTCTATGCTAGCATATATGTACAGTAAAGAGGAGCTTTGGATGCTTGGGTCGGGCCCTAACCCAAGAGCTTCAGCCCTCAGAGTTAAATCAGAGCTGGCTTAAACAGAACTCATTCTTATTATAAAAACCATGGATTACAAAGCAAATTTTCACAAGTCTTTGCAGCTCAAAAATAAAACAGATTTTTACAATAGAAGTCTGAATCCTACTAAGGTCCTAAACCTCTCTATTTATACATGTGAATTCTCTAACGACTTTCTTCCTATTAGAGAGGCTTGGCCTCTGATTCAAGAAAAATTGGTTTCTGTCTTTTTCACTTGCTCGATTGTCTTCTAGTCTTCAAAGTGATGGTTTTCTGCACTCCAAGTTGGTGAAGGAATATTCAAATGGAGGGGTAGCAAATGAGGAGGATTTACCTCCTACAATTACTCCCCCTTGTCCCATTCTAATTTTACCAAGGTCTTTTCCATAGTTCCTTTCTTTTATCCTTTATACCTGCATTTTCCTTGCTTTTATCCTTTATTCCTGCATTTCATGCACATTAGACCAGGTCTGGGAGCCAGTGAGGCATACTGAGGGGATGGACCCTGAGTGAACACAATGTCTATTTCCATGAGACAATGGAGGTTAGCCAATGATTTAAAAAATATTTCCTTGTTTGCTAGCAAAGTTGAAGCTTTGTTAGAAAAATTGTCATTAGCCAATTGAAATTAGAAAAAAAAATAAAAAAAAAAATGAAGAGTTAAAGAAATTGATTGTTAAAATTGGGGTCAATACAAAGGATAGAAGTGTTGTTCAAAAGTTGTTGCAGGGAGCTAAAAGAGAAATCCAGGTGTTGAGGAAGAAATTGAAGATTCCCTCCATAGAACAACCAATGAATTCAGAAGTAGCACAGGTGGAAAAAGAAAAAGAATCATTGATTGATGAACTTATACAGAGGAATGATGAAATCACCAAGCTGAAGGAAACAAATTCTATTTTGCAACAGAAATTTGATTGTCATGTTTATACTATCGTAGTACAAGCAGATTTTGAAAACCCAGGTGATAAGTTAACTAGAGTCATGACTGAGCTACAAATTTCTGAGAATGAGATGAAGAAAATTTAAAGAGATTATGAGAGTGCCTTGAATATTATAAAATCCACTGAAAGAGACTTGGAAATGTCTAAGGAGAATGCTGAAAAGTACAGAAATTATTTTCAAGTTGCTTCTCAAGAAACTAAAGAGCTAAAGGAGAAGGTGAAGGGAAATATGTCCCTTATTCAAGAAAGAGAAATTCTATGGAATGATATCATCCATACTGTAAGTAATATTTGGGAATCATTGTCTATTATTGAAGAGGAGAAAATTATCATCAGAGATATGGAAACCCTAATTATTGCTAATAAGAAAAAATTATAGCAACGAGCTCAATTTGCAAAGAAAATGATTGATTTCCTTAACTTAAGATCTTCACAACAGTTAAGGGAATTAGGAGTTGAAGACAGAACTGAGTATGTTTTAGAGATTAATAAAATGATTGTGAAGAACCTATACAGGAAGATAGCATCGGTAAAATTAACAGAGGTAAAACAATTTGTAATGAAATTCAATACTGGCTTTGATAAAATAACAAGAGAAGGTTTTCCTTCATGTTGGGACCAGTTGGGAAATCTATTACCCTGGGAGAATTATGACACTTTGATGGTGGAGGGTAAGAGAAAATTTCGTTCAACTCATGAAAGAACAACAGTGCTGAAGGAAGTAAAAATTGTGAATTATTTGCACAGGGATTTCCAGCTTTTATGGTTAATGAGAACTCTTTTTTTTTACAAACCAACATACAACAAACTCACCAACTTCAAAATGGCACACACTAGGTTTGTCAAGATTCCTGGTGAAAATTCAACCATTTGGAAAAAATACAAGGAATGGATGTCACCAACAACAACAAGTGTAGAAGTTGGACCTTCATCTGCACCAAAGTCCCAGATTACTAAGTGAAGTGATGCCCCTTGTCATGAAGCAGTTTCTTTTTCAAATATTTATGAAATAATGTATTTATTTTTTCTTTTCTCTTTAAAATAATGTAATGTTCGAAAGAACAATTAATTCCAAAGTAGTTTAGGAAGCTAGCAATTTTGGCAATTGACAGTTTCATAACTGTCCTTTTTGAAATTTTGTATAAAACTGATTAAAAAACAAAAGTGAAGGTTCCGAGTTTTTGAACCTTAGAAGGATAAATTACTTGTATTCTCAATCTTCATGTGGATTTGAATAAAGATTTCAAGTGATTCTAGATAGTTTTTGAGTACAAAATATATTTCGAGTTACCTTTCATTTTATGTTTTTCTTTCATAGAAAAGAGTAATGAAGTTGTTGGCCTTTAATTTTACAGTTCTAAAGAAGAAGATTCTCGTGAGTTGAAGTTATAAGTACCTTAATTATGTGCTCCTATTTATTATATATCATTCCATGTTAATTACATTTTTCCTCTAAAGTTCAAGACAAAAGATTTTGCATTTAGCAACATGTTGTTGCAAACTTTCCACTATATTTTCTCTCCACACTTCCATTAAAATTGTATTCAACGTTAGAAGGCCACTTTGAAAGGTTGTTTTCCCCATAGAAGATTAAGAGGCACTGTCTTTATAATTATAATTTCTTGTGTTTGAAACAATAGGAAAACAAACTTATTTCATTACATTTTTAAACAAATGTCTTGGGCACTGACCTCTCCTCGGCCAGAGGTTGTCTTGCAAGGTACAATAGGGTTCAGGAGCCATTATGGGATTTCCTCCATTGAATCTAATTCATGAGAAACGGAAGAATAATGAGAAGATGGATTTGGAATTTGATTGGCAGATTTTTAAACTTTATTACCATCACATAGATTCATCTTCATCAGAACTGGAAAAGGAGGACAAAGAACAAAAGGAGCAGTAAATTCCTCTTAAATTATAGGTGTCTCATGATTCACAAGAGTTGGGAAGTAGGAAAATTAAGGGGTTCAGGTTCACCATGTAAACAAAGAATAACCAAGTGCTCAAACACTTGTTTCAAGAAAACTTGATTCATATCTTCTTCAGAAATTTCACAAAAAAGGTGAAGGAATAGATCATAAAAATCCTCAATTGATTCAATAGGCTTCATTCTTAAGAGAGTGATTATTTTACAAACATCTCGGTAATTATACCGATCAAATGCTTAATGAATATCCCTAAGGAAATGATGAAGGGAATGGATGGAAGCAGGTGGAAAGGAATGGCAGC
The DNA here is from genome assembly GCA_031772625.1 of Pinus tabuliformis. Classification (NCBI taxonomy): domain Eukaryota; kingdom Viridiplantae; phylum Streptophyta; class Pinopsida; order Pinales; family Pinaceae; genus Pinus; species Pinus tabuliformis. The sequence continues at coordinate 814,040,804 of CM062820.1, forward strand.
ATCGATTAACACGACCTTCAAGGGTGAGGAACAAAATTACACAAGCAAACTCTTCATCATTGATTTCATAAGATTCACAAAATTTAAGAAAATCATAAATGTGCTTAGTTATGGATGTTCCATCCTCACCATCAAACTTTAACTAGAACAAATGATAGAGAGGCTCATCGGGGATTGAAAATTGATAAATAGAAAAATTAGAGAAACACCTCGAGAGTAAGATTTGAGGATGAGCCATTTTAGATAGGAGGTTAAAACCAAATTCAACCGGCTCAACTTGTCATTTGGCCCTCCTAGCACTATTGTTGATGGTGCTAGAAATTTGTTAACCAAGGGGTATCCCCGATGTGAAGTCCCAATTAGACCTCACACCATTTGGAGAAGGAGCCCCATATGGAGTATCGGCCCAGTTGTCATATATCTTAAAGATATGCCTTGGCTCTAACTGTCAGCAAGAGAGAGGAGTGTAAATGCGCCTTCAAAAAGCAAGGGGGTGTGTTTGGTGAGTGTTCGATCATATGTGTGTCAAAGTTATTTCACTACAGATGAGAGGGAAAGTGAGCCTCTAAGAGAGAGGTAATAGTACAACCCTAGTAGAGACACACATGAACAAGAAGGGTCCATACAACATCAATCAGAATATTCCATAGAGATGTGACAGCCATTGAAACCAATATAATGAGGAAGATATGTCTAATATCTGGCAGAATAGTCCACAAGGATGCATCAATGATAATAGCAATAAAACACATTCTCAATATGATAAGTACCAAAATAGCTGAAATAGTTCAACTAATTTAGCACAGATTAAAGCAAACATGAATTACAAACATTCACAGGATAGTCTTAGAAATATCCATAATCCATGCATGAAGAACGTGTCAGCCGTGAAGGCTTCTATTATTAAGTAAAAGTTCCAAGGCACATGTATACAATAAAAACCACTAACTCCAATAGTGTAGTATTGGAGCCACTCCTTTCTCCTCAAAAGAACTAGCCTATCTCTCTAATGCCTTGTGGGAGGAGCCAAGGTTAAAATTCATTTTCTCATACAATGAGGATGTATATATAACAAAGGGGTGATGCTTTTCCCTCCTTGTGACTCTTTTACTACCCTCATAACTATTTGACTTACATGACTCTTCATATTCCATGTGTTTCCTTTGGACTTCCACTTTACAATACATTTTGAATAGTTAATTACATAATTCAAAATAATTATGTGGCATATAATGACTTGTGATAGGACATGACATGACCTTGATGACATGGATTGCATGAGGATGTGACAGTTCCAAGTTTTCCTTCCTGCTGCTTCTTTCTTTGTGTCTTCTTGAATAGATGGTACATGTTCTTCTTCTCCCCCTCCTTACGACTTGAAGATAAGGAGTCTTCCATGTGATCTTCATCTTCATCTTCTTATAGAATTCAATGTTCCTTTGTCTTCTCATTTGTTGATCATCTTACCACTTCAACTCCATATGTGTCTTCTAACATGTCCTCCTTCTCCATCCCCTTCTTCATCATCTTTCCATAGCATGATAGACTTCATGCATCTATAATTCACTCATGACAAGACGAAATTAGTCCGATGAACCCCTAGTCTAAGTTGGTTCACATTAATCCACTTACCGAGTTGGAACTGAGTGACAGATTGGGAAAGAGGCTCAGTAACTATGCAATTGTGAAACTTAAGCATTCAGGGGTGAAGCTTGAGCCTTGACACTATGCAATGTGTATTTCAGGCTAGGTTGAGGAAGAAAACTACGCAGTCGAGGAGCTCAAGATGACAGGCTGAGGGGACATGCACTAGATTAGCCTATTGCGTAGTTCTAAAGGACAGATGAGCCCAGGTGACTACACAATTATACAGTTCAATATCTAAGGGTTGAGCCTTGAGCCTTGAGACTGCGCAGTTTGATGAGCCTAGGTATTGCAACAAGAATGCTGCAACTCCCATGGGCTACCATCTTTACTTATCAACTCGGGATTCGTACAAACTTGGAGGTGATAGTGCTATATGCACAAGTAAAAGTGAAGGTACTACATGTTGTCACTGCTCATCTGTCAAGATACTCCAGGGGTTCCAAGCCAGACTTCTATAGGGTTAGAAGAAGCTTAACTCTTTGAGGGAGAGCTACTTCTACTGCAGTATTGAAGAAAACAACTTGAAATGCTAAACCATACCATAACCTAACTAACCATCGAAACAACTATGCTAAAAAAAATTGCTAAAATAACACTAATCTAATGCTACTATCTAAGTTGCAGAGGTAAAGAGCATCAAAACCATACTAAGGTGTAAGCAAAGGAAACTAAGCTAAATCGGTTTTCAAGCGGAAGAGCAATCGGAAGTCGAAAGCAATGAAAGGAGGACGTAAGGATGCAGTAGTGCATAAGAACTATTGGATCAGTCGGGTGAAAGGAAAATGAACGACAGAGATAGCATCACAGGAGGTTACGTAGATAGATGAGTGAACAGGGTTAACTAACAGGATGAACAGTGGAGATCTTATCACGGAGCCTTAAGAGAATAATGTTAAGAAATTTACTGCATAACATAAATAATTACTGAGAGGAATAAATATAAAAATAACCAGCAACAACCATAAACACATAAACACAAATGTTTATCTGGGAAAACCCCAAATCTAGGGAAAAACCCAAGCTAATAAGATCTCATTAGCATTGGCCAAAACCCTAGCCAGTTTTACCAAGTGAGCCTTCACCGCTCACCTCCAGGTCTTACATTACAATGAAGTCCTTCCAGCCTTTTATAAGCACCATTACATATAATACCACGGGCAGAATACTATGGGTGCATAGTACCATGTGCCCCAAAACCATCACTGTTTAACCTGGTCAACTTTGACTCTATCCTAAGTCAAGTTTACCTACCAAATAAATGGATGAACGGGGTTAATGAACAGAATGAACGGTGGAGATCATATTGCGAGGGATTAAGTGAGTGGATGGAAAAATGAGATTAACAGGAGATGAATGGTTGAGATCTAATTGCTCGGGTGATGTCAAGAGATGGACGGATGAGGCTAACAGGAGTGATGAACGACTGAGATCTTATCGCGTGGGTGAAGTCAATTGATGGACGACATAGATTGTATCGCGGGAAAAAAAATGTGCGGAAATGAATGGGCAAGTTTCTAAGGCAGTAAGTAGTTTCTCACGTGCCCTTCAGGTTGTAAGCTATATTTTGAAATTTCACACGATTAGCCTTACTGCGCGACATATAGCACGATAAAACCACTTTTCTCACGTGCTCTTAGGCGGATTACGGTCGTGTAAGAATCCGCGTGATATTGCAAGATAGCCATTGTATCAGGAGGGGCTGACCAACGGTGGAGATCGACCAAGCTAGTTGGTGATCAGTTGAAGCGATAGTCTTCGGATCAGGCGAGGCAGATCGATGGTGGGGACTTAAAGTTCATAAGTAATTGGCAGGCTCCACGCGAGGTAGTAGTTGAAGAAAATAATGAATCAGATGATGATTTTGAAGGTTTATTGGTGATTGGACGACGAGGAAGCAATGCATGAGGAACATGCTTAAGGTTGTTTCAAATGAAAATGATAGAGAAAACTAGTGAAGGTGAACAAATAACTACATCAATAGTGAACTCCATAGATAAGGTGAGAACCAGAAACCTGTGTTTTTGGGGTTGTTGAAGGGTACCTTCCTCAAGTCATGGTCCCTGAGGGAGGAGATGAGGTCGAGACACCTGTGCGCAACCTAAGAGTGATATTTTTCCTCTAGATAACCTGCTAATTAAAAAAACACAAATGGAAGTAAACTACAGGAAATGCAATGACTGAAGCAAATGAACAGGAAAACCATGAATAATCTACGCTATGTTGATGTAATGAAAGTGCAACCACTTAAGCAAATAAATACTGAAAACCATAAGGCTACTTAAGCAAATGATCAGAAAACCATGAAACTACTTAAGAAAATAAATAGAACAGAACTCTATGCTAGCATATATGTACAGTAAAGAGGATATTTGGCTGCTTGGGTCAGGCCCTAACCCAAGAGCTTCATCCCTTGGAGTTAACTCAGAGTTGGCTTACACAGAACTCATTCTTATTATAAAAACCATGGATTATAGAGAAAACTGGCACGAGTCTTTGCAGCTCAAAAATAAAACAGAGTTTTACAATAGAAGTCTGAATCCTACTGAGGTCCTTGTTATCACCCCAAGAAACTCTCCTCGGTTGTAATTCGGAGATGCTCAGGAACATTACAAATTCTACTTATTGTTGGAAATGGATGAATGGAAGAGATAATGCTTTTTCAAGCCAGATAACCACTTCTACTATGCTTAACTCCATACATGTGTGAACACCCCCAGACTACAAGGCTTTAGACCACCAATTACTCACAGTTCAGTGATTGGGTGAATATGGAGAATACTGACCACACCAGCAGATGCACAAGACCTTGTGATGGCAGGTTGCAACCAGTAAAGAGGTATGCAAATCTAATTCCCTAGTGTACAGACAGGATGAAAGCTCTCCGTCACTAAGTGAAAAGAAACCTGATTAACACGTTCACTGATACATGCAAGATTTAAACACATAGGTAGGATGACAACTCCTCTAATTCTAAACATCAAGAGTTCAGGAAAACTGCATATCAGGCATAGCCTAGAAAAAAACAGAAATGGAAAGTGAGCAATTAACAGTGAAAGAAGCTTGTATTAGCTGAAAATGAAGACGAGACACTGCAAGTATCAAGGTAGTTACAGTCTCCAGAAGTTGAACCTTAATTCAAAACAACAACCATCAACCTTGATTACATCTGGTTTCTGGGTATATATAGAGTTTCATTACAAAGGCACTCGGCCATTCTAAGGATGAAGGGGTCATAATTGATCTCCAACCGCTTTAACTGCTTGACAGAACTTCTGAGTGCGGTGGCTTGCTGTAGCGGATGAATTTGATCCTTTCCTATGCTCTGTTGTCCTTCTTGGGCAGGTGGAGTGACGTGTAGAACGAAATCCCATAACTGTTAAATGAATTCACCTGCTCAGGCTCCGTCTTTTTCCTTTTCGGCCATACTGTCCATGGAATGCAGTTGTTGAGGAGCAAATGCACCGGGTACTGGAAACTGGTCACCTTCGTCCTTCAGGCGCACGGAATGATCAGGGCAAGTGGCCTGCATGGCGAATGTACAAGGAGGACGGAGGAGGGAAATCAGCCATTGCATCAAGCGGATAGATGGCAGGGATCACTCGGCGGAAGGTATCGGGAGGAAGCGGGAGCAAGATGATCGTGAGCTGTTGGATCTTGGGTGGGTAGATCCAACGGTCATCGGTCAGAGGAGACGTGCGGGGGTTAACGGGTGGGAATAGAAGTTTCAGCAGCAGGCAGTATTGATCGCACCGCTTCAGGGCCTATGGTGGTAAAAATACAATGGCGTGTGATACCATTCAGAGGGTGACGCGTGGCGGCGGGGAAAGGATGAAAACCGCCCTTCATCACGCGTTAACGTGCCACTATGTTGTGGCTGTGGGGGAAGCAGATGCCATCCTATCGCAGCGGATGCGATCGAACGGTGGGTATTTGAGTGCACAGGTCGCTTTATCTAATGTGACCGGAGCTGTTGGATCGGTGGGGAGAGTTAACGGCTATGATTTAAAGGTGAGGAGGGGTCACAGGAGTGTCGGGTCATGTGGGCACGGTTACATGATGGTTAAGGCTCCGTGCTCGGTGGCCTGAGGGAACACGGGTTTATGCATGGTTTTAGAGGAAAAACGGAGGTAGCGAAGTGGTGGGGGTGTAAGCGGAGTGAAGGAGAAGAAGGAAGATGACCGGTGCAAGTTCTCCTTTGAGTATGAACCATATGGCCAAGCTTGCATTTGACCCTCAAAATGTCAAAATATGTAGCAAAGCTAACAGTCCTAAACCTCTCTATTTATACATGTGAATTCTCTAACGACTTTCTTCCTATTAGGGAGGCTTGGCCTCTAATTCAAGAAAAATTGGTTTCTGTCTTTCTCACTTGCTCGACTGTCTTCTATTCGTCAAAGTGATGGTTTTTTGCACTCCAAGATGGTGAAGGAATATTCGAATGGAGGGGTAGAAAATGAGGAGGATTTACCTCCTATAATTACTCCCCCTTGTCCCATTCTAGTTTTACTAAGGTCTTTGCCATAATTCCTTACTTTTATCCTTTATACATGCATTTTCCTTGCTTTTATCATTTATTCCTGCATTTCATGCACATTAGACCACAAAGCAACATGTCCAACTCTAACTCATTTCATAAACAAAATATAATAAAAAGTATGCAATAAGTTGTGAGAATAGTCGGTTTTACTAAGCTAGGAGGTGAATTAAGGCCAATTAAGGCCCATATAATTACTCAATGATGAGGCTCATCATCACCACCCTACTGAAAATGTTGTTGATCCTCCGAGCAACTTAATCAATGTCCATGTCCTTCATGGATCTATTAGCCTCTCTGACATCCCATGCTTCTGTTGTGGTCTCTTCTTCTTGTTCATGGAAGCTTGCTTTCCTTTCTACTTCTTCCCACTGCCTCTTTTCCTCTTCTTATTTTCTCCCTTCTAGCATTCCTAGGAGTAGTGGTGGGCTGAGTTTTAGGCCTATTCAATTGACCTTCAATTGTTGCATTGATTGATTATACATAGGTGTCCTATTCAGTGCTATTTTCAATCTTTGAGGGGAGTGATATTCTCTAGTCTTCAAGTTGTGTGGAAGTTTGTTCCATCTCCTTTAGTAGGCATGTATATTACCATCTTAGCAGCCTAAACATATCCTCAAAATGTGAAATTCTTGCTCTTGGGCAACAAGATATCTAAGTGCTAGTTAAGGATCATTTGCAATTAGATTATGGGTGTTGATTAGGGCAATGGGATTTGATTGTTCAAGTCTAATAAAAGAAGGGTCATTTTTCTCTCTGGCCAATATTCTTTCCATCTCTGTAGCCCTTGACTTCTCATGGTTCCTCCATGATTCCAAAGCCATTAATTGTAGATCTCCTAGCTTTGCATTAGGATCAAATATTCATGTATGTGAGGGCCATGTTATGCAAGTAAAACTTAGCCATTTTGGCCTTATCCTCTAGTGCACTTTGATCACAAATATCAATAAACTGCCTGCAGTCCTGAAATGGCATGGTGCCCCTCTGCGCTAGTGTTTTAATCTGAAATTGCGGCCATTTTTCTCTGAGGTAAAGAGCATAGGATTTAGTTGGCATCCTACACTAGATGGCCTCCAAGGAGAGGCTGGGCATTTATGCTAGTTGGTCTTTCTTTTCCTGCAGTTGTCCTCTATGTTTTTCTTATCTTCTTCCTTTTGATGTTCTTTCTCATCTCCATCAGTTTCTTCCTTTGTTTCCTCCTCTTGTTTCAGCATCATCCTCCTTGTATTCTTTAAGCATGTTCCTCTGTATTAGTTTCTTCTTCACCCATATCATCCCCATCTAGCTTTGTATCTTCTTCTTCTTCTTTTGCCTCCTCCTCACTGACAAAAGGATTAACATCATAGGTGAGGGTTTTGATTTCATCCTCTTCTAGTAAGTTTCTAAAGACTAACCATGTTATGGGGATCGTGAGGCTTTGGAGGGCATCTTTAATGAGGATCCTAATCAACCCATGGTGAACTAACTACTGGGAATTTACTTCCTTCACTTTGTTGTTGGGGTCTAAGAGTAAACTGGTGTTTCTACCCCAAATCTTAATTCTTCAAGAATTCTCAAATGGTTTCCATAACAACACTGTATCATGGACTCTTGCATTCTCTTTTGACTTATTAAAGAATTTATGTTTTTCCACCTTTTCACTTATAAACCAACTACCTCTTAACCTTTACAACTTTTGATCAAACGATGCATATGAGTGAGTGAGTGGTATACTTACTTGTGGTCGTGATGCCATGCTGCAGTTTTCAAAGGTTAGAGGTGTTGTTGATGGTCATTCTTCTTCCTCCTCTGCTGTCTGCTAATGGTTTATTAGATTTTGCAAGTGTCTGTGACTGAAGATCTGATGTTGTTGCTATTGCTGTGGAGCTCTTGGATCTGATGTTGTTGCTACTATGGAGCTCCTGGATTTGATGTTGCTGCTGCTGTGGAGCTCCTGGATTACCACTTGGAAATGTTTGGTGTCTCCCTTAGAATTTTTTATTATGTTGCTGGAGGGTGTTGTAAGGATGTTGTAATGAATGGATAGAGGGAGTGGGAGTGTATGTGGATGCAGGGATGATGGTAATGGCTGAGGTGATTCTGTTAGAAAACACAATCTTCACCTAAATTGAAGCAATGAAGTGAAAAACAATAGAATTGATGGAGGGATGCATGGTAAGGAGTGGAGGAGATGAAATATATGTGAGGTAGGGTTCCCTTTGGATCTTCTCTTTGCTCCTTAGTTGTCTTTCTTACCAACCTGCACATAAAAATTATGTTTTTTCTTTCTTTTATTATTATTATTATTATATATATATATATATATTAAAAACGCCTAGGCTACCTCATAGAGGTTTCAACCCTAGATATCTGCCCTGGGCGCCTCAAGGAAGGTTTTCACCCAGGGATATTCTTAATATTTTTCATTTTTTCTCATCCATGGGCCGCCTCACGAGGTTTTCAACCCAAAGATGGGACTTAGGCTCCTCATGGAGGTTTTCACCTAAATCCTTATTCTTTTTTCTCTTTTTCAGTGACCTAATGAGGGAGGAGTTGGAACTTGCTCTACCATCATCATTGTCTTATTGATACTGTCAATGAACTCTTGTTTTGATAAAGGCCTCTTGTACATTTTCAATCGGTGTCCATTAACTAGCAATGGAATGGCTTCTTCATCAATAGTTTTGATTTGCACTGAACCATTGTCATGGAATCTTTCCACCACATAAGGTTCGAGCCATATTGTCCTTAGTTTTCCCTTGAAGTATTTAAACCTAGAATCATATAACAATGCCCAGTCTTCCTCTTGAAATTTCTTCTCCTTGATGTGCTTTTCATGCCAAATATTCCTCTGAAGCTGAACTATCTCTGTATGTAGGAGGGTCTGCATTCTAAATTCATCCAAGCCATTCAAATGTAACAATTTTTCCTTTTGTGCATGGATGAGATCCAAATCTAATTGGGTTGTCATCCTCAATGTGTTATATTCAAACTCAATGCACAACAAAGCCTTTTTCCCATAGACCATCTCATAGGGTGTAAATGCAGTGGTGGTATTCCATGTGGTATTATAGGCCCAGGTGGCCTCAACTAGTCTCTCTGCCCAGTCCTTTCTACTGCTTCTCACTACCTTGGTTGATATGTTCTCCAGTGCCCTATTGGTCACCTCCACTTGCCCATTAGCTTGTGGATGATAGGGAGTGGAGGTCCTTTGCTTGATTTTTTTATGGTTGAGCAATTCTTCAAACATGTTGGAGGTAAACTGGCTACCTTGGTCTGTGACTACCTGTCTAAGGTATCCAAATTTGTATAATATATTCTCCCTTAGGAACTTAGCCACCTTCTCTTCTGTTGATACCTTAATTGCCTTGGTTTCAGCCCACTTAGTCAAATAATCAGTGCACACAATGATGTGTTGTTTTTTCTTTGAAGGAGGGTTAATAGGCCCAATGAAGTCCATGCCCCACTTGTCAAATGGATCAAAAATCACTTGAGGTTGTAGGAGCATTTCATATATTGGAGTAGGCTTTCCCATCCTATGGCACCGATCACACTGACTAATATACTTTTTCACATCTTGATGAAGAGTAGGCCAATAATAGCCTAATTGAAACACTTTGAATGTTGTCCTCTTTTCTGCAAAGTGACCTCCACAAGGCCCATCATGACAAGTCAAAAGGATGTCAAAGACTTCCTCTTCCCTTACACACCTTCTTAAGATTTGATCTGGGCCAAGTTTGAATAGATTGCCCCCAATCTAGGTGAAGGGGGCGCTCTTTCTGACTATCTTGCTCTTTTCTTTGGAGGGAAAGTTTGGTGGGAACTGTGATGATACCAGATAGTTTTCTATATCAGCAAACCATGGGGAGAGAACTGAAATAGAAAACAAATTCTCATCTGGTAGCTGGTCATCCACCATTCCTTCTTCACCTGCAGGCAGATTCATCCTAAACATAAAGTCAGCAACAACATTTTCCTTACCAGGCTTATCAACAATAGTTAGATCAAACTGTTGTAATAAAAGCAACCATCTTATGATTCCAACATTCACATCTGGTTTATTCATTAAATATTTGATTGCATCATGATCAGTATGCACAAATGTTTGATAGCCTGTAATGTAATGCCTAAATTTGTTCAATGAATGCACAACAGCCAGGAGTTCCTTTTCGGTCACAATATAGTTTAGCTCAACCTTTGATAGGTTCTTACTCATAAAATAGATGGCATAGGGAAATTTCTCCTCTTCCTGACCTAAGGCTGCTCCTATGGCTTTTTGTGAGGCATCAACATGAATATGAAAAGGGAGTGCCCAGTTTGGGCCTCTAAGGATTGGTGCAGTGGTTAACTTACCCTTTAGAATGTCTAAGGCCTCTTGACAGCTCTTTGACCATACAAACTCAGAAGCTTTGGCCAAAAACCCAAACAAAGGAGAGTCCAACTTGTTGAAGTCCTTTATGAACCTTCACTAGTATCCAGCTAACCCTAAGAAACTCCTTACATCGCTCTGCTTTTGTGGAGGTGGGACCCTTTGGATGATTCCTATTTTTTTTGGTCCACTTGCAGTCCTTGTTGAGATATTGAATGACCTAGTACAGTCCCTTCAGTCATTAAGAATTCACATTTTTCTGGACTAAGAGACAGGTTCATTTCAATGCATTTGTGCAATACTTTTTGTTATCACTGAAAATTTTGTTGCCAAAAATTTTTAGCCTAGCTTAAAGACAGGGTGTTTTCGTAGCGCATGAATTCTTTTTTAGCAGTTTCACAGCGCTACCTGTTTAGGTGATTTCGTAGCGTGCTACGAAATTGGGGATTTGTTCGAGTTTTCAGTGGAGGCCCAAATCCTATCATGCCTATTGTACACGGGCTACAACTGCTGTGGATGAGGTTGATCTGCTTAAAGGTCTAATGTCAGATTTTTCAGATAAGATTGAAGATATCAAGGTTTACATGGTTGTGGGATCATGTACGTGTCAGTGATGAGCTTTTGAAATGTTAAAGATTGGGTAAACGGTACTAGTTGTTCGTGTATTAGTTCTTCCACCGACAGAGAACATAGACACCTAGTTGACATTTGTTTTTCTTTGGCGGAAAATGGGGTCGTATTAGTCAAGATCATTCCACCAGCACAATGATGCAAACGGTATTGTGATTGTATCTGCTAGAGGCAAAGCAACGGATACGTAAGCAGCTTTTATTCTTGTATGTTATACCCCATGCCATCCTCAACTAATTCAGAACTCTGAGCCTCTGTCCTGCCATATACATATCCCGAAAGTGGCTCTGAACAAAACGATTCAATGGGTCCAAATGAATGTCACTTTGATTCTTCTTGTTACTATGTCCCTTACTGACCTGAGCACTCTGTTTCATCTTCTCATGTAAATACTTCTGCAAGTTGAGAGTGCATAACCGTTGCCTCACTTGCAGACATGAACTGGGGAATATAAGATGTTTGGCTTTCGAAAAGGTTGCAGAATCTCTGGAACTTCCTTGCAGACATCAAAAGCTTGGTTGTCACGACATATTCCCATATTATAGCAAGCTCAAGCATGAACATCAATGCATGTTCAGGCCTTACAGTTGCCCTTACGCAGGTTCTGAATGCTCAGTTACTGGGGACATTCCAGCGCTTGTGACTCACTTGAGAAATGATCACAAGGTGGACATGCACAATGGCTGCACCTTCAATCATCGATATGTAAAACCTAATCCTCAGGAGGTGGAGAATACAACATGGATGCTGACGGTATTCAACTGTTTTGGTCAACAATTCTGTCTTCACTTTGAAACATTCCAGCTTGGAATGGCCCCTGTGTATATGGCCTTTTCGCGCTTTATGGGTGATGATAATGAAGCAAAAAATTTTGGCGTGGGGGCAAATGGACGAAAGCTGTGTTGGCAAGGAATACCAAGAAGCATTCGCGACAGCCATAAGAAAGTCCGGGACAGTCATGATGGTTTGATTATTCAGAGGAATATGACCAAAAATGTAGTGTTATGGAACATACGCATTTCAATGTGTGTACCTTTTAATACTTTGTTCTGCCTTGTCTGAAGTGCCATGTACAAGGATTTAGAGGACAAGGGGAATGGTGTTGTTTATGTCATATGTCTTAAGAAAATCTGTGACCATATCACTGTTGTGGAGATCATGACATTTGTTTCTTAACTTTTGCTATCATGGTAAGTGAAGGCTCTGATATCTTGTCCCACAGCATCTATACATACAGAGAGTCCTCTTGACATTTCACAAGTTCAAATGTCATTTCTTCTTCCACTTGATGAGAAGAGTCTTCCTGGCGTTTACCTCTGTGGTTATAATTCCGATAAATCGTATGGTGCAACATCATATTTTATTGTGCATCCAAAGAGAAACATTCTCGTTGACAGATATTGACATGGAGTTAAATTGGAGCACCTTGCCAAATAGTGGTGACTGGAATGTACTCTTTGAACGGTTTCCTTTCTGCTCTAGTTATGATTTCTTTCCTTCAAATCCATGTTACAGCTTCAGATGAAGATGATTTTTGGAGTTGGAGAGGGTGGTTTGAATCACGTTTCTGTCATCTTCTCTTGAAGTTTGAAAAGCTTCCAGCATACTGTGATCCAAATCCATACCCATATTTTGACAAGAATCTAAAGGAAGCCACCAACAGGGTAGTTTTTTTTCCATAATGACCAATAGCAACAGCTGCAACCAGTGGGTTTGTCTACGATGGCAGTGTCTTTCAAATGGTGAAACGTGAAGCCTAGCAAACAGCAGCTATTCAATTTTGTGAGGAGTTTAGAGGAAAACTGTGTTTTTTAAATCACACAGCAGTTTCGTAGCGCGCTACGAAACTGCTGTAGGTGGTGTTTTTAACATAAACAGGCAGTTTGGTATACAAGCGGGAATTTTAAAAAGAGAGACACTTGTCCATCAATACAGCCTACAGCACATCCAGGATGTGGCAGCCCGCTCTTTTTGTTAAAGGATAAAAGCATACTCCTTTGGATTCGAATATGTTGAGGCAAATCAAAGACCGACAAACAGGGGCCTATGTTTCAGGGTAACAGAAAGATATGTCATTAAAGACAAACATGGAGCATTAAAGTTTCATCACAGCCACCGCCAGAAAGAGAACAGATGTCAAAGAATGAAGTTCATTATAATTAGAGCCATCAAAGATACCGCTATAGTAGTCCACTTGGCAGAGAGTGAATCTTGGTTGTAATAAATGCTTTTTCCAGCATGATGTAGAATTAGAGTTTTAATTGTTTTAGGAGTCTAGAGCTGTCAATTAGTAGGAAAGTGCCTTTTATTAGTTAGTTAAAGGTGAATAGATGTCATTAGGAAAGGACTTCGAATTCCCCTCAAATGAATCAGAGTCAAGTAGAAGAACTCTATAAATAGCTGAAACAGAAATAAACAAAGGGTTGGAGATTTATACAAAAAACAGAGTTTTTATATTGACTGATGTAAAAGACTTTTGACAGTAATAGTAAGATTACTTTTTCTTCTCAAGATTCATCTCGTGTTTAAATGCTCAGAATATATATGGTTGTGTCTTTTCTTTTCTGTTTTACAGCTCCATAGATGTGCAATCACTCTGAATTCACCTAGTGCTCAGACTTCCTGTGCATATTTATGAGTTGAGGTTCCTTTGAGAAATGTTTTGAGTGTTTAGACATTATATGCCTTGACTTCCATGAATGAGTAGTTGGTAATTTACTGCAAAGGTGTTTGACTCCATGAGCCCAATGGAAGAAGTCTTATTTTGTTATTCCAACCAGCTTATTTTCATGTATTGTTTGAAGAGTTAGCCATCTTTTCTTGTTATCAATCCATATCAAAAATCTGTGAGAGAGCCCTCTCTGACTAAGGAGGCTAAGCCTTAGTCTAAAGCCTGGTTTGAAATAGTTGCATGAGATCTTGCTAAGTAGCAGCCCTTAGTACACGATTTTGTGATAACATTTTGGTGCGTCTGCCGGGAGCCTGAAGATTATTCATTCCCGAAATCAATGGTTGAACTTCTGAAGGTAGCAGGAGCTCAGACATCTTTTTGTGGCTGCAAAACTACCTTGGCGACTCCACACATCAAATAACAAATTGGAAGGTGACTCCACTGCTAGAAGATCAGTAGCTTGATGAAGTTTCAAGATGAGTTCCACTGCAAGAATGAATGCCAGGTATGCTCCTATGAATCGGTCTCATATCCCTGGTTTTCCAAATCCTATGCCAAAGGTTGATTGGTTAGATGATCTTCCAATATTCAAAGATGAAAAGAAGGACAATGCTGCTCTTCATTTGGTTAGGTTTCATATGCATGTACGCAGTCTTAAGGTTCATTTCCCTGAAGATTGTCTCATGAGGATGTTTATGGCCACTTTAGAAGGAGAAGCATGGTCTTGGTATAAAAGTTTGGAGAATGGTTCATTATCTTCTCTTGCTGATTTCCATGATGAATTCTATGAAATGTATAAAGAAGGTTATCCTTCCTTATTGATGCTTAAAGATTGCTGTAGACATTCTTTAAGTCTTATTAAGTATTTAGAGGATGGTTATGATGATGATGAATTCACGGATGAAGAAATTTTAGAGGCTCTCCATAACAATGCATTTCAGCACCAAGGAGAAAGTATATCATCCCATGAAACGCAGCATGAGGAGCAGCAGGGGTTCACTTGGGAAAACCATGTTTCATCCCTTGATATGAATGAAGAGATGCAGCAGTATTCTGAAGATGAAATTGATTGCACACAGCAAGAAGAAGTTCTGGAAGACAGCTTCTACGACCCTCAGGCAGAGGAAAAGCTTGTTCAATTTTGTAATTCCTTGCAGCAGCTTACTCCAAATAATAATCATAATAGTGAGGAAAATTCCATTGTTTGTTGGAATGATTCAGAAAAGCAGTTGGATAGCTTGTCAAATAGAAAAGTGGATAGCACATCAAAAGGGTCTTGTGTGGTTGAGAATCAGTGGCGTGAAAATGAGGAGTGTTATCATGATCATTATTTTCAGCAGCTTTCTATGGCAGAACGCAAGGAGAGAATGTTGGTTCCTTTCTCTTTCATGATTGAGGAACTGAACACTGCTGTTGAAGATCAGTTTGCACAGCTGGAAAGTTACAAAGAAAAACAAGCTGATCATGTATTCTGGGATCCTGTAGCTGATTACATGGAAGAGTTTTACTCTCCAGTGCTTCAGTTTACTTATAAAGATCAGAGACAATTTCAGTGGCAGTGGTCATCACACCATCATATTGGCTCTGAATTCTGATGCAGTCAAAGAAATCAAATATCAGATAAAACAGAGGATTGGCTACATTGGAAATTTCATATTGATTGAGCAGAAAGAAATTGAAATTGTTAGGGTAGGTAGGTATAGGTAAATGCAAATAAGCTCAAGGTCAACTGAGCATTTTTCATTAGAAGTAGCTTTCCTTCTCCTACAGTCATGCTGGTCAAGCAAATTTCTGTTTGTCAAATAAATTCTATGAGGCACTGGAACTGCAGGTTCTTAGTGCACCACAAGGGCACACTATCCCAAGTGGAGCCACTGTTATCACTGAAAATTTTGTTGCCAAAAATTTTTAGCCTAGCTTAAAGACAGGGTGTTTTCGCAGCGCATGAATTCTTTTTTAGCAGTTTCGCAGCGCTACCTGTTTAGGTGATTTCGTAGCGTGCTACGAAATTGGGGATTTGTTCGAGTTTTCAGTGGAGGCCCAAATCCTATCATGCCTATTGTACACGGGCTACAACTGCTGTGGATGAGGTTGATCTGCTTAAAGGTCTAATGTCAGATCTTTCAGATAAGATTGAAGATATCAAGGTTTACATGGTTGTGGGATCGTGTACGTGTCAGTGATGAGCTTTTGAAATGTTAAAGATTGGGTAAACGGTACTAGCTGTTCGTGTATTAGTTCTTCCACCGACAGAGAACATAGACACCTGGTTGACATTTGTTTTTCTTTGGCGGAAAATGGGGTCGTATTAGTCAAGATCATTCCACCAGCACAATGATGCAAACGGTATTGTGATTGTATCTGCTAGAGGCAAAGCAACGGATACGTAAGCAGCTTTTATTCTTGTATGTTATACCCCATGCCATCCTCAACTAATTCAGAACTCCGAGCCTCTGTCCTGCCATATACATATCCCGAAAGTGGCTCTGAACAAAACGATTCAATGGGTCCAAATGAATGTCACTTTGATTCTTCTTGTTACTATGTCCCTTACTGACTTGAGCACTCTGTTTCATCTTCTCATGTAAATACTTCTGCAAGTTGAGAGTGCATAACCGTTGCCCCACTTGCAGACATGAACTGGGGAATATAAGATGTTTGGCTCTTGAAAAGGTTGCAGAATCTCTGGAACTTCCTTGCAGACATCAAAAGCTTGGTTGTCACGACATATTCCCATATTATAGCAAGCTCAAGCATGAACAACAATGCATGTTCAGGCCTTACAGTTGCCCTTACGCAGGTTCTGAATGCTCAGTTACTGGGGACATTCCAGTGCTTGTGACTCACTTGAGAAATGATCACAAGGTGGACATGCACAATGGCTGCACCTTCAATCGTCGATATGTAAAACCTAATCCTCAGGAGGTGGAGAATGCAACATGGATGCTGACGGTATTCAACTGTTTTGGTCAACAATTCTGTCTTCACTTTGAAACATTCCAGCTTGGAATGGCCCCTGTGTATATGGCCTTTCCGCGCTTTATGGGTGATGATAATGAAGCAAAAAATTTTGGCGTGGGGGCAAATGGACGAAAGCTGTGTTGGCAAGGAATACCAAGAAGCATTCGCGACAGCCATAAGAAAGTCCGGGACAGTCATGATGGTTTGATTATTCAGAGGAATATGACCAAAAATGTAGTGTTATGGAACATACGCATTTCAATGTGTGTACCTTTTAATACTTTGTTCTGCCATGTCTGAAGTGCCATGTACAAGGATTTAGAGGACAAGGGGAATGGTGTTGTTTATGTCATATGTCTTAAGAAAATCTGTGACCATATCACTGTTGTGGAGATCATGACATTTGTTTCTTAACTTTTGCTATCATGGTAAGTGAAGGCTCTGATATCTTGTCCCACGGCATCTATACATACAGAGAGTCCTCTTGACATTTCACAAGTTCAAATGTCATTTCTTCTTCCACTTGATGAGAAGAGTCTTCCTGGAATTTACCTCTGTGGTTATAATTGCGATAAATCGTATGGTGCAACATCATATTTTATTGTGCATCCAAAGAGAAACATTCTCGTTGACAGATATTGACATGGAGTTAAATTGGAGCACCTTGCCAAATAGTGGTGACTGGAATGTACTCTTTGAACGGTTTCCTTTCTGCTCTAGTTATGATTTTTTCATTCAAATCCATGTTACAGCTTCAGATGAAGATGATTTTCGGAGTTGGAGAGGGTGGTTTGAATCACGTTTCCGTCATCTTCTCTTGAAGTTTGAAAAGCTTCCAGCATACTGTGATCCAAATCCATACCCATATTTTGACAAGAATCTAAAGGAAGCCACCAACAGGGTAGTTTTTTCCATAATGACCAATAGCAACAGCTGCAACCAGTGGGTTTGTCTACGATGGCAGTATCCTTCAAATGGTGAAACGTGAAGCCTAGCAAACAGCAGCTATTCAATTTTGTGAGGAGTTTAGAGGAAGACTGTGTTTTTTAAATCACACAGCAGTTTCGTAGCGCGCTACGAAACTGCTGTAGGTGGTGTTTTTAACATAAACAGGCAGTTTGGTATACAAGCGGGAATTTTAAAAAGAGAGACACCTGTCCATCAATACAGCCTACAGCACATCCAGGATGTGGCAGCCCGCTCTTTTTGTTAAAGGATAAAAGCATACTCCTTTGGATTCGAATATGTTGAGGCAAATCAAAGACCGACAAACAGGGGCCTATGTTTCAGGGTAACAGAAAGATATGTCATTAAAGACAAACATGGAGCATTAAAGGTTCATCACAGCCACCGCCAGAAAGAGAACAGATGTCAAAGAATGAAGTTCATTGTAATTAAAGCCATCAAAGCTACCGCTATAGTAGTCCACTTGGCAGAGAGTGAATCTTGGTTGTAATAAATGCTTTTTCCAGCATGATGTAGAATTAGAGTTTTAATTGTTTTAGGAGTCTAGAGCTGTCAATTAGTAGGAAAGTGGCTTTTATTAGTTAGTTAAAGGTGAATAGGTGTCATTAGGAAAGGACTTCGAATTCCCCTCAAATGAATCGGAGTCAAGTAGAAGAACTCTATAAATAGCTGAAACAGAAATAAACAAAGGGTTGGAGATTTATACAAAAAACAGAGTTTTTATATTGACTGATGTAAAAGACTTTTGACAGTAATAGTAAGATTACTTTTTCTTCTCAAGATTCATCTCGTGTTTAAATGCTCAGAATATATATGGTTGTGTCTTTTCCTTTCTGTTTTACAGCTCCATAGATGTGCAATCACTCTGAATTCACCTAGTGCTCAGACTTCCTGTGCATATTTATGAGTTGAGGTTCCTTTGAGAAATGTTTTGAGTGTTTAGACATTATATGCCTTGACTTCCATGAATGAGTAGTTGGTAATTTACTGCAAAGGTGTTTGACTCCATGAGCCCAATGGAAGAAGTCTTATTTTGTTATTCCAACCAGCTTATTTTCATGTACTGTTTGAAGAGTTAGCCATCTTTTCTTGTTATCAATCCATATCAAAAATCTGTGAGAGAGCCCTCTCCGACTAAGGAGGCTAAGCCTTAGTCTAAAGCCTGGTTTGAAATAGTTGCATGAGATCTTGCTAAGTAGCAGCCCTTAGTACACGATTTTGTGATAACACTTTTCCTAGGTTAGTCAAGGCTTCTTGGAAATCACATCCATAAGATGTAAGATCATCCATATAGGTTTCTACTGCATCATGTACTAATTCAGCAGAAATACTCAATACTGCTCTCTAGAAAGTGGCAAGCATTGCATAGGCCAAAAGTAAGGACCCTATAGGCAAAACTACCCCAAGGATAGGTCAATGTGGTCTTATCTTGGTCTTCTGGGCAGATTTGGATTTGGTTGTACCCACTGCATCCATCTAGGAAAGAAAATAACTTATTCCCTACTAGGCCATCTAGCACTGGTCAATGAAGGTTAGGGTAAAATGATCCTTCTTTGTGGCTTTTTTCAACTCCCTATAATCAACACAAATCCTCCACTTACCATTTTTATTGGGAACTAACACTAAAGGAGAGACCCACTCATTGTCTGAGATAGGGTAAATGAATCCTGCATCTAGCAGTTTTTGCAATTCTTCTTTGACTATGTCTTTAAGAGTTGGATTCATCCTCCTTTGTGGTTGCCTGACTAGCTTGCAACCTTCTTTGATGTATATGTGGTGAGTACACACTAAGGGGTGTACTCCCTTCATTTCCTTGTAACTCCAAGCGAAGGCTTCTAGGTTCTCTCTCAACATGTTGCATAGATTTTCCTCTTCTAAAGCAGAAAGAGATGGATTAATTTTCAAAGTTTTCTTTGGGCCAAATTCTATGGTTTTGACATGGAGTGGGTTGGAATTGGCCAAGCATAAGTCAATGATTTTTCTAGGTTTCCCTTACTTCTTCTTCTAATGGTAATGAACTAGGAGTTGGACTTTGGAGCCAGTGCTCAATTAAGTCATCCTCATCTTGTTGTCCTCCTCCTATGGTTTCTTCCAAAACATAAAGTTAGGCGGAATAAACCTCATCTTCCTCCTCCTCCTCCAACCATAAAGGTAAATCATGCTCTAGAGAAGGTTGAGAAGGAGGTTATAGGACTAATTGTTTGAACATATGCCCATTCTTGATGGTCATATTCCCAACTCTGCAGCTAATGTAAGAATCAGTTGTGACCAACCATGGCCTCCCAAGGATAAGAGGGTAACCAATAAGCTTAGCCTTAGGCTGGAGAACTAGAAAATATGCAGGTTACTCCCAGGAGTCAATGGAGACCATCACATCCTCCACAATTCCCTCAAGGGTGACTGTGGAATGGTCTACAAGTTGCAGAACTATTTTTTTCTTCCTCAATGACCTTTGCAGGCTGAGCTTGAGCATGGTGTCCTTGTTCATCACATTAATGGCAGCCCCAAGATCAATCAAAGTGTGTGGGATAATGGTGCCATTAATGTGCACATGTACTACAGGGTTTCCAGGGTCCAAATATTTTGGACATATTACCTGCCCTAGCATTAAGTCAGACAACTTCCCAATGACATTAATGGTAGGGGCATCCATTTTCCTTCTTCCTAGATGCTTGAAGCACTTATCTTTAATCAACTTATTGTAAATGGGAACATTTTGGATTGCCTGGAGAAGGGGGATCTTTACACATAGATTTTCAATTCTCCCAAAAGTTCAGTTTCTTCTAGGGTAGGCTGGAGTGGTTGGGCTAATATCTTAGGAAAGGGTGAATTTAATTTAAGGTTGATTTCCTCTCTTTCTTCCTCAACCTTCCTATGTGGAGAGGGAGGTTTGTTGTCTGGGAAAATTATCCCAGATCTTAGGTTGATCTCCTGGATTTCTACAACATAAGCTTGGTATGATGTCTCTCCATTTTATACTTGTTGAGCCTACCTATTGTTCAGGTTCGGATTTGGGTAGGGAGGCATCTGGGGTTGCTTAGGTGGAGCAGAGTGCAAGAGTTGTGGTTGGGTAGGTGGTGGAGGCAATAGGGCTGGAACATTGTTGAATTGGGGCCTCCACCCCTAGGGTGGGGTATTCCACTGATGTTGTGGCTGAACATAAGGTTGGAATGACTGGTTGGCTGGCTAGGAATGATACTGAGATGCATAGGACCAAGGAGGGGGTGTAGACCAGGAAGGATGAGAATGGGGTCCCCAATAAGTTATAGTTGTGGTTTGGTTGGGGTTGTAATATGAACGGGATGACACTTGCATACCCTGCTAGTATGGTCTAGGCCTAGGAGGTCTCCTTTGGTTGATGTAGAAAAGTTGATCAGTGACCCCTTCAACTCCTTGATATACAACTTTGAGTCTAAGTAAAGAAGGGCACTTGTCTGTGGAGTGGTTTTCTTCACAGACTGAGCAAATTTTAATACAGTTCAATGGAAATTCGTTCCTAGGATGCCTCCTAGTGCATATAGGACAAAAGATGGCCAAGGCCCGCTTTGCTTCCTCTTGCTTCCTTTTGATGTTCATGGTGTCCAATTGCAAGGAAAGGGTTTGCAGCATATCACTTTTGAAATCTTCTAGCATATTTCCAATTTCACCCTTGATGGATAAGTTGGAGGATGATGTACTGGCCATAGGTTGACTACCCCTACACTTTTTCATGGCTTCCCTAGAATGGTTTCTAAAGACAGTCTTAATATCGTCATAGGGTAATTGGTAGACATCTCCTCCTGCTATCATATGTAAGGTATCCAGAAGATCCTCCCTTACTCCTCTAAGCAAGACCAACTTTAGTGACTAAGGGTCAAGTGTGCACCTGGCCCTTTTGTAACTGAGCTAGAACCTTTCTTCATAGTCTTCTAGGGATTCATCTTGGCCTATGGTCATCCTAAAAATCTCTTCTTTAGTATCCTTTGACCTACAGTAGTCCCTATATTTGTTGTTAAAATTTTGTTGCATCTAAGCCCAAGTTGTGATGCTATCTCCAGGAAAACCCATGAACCAAAGTAATGCTGCATCCCTGAGGGCAGATGGAAGCAGTTTTAACTTTTTCTCATCATCTTATAGTCATAGGTTCAACATATAAGAGAAAATTCAAATAGGAAAGTGTCAAGGTCCTCTGTGGTCAGGCCATCGAAATGAGGTAGAGTTGAGGGGCTTATACTCTTCATCTTAGTGTCCCCATTGGTTTCCCTGATGGGGAAGGTACTCTCTATTCTCTCTCTATCTCCCCTGTCATTTTGGTTTCCAGCCATTGGTTCAGTAGGAATGGTTTTTTCCTCTTATTCTTCCCTTGTAGGTTCTTCAAATATGTAGTGTTGCTCGCCTCAAGGTTCTTCCACTTCATAGTCACCAAAGAAGAGAGAATGTTGACTATTGAATGCAGTGGGGGTATTTGTCAAGAATTTACCTGAATTGTCCCTACTCCTACTAGGCATGAAAGGAAATGTTTTTGGGTTGGTTTTTGTAAGATTTTATTAAAGAGAGAAAGTTCTTGTAGAATGGAAAGGAAATTAGCTAATGATAAACGAAAGTAAGGAAGCTACTAGATTACTTTTGCATAAATAAACTAATAGAAAAAAATTGAAGACTAGAAGTAGAAGAACAGAAAGTCGGAGACTAGTAAATAGAAGAAAGTAGTAATTACTTCTACTTAGACATCTCCCCAGAAACGATGCCAAAAAAATGATGAGCCTAGGTATTTAAACAAGAATGTGGCAACTCCCAGGGATACCAACTTTACTTATCAACCTGGGGTTCCTACAAACTTGGAGGTGACAATGCTATATGCACAAGTAAAAGTGAAGGTACTGCCTGTTGTCACTACTCGTCTATTAAGAGATCCCAGGTGTTCCAAGCCAAACTTCTATGGGGTCAGAAGAAGCTTACCTCTTTGATGGAAGAAGAGAAAATATATCCTAAGGGAGAGCTACTTCTATTGTAGTATTGAAGAAAACAACATGAAATGCTAAACCATACCATAACCTAACTAGCCATCCAAACAACTATGCTAAGCAAAATTGCTAAATTAACACTAATCTAATGCTGCTATCTAAGTTGCGACACTTAAGATACACTTTACAACGACCATGACAACACTTGTTCGACAATTCTTAAAACTTTGGGAGTAAGTGTAACTGAATTTTACATGGTTAGACCAACTTAACCCCTTGAGACCACCAGAACAGACATCCATACATCATGTGATAGCTTACATGTGGAAAATATGACAATGGCTAAAGTGCGAACGAATCTTGCAATATGTGGACGACACTGAAAGTAACACATGCCAAAGAAAAGATTACATGAAAATGACACTATTTAGAGTGGAAGTAATCAAAAGCAACACTCGTGAAAACAAAGGTGTGTGGGAGAGACAGTTTGCAAAAGTCACTGAAATAGAAGTTCAAATGCAACTATAATGTGAGAAATTGTCGTTGTCAATGCGCACTAACTGTTGACATGGATTGGACATCACACAAGCACAGTATCCATGGAACATTCTATTCTTGTCCAAGCTTGCATAAAAGAATGCACTCATGAGCTTGTTGCAGATTGAGCATGTGTGAACAATTGCCTTCTACACTTTTGATCCAAGAAGGGAGCTTAAAAAGGTGCAAGTTGACCAACAAGTTACTATGGAACAACCAATCACAAGATCCATATTAGGCTCAAAAATTTGAGTGTATGAAAAATTTTGCAGAGTGTTTGTCGCAGTGACAATAAGGGAAAATCTTAGAAAAAGAGAACCAAAGACAAGGCACCCCAACCAACTCCAACTCCTCCTATGTCGCCAAAGCCTACTCCTCCATGTTCTTTTTGTGATGTTGTTGTTCATGCCACAAATAGTTGTCCTGGACTCCCTCATATCAAGAATGTGGTCTCTAATACCTTTCTTGACTCCAACATTCCTGAGGTCCATGTCACCTTACCCAAGTCAACTAAGAAGAATAGATCATTACGCATGAATCACCCTTGTGCTTTGTGTGATAATTATGGTCATTATTCTCATTACTTTCCCCATCTCGAAGACTTTCGTGATACACTTCAAGTGCTTCACAAATTAGAGGTCGCTCGTAGTGACTCCACCTCTCCTCTACTTGTTGGTTCTGGTCCCACTCCTATGCCAGAGCAGGAGGTCTCTCAACCACCCATTATTATCCCTCCCCCTAATGACAAGATGATTGATAGTATCACTCTTATTCTCTACCTATTGACATCCATGGGATTGATATATTGGGACTCTCTTGACATCTCCTATTGTGATTTTGTTGAACCTTCTTTCAAGAAACTTTAGTCTCAACATCAGTAGATGTCACATCTACTATCCATCTGTCTCCTAGCATTGACGATGCATATGTGAACTTTGTCTCTCATGACGATGCCTCAGGTAGATCCTCTTCATCATGTGGTCTCTCTTCCTCAAGTCCTCCCATATTTCAGTATGATGAAGACATCATGGACTCCATGACCACCCCTGATTATCCTTTGGATGATATGCACCATCGTGCGTACTTCCTTCCTCAGCAAACCCATCACCAATATGTTGTGGAGTCCAAATAATTCATCCATGGTGAGTTCAATTGGTTCAATGACCTCTTACTTCAAACCCATGAATTCGAACCCCATCCACCTTGTGGCCATTACATTGCCACACAATGTTTGGGTAAGGGGGCATCCGCTTTTGAGAGTCCAGGAGAAGCAATTCTCCCTAACCCTCCTAGTGCATTTGGTATTACCAACTCTAGTACCATTATTCTTCCCCATTTAGAAGAATCTTTAAAGTATCATATCTCTTTTGATCACTCTAGGGATGATACACTTAATTCTTCCTGCATCTTACATCAACAACTCAGTCCCTTAAACATTGTTGTTGGCCAAACATCGTGTTGTCTAGGTGAGCATCAGTTCATTATATATGAAGCCACTCTTTGTTATGGTGACACCATGTATGTGAACCCATAAATTTTTTCTATTTGATTCATATTTGCAGTGCTAAGCAATATTGGTAATCCACCATTTCCTTTCTCTAACTGTATCTTTCGATTCTTCCCGCAAGAATACACCAATAACATAAATGCTAGTGAACCACATCATCAAAATGTGTTTGGATTCCATGAATCTAAGTACATATAGTATGTCCATTACATGCTAGGGGGGAACCTATGCCCCTATATCTCCTCATGATCCTCTATAAGATCTTGTGCTAGTAGGGTCGAATGCTTGAATCCATTATTTGAGCACTTGGAACACAATGGCACTCCAAACTCATCTAGCTAGGGGGAATCATTCCCACCTGATCAGTCCCCTACATCTACTTATGCTAGGGGGAAGTATCTCATGCTTTGGAACATGACGACACCCCTGGCCACCTTATCACTTGCTTAATATCAGTCTCTTTCTAGACCCCAATGATCTAGGTGTGGCCAGATATTGTTGGCTTAGGGGAACCTGACCCAGGTTCAGAGTTTGTTGTGCCAAAACAATCCCTACACTACTGGCCCTTTTGGCATCAACCCATGTAGTGCGGATTGAAGTCTCACCCAAAGCAGTATGGGGGGATGTTGGAACCAAGTTTCCACATCCAGAGATCAGTGCGATGTCTTTCTATGACCCAGATCTTCCTTCGCGCAACCTCTAAGCCCTTAAGGCTTAGCATTGTAATTCCCCTCAATCGGCCTCTAGACCTCCACGAAGGTCTACGACTAGCTTTTACGGACCCTGAATAGGAAAATTAGCTACTTTCATGCACCATAAATTACCATTATATTAGCATTTACCCAGATCTACCTAAGTGTTCGATAACTTTACCAGAAAGTGTTATGATCTTCATGTAATCACTTAACATTAATTGTGTTCAAATAATAAGACGCATCAACTAAATTTGTGCATCAATACATCATTATTTTATAAAGACATTGTTTTATCATATCATATGTCGCAATCATACGTAACAGAAGTAAAGAGATAAAACACAGGAATTTATGCAACAGTCTTCTTTATTAATCTTCAGTATAGGGTTACAGACTCAATACTTCCCTTTGCACTCAACCACGGGGGTCTGCACACTCATCTACGGACTCTACTATAGACCTCTTCGCACTCAGCTACAGAGCCTTTCCTCCCTATAAGACTTGCCTTCCTACGCTAACTTACTAGACTACTTTCGTCGTACCCATAGACAAAGACATAGATCTCCCTTTAGACTCTTCTAAGACACACAAATTTATACAATCCCATAGTCCGTGGACAATGGGTAGAACTTCAAAAACCAACTCAAGTTTATGTGAATGAGGGTAAAAACCCTTTTTGACTCTTAACTAACTTTGTGCCCACAATTTGGAGAGACTTTACATCTTTCTATGTCAAAATTTGGGCTTTTGCCCCAAAACTGGCTAGGGGACCCCATCCCAACATACCCCCAACACAAAGGTCATGACTTGCCCTTGAGTCACTCAACTAGCACGGTGATATTACTGTGAATATCACTCAACTCCACCTGCACAACTGCTACCTTATCCGCACTCTGCGTGGTTGCCTGCTTCACCTGTCTGACCAGTTGCTCTATAACTGGTCCTTCGTCGGCTCGCTTGATCTTTTGTTGTGTAAGTTGCAAGTTCATCAGCTTTTCTTGGATGTTGGCTTAGGGGGTCCTGACCCAGGTTCATAGTTAGTTACGCCAAACAAATACCTACACTATTGGCCCTTTTGGCATCAACCCGCATAGCGCGGACTGAAGTCTCACCCGAAGCAGTATGGGGGGATGTTGGAACCAAGATTCCGCATCTATAGATCAGTGTCATGTCTTTCTATGACCCAGATATGCCTTCACGTAGACCTCTAAGCCCTTCAGTCTTAGTGTTGTAACTCCCCTCAATCAGCCTCTAGACCTCTGCGAAGGTCTACCACAGGATTTTGCAGACCTTGAACAAGAAAATTAGCTACTTTTGCGCACCATAAATTACCCTTAGATCAAAATTTACCCAGATCTACCTAAGTGTTTGATAACTTTAATAGAAAGTGTTATGATCTTTGCGTAATCACATAACATTAATTATGTTCAGATAATAATATGGATTAAGTAAATTCGTGCATCAATACATCATTATTTTATAAAGACGTCATTTCATCGTAACATATGTCGTAATCATACATAACAAAAATAAAGAGATAAAGCACAGGAATTTCTGCAACAGTCTTCCTTATTAATCTTCAATATAGGGTTATAGACTCAATACTTCCTTGCGCACTCAGTTGCAAGGGTCCATGCACTCAGCTGCATACTCTACTCTAGGTTGTTGCGCACTCAGCTGCAGAGCCTTTCCTACCTCTAAGACTTGCCTTCCTGAGCTAGCTCACTAGACTCCTTTCATCGTACCCATAGACAAAGACATAGATATCCCTTAGACTCTTCTAAGACACACCTATTTATACAATCCCATGGTCCACGAACCATGGGTAGATCTTCAAAAACCGACTCAATTTTACGTGAATGAGGGTAAAAACTCTTTTTGACTCTAACTCTATGCTCCACACCCACAATTTATGGAGACTTTACATCAAAATTTGGGTTTTTACCCCAAAACTGATCCAGGGGACCCCATCCCAATAGGCCCCCAACACAAAGGTCATGACTTGCCCTCGAGTCACTCGACTAGTGCGGTGATCTTGCTGCAAAGATCCCCCAGCTCCACTTGCACAACTGTAACCTCAGTCGCACAACACTTCCTCATGACCTTGTTGGCTAGTATCTGGGTGGAAATTTTTACCATGGGGTTGTTGATGGATTTTATGGAGTACCTATGTGGCTTCTTGAGAAGCTCAAAGTTCTTCTTCATCTTCTCTTCTAAGTCATGTTCGCTTGTCTTTCCGCCAAACCCCTTGGTCGATTCAAGCCTTCATGTGGTAGGAGTATGATCCTATGGATGAGCATGTCCATGATGGGGATAGGCATGCCAAGCCATAAGCACCCATCGTGCAAAAGTGTCAGTAGCTTCCATATACATGTGGTATTTATGTTAGAGTGGTGGTAGTGGGGCACCCACAGCAGGTTCAATAACCTGGATTGCTCTATTCAGAAGATCCATTGAACTGGCTCAAACACAGTGACACTAGAGTCTTTGTAACATACTCGCTTCATATAGTTCATCGTTACGAGGTGGGGGAACCTTTCATGGTCAACCAGGTCCCTATCCTCCATCTTTAAAAGGGGAACCCGTTCTAGGCGCAGACCTTTGAAGGTCATATTTTCTAGTAATAGGGGCGTGTGAATGACGAATTTCTCCATGTCTGCGTCCTTGGTGACCTTCGTCTTCCTTTTTCGTGGAGGGATATATTCTAGAAACTTAGTGATGGGCTCCGCACCCTCAGCATCTATATCTTCAGTGCCCTCTTTAGCCTCCAAGTCTACAACCTTCTCAGGTTTCTTATTCTTCTTTTGCACTTGAGCAGCAGAATGCTTTCATGGTGACTCACGCACTAGCACCATCTATTTCTTCTTGTCTTTCTTTGGCTTTTGGGTCTCACGCACTGGTGTAGGCTTCGGCCTAGGCGACCTCAGCATCGTAGGCACAAGAGCCGAAGCCTCCATGCTCACAAATTCTGGAGCCGCTCCTTCGGAGACAACAGTTCTTCCGGTGCTTGCAGTCTCAGTGGGACCTGGTCTTGACATAGTACTGCGAATGAATTGTTGTGTTTCCTTGAGTAGATTATCAAACACAGAGCTTCCAACCAAATCCTCTAAGAAATTATGATTCATAAGCGAAGAATAGCACAGCTCAAAAACTCTAAGGCTAAAAAGTGTTCTCTGCTGGATTGGCACGCATAATTTATAGGAGAATTTGGATTCAAATCTGACTGTTCCCCCCAAAATCCATCCATTAATGTTGACTTGGCGATAGATCTCCAAATATTTCAGCCTTAAATGCCACCCACCCACTCCTCTTAACCATCTCCTAGATGTCAAATCATGAATGGTGATTCTAATGGTCATTTTCTAGCTGTGTTGCATGGTATCTCCCTCCATAGCACAACTCCTTTCACGTGGCTTCTGATACTGTGACATCTCCTTGTTTCGCGCAACACCTCTCTCGCGGAGTCCCCAAAACCGAGCAATGTAGTTTATAGTCCCATGCTCCCTTACAACTACCCGGAGCACTAAGATTGTTCAGTCGCCATATAGTCATTAAGTCGGAGCTCCTGCATACAGCTTCAACTAGCTCCCATTCACTTTTCTCAGAAAAGGATCTCTGTTTAGCTTCGCAAGCTAAACCACGCCCCCATCTGTTATTTCTTTGATGACATATGGCCCCAACCAGTGCATCTGAAACTTTCCTAGAAGTTTAGCGAACTTACTATCCTATAATAAAACAAATTCATTTATCTTGAAAGTGTGCATCTTGAAGTGGCGATCATGCCTAGCCTTTTCACGACCCTTTTAGATTTATTGATGGAATCCAACCAAGAATCCATATTCCTCAAGCTCTTATAGCTACGCGAGCCATTCTTCCAAATATTTGTGGTTTGTCACTCCTATGAAAGACACTATG
Organism: Pinus tabuliformis; assembly: GCA_031772625.1. Classification (NCBI taxonomy): domain Eukaryota; kingdom Viridiplantae; phylum Streptophyta; class Pinopsida; order Pinales; family Pinaceae; genus Pinus; species Pinus tabuliformis. Next base: position 814,070,158 of record CM062820.1, read on the forward strand.
CGTATACTAGGCACGATATATTCCATGGGCATCACAACTTCTATGCCATAGACCAATTGAAAGGGTATTTGACCTGTTAGCTTTTTGCAAGTAGTCCTATATGCCCACAAAACTACTTGCACGCACGCGTCCCAATCATTCCGCTGCGCGCTACAAATATTTATCAGCGCATCCTCCAATATCTTATTGAAGGCCTCAACTGTTCCGTTAGCTTGAGGATGATATGGTGTACTCTTCTGATGATAAACCTGGAACTCTTTTGTTAGTGTGTTGATCATCTCATTGAATAAGTCTGTACCGTGATCACTCATCAACACTTTCAGGCAACCGAACCTGGTTAACACGTACTCAAACAAAAATTTAGTTGTTGTAGACCTTGTACAATCCTTTACAGGTTGCGCCTCCACCCATCTGGTCAAATATTTTGTCACGGTGATGATATAGCGTGCACCTATTTTCTTACCTCGGGGTTGAATTGGTCCTACAAATTCAATAGCCCATTTCTCAAATGGCTGTAAAAACACTTGAGGATTAAGAGGCATCTCATCCCTTCGCGATGGCCTGCCTATTCTTTGACATGCATCACACACCCTACAATATGCTTTGGTATCCTTGTGTAATGTAGGCCACTACGACCCGATGCACAGAATGTTTTGCACCGTTTCCTTTCCTGTATAATGCCCTCTTGTAGCCCCTCCATGAGCCTCCACAAGGATGTTGCTTCTTTCGAAATTAGGCACATACCATTGGAGTATCTTGTCTGAACCCATCTTATATAAATTTCCTACAATTACTGAGAAGTATACCGCGTGTACTACTAACTCCTTCTGCTGGCTGGTGCATCCTTCTGGAGCCGTCCCTGTAGTCAAAAAGTGGATAATATCTACAAAATAGTTATCTGCTACGTGCACTGTGAAGAGATGCGCGTCGGGTAGTCCTTCCTAGAAATTAGTAGGATCCTCCCCTATTTCAATGCACGACAAATGGTCAGGTCCTGCATTCAACCTTCCTGGAGTTGTATTCTTGAAACAACAACATCCATCTACATATCTTCCCCCCCAACACAGGGTTATTAACTAGGTACTTCAAGGCGGAGTGGTTTATGTACATCTTGAAATGTCCGCCCAACAGATAGTGTCTAAATTTTTGGAGCACGTACACCATAGCCAATCCCTCACGCTCTGTTGTTGAGTAGTTCTTCTTAGCCTTTGATATTTTCTGCTCGCAAAGGTTATAGGGTGACCCATCTCTCCTTCGCCAGCTTGTGTCAATATTTCTCCCAATGCAATACATGAGGTGTCAACGTGCACATGGAATTCCTTCTTCCAATCCGGGAAGACCAAGATCGGTGCAATGACCATATTTTCTTTGAATACATCCAGACTGCGTTGACATTCCTCATCCCAAATGAATGCGGCATCCTTCTTCAGTAACTTCTCCATAGGTGTGGTAATTTGAGCATAAGCTTTAATGAACTTTTGATAATACCCAGTATGGTCTAGTGTTGTACGTAGATGTTTAACACTCCTTGGGGCCTCCAAATTGATGATTAATGTGATCTTGGCAGGTTCCACCATTAGTCCTTGCTTGCATACCACATGACCTAGCAGAATCCCAAAGGGCACACGAAACAAGCACTTCTTCAGATTCAGCGCTATCTGATATCTTCGGCATGTATCCAACATTAATCGTGCACTGGCTACATGGAACTTTACCAACCAAAATACTGTCCAGACATCAAAATACACCTCCAAGAATTTTTGAATGAATTCTTTGAATGTCGCGATGACTACGTGAGAGAATATCGTCAACGCATTCTTGAGTCTGAATGGCATTACCGTGTACTAAAAACACCCCCATTCTATCACAAAGGTTGTTTTACTCCTGTCTTCTAGCATGATCTTAATCTGATGGTATCCAAAGAACCCATCAGTAAATTAATAGGCCTCCTTCCCTCCAACATTGTCCACTACCTCATCAGTAAACGGTGTCGAGAAAGGATTATGGACGCAGGGATCGTTAAGCTTTGTTAGATATTCACAAATCCTTATCCATTATATCAGGTTCCAGTGATGTGACATCACACATATCTTTATGACGATCCTAGTCCCGGCAACAGATGTGCACGAAAGTAGCTAATTTGTCCGTTCATGGTCTGCAAAAGCCAGTTGTAGACCTTCACGGAGGTCTAGAAACCAATTGAGGGGAGTTACAACGCCAAGCCTTAAGGGCTTAGAGGTCTACCCGAAGGTAGATCTGGGTCATAGAAAGACATCACACTGATCTCTGGATGTAGAAACTTGGTTCTAGCATCCCCCCATACAGCTTCGAGTGAGAATTTAGTCCATGCTACGCGGGTTGGTGCCGAAAGGGCCAGTAGTGTAGGGATTTGTTTGGTGCAACTAACTCTGAACCTGGGTCAAGACCCCCTAAGCCAACAAATGGTTCCATTGCTAGGACCGAGATCTGCATAAAGAGATGTGTGATGTCGCATCACTAGAATCTAACCAAGAAGGAAATTGAGAAGTGGGTGGCTAGAAATATTCACGAATTCATGGCACAAGAAAATAGGAATTCACGTCTATCAAAATAACAATGCTAGATAGATACTTATACACAAAAACACACGAGATTTTCTTCTGCACCTTCCCGATTGAGTTATACGAGTGGATAGCTAAATTGGCAGATGACCAAGGAAGGTGGAAGATTGACGGACCAATAGTGTGGACTCCAGAATTAGTGCGGAGGTTGGAAGCTTCTAAAGATAAGATTGTGTGCATTGTTGACCATTGGCTTGATCGGGTTATAGGAGGATTTGTTATAGAGTTCGTAGTTGACACCTCAGTCAGTTACAATGAAGCAGAGCGACACTTCTTCAAGGGACCACGACGTAAGTATCTAAGATCTTTGAATATGTGGATTAAGATGTTTTTGTGTGAGAAACAAGTCATGCCACTGCCTTGGTGTTTGGAGCTACGAAAAGTGGGAAGCTCTTCAGAGATGGGGGAAGAACAGGCCCTACATATAGCCTGTTGATTGGACCTCCTGTGAGTGACGACAAGGGATCTACACAGGCTTCACCGTAGAGTGTTTTCCAGTTGATAACGTAGGGTTTTCCGCGGATACCGTCCACGCCACCTCCACCTTCACCTCCACAACGTACAACTTTGCCCACACAACCACCACCACCATTGTCATTCAACATGTCGAATGAGGACACAGATCAATTTTGGTTTCTTGTGAATGTTGTGTGGACAACACAACAAATTATGGATGACAATATGAAAAAGGTGCAGTTGGTTACCACTCTGCAGGACGCGCGCTGGCATGGTATGTCAAGTACTACCATGATAATCCCTTGACATCGTTATCAGAAACTAAGGCTGCTTTGAATAAATAATTTGGTAAGCCCAAGCGTGACTCGCAATCAGTAGTTGGATTCAAGGAAATCACGATGAGGCCTGGTGAAATGCCCTGGGAGTTAGATCAAAGATTGAAGTGTGGGATCCGCGAAGCTAATATGCATCTCAAATATAGTGTTGATGGTGTTGGACCTGCCAACATGTCAAGGGGATCTCCCCGATAATAAGTCCCAATTAGACCTTATACCATTTAGTGTAGGAGTCCCAGCAGTGGGTTGTAAGGTCATGCCTTGACTGTAGTGTCGCACAGAGGCAAGTAGAATAACTATATCAGCAGCAAGGGTGTGACTGATGGAGTGAGTCAAAAGGAAGGTGTATGAGAGGTTCCAACACTTAGAAAGGGGGAAGGAGGTGAAGGTGAGTTCCAAGTTGAAAGGGATCAGTCCCAACTCAGCTAGGAATAGGACATGCACAAATTTCGGCGGAGTATTTCACTCGAATGCGGCACTCACATCATACAATGTAAGATAACACGTACAACACTCACGGATCAGTCCGAGACATGTGTGATAGTTTTTATAGCAAGGTTCAAGCGAAAGGTTTGTCTGATGTCTGGTAGAGCAGTCGACACAAACGGTGACAACATTAACAACATATGAAACACATTAACAACAAGATTCATATAATTTCATGTGACTTATTTCATACACAAGTACATAAGTTATGTAGAAAATTCTCTACAAATCCAACTCTGATACCATGTAGAAAATTCTCTACAAATCCAGCTCTGATACCATGTAGAAAATTCTCTACAAATCTAGCTCTGATACCATGTAGAAAATCTGCCTATAGGTTAACCCGATAATGCAATATACATCAAAGTAAAATACTATAAGCTACTTCTACTATTAGTTTGCAGAAGCTTAAAGATCGAGCTGAACAATATAACCAAAAGAAGAAGAATCAATGAACCATACACATGAAAATAGTTTGGGGAAAGCCTCAGCTAAAAACCCCACTATCTGTATTATCATACAAGGTGGAAATACATAGGAATTATACAAAGCCTTAGCTCTCACAGCTATCCAACTCTCAGTACATTCCTCACAGATGCTCACAAGCAATCCTGGCTTCTCACAAGCCCTCTCCTCTATCCTCCAAGCTCCTATTTCCTTGCGCAATTCCTCTAGGGTGATCCTCCTTCAACCAAGTGGAAAACCTCTTCTACCTAGTGGATGATCACTCTCACACATTGTCAAAACTGTGTAATCATCAAGGAATGATTCCTTCTATATGCATGATTTTTATTTATAAGAAAACACATGCAATTGATAGTACATTATCCTTATCTTTAATCTCACCTGGGTCTTTCTCAGAATAGACATGCATAAGTTTCTGATGAGGGAATCTTCAGTTAACTGGAGTACACTAGTTGAGTGCATGCATGCATCAACTGATTGTTAACTCTCTATTAGTTCCTCAACAATTTGGAACTAATTTAACTGGACTTAACTTAGTAAACTAAGTTAACTAATTACAACTCAAATATAACTCAATCTTATCTCCTTAATTTAAGGGATAACTCTTGCATGACTTCAAAAAGACTTCTAACTTGAATTTCTCCAACTAATTAAGTCAAAATAACTTAATTAATTATTTCCAAGTAGCTGTTAAGACTAAATTCGATTTTAATTCACAATTTAATTCAAGGACAAATTAAATTGGAATATTCTTGTTGCCACATTTCAACAAGTTAAACAACACATATCATTAAAGCAACCGGAGCAGTCCAACTACAATAACAACATATGCATGAAAATTTGTTATCTCTTATTATATAAATAAGTGTAAGTTACAATCATAAAATACATCCAGTAAACGTGCTATCCCCAACAGTGAAACGTTATAGCCACGTACATCCACCTACTCCTCCAAAGAGATGTACTAGCTCTGTGCAGTGGAGAAGCCAGGGCGCGTTACAATATTGTCCAAGCCTTCTTCAAAATAATCTAAGTAGAAGGTTGGATCACCAAAAGCCTATACAATGAGTTATGAGGGACTATTTATAGCAAAGGGTGGGATAACCCTTGACATTCCCCTTTGTGACAGTTCAACTACCCTCATGAATCTTCACCTACTCTATGACTATTACATCAAACCATTGATACTTGACTTACACTTGACATGACTCAACATTACAATGCACATGTACTCATGTGAGACAACATCGCTTGAAAAAGCCTTGCAAGACATCACTGACACTTGGTCCACTGTGATGAGATCAACTCTTTGACATTCTTGTGATGGTGAAGGTGGTGAGATGATGCCAAGCTTGGTCATCCATGATGGTGTGCATGCACCTCATGGTGACGTCTTGTTGAAGTGAACTCTGCCTCCGTTGTAACCAGTGCATTGGTTCGTCCCCTTCATCCAACTCGTCTGCTAACATGCACATTGTCTTCTTGGGTACGGTTGAACCAGAAACACACTGATGCATAGGTCTGTGTTGATCTTAAAGTTTGTGCTGGTGGTCCTATGCATCAACTTGCAAAAGTACATGTTCAACCCTAGTTGGACTTGCTTCTTGTCTTCACCTTGGTAAGTGTTTTGAATGAGTTGGATTGCATGCTTTCACTCAACAACATGCATGCTTCTAAATCCCTTGCATGCGATAAAAAACATGTCTCACCATGCCTGCTCTGTGTCAACTGTTAGGATGGATCCTTAGCTTATAAGGGCACAGTTTCATCCATGAGTGCATGTTGCGCCCATTGTTGTTCCTGCTCCTGTTGTAACTCATTTGTCTATCTGTGTAGCTTCATGTTCTTCTAGAGTTGTTGCTTCAGAACATGCAACTCTTTCTTTATTCCATCTTCTGCCTTCATGCGATCATCATGTCGCGCCATCACCTCAGAGCCTAAGTCTCCAAATTTGTTTTCATTATCAATGGATTTGCTTGATCTTGCAACTTTGTTCCACCTTTGGGTTATCAACAACCTTCCTCCTACTACATTCGCTGCATTCAGTATGCTTCCTTTAGCTGTTTTTCATGATGTTGCTTGTTGTGATGCTGCTGCTTGATGTCCTTGTCTACGAACAACTTTATGTCTTCGTGACTAGGCAAGCTCATAGACACTTGATCGACTGCATCCCCAAGTGTGATATGAACGGTGTCGTCGTCTCTTCTCTCCTAGAAACCATTGAACTTGTACTGCTAAGAGGAATATGAACATCTGCGATACCTGGAGGCATGGCAACACTCATAGCGAGAAATCTGTCAGTCGAAAACCAAAATGAACATGAGAACTGACTTGCAACATACCTGGGTAAATGATCATGAAGGTTGCACAATTTCGGCTAGGAGGTCGGGAGACCAACTGCCAAGACTATTCAAGGCACAATCTGGGCTGCTGGGAGATTGGCTAACTATTGGAACTGCGTAATGCATAGTCCAGTCTGGCTGTTGACTGTAGGGATTGCGCAATGCGCAATTCTAGCTGGGAAGGACTGCTTGTCCAAGGACATATTTGTGCAATTTCTTGGGCCAAGCAGCCATTTTCCTCCAGAAATGTACAAAACAGTCCTAGAGGCCATTGTTGGGCAAGAATGTGAAAATATGGAGAGGTACGTGAGCCTTCCTTCCCCATATTACACAATGCAGCCTTAGTGAAGGCAAATTCCATGCCAAGGTTGGCCTGACTCACCGACGAGCAATTGAAAGCAACTAAGACAGTAAATTCATGGTGACACAAAGTGATAGAAGAAGTGATTGACATTGCATGCAAAACATGAATGAAATATTCAACAAACAGATCAACATTCATGTGGGTGAGGCAGTTCGTTGGTTGGGTGAACATCCGTGCAAAACTGTTTCATGCATGCGACAACAGTGAGATAGCGATGAAAACTGAAACAGCTCTAGGACAAGCTAGTATATATGTAAACAATAGCAAGCATTCAAAGAAATCAAGCAAATAGTAGTCCCACAAGAAACAGCACAAAAAGTGACAGAAATATAACACAAGGCATGGGAAGCGGGCTTACCCCAAAACAGCTGAGCTAAATGTGCCGACTTCTCCTAGATGTGATGTGGGATGTCAGAGTTGCAAGGATAACGTGAGGAATGAGCTCTACAACATCTGGTTGATGAGTTTTGATAACATCAAGGTCATGACGTGCATGCCACGAATCTAGGGGAAGAGACACTTGGTGAGAGGTTTTGGAGTTTCTCCTTCAATGCAACCTCCAACTGCTAAACATGGATCCCTGAAACAAGGGATGCCTTTACATGTTTCTTTGGGAGAAGCAGCCCATGCATGCAAGTCTATTTTTCTCAGTCCCAGAGGGAACCGGTCAACTCAGCTGCACATGCAAAAGACTACTCGACTGCTGGAGAAAAATGTGCATTTCTCGCTGGGAGTTGTGCTGGTTCCCCAGGAGATTTGCGCAATTTCTGGGTAGAGCAGTTGACTGCTATCCAGATTTACGTAAATCCTGGGTTGAACAACCTGATGCTAGGAATTTTGTGTAAATCCCGCTGGGAGGGTTGGCTGGTAGGATTGCACAATCATGGAGCCCAGCAGGCTGTCAGAGAAGATTGCATAATTCCTAGAGGGAAGGTTGGTTTCCCTCCAGAAATGTGCAATTTTCAAGGGGAATATGCTCAGCCTATAGCTAGACCAAGTCCAGGTGAACAGCCTGTGAGGGGAATGGATCAAGTTGTGACCAACAGGCTACCTTTATGCAAGAAAGACACTAAAGCTTGTGAACTTGACAAAGCAAGGAAAGCTGCTGTGAAGGTTGGAAGGGAGGCTCCAAAATGAGGCTAGGGAAAAATTTTGGAGGATGGTTGTAGCCGCTACAACACTTGGCAACACACTGGTAGAACTCCAGCTCTCTGAATGGACCTTGTTTGTGAAAATAAAGTCTAACACCTCCGGAAGTACTATTCAGTTCTTAGCTCATCTTGGTTTCACACTAACTTGATTGTAAGATGTAGCATCTACCAATCCCTTGGTCGATTGACACACATTCCAAGCCAGGGAAACACAATTGTTTCGATTGGGGTTGAGGGGTATATAGGTGCACAAGCAGTATAGTCATCAGAGTCTTAGTTTCATCTCTGGTGTTGCTCCACTACCAACAGGCTTGGACAGTACCCTGGTGGAGTCACATAGGAACAAAAGCATGGCTTCGCTGCCAGTGAGCATGGTCAGTACCCCGGCAGAGTTACTTGCATCACCTCCCTGCATAGGAATCCTTTCTCTTCTTTCGCCTTATTCATTTTAATTTTTAATTTTTTTTTTGACTTTTCATTTTTTTCATTTTCACTATATAGCACTTATTCATTTCAGAGGTGGAAGAGGGATCCTAATTTATTGAGAGAAAAAGAGGTTGCTCCAGCAGAGAAGTAGTTTATTATATCTCTGACATGCCTGTTAAGGTTTTCACCCTCACCTTACTCTACTTGACTGGGTTGACAAGGGTTAACCCAAAAACAACCAACTAGAGAAGGTGACACTAGTTAACACACAAGCATTGTGTTTTCACCAATGTTCACTTTGAACAGTACGTATTTTCCTTCAACGTATCATAGAATAAAAGTAACAATCTCATCATACAGAGGCAGCATGACAAATAACCAAGTAGTGATAGTTGTACAAGCCCTCTTGTACCTTACCCAACTTGCTTCAAGAGTCATACATGGTTTCATGCAAGACTAACCTATGTACAAAACAAATGAACTAACAAACTTCAAAACAAAGCAAAAGCAAAAGCGAAAGTGAAGGAAAATCATGTAAGCAGACAAGCAAGCAAACAAACAAACAAACAAAGCATGCAAGAAAACAACTAAAAGCAAACACTACTCCTACTCTAACAGTACATGGGCCTGATCACGTGAAGTAACACTTCCAATGCAGCCACCGGTGCATTGGTAGACCCATGTTGGTGAAGGCTTAGTCCGCGAGAAACCCAGTTGTGTGAACCAGCAAGCAACAAAGATATAATAATGAAGACAAGCACACTTCGTGATTCAAAGTACCCATGGGAGATAAGTGAATGCATGTGCATGACGAGTAGTCAGTGGACTTACCATGGTGTTGTGTGAAACTACGTCCAACTTTGAAGCATAAGCACACTCTTAACTGTGACATGCAAGCAAACGAAATAAACAAAGACAACTTGCGTCACGAATGAGTGCTTGCAATGTAATACTCTTCCAAAGCATGAGCAATGGGATTGTGCATTTCGAGTGGAGGAAGTGTGATCTATGTGTGAGATTGATCTTCAATGCATATAGATGAATGATGAGGAGCCTTGGGTGATTGAACAGCTTCATGATCAGAAGCGAGACTAACCCCAAGAGAACGAGGACCTGACATAACCATCAGCTCGGGCTAAAGTTCCTCGATAGTCATGGGTGTCTCACCTTCATCACAGGTAGATCATCATAAACCGATGGCTTTGAAAGATCAACTGTGATACATTCATGATCGTGATAAAAATGAAAGAAAATGGATCACGATCGCCACGATTGGAAAAATCAATGAATTCTTCGGCATCCTCATGATCATATGAATCAAATAGAGGGGTGGATGAAAAGAAAATGAATTCATCCTCTGTGTTTCCAAAATAGACAGATGAAGGATCAAGTGGATTTTCAATGTGTAACTTATCCTCTTCGTTGACAAATGATGGACTAAGATCTGGTGAGTCCTGTGAGTGATCAGCAATGGGTGCATCCTTGGGCGAAGATACACATGCAAAATCATGGATGGTAGGTTCACCAAAGAGGCTAGGAAATAACGGAGGAGGCTCAGATGGAAAGGAGTCATCCTTATCTGAGTGTTGATGTTCAAGCTTCCGCTCATACTCTCCATGAATGATAGCACATGTTGGTTGTGCAACACCAACTCAATCAATGGGTTTCTCCTCATTTACAACAAGTGAGGAATCTGGAATGGATGAACATAAGACAACATCATCCATAGGAACACCTGAGTGCAAAGATGGAAGTTGAAGAAAAGAACGCATATGAAAACTCAAAGGAATCACAACCAAATCTACACGAAAATGAGTGGAGTGATGTTGGGAGGGCATGAAGGTTGAACAGGTGTACAAACATGATCCTCAGTATCATTGGGCGATGGTGGAACTGTTGAATGAGAGGGAGGCGGACAATCCGTTGGGATAGTGTGCGCTCCCACATGGGATTTGGCAGTTCCATCAACGAAGAAGGCTGAGTGAGGCTTGACATCAATCCTTCTCTTGGGACGGGAAGATTTATTAAAACAGTACTCAAACTAGTCCCAGAGATAAGCATTATTCATCTCGCTCCTCAGAGCTTGAAACTGTAAGTCACGGAAGCGTTGCCAAAAATCAATAACAGATTCATGCGGAGCCCTCCATTGTTGTAATAGTTTCCAGTCAAGATGGTCTGGATCAAAATGATAGAATGTATCTTCGATAAGATCACAGAAGTGCTCAAATGAGTGCACGGTGTTAGTCAATGGGCTAAGCACCCAACGGAATGGATATTCGCAAAGTGTGAATGAAAGCAGCAAACCGGTCTGTTCGTCAGTAAACTCATCTTCCTCATGAATCATGGAAAGGAAGTTATGTAAGTGCTTAGGATAGGCCACTTCTCCTTGACCATCATACATGTGAGTGGACAAGAGATAAAAAAGCTTCCCTAAGATGGAGACATCTTCACGATTCAAAAAACACCTCGAGGGAAGAAGAATGCAAAACTCCATGGAAGATATGCAAAGGTTCAAAACTAGATGAGAGTACACTGCTTGTCATCAGGCCCTCCTTCTAGTGCCAGAAATTTTGACGATGTTGGACCCGCCAACATGTCAAGGGGATCTCCCCGGTAAGAAGTCCCAATTAGACCTTCGACCATTTGGTGTAGGAGTCCCAAAAGTGGGTCGTAAGGTAATGCCTTGACCACGGTGTCGCACAGAGGCAAGTAGAATAACTATGCCAGCAACAAGGGTATGATTGATTCAGTGAGTCAGGGAAGGTGTATGAGAGGTTCGAAAACTTGGAAGGGAGCAAGGAGGTGAAGGAGAGTTCCAGGTTGAAACAGATCAGTCCCAACTCGGCTAGGAACACACAACACAAAGGAAATGCACATCTTACAGTGCAATAGTCCACTCGGATGTGACAGTCACATCATACAAGGTAAGATAACATGTACAACACTCACAGATCAGTATGAGACAAGTGTGATGATTGTTATAGCAAGGTTCAAGTGAAAGGTCTATCTGATGTTCGACAGAGCAATCGACATGGACGGTGACAACATTAACAACATATGCAACACATTAACAACAAGATTCATATAATTGCATGTGAATCAGTTCATACACAAGTACATAATTTAAACAACACATATCATTAAAGAAACTGGAGAAGTCCAAATACAATAACAACATATGCATGAAAATGTGTTGGCTCTTATTATATAAAGAAGTTTAAGTCACAATCATACAATACATCCATGTAAACCTGCTAGCCCCAATAGTGGAATGTTACAGCCACATCCGCCTACTCCTCCAAAGAGATGTACTAGCTACATACAATGGAGAAGCTAAGGGACGTTACAATACTGTCCAAGCCTTCTTCAAAATAGTCTAAGTAGAAGCTTGGCTGACCAAAAGCCTATATAATGAGTTATGAGGGACTATTTATAGAAAAGGGTGGGGTAACCCTTGACATTCCCCTTTGTGACAATTCAACTACCCTCATGACTCTTCCCCTACTCTATTGTTGTGTGTGGAGCATGATTGTTCAGAGGTCTTTGTTTCAGCCGGATGTATACCCCAGGAAGTTTGTACACCCCTCCACGCGGGGGGGTGCGGGGGGGACTTGTCCCCCCGCGGGGGTCCGGGGCTAGCGGTCCCCCGGCGAGGGCTCGGGGGTAGCGCCCCCGAAGCTAAAAACAAATGTAAAATTGCCTTGTAAAAGTATAGTAATTTCTAGTCAATCTGGGTCGTTCATTAGGCGGATGATCTGACGGTAGAAATTATGTTTAGTTTAGGGTTTTTTTCCCTAGAAGGCAACCCCTCTCTTTGTATGAGGGTATTGTATTTGAGGCTGTGAAATAGATGTGTATTCGGTGAGCGAGAAACAGAGAGGTGAGACTGTGAGAGAAAACAGAGGATATTACAGTGGATTTGCTGTAGGTTGTGTCTCTTCATTTTGCTGGATAATAGAAAGGAAGGACTGGCTGTTCGGGGCGGACGTAGCCCAAACTGGGTGAACCACGTATATCTGTGTCTCTCTTGATTTGTGTGTTTTCTGTGTTTATATTTCTGCAATATTTTATGTGTTCCATTGCTCCGTAATATATCATTTTCTAACATCTATGACTGTTACATCCAACCATTTACACTTGACTTACACTTAACATGACTCAACATTACAATGCACATGTACTCATGTGAGACAACATGGCTTCAGCAAGCCTTGCAAGACATCACTGACACTCGATCCATTGTGATGATACCAACTCTTTGACATGCTTGTGATGGTGAAAGTGGTGAGCTGATGCCAAGCTTGGTCGTCTGTGATGGTGTGCATGCACCTCATGGTGACATCTTGCTAAAGCGAACTCTACCTCCGTTTGCAACCGGTGCATTGGTTTGGCCCCTTCATCCAAATCGTCTACTAACATGTGCATGGTCTTCTTGGGTACGGTTGAACCAAAAACACAATTATTCATAGTGTCTGTGCAGATCTTCAAGTGTGCGCTGGTGGTCCTACGCATCAACTTTCCGAAGTACATGTTCAGCCCCAGTTGGACATGCTTCTTGTCTTCACCTTGGTGAATGTGTTGAATGGGTTGGATTGCATGTGTGCGCTAAACAACATGAATGTTGTTTAATCCCTTGCATGCGATCAACAACAGTGCTCACCATGTCTTCTTTGTGTCAGCTTCTTGGATGGATCCATAGCTTGTACAGGTGCAGTTTCATCCATGAGTGCATGTTGCGCCCACTGTTGTTCCTGCTCCTGTTATAACTTATTCGTCTGTAGGTGTAGCTTCATGTTCTTCCTTAGTTGCTACTTCAGCACATGCAACTCCTTCTTTGTTCCATATTCTACCTTCACGCGATCTTCATGTCGCGTCGTCACCTCATAGCCTAAGTCTCCAAAGTTGCCTTCATTATCAATGGATCTACTTGATCTTGCAACTTTGTTCTGCCTCTTTTTTGTCAACAACCTTCCTCTTTCTGCATTCGCTTTCATTTGGTATGTTTCCTTCAACTGTTGTTCAATATGCTTCTTTATGTGATGTTGTTGCTCTATGTCCTTTTCTATGAACAACTTGATGTCTTCGTGAGTAGGCAAGCTCATAGACACTTGATCGACTGCATCCCCAAGCATGCTCTGAACGGTGTCTTCATCTATGTTCTCCTGGAAACCACTGTACCTATACTGATGAGAGGTAGATGAACACCTATGATACTTGGAGACATGGAAACACTCATAGCAAGCAATTTGTCAATGGAAAACCAAAATGAACATGAGAACTGACTTACAACATACCTGGGTAAATGATCATGAAGGTTGCACAATTTTGGCTGGGAGGTCGGCAGACCAACTGCCAAGACTACTCAAGGCACAATCTGGGCTACTAGGAGACTAGCTGACTACTGGAACTGTGTAATGCACAGTCCAGTCTAGTTGCTAACTGCTGGGATTATGCAATGCGCAGTTCCAGCTAGGAAGGACTACTGGCCCAGGGATAGATTTGCGCAATTTCTTGGGCCAAGAATCCATTATTCTCCAGAAATGCACAAAACAGCCTTGGAGGCCAGTGCTGGGCAGGAATGCACAAATCTGGAGAGGAAGGTGAGCCTTCCTTCCCCGAGGTTGCACAATGCAACCTTGGTGAAGGCAAAGTCTGGGCCAAGGTTGGCCCGACTCGCCGAAAAGCAATTAAAAGCAACTAAGACAGTAAATTCATGGTGACACTAAGTGATAGTAGAAGTTATTAATATTGCATGCAAAACATGAATGAAAGATTCAGCTAACAGATCAACATGCATGTGGGTGAGGCAATTCGTTGTTTGGGCGAACGTCTGTGCAAAACAATTTCATGCATGCAACAGCAGTGAGATAGCAATGGAAACTAAAACAGAGCTATGAAAAGCTATTATATACGTAAATTACAACAAGCATTCAAATAAATCATGCAAACAGTATCCCCGTAAGCGAAAACACAAAAAGCGACAGAAATGTAGCACAAGGCATGGGAAGTGGGCTTACCCCAAAACAACTGAGTTGAATGTGCCGACTGCTCCTAGATGTGATCTGGGATGTCAAAGCTGCAAGGTTGATGTGAGGAATGAGCTCTGTAGTGGCTGGTTGATGAGTTTTGATAACATAGATATTGTGATGCGCATGCCACGAATCTAGGGGAAGTGACACTTGGTGAGAGGTTTTGGAATTGCTCCTTACATGCAACCTCCAACTGCTAAACATAGATCCCTGAAATAAGTGATACCTTTGCATGGTGCCTTGGAAGAAGCAGCCCATGCATGCAAGTCTATTTTGCTAAGTCCCGGAGGGAACCGGTCAACTCAATTGCACATGCAAGAGAATACTCGATTGCTGGAGAAAAATGTGCATTTCTAGCTGGGAGCTGGGCTGGATGCCTAGGATATTTGCGCAATTTATAGTTAGAGCAGTTGACTAATGCATAGATTTGCACAAATCCTGAGATGAATAGCCTGCTACTGGGAAAATTTCCGCAAATCTTGCTGGGAGGGTTGGCTAGCAGGATTGTACACTCCTGGATCCCAGCTAGCTATTAGAGAGGACTGCACAATCCTGGATCCTAGCAGGCTGTTAGAGAGGATTGCGTAATTCTTGGAGGGAAGGCTGGTTTCCCTCCTAAAATTCACAATTTTCAAGGGGAAGCTATTCAGCCTAAAGCTGGACCAAGTCCAGGTGAACATCCTTTGAGTGGAATGGATCAAGCTATGACCAACAGGCTGCCTTTGTGCAAGAAAGACACTAAATCTTGTGAACTCGACGAAGCAAGGGAATTTGTTGTGAAGGTTAGAAGGGAGGCTCCAAAACAAGGCTAAGGAAAAATTTTGGAGGGTGGTTGTAGCTACTACAATAGATAGTCAGCACCGTGAGTGGTTTATAGCCTCGCTCCTGCCCTGCCTAAGGATTTCTTTATCACAGTAAAAGATAGGAACTCAGGCGGAAGCTCTGGAAATTGCGATGAGATTGCATGAAACACCTATTTAGGATGCATATTTGGGAGTCTAATAAATTCACTCACAGTTGCAAAACCTCTATTTGGAATTGCAGAGCTCGAAAAAAGAAAAGGAAGCCAGGCCAGAGGTGTGCGAAGAAGTCTAGTGCCTCAAGTGTAAGAGCCAGGGTCATGATAAATGTCATTGCCCTGTCTTTGTGAACTATATCACAAGGGGGGACCAATACCCCTGAGGCAGGAAGCTCCAGTAGGACCAAGTACGGGGCACGCGCTATGGTGCGTTATTTGTCAGGTGGCTAGAAAACATATAATGTATAACTTTCATTTGCTGCAAAATTTTGTACAAACACCACAATAATTGTTCTGTGATTTTTGCAAATTGGTGGGCTACGATGAGTTCCATTGATGTAGCTACAAATTAATGATGAGAAGATGCCTACGTATCGAATGAAAGTAGAAAATCGACCTCTGGATCAGGGCGTTGGGGGAGCGCGTGAAGGATATCAGGGGCGCGGAAGAGGTCGAGGAGGAGGAGGACCTGGTACAGGTTGTGGGCAAGTCATTTGCTACAATTGTGGAATGCCAGGACACTACACATGAGAGTGTACGAATTAGACACGCCCGTCATGTCAATACTACACCTAGTTTGACCACACAATCGAAGAATGTCCTATATTGATGGCCAATATGTAGGAAAAGAAGGCGCAGCTTCAGCATCCTACCTAGAACTTAGTGATGATGAGGGTTGAGCCCCATGAAGAGGATATGAAAGTGAATATCGTGTTGCGAAGTGGGATCACGACTGGTGATGATAAGGGAAAACAACCTGAAGCAGGTGGATGGGTCCACAAGGCCCTAGAAAAGGAGACTGGTTTTGATCTAGAGCATGCAAAGGAAACATTCATGTAAGCGAAGAAAAGCTTCACTGAGGCCTCTACCTCAAGAAGTCAGAAAAAACTACCGGTCACCAGCACGCCTACAGAGGTTGACCCCTCTGTTCTTAACACCTTCTTGTAGACTTGTATGAAACTATTGCACGATAGCAAGGCTATGAAAGGGCTACAAGAATTGATAAATAAGTGTGCTGGGAAGGAAAATTATCCTAAAGGACACCGCGTAATCAGAAAGATTAGCAAACATAAGACAAGGACAGGGCACGAGATGAAGCTCACCAAGCAAATAGGAGACTATGAGATGGACCAGGTTATTCTAGATTTGGGGTCTGACGTGAACGTTTTTCCTAAACATACATGGGAGAGGATGGAGAGGCATGCATTACAATGGTCTCCGATTCAACTAAGGATGGTGAACCAGCCAAAGATTATCCCTATGGGACGTCTGCACAGAGTTACCGTAGATATAGAAGGTGCGAGCGCGCTGGCTAATTTTGAAGTGATAGAAATCGTTGATGACAACAATCCATACCCCACACTCCTTGGAATTGAATGGGCTATTGATATGAATGGGTTAATCAATTTGAAGAAGTGGACAATGTCATTCGAAAGGAAATCACTCCGCATTATAGCACCATTGTACCCTGCAGAAGGACCGCGTTATACTGAATGGGTCCACGACTATGAGGAAAGTGATGATGATTTGGATCAAATCTACAAAATTATAGTTGGATACCAAGATTGGGTTAATCCAACATCTGATGGACGGATTGCGTGGGACAGCAAAAGCTCTTGTAGCTTAGATTCAGATGAAGAATTGGAGCATTAGCAGAATAGGCTGCATGAAGTATCTACGTTGTGCTGCAATATGATGACTAAATCGTTGCGTTGTTTGTCATTGGAGGTAAGAAATTTACCTTATTACGATGTTTTAACTGATGTAGATAAGTTTTTGGATGCTTTTGAAAGAGAAGTCTCGGAGGATCACCGCTTTTAGGCACTGGATTTGGCACTGCACACTACACCTGCTTGATGGTGGGGTACACAAAAGGACAACTTTTATGAATGGTGAGAGCACAAGAGGATAATAAGGATGTGATTTGGTCATCCTAAAGTGTGATTAACTGAGAAATATGATGAGAGGAATGATCCGCGCGATCATTTAGCAAAGTGGACTAAAGTCTACGGAACAGAGCCATAGCTAGAGTGGGTGCACTTGTTCTGTCACACTCTAGACATAATCCCTATGAATTGGTACCTGGAAACAGAGCTCCACCATGGCATGGCGAAGTGGGATATATTAAGGGAATGCTTTTTGAATACCTTCAGTTTTGAAGACGGATTCAAAAGCATTGATGAGGTGTTGCAGGAGGTTAAGGCAGTGATCTTCTGAATTCTGCATGATCCGCTGGCTTAGGGGGTCCTGACCCAGGTTCAGATTTAGTTGCGCCAAACAATTCCATACACTACTGGCCCTTTCGGCATCAACCCACGTAGCACGGACTGAAGTCTCACCTGAAGAAATATGGGGAGATGTTGGAACCAAGTTTCTGTATTCAAAGATCAGTGTGATGTCTTTCTATGACCTAGATCTGCCTTTTCGCATACCTCTAAGCCCTTAAGGCTTAGTGCTGTGATTGTTGGGTGTGGAGCCTGATTATCTTCTATATTCAAAGGTATCACCACATTGGACCCCAATTCAAAATGGGGGCGGCAACGCTGCCCGTAAAATATTCGCTGCAGGGGGGATCTAGGGGGGGCGACTCCGACCTTTGGTAGCTCCCCCCCTGGCGGGGGGTTTCGGGGGCAGCGCCCCCGAAGCTAAAAACAGCTATAAAATTGCCTTGTAAAAGTATAGTAATTTCTAGTCAATCTGGGCCGTTCATTAGGCAGATGATCTGACAGTAGAACTTGTGTTTAGTTTAGGTTTTTTTGCCCTAGAAGGCAACCCCTCTCTTAGTATGAGGGCATTGTATTTGAGGCTGTGTAATAGATGTGTATTGTGTGAGCGGGAAATAGAGAGGTGAGACTGTGAGAGAAAACAGATTATATTAAGCGGATCTGTTGTAGGTTGTGTCTCTTCATTTTGCTAGATAATAGAAAGGAAGGACTAGCTGTTCGAGGTGGACGTAGCCCAAACTAGGTGAACCACGTATATCTGTGTCTCTCTTGTTTTATGCGTTTTCTGTGTTTATATTTCTGCAATATTTTATGTGTTCCATTTCTCCATAATATATATAATTTCTAACAACTGGTATCAGAGCCAAAGGTCTATTTGGCTGATAAACTCGCAGGAAAGAAGGGTTCCTGGTTTGAGTGGGAGCAATGGCGGAAGATGGTAAGTTTAGGGTCGAGAAATTTAACGGCCAAAACTTCTTGATGTGGAAGATGTAGATGGAAGATTATCTGTATCGGAAAGATCTATACCTACCATTGGGCGGAAAATCAAAGATGTCGACGGGTATGACAGACGAAGAATGGAACCTTCTCGATAGAAAGGCACTCGGAACAATACGGTTGTGCCTTGTTGCGTCAGTCGCCTTCAACATTTCGAAGGAAACCACGACAGAGGGTTTGATTCAAACATTGTCGAAACTATATGAAAAACCCTCGGCCTCAAACAAGGTATTTCTTATGAAACGGTTATTTAATATGAATATGTCGGAAGGTGGATTTGTTGCAGACCATTTAAATGATTTTTATACAGTTACAAGTCAGTTAAGTTCTGTAGGGGTAAACTTTGATGATGAAGTTAGAGCTCTGTTATTCTTGTGCTCATTACCAGAAAGTTGGAATGGTTTGGTAATGGCCATTAGTAACTCCGTTTCTGGATCTAGTACTTTAAAGTTTGATGATGTTGTCAGTTCTATCCTTAGCGAGGAAATGCGATGAAAAAGCTCCGGTGAGACATCAGGAAATGCTTTGAGTGCAGAGTCTAGAGGAAGAAAAATGGAAAGAGGAAAGAGCTCAGGATATCGCAGTAAATCAAGGAAAGGCAGATCCAAGTCCAGATCGGGGATAGTGTGCTGGAAATGTGGAAAGAAAGGACACCTAAAGAAAGACTGTAGATCTCGGAAGGGAAAAGAAGGAGATGCACAGCAAGAAAACAATCATGAAGCAAATGTGATAGGTGAGGTGTTACAATATGCTTTGATTCTTTCTTTCGAAAATATTACTGATTCCTGGGTGGTAGATTCAGGGGCTTCATTCCATGCCACACCTGATAAGAAATACTTTCATGACTATGTTCAAGGAGATTTTGGACAAGTTCGTCTGGGTGATGATAAACCCTGTAAAATCGTTGGAATGGGTAAGGTTCTTGTAAAACAGCAGAATGGAAACCAATGGCTATTAAAGGAGGTAAGGCATGTTCCAGATCTAAAGAAAAATCTGATTTCAACAGGGCAGTTAGGCGGTGAAGGTTGTGTGACAACTTTCACAGATAAAGCTTGGAAGGTCAGCAAAGGAGCCCTGGTAATAGCAAAAGGCGAAAATGTTGGTACATTGTATTTATGCAATGGTATTTCTAACTCTGTTAATGCTTTAACTTCCAAAGGAGCAGATGCAGCATTATGGCATCATAGGCTCGGACACATGAGTGAAAAGGGGATGAAGATTCTTCACTCAAGGAATTTGTTGCTGGGTTTGAAGAATGTTGATTTGGACTTCTGTGAGAATTGCATTTATGGAAAACAGAAGAGAGTCAGATTTCTCAGAGTTGGGAAAGAAAAGAAGAGTGAAAAACTAGAGCTTGTGCATACAGATGTATGGGGACCTGCTCAGGTATCATCTCTTGGTGGCTCTCGTTATTATGTTACTTTTATTGATGATGCAACTAGAAAAACTTGGATTTATTGTATTAAGAATAAATCTGATGTATTTGATACTTTCAAGAAATGGAAAGCTTTGGTTGAGATTGAGACAGGAAATAAATTGAAGTGTCTTAGATCAGACAATGGAGGTGAATATTGCAGCAAAGAGTTTGATAGGTATTGTTCAGAGCATGGAATTCGCAGAGAGAAGACAGTTCCAAGAACACCACAAGAAAATGGTGTGTCAGAAAGGATGAACAGAACAATCATGGAGCGTGCAAGGTGCATGAGATTGCATGCAGGATTGCCTTTACGGTTTTGGGCAGATTTTGTATATATTGTTGTTTATCTAATAAATAGAGGGCCTTCAAGCTCCTTGAATGATGGTGTTCCAGAGGAAGCATGGACAGGTAAAAAGGTAAACTACTCTATTTTAAAGCCTTTTGATTGTGAGGCCTTTGTCCATATTGATAAAGAAATTAGAACAAAGCTTGAGGCAAAGTCAAAGAAATGTACCTTTATTGGATATGGTGTTAATGATTTTGGTTATCTCTTATATGATTATGAAAATCACAAAATCATTAGGAGCAAAGATGTAATATTCAATGAAAATGTCTTGTATAAGAATCAGTTGCAGGAAAAGAAACAGGAAAAGGAAAACAAGGAATACGCAGTTCTTGATGAAATCACTGAAAAAGTAAAGGTGCCTGAAAATAATAACAATCAACAACCACAACAACAGCAACCATCACAACAACAACAAGCACCCCAAACACCTGAAAGTGGTGTTAGAAGATCTACCAGGATAAGTAGACCCCATGAACGATACTCTCCTTCATTATATTATTTATTGTTGACTGATTCCGGTGAACCCGAATGTTATGAAGAAGCAATGCAGGTTGAAAGCAGGAAGAAGTGGGAGGTAGCCATGGAAGAAGAGATGGACTCCTTAATGCATAACCAGACTTGGGATTTAGTCAGGTTGCCTGCAGGAAAAACTACATTGAAGAATAAATGGGTTTACAGGCTGAAGGAAGAAGATGGAGGAAAACAGAGGTACAAAGCTAGACTTGTGGTGAAGGGGTTTGCACAGAAGAAAGGTATTGATTTTGATGAAATATTTTCTCCTGTTGTTAAAATGACTTCAATTAGAACTATTTTAAGTCTTGTAGCAGCTGAAGATTTGCATCTTGAGCAGCTAGATGTAAATACAGCCTTTCTCCATGGGGATTTGGAGGAAGAGATATATATGCAGCAGCCACAAGGATATGAGGTGAAAGGGAAGGAGAAACTAGTGTGCAGGTTGAAGAAGAGCTTGTATGGCTTAAAACAAGCTCCAAGGCAGTGGTATCTAAAATTTGACAAGTTTATGTCTGAACAAGGTCATACTAGATGTCACTCTGATCATTGTGTTTATTTGAAAAAACAAAATGATGGCAGCTATATTATATTGTTATTGTATGTAGATGACATGCTTGTTGCATGATCTAACATGCAGGAAATAAATGTGCTCAAAAGAAAATTGGCAAATTCATTTGCAATGAACGATTTGGGAGCTGCAAAACAACTCCTTGGTATGAGAATAACTAGAGACAGAAAAAATCGTAAATTAACATTGTCTCAGAATGAGTACATACAAAAGGTGTTGAAAATATTTAACATGCACAATGCAAAACCAGTTAGTACACCTTTTGCTAGCCATTTCAAACTTAGCAAGGAAATGTGCCCAAAGACCCAAGAAGACATGGATTATATTTCTAAAGTTCCATATGCATCAGCAGTTGGAAGCTTAATGTATGCAATGGTTTGCACAAGGCCTAATATTGCACATGCAGTGGGAGTTGTAAGCAGGTACATGAACAATCCAGGAAAGGAACATTGGATGGCAGTGAAATGGATTCTCAGATATTTGAAAGGTACCACAAATCAAGCATTATGCTTTGGTGGTTCAAACATTTCCCTACAAGGATATGTTGATGCAGATATGGCAGGTGACAGAGATAACAGGAGGAGCACTACAGGATATGTATTTACTGTTGGAGGAACAGTTGTCAGTTGGGTTTCAAAAATCCAAACTGTTGTTGCACTTTCAACAACAGAAGCAGAGTATGTTGCTGCTACAGAGGCTAGTAAAGAAATGATTTGGTTACAAAGGTTTATGGGTGAATTGGGTAAGGAGCATGATAAGGGCACGTTATACAGTGATAGCCAAAGTGCCATTCATCTTGCAAAAAACTCAGCATTTCATTCCAGGACTAAACACATACAGCTCAAGTACCATTTCATACGATCAGTGTTGGAAGATGGAGAGTTGAAGCTGGAAAAGATACACACTAGCCAGAATCCTGCAGATATGCTAACAAAAGTTGTAACCAGGGAGAAATTGAGAATATGCTCAGTTTTAGTTGGTCTTCAAGGATGATGATGAAGATGAGAAACAGCCAGGTCCAAAGAGGAGTCATTATCCAGCATATGGAGCAGTGGTGGAGTTGCTACAATCAGTCTCCAAGTGGGAGATTGTTGGGTGTGGAGCCTGATTATCTTCTATATTCAAAGGTATCGCCACATTGGACCCCAGTTCAAAATGGGGGCGGAAACGCCGCCAATAAATTTTCGCTGCAGGGGGGGGTCCAGGGGGGGTGGCTGCGACCTTTGGGAGCCCCCCCCTGGCGGGGGGTTTCGGGGGCAGCGCCCCTGAAGCTAAAAACAACTATAAAATTTCCTTGTAAAGTATAGTAATTTCTAGTCAATCTGGGTCGTTCATTAGGTGGATGATCTGACGGTAGAACTTGTGTTTAGTTTAGGTTTTTTTTCCCTAGAAGGCAACCCCTCTCTTAGTATGAGGGCATTGTATTTGAGGCTGTGTAATAGATGTGTATTGTGTGAGCGGGAAATAGAGAGGTGAGACTGTGAAAGAAAACAGAGGATATTACAGTGGATCTGTTGTAGGTTGTGTCTCTTCATTTTGCTGGATAATAGAAAGGAAGGACTGGCTGTTTGGGGTGGACGTAGCCCAAACTGGGTGAACCACGTATATTTGTGTCTCTCTTGTTTTATGTGTTTTCTATGTTTATATTTCTGCAATATTTTATGTGTTCCATTGCTCCATAATATATATAATTTCTAACAGTAATTCCCCTCAATCAGCTTCTAGACCTCCGCGAAGGTCTACGACTGGCTTTTGCGGACCCTGAATAGGAAAATTAGCTACTTTCATGCACCATAAATTACCCTTAGATCAGCATTTACCCAAATATACCTAGGTGTTCAATAAATTTAACAGAAAGTGTTATGATCTTCGTGTAATTACTTAACATTAATTGGATTCAGATAATAAGACGGATCAAGTAAATTCACGCATCAATACATCATTATTTTATAAAGACAACATTTCATCATAGCATATGTCACAACCATACATAACAAAAGTAAAGAGATAAAACACAGGAATTTCTGCAACAGTATTCTTTATTAATCTTCAGTATAGGATTACAGACTTAATACTTCCCTACGCACTCAGTTGCAGGGGTCCGTGCACTTAGCTGTGAAGTCTACTCTAGGCCTCTGCACACTCAATTGTAGAGCCTTTCCTCCCTCTAAGACTTGCCTTCCTGCGCTAACTCACTAGACTCCTTTCGTCGTACCCATAAACAAAGACATAGATCTCCCTTTAGACTCTTCTAAGACACACCTATTTATACAATCCCATGGTCCACAGACCATGGGTAGATCTTCAAAAACCAACTCAAGTTTACATGAATGAGGGTAAAAACACTTTTTGACTCTTAAATAACTCCGCGCTCTGTGCCCACAATTTGTGGATACTTTACATCTTTTTACATCAAAAATTGGTCTTTTGCCCCAAAACTGACCCAGGGGACCCCATCCCAACAGTTATCCTTTCATTTCTTGGATAGTTTGTCCTACAGGTCTCTCTAGTAAGCCATATACACATTGCATATTGTAGATCATTTATGTCATATTTTCAAAAATTCTACTCTAAATTATGCCACATTTACCATCTAGTCCCCATGTTTGACTTGGTGGGAAGGGATGATCCTAGACCTTCTATAGTAGTTCATTCATGTATCTCTTTCTTACCTTAATTCTTCACCTGAAATCATCCTTCCAAGAAGCATTAAGGCCAATTTCAAACAAGTAAGGTCACCTACCTGAAAGTCACGGATCTAAATTTTGATGGTTGGTTTGTCCGCTACTATATCCCCAAGATTTAGGGCCTTCTCTTACTCTACAAATTCACTGACAAGTCACTATGAATTAGATTCAGGGGCAAGAAGCCCTTTTATAAGAAAAACCCTAGTTTTTTCCTCACCCATTGTGACCAAACCATAGCTTGGTTTGACGAACCATCGACAACATTTGAAATCTCTCACCAAGTTCTATAATCAATCTACCTTTATTTTTGGTAATATGAAACTTCACCGGGAAGCCATTTTTTCCATGAGGTCTTGCTTTTCTAGCTATTAAAATCGATTTTTTTCATTTGAGTAACCTATACTCTGGTTCCACTTTACCCATGTATTGGTTGACTCACACGTTGATTTTCGTCATGAGTAACCATTATTTACTCATGATTTTATGGTCTCCTCTAGGCCTCCCCCATGTGGCGGCATCATCGAGTCACCCTTGTTCAGAGCATCAAAGATGAGTCACCCTTGCATCTATGGAGTCTATTTCCAGTCCCCTTGAGTCTAGTTACAGTGTTTCATATATCTTTGTGTCGCATTCATCCCATCGTTCTCATGTTTAGCCTCTAGTTACACTACTTAGACTGAGTAATTGACCATCCCCTTAGGAATCGAGTCAGTAGCTGTGAGGTCAACCATGCATATCATGCTCTGAAAATGGAATTCATCATTTTGCCACTCATCTTGTTTCCTTCCATCATTATCCCTGGTGTTAGTCCATCGATCAATCTACTATGATCCCTCATGCCTTTTTTGAGGACTCCTCATTTGTCTTAACTTTGGTGGGCCCTCTTTCCGTCAACTTCAACACATTTATTCCAGAATCATGGTCTAGAGGGCGGTGTACCTTGGCTCTAGCCTTCATTATTGTTCAGTGCCTCGAATCAAGCAAAGGGAATCATCATTTCCCTTTGACTTACTTGTTTCTCTCGTGCTCAACGTCATCTCATTATCGCACGACTAAGAATGGTACACTTGATTGTCCGGGATCCAGACGATTGTACGAGTGATTCCCGGGTGTGCATGAGATGTTCTAGACCTCATGAGTAGGTGGCCCTTCAGGTAGCCCCCCACATGCCTGGAGGTTCGCAGATTTTGATCCAACCTCATATATAGTTCTGCAGATTTGATGGGTTCGTTTTCAGCCACTCGTAGCGCCCACAACATGCATGTCTCCTTCAGATGATCCATTCAGATCTTTAGATCCCTTTCCTATTTAGAAGGGCTTATTTGGTTGTGATCCCTCTCACCATGTCAGCTGGAGGGGAATTATGTCTCATGTATTCAGATGTTATTGTATTCAGTCTTGGCCTATGTCTTTCCAGGCACATTATGTATATGAGATTCATTATATTACTTTATGGCCCATTGATGCCAACATATCATGTATCATTCACTTTGTAGCTCAGCCCCACATTGTTGGGCTTACCATTATTCTTTGTACTCAGTTATCTCAGCGAATATGGGTATGCCTCCCCCGCCTCATTTGAGATCATGTACTCAAAAATAAAAGGAAACTCTTATCATTTTAGTAGGTCTCGCCCCCTCCATTCCTTCGTCCTTCCTTGCATTGCTTTGGTTGTATCTCTCTCTCTCTCTCTCTTTCTCTCTCTCTCTCTGACTCACCCTTGGTGTCTCATGGAAGTGTGACCTACAACATATTTCGATCATACAATTTTCTCCTAACACTCATATGTTGGGGGGAAATCTGTTATCACCAAAAAATGATCACCTAGCCATTTCTAACTAGGTGGATCGAAATACACCATGTAAGATTAATTTTACCATAGTAAAATCACTTTCACCATGGGAAATAATTTAGTAAACCATTTTTATTAAATTATTTATGATTAAAATTTTAAAAACCCCATGAAAATAATTGAATAAATCATTATTTATTTATTTATTTCTAGGAATAATTATTAAATCATTGTTTGATAATTATTCCTTGTCACATTTGACTAAATCACCTAGGAATAATTAAATAAATCACTATTTATTTATTATTCCTTAATTCTATTATTGGAATAATTGTTAAATCACTATTTAATAATTCACTATTTAATAATTCATAATTCCTGATGAACTGGAGCATTTCTTCAGTCACCTCAATAACCAGTCCACCGCCATTAAATTCACGATGGAAAAAGAAGATAATGGTTGTCTTCCGTTCTTGGATGTTCTCATCTCTAAGAAGGTGGATGGTTCCTTTTCTCATCAGGTGTTTAGAAAGAAGACGCATACTGAACAATATTTGCATGCGTCTTCGCATCATTTCCCCGCTCAGAAGTTAGGGGTTCTTAGCACGCTTGCCACGCGTGCTGTAAGAATTTCGGATGAGGAGAGCCTGGAAGCGGAGAAGGCTCATCTCCTTGATGTTTTCGAGAAGAATGGTTACAATAGGCACCTAGGTCGAAAAGCCTTCCTCAGGGCCAAAAAGGAGCCTTCAATCCGAAGAGTCCCTAAAGACCATATCATGGGTGTGAACCTTCCTTACATCCAAGGGACCACAGATAGGATTGCGAGGGTTCTAAGAAGGTACGATGTGCCTGCAACTTTTAGACCTCTCCGCACGATCCGTAGCTCCCTCAGGTCTGTGAAAGACCCTATTGACCCTAAGGACATGAAGGGCGTATATGTCATTCCATGTTCCTGTGGGACCCCTTATATTGGTGAAACTGGTCGCTCTATCAATCAACGTATTAGCGAGCATTCAGCTGACTTAAGACATGGTAGAACCAAGTCCTCTGCCCTAGCTGAACATGCGGGGAAGACTATGCATCATGTGTGTATAGAGGATGCTCAAGTCATTGCCAAAGTTGCGCAGTTTCACCATCGCAAATTTAGAGAGGCCCTGGAAATTGAGAAAAGGCCGAACAATCTTAATAGGGATGATGGCTGGAAGATTAGCAGTTGCTGGGTCCCAGCCTTGTCTTCCTAGCCTCCTCTTTCCCCTTTGGTTAGGTCTTAGGGTTTCTATCTTCCCTCTCCTCAATTTCTGTTCTTGGCGGGTGTGTCTTGGAATGCAGGAGGTAGTAATTTGGTTTTAGTAGTTTCGGGCCAATTATGGCTTTTATCCTATCCGAGGGGGTAATTCAAAATTTGATCAGATTCCTTGCTTTGTTTTTTAACTAGTTATTTCCTTTAACTGAATTCATATGTATTTAATTAAAATAAACCTTTTTTAAACCTTGTAAGTAAATAATTTTAGTAATAAATATTGATTGTTTAATGGATATAAATTACTAGGTTAGATTAACATGTGCTTTAATTATGGTATTTACTTAACTAGAATACTATTTATAAGATAAAAATTATTAAGTAAATATAGAATATTTAATAAACATAATTAGTGTATGAACTTATCATAATTAATAAAAATGTTTTAAATTTAGAGGAGATCTAGTTCACCTTTGGACCCTGAATTTTAATAAGTATTACACAGTTACCTATTGTAACTATTTTATAAGAATATTTGTAATTTAATACTATTTATTATATCTAAATAATAATAAATTTAGGTTATTTGAAAAAAAAATTAATTTATTAATGACCTTTATAATTAATTTACCTTATTTATATTTAATTTACCTTATTTATTAATGACCAATAATTCTTGTTTACCTTTGGATCCCTTGGGTTTAAACAGTTATTATTAAATTAATACACACTTACCAATTGTAACTTAATTCTAGGAATAATAGTAATTTAATATGATTTAATTTAAATAATTTGGGGATAATATTAAATATAGGTTATTTAATAAATATGATGATATAATGACCATTATATTTATTACTCAATTAACTAATAATAATTAATGCTTCTATTAATAAAAATCAAGGGTTTGACTTTGATCCTCAGGTCAAAATTAGCCGTTGCAATATAGCCGTTGGAGTCTCTGCACACTCTATTTAATCAAGCTTAGCCTGATCAGTTCTTCAACTTGTCCTGACGATGAACCACACTGGTTGGTTCGAAACGCGTCGACAAAAGATTGATTATGTGATTTTGCCGAAGATATCCAGACAATTATTTCAATTTCACACCTTTCCTAATCCTCACGAAATAATTAATAAATCATTTTATTTGTTAATTATTTATAAATAAAGATATTTGACCATTAAAACATCTTTTCTCTCTCCAAAAATATAATAAAGTATTCCTATTGGTTAGATCTTTATTTTGTCAGTATTATTTTATTATTTTCTATTTTAGATATCAACCCAATACTTTGTTATAAATAAGAGGGTTTTCCATTCATTCTTCACCATGATCATTTTCATCGTCATCACTATCGTTTTCTTTCATTTGAGATCTCACTTGAGTTCTACACATTGTTTTGCGTTTTTCACATATTGAGAGAGAGAATCAATCACTAAAGCATCAAGGACATTAAAGGACCCGTCCCATGGTGGGGGATTTGTAGTCCCTTTTGTAGATCTCCTTCACCGGGTTTTATCAATAGATATTATTATTCATTTAAAAGTCTTTCCATATTGGGTTATTACATTGGATTTCTATTATTGTTTGCAATTTTGGATCACATATATCTTTTTATTGCATGTTTCTCTCATTTTATTATTGCATATCTGAAGCGTAAGAGGCCATAAATTGCTGTTAGGGTCACTTGTCACGAGTACCTTAAGTGAAGTTTTTTTGGTACACCTTCCAAAAAATTTCATACTTACACAAAGTATAGCTATCATGATAGGAAACATTAGAAGCATGATAGGATGCATCATTTTAGGAGATGGCATCATAATATAATACAATTGAAGCAAGATCTCATAAGAAGCTTGAAATATAGTTGAATTAGAAGTCTAAAAGCAGTCATCAAAGGAGCTCTTGATAGCCTTATTGAAAGCATAAGTAATACTTATGGG
Source organism: Pinus tabuliformis (assembly GCA_031772625.1). Taxonomy (NCBI): domain Eukaryota; kingdom Viridiplantae; phylum Streptophyta; class Pinopsida; order Pinales; family Pinaceae; genus Pinus; species Pinus tabuliformis. The sequence goes on from CM062820.1 coordinate 814,099,560, forward strand.
TAGTACAATATCATCTACCATAGAGTTCATCATACATAATCATCATTAGGAAGGAGCATTTGCAGGATGAGGATAATCATGATCCTTCATTGGAATCTTCATTAGAAGGTTCACCTCTCTTGCAAGAAGAAGTGTCTCATTGAGAATTACACCTTGTATGGGATTCGTTATGTGAAATAATGATGGTATGGTAAAAAAGGAGTGCAACATGTCAAGATGGTTGAAGTACTCTCAATCAAGTAAAGGAAGCTATTAAAGGAAGTCTAGATAAATAAAAGGAGAAAAGAGGCATGTATGCACATGTTTGATAGATTAAGTCATGTCATCATATAGTTGCACATATCATGGGTGAATACTCTACCTCATGAGTATGATCAAAGGAAAGGGATCTCTTCCATTGAAAATATGAATGAAGGCATGGTTCAAATATTGATAATATGAAATCAACATAATATTTCATCATACGGAATATGAGGTAGTTGAAAAAGATGAAGGAACTATGTATGGAAAGTTCATGGGAAGCAATATGTGAAGAAAGAAAGAATAGATCATGAAACATGCAACTACGGTCACAGGAAGTCAACATCCGATGACTAGAAGAATTGATCATGACATCTCCATAGAGAAGAAGACTGTGATCAGGTATGTATAGAGAGGAGACCCTTGACATATGAAGTCGTGTAGATGTGTTTATGAATGTGTAGGATGTTGCAGGAAAGAAATATGTCATGATGAAAGGCCATCACAAAAGGTAAATTTGATTTGATGCTCTTTTTTTATTTTTTGATCAACATCTGGATGGGTTGATACAGGGCTACTGAAAAGAGAGTTGTAGATGTCACCTACAACTAGCACTCATGTGATTGGATGAAATATCCTAGAGGAAACATGACTTGAAAGAGGTAGTTGTATGAGGAAAAATCTAGATGGGAACTAGAGGATCACTTTCCGAAAAAGAGAAGGATGACATGACCAATGTGGCTCGTGAAGGAAAGTGATGGATGGTCGATTCCCTCCCAGTTGATGAAGGATCAATTATGAAAATTATGAACTTCATGACATCGAAAAAAGGAGCCCTTAAACAACTGATGTTCCCATGATCTCCACCTAGATAAGAAAGCTATTAGAAGAAAGTCCCTAGTTAAGAGGGAGCTTGGTTAAGTTATTGAATAATAGGGAGCTTGGGTACATTCATTTTATAGGAATGGGTACATTCCTTTATAGAAATGGTTATGTCCTCCCTAGTTGATAAGGAGAGATAGACACATCATTCTTGTCTTCACTTTGGGAAGAAATAACAGAGGATTGGGTAAGCATATGGAATTAGATACTCTTTAAGGATAAGGTAGGCATCAAAGATAAGAGTAGTCGAAGAGGACCGATGTTCTTTGAGGATTGGGAATCCAAGATAAGAATAGTCCTAGAAGGACATACTCTGTGAACACCCAATGGGGTGTGTACCTTGAGAGACAATGATGATGGTTTCTATAATTCATTAGTCCCACCAGCATTTTGCTCTCATCTTGTGGAGAGATAGAGTTTTTAGTCAAGGCCTTGCTATGTGACAATGTTTTATGATATGATGCTAAACAGATGGCTTACCAATTTTACTCTTCTTGTGATAATTCTTCAAATTGAGGATGTCCAGGTACCTTGTATGGACTATGAATACTTCCCTAGTTAAGAGGGAGTGTTGAAATATGTAACTAGGTTCAGTCTTCATAATGACATATATAATCATGATTTTTTGTATTTAATGAAAATAGAAAAATAAATTTATTATTGTTATTCTTGAGGTATGGGTTTCATGCTCAAGGGAAATTTATTTTTAGGTCAAGCACCCATTGAGTGCTTCTAGTTTTTTCATAAAGTCATTGAGTCATTTTCATGTATTGAAGACCCATTTGGGCATGTTACATATTGTAAAAAAAAATATTTGAGTCAAAGTAGAGTCAAAAGACCCTCCAAGACCTCGTCATGACACAAAGATCAAGTCGATCTACGTGAAGGGAAAATTCAACCTAAATATAGCAATTCATACCCATCAAAATCTTATACATACTCGATCTAATTTGGATACACTCTCAAGCAAGTTCAATCTCCTAAGAAAGAAGCTGGAAAAAGAAGAGTAAGATCGAAGTTTTGGGCCTCTCTCCTTTTCTCTTGTGTTAGGGTTTCTAAAATTTCTAGGCAACACAAAATTCTGAAGCTACAAGGTCAAAGCTGTGAAGTTGCTTCTAGGTTGAAGTTATGAAGCTACAAGGTTGAAGTTGTGAAGTTACTTCTAGGTTGAAGTTATGAATCTACTAGGTTGAAGTTGTAGAAATTGTTATTGGCGGTCGAAGTTGTTGAAGAAGTTAATGGAAGGTTGAAGTTTGTTGGTGGAAATGGTGAAAATCAAGAAGGTTGACTTGGTCCTGGAGGGTCTTGGTCAAGGGTCATAGGTCTCGGTGTTTGGCAATTTAATTGATCTTAAATTGTTTACATAAATTATCGACCAGGACGAGTAAGCTGATGAAGTGTAAATGAACTGTATATGCTAGAAGAATTTTATTCTAAATTAAATTGAGTTATGGAAATGCACATGTATTCTATTAGTGAAAATAATATTATCCCTATTATAATCAACGAGTAAGCTGATGAAGTGTAAATGCATTGTTTATGCTAGAAGAATTTTATTCTAAATTAAATTGAGTTATGGAAATGCACATGTATTCTATTAGTGAAAATAATATTATCCCTATTATAATCACACTCTTTTACTTAAAATTACTTATGGAAAATATCACTCTACTTTGAAAGAAAAAATCACAATTTTGCATATAAGTAAATCAATCCCACACTTGTTGTAAATGAAAATTAATTACGCTCTTCGCACCAATAAGAATTATATACACACTCAATTTCAAAAGAAAAGGTTATTATTAATCTCATCACATAGCTGTAAAAATAGCATTCACAATTGTTTGAAATCAAAATGAAATAATCCCCTACTTAAATACATCCAGACTTGCTTGAATTATAAATCACACATGCTTGGAATGTAACATCTAATTCTCATAATAAATCCTCTGTTCTACAAGAAAAATAAAGTTATGTCTAAGTATAAAATCATATATATTGATGTTGCTAAGCTTAATTCATGTGCATACAGAATATATAAACAGAAGAAATAATTAGTAAAACAATCCTAATTTGATTATAAAATAACTTAAGAATTCAACTACGCAATCGAACATGCAGAAAGCTTATGAAATTATATGGAAATTCTATCTACTGAAAACGAACAAGAATCCTTACTGCTCGAGGGGGCCCTCCACGAAAAATAGGTAATCACTCTATTGATCAAACAATCAAGCACGCATGGAAATGAAAAGGTTCTTTCATAAACTAGATATAAAAAACAAAGTTTAAATCCTCATTGTCACGTACTCCTTAATAACATTTTCATTTCTTTCAAGAGGTTTATTTATAAATATCATAGCATTAATTGTTCAGAGCTCTACGCCTAATCCTTGTCAACAAAATATTAATTTTAACTTGAAAAGATAATGTAGCATAATTCGCTCATGATTTTCTATTATCAAATCAAATCATGAGGTGTATATCTCGTTCTCACTCGCCTGTTGTCGATTACAGGGGTTGACTTTATCTTTGACTGCATCACTGGGACCTGCTTCCATCGATTTAATTCATGAGAGTAGGAGGAAATATTTGAGTGCATCAATTGCCATCTACCCATATATTTATCTTTCTATTTGGCACCTTAGAAACTATCAAACCATGGATTTGGTTGCAAAATCTTGTATTAGCCACATAATTATTACAATTCGGTAGCTAAAGAAAACATTAGACTAAATAATAAAGAGCATTATCAATTTATGAAATACAAGAAAATTATATACCTTAGACTAAATTTCATAAATCTTGCAATTTGATGCCTAATGTGTGATTATGAAGGTCAAAAATAAATAAAGAGAGTGAAAAAGGGTGTAAAAAAAAAGCAATTGTGAGGCTCAACATTCCCCCACACGGAAGTCATTGCATGTCCTCATGCAAAAATTTTAAAACTGATGAACCTTGCCTATTACTGAACCCCTTTAGAAACTTGAGCTAAAACATCTAGATTGGTCTTCTTTGACTTTTTCTTAGTGGCCACCATCCTTGGTTTCTTCATCAAAATCTTATACTTCAGACTTATGGCCTTTCTCTTAAGGGATTTGTTCTTTTCCTTTAGATTTTTATTCTTATCATACCACAAAGCAAGATGTAAGAGAATGTTGTCATTTTTAGTCCTCTGTATTTCATTATGCACTTTCAACATTTCATGTTCCTATTTTAATTGTATGTTTAGTATCTCCAATTCAAAAATTTCTTGTTTGAGAGTATTTACAATTGGAGGTTCTCGTGGACTATGAGACTGAATTTCTTTTTCGTGATTTGAGGACGATGTAGTGGCCTTTTCTGTAGATTTTTTCTCCAAAGACTATATAATCATATATCTCTTGTTGAACTGGGTCAATTTCAAGTGTTCTTCTTACTATATTAGAAATTGGTGATAAAAATAGTGATGGAACTATAGGCAATGGAATCTTTAGTTCTTCATCTTCCTCCAGATTGACAAACTCTACAGATTGTCGAGATGATTCCTTTTTTGATTTGTTGAGTCGTACACTTCTCTTGATAGTAGATGAGGTTTTAGTAAGAGGAATTTTCTTTTGAACATTTGCTTGTTCAGTCTTTGCTTGTTCTATTTCCTCTTATTTCTTTCTAGACATACTTTCTTCCTTATCATTGGTTTTTCTTCTTCTAATATTCTTCTTCTTAAGATTTTCTAATACATCAGCAAGAGAAGTTTCATCTTCTGAGGGTTTCTTTAGATGTAGATGTAGGTCATATTTAGGGTTTAGAGATAGTTTTCTTCTACTTCTTTTTATTTTTCTACTGGGTTCTTCTTGTTCTATCTCTTTAAAATGATTCTTGACTAGAAACTTTCCCAATCATATCCTATTATTTCAAGGTGGGCTTTAATTAAAAATTTCATCAGACCATGATGATACATAGTATTCTCAATAGACGGTATTTTCCTTTGAGTATTACCAGTCATTTTCTTTAGATTATTGAGTAAGAAAAAATGAATATTAATTTCATTACCCTCAATAAAATGCATCATGAAACGTATATGATAGAAAAACATACAGTCGAACCTACCTTGACAAGTAATGAATTTTTGGATAATCAACAGTAAATTTCTCCATTTTCTTTTAAGAGTTGTACTTTGGAAGCCTTTCTTAAAAAATGAAGTATCCATACCTGGGATTTTAGGAAATGTCTTCCATTCATTTCCTTCAGTTCCTCTATTTTTTAACCATCTCTCACAAACCCTAGGTAATCTAGTTGCTTCTGCCATGGAAGATTTTGTCACCACTATTTTAATATCCCCAATTTCCTCTTCCACTCCATCAAATGCTCAAGAAAAATACTTGGTTGCCCCTCTGTCATAGCCGTCAAATCTTTCTACAAGTTCCAACCATTGTGTCTGTTGCAACATCTATTTTACTTGTGGATATGCTTCCATGAATTTCCTCCCATTCGGCTATGTCCTCACAATAACCCCCATGTTGGCAGAGTTTTAACCTGTAATTTCTTCCTTTGACAGGGTTATGGAGTGCAAATGGTTTCAAAGTTCTGAGTATGGATGAGAGTGAAATAGTTTAATGGAAATGAATGAAAAGGCCTTCGGGAAAATGGAATATGAATGAGAGTAGAATTATCAATGAAATGGGGTTTATGGAGTGGAGTATTTGCATAATGATGAATGATGAACGGTTTTATGGCCAACTTCATTAATAGGACATAGTATTTATAACTCAGTTCGAAGTTGGAATAGTAATGATTATTTTGAATGGCGGTAGCAATGTCTATCTTATTTCATAATCTAATGTTTTTTACCTTTATTATTTAATCTAATATTTACATACCTTTAAATTAATGCTTTGATTAACCTTTGTGAATTGTCCTTGGATGCCTTCAGTTTCAAGTTTAATCATTCTTTTCTGCCAAAATCTTCAATTATCCTAGTTGATGATCCCTGTCAATATCAGCTCCAAAATTTTGTTAAAGCTGCAGATTCTCAACAATTTTGTAGTTGCTTATTTTGAAAAGAAAAAAAGGGTTACAAAGAAAATGGGATTAGAACAAGTTTTAAAAAGAATACCTGGTATTCATCCTAATTTTTTGTATAAACAACCCAACAATGTTGGTTTTCATGTTTATACAATTTTATTATTATTATTATTAGAAAACAAAAGGATTTGTGAGTCAAGTTGGAGAAGAAGGAAAGTCCTTCCTAACCAGCCTTAAATCAATATTGTCTTGCAAATATTTAACAAATTCCTCCTTTGTCAATGCCTTGTGATAAATTCTCAATCGATGACCATTTACAAGGAAGGTCACTCTTTATTCATCAATGGTTCTAATCCTGACTGCACCATTATCAACAATAGTTCCAATCTCATAAGGCCCAAGCCAATGATTTTTAAATTTTCCTTAAAAATCTTTAAACTTTGAGTCAAAAAGTAATGCCCAATCTCCTAGCTGAAATTTCCTTTCTTTTATGTACTTGTTATGCCACCCAGAGATTTGTTGTTGAACTATGTTCGTTCTTTGAATAACATATTTTCGTATCTCATCTAGTTCATTTAGTTGCTCCATTCTTTGTTTATGTACTTCAGATAGATCAAGAACTAATTTAACTGATGTCTTAAAAGTCTTACTTGGAACTCAATAAGAAACAATACTTGCTTCCCATAAACAAGTTCATAGGGAGTATGGCTTATAGTGTTTCTCTATGAGGTATGGTATGCCCATAATGATTTTGAAATATTTTTTGCCCAATCTCTATTCAAATGCACAGTCTTGGTAAGAATTGCTTCAATTACTTTATTGGTGGATTCCACTTGTCCATTTTCCTATGGGTGATACGGAGTGGAATTTCGATGTTTGATTTTATATTCCTCCATTATCTTTTATACCAACTTGAATGTAAATTGAGTACCTTGATCTGTCACAATTTACCTTGGGACACCAAAACGGGTAAAAATATCCTCAAAAAGAAATGAAACTGCAACATTTTCAGTAGAGAAAGGAAGTGCTTTAGCTTCTACCCATTTTGTAACATAATTAGTGCAAATAAGAATGTACCTTTTTTGTCTTGATGGTTGATTAATTGGACCAACGAAATCCAAATCCCATTTTTTAAAAGGTTCAATGAGTACCTGAGGTTGTTGAGGCATTTCAACTGAAGGAACAGGTTTCCCCATTCTTTGACAATTGTCACATATCTTTACATATTCTTTGGCATCCTTGAAAAGGGAAAGCCAATAATATCCTAAGAGAAGGACTTTGTAAGAAGTTCTTTTATCAACAAAGTGTTCTCCACATGGTTCATCATGACAAGCCTTTAATATTTCTAGTACTTCATCTTCTATGACACATCTTCGAATGATCAAGTCTGGCCCTATCTTATATAATTCTCCATCCATCCATGAATAAGATGCACTAATTTGAATTACCTTTCTTTTCTATTGAGACAAATATAATGGTAACTTCCCTGTAGCCAAATAATTTGCAATATCTACAAACCAAGGATATTTAATAGATACTACAAAAAGATATTCATCAGGAAAATTATCTTCTACACGTACATCATTATTATCATTTTGAATCCTAGATAGAAAGTCAACAACTGTATTTTTTTTAAAGGTTGATCCAAAATAGTAATATTGAATTCTTGTAACAGCAATAACCATCTTGTAATTCTTCCATTAGTTATTGGTTTATTCATTAAGTACCTAATTGTAGAATGATTTGTATGTACAAAGGTTTCATAACCAGTGATGTAATGTCTGAATTTGTTAATGGCATGGACAACAGCGAAAAACTCATTCTCTATTACAGTATAATTTTACTCTGCATGAGTCAAATTTTTACTGGTATAGTAAATAAAATGAGTTAAATCATTTTGTCCTAATACAGCTCCTAATGTTGTATCTGAAGAATCGGTTGAAATATGAAAAGGTAACCATTAGTTTGGTCCTCTTAGAATAGATGCTTCAGAGATATTTTCTTTCAATGTTTCAAAATATTTTTGGCAATCAAAATTCCAAATGAATTCACAATCTTTTGTGAGAAATTTGAAAAGTTGAGAAGCAATTTTTTTAAAGTTTTCTACGAATATTCTACAGTAACCAGTAAAACCAAGAAAACTTCTCACATCTCTTTGACAAGTTGGAATTGATAATTTAGAAATAACATGGACTTTAGATGTATCCACTCTAATGCCATTCCCTGAAATATGGTGTCCTAAAACAATTCTCTCAGTAAACATCATAAAACATTTTTCATGGCTTAATGAGAGATTTGCTTCCTTACATCTAATGAGAACTTTTTCCAAATTTTTAAGAGCTTCTTCAAAGGAATTTTCATAGACAGTAAAATCATCCATATAAACTTCCACACAATCATGAATTAGATCAGAGAAAATTCCTAAAACTACCATTTGGAATGTTGCAAGTGAACTACATAACCCGAAAGGAAGTACTTGGTAGGCATAGGTTCCCCATGGACAGGTAAAAGTGGTTTTATCTTGATCTTTTGGAGCTAATTGGATCTGGTTATATCCACTAAAACCATCCAAGAATGAGAAATATTTCTTTCCTCCCAGTGTATCTAAAACTTGATCTATAAAAGGAAGTGGAAAATTATCTTTTAAGGTAGATTTATCCAATTCCCTATATTCAATGCATACTCTCCATTTTCCATTCTTTTTAGGAAAAATTACCAATGGTGAAGCCCACTAGCTATTTGATATTGGATAAATGAAATTCACATTTAACAATTTTTTGTAGTTCCTCTTTAACAATTTCTCTCAAATTTGGATTCATTCTTCTCTAAGGTTGTCAAATTGGTTTAGCATTTTCTTCAATGTAAATATGATGTATACAAGTATTAGGATCAATTCCTTTCATGTCAGTGTACTCCCATGCATAAGCAGAGGAATGTTCTTGTAACATCTTTATTAAGTCTTTATTTTGAAATTCTTCTAGATTATTATTGATGTTCAAGGTTTTTTCTGGAAAATTTTCTATTGAAGAATTACCAATTCTTTCCATAGAATGTAAAGATAACTGACGAGATGACAAATATTCAATATTAATTGTTCTTGAAAACTTTGATTGGATTTACAATATGAGGAAGACTCACTATTTTCCATCAAATTCAAAACCTGATCTTCTTCATCTATTTGTGAAGTAACAAAGATTGGTCGTATATCAATATCATCATCTATCCATTCTTCACTTTCTACTTCTATTTTTGTTTTTGCAGGAGGATATAATTTGAATTTATTTATTAAACTTCCATCATAAATAAGCATATCACATATCTACAACTTATAAAATCATCATTTTTAGCTAACCATGGTCTTCCTAGAATCAATGGATGTCCTCCTAAACTATTCTTGGGCGTTAAAATCATAAAATCAACACGATATTCCCAAGAATCTAAGGATACAAATATGTCTTCTAATACACCATCAGGTTTAATAACATATTTGTCTTCCAATTGTAACAATGTAGGTGTATATTAAAGATTAGGAAGTTTCAATTGATTCATGGTTTCTTTAATCATGATGTTTATAAATGCTCTTGAATCAATGTGTTTGGAATTTCGATACCATTGATATGTGTTTTCACAATGGGACTTCCTGGATCAAGATATTTCTGAATTGTTGTTTTTCCCATCATGATATCTACAATTGTTTCAACTAATTGAATTCGTTTTACTTCTTTTATTTTTCTTCCTGGTCTTTTAATACTTAACTCCCTGATTATCTTTGCAAATATTGGTATTTTTTTGATAGCTTGTAACAAAGTAATTTTTATACAAACATTCTTCAGTTCATCTATCATATCATAATCAGACAATAAAATTTGGTTTTCTACCCCTTTATCAATTTTTAATCTCTCAGGAAAAGGTGTTGTTTGGACTACTGAAGGTTGTTCTGTGATGGGAGTCGATTTTATTGGGATATCATCAGAATGTATAGGGGTGGTTTTTTTTTTAGATTTTTCTTCTTGGTTAAGATATTTATCGTTTTCAGCGAGATTCTCTTTTTTAGATTCCTGAATAACAACTAATGGGGAATCAATAGTAGAATTGAAGCTTCTGTATGTCTACATGTGATTTACGCCGAAGTTTTTCTTGCAAACTAATGGGGACTTAATTTCCAATACTCTACCAAATCTAAGTTGGACATTGTTTAGATCTGATGGATTTATCATGTAGGTTTGGAAATTTTGTCCTTCCATATTTTAAATAGGTCGTGAATTTTTATTATTATTTGGAATTGGAAGCGATTGAGCAGGCAATTGATTTGGTCTTTGGGGAAATGGTAACGAAAGTTTTGGATTTGGATTCTGAGGTTGAGTTGGTTGAACATGTTGAGGAAAATATTGTGGTGGAAAAATAGGGTAAAGTTGTTGATACTGAGCATATTGAGGATATTTTCAATAAGGATCTTTCCATCCTTGTGCCCAAGGTTGGGGCCAATATTTCCAAGGCATGGGTGCAGTCCAATTGTTTTGTAATCGTTGTGAAAATGCTTGAGTGTTAAAACCTTGAGTCATATTTGGTTGTGAATTTTTCCATGGTCTTTTAGCAATAAAACAAAGAGGCTCTACTTGATTTGGTATTACTTCTTCTTGATAAACAACTTTAAGACCTAGTATCGAAGGACATTCCTTTGTATCATGATTTTCTACACATATAACATAGGTTTCTACACTTTTTAAATCAAGAGGACATTCTCTCAAAGCATGTTTTTTCCTACATTTGGGATAAAAGATTGACAATACAACATTTTCAACATTTTTCTTGTTTTGTACTTTAAGAGTGTCTATTTTTTCACTAAGACTTCCAAAAATGTTTGTTTTAAAGTTGTCAAGCAAATTGCCTAATTCAACCCTACTTACTATCCCAACTGCAGATTTATTAATCCTAGACATGAGAGGGTCTCTTGGATTTTTACCAGTTCTTGCCTTACCTCTTGAAATGTGTATGCTTAACTCACAAATTTCTCCAGATGATAACTGAGAAATATCTCCCTTACTCATCAAATTGAGAATATCAATCCACTCATCTCTGATGGATTTTAGTAAGAGAGATTTCAAAGTTTCTTCATCTAATTCATGCATTTTATCCCTTTTAACATTATAAGCAATTCTTTCAATGAAATCTTCAAGATTTTCATCTTCTTTTTGCATGATTTTAAAGACTTCGTCCTTAATATTATGGGGCATACATTAGTCCTTATTTTTCTCTAAGAATGTAGTTTTCATTTCTTCCCATGTTCTTATAGAATGTGCTCCTAATCCCATGAACCATTTTAATGTTGCATCCTTAAGAGTTGCTGGAAAGAAATTCAACTTTTGAGGGTCAAACAAGTAATCATAATATCTACACAAGACTTCAAACTCAAAGAGAAACGTTCAGTATCCTCACTTCTTAATCCATGAAAATTTGGAAGGATGGAGGGTGAGATATTTTTCATTGTAGTTGTTGTATCTTCATCAAGGATAGGAAATCCAAAGGGTTATGGATCTCCTCTACCTCCTCCTCTACCTCTTTCTCCACCTCTTCCTCCTCCCTATTTCCTCCTCTTCCTCCTACAATCCTAGGTTGTTCACCATTAATATTATGTAGCTCTCCTTCCCCTTCTCCAACCATTGTAAATTCTTCAAAACTAATATAGGGTTCCAAAATTGGGTTTTCTAATTCCTCTTCTATCTCTTATGGTTCTTCTATCAATCATAAGTTAAATAAGTTTCTTCCTCCTCTTCTTCACTAGGGATTTCTAGATATTTTCTGAGAAGTCTTTCTCCAATTGAAGATAGGAAAACTACTCTTGTTGGGGATGTAGGATATTCTTCTTCTATTACTGCTTCAGTTGACGAGGTTGGTGAACATGTACATTGGATTTTGGATCTGAGTACCTCAAGAAGTTTATGTTTTCTTGCAAATGATGGAATATGAGTTTGAGTTGGTGGTGTGGCACTACGAGGTCATGGTGCAGTGAGCGATGACGTTGGAATTAATAGTTTACGTCTACCTACAAATCTACCTCTAGAAGCTCTTTCCCTATGCATATCATCTTTATTTTTTTATTTTTTTATAAAAAATAAAAGTAAAAGACTCCTATATACACTTCCTCGATAACAACGCCAAAAATTTTGGCAAGTTAATTGATCTTAAATTGTTTACATAAATTATCGACCAGGGCTAGTAAGCTGATGAAGTGTAAATGCATTGTATATGCTAGAAGCCTTTTATTCTAAATTAAATTGAGTTATGGAAATGCACATGTATTCTATTAGTGAAAATAATATTATCCCTATGATGATCACACTCTTTTACTGAAAACTACTTATGGAAAATCTCACACTCTGCTTTGAAATAAAATCTCACAATTTTGCATATAAGTAAATCAATCACACACTTGTAAATGAAAATTAGTTACACTCTTCGCACCAGTAAGAATTACCTACACACTCAATTTCAAAAGGAAGGCTACTATTAATCTCATCACACATCTGTAAAAATAGCATTCACAATTGTTTGAAATAAAAATGAAATAAACCTTTGCTTAAATACATCCACACTTGCTTGAATTATAAATCACACATGCTTGGAATGTAACATCTAAGTCTCATAATAAATCCTCTATTCTACAAGAAAAATAAAGTTATGTCTAAGTATAAAATCATATCTATTTTTGTTGCTAAGCTTAATTCATGTGCATCCAGAATCTATAAACAGAAGAAATAATTAGTAAAACAATCCTAATTTGATTATGAAATAAATTAAGAATGCAACTACTCAATCGAATAGGAAGAAAGCTTATGAAATTATATAGAAATTCTATCTACTGAAAACGAACAAGAATCCTTACTGCTTAAGGGGTCCCTCCACGAGAAGCGAGTAATCACGCTATTGATCAAACAGTCAACCATGCATGGAAACGAAAGGGTTCTTTCATAGAAAAGATACTAAAAACAAAGTTTAAATATTCACTACCATGTACTCCTTAACAACATTTTCATTTCTACCAAGAGGTTTATTTATAAAACTCATAGAATTAACTGTTTAGAGATCTATGCCTAATCCTTGTCAACAGAAGACTAATTTTAAATTGAAAACGTAATGTAGCATAATTTGCTCATGATTTTCTATTATCAAAGAAAATTATAAGGCATATATCTTGTTCTCGCTCACCTGTTTTCGATTACAGGGGTTGGATTTATCTTTGATTGCATCATCGGAACCTAGTTCCATTGATCTAGTTCATGAGAGTAGGAGGAAATCATTGAGTGCATCAATTGCCATATACCCATATATTTCACTTTCTAGTTGGAACCTTGGAACTTGTCAAACCACGGACTTGGTTGCAGAATCATGTATTAGTTGCAAAATCATTTCAATTCAGTAGCTAAAGCAAACATTAGACTAAATAATAAATAACATTATCAATTTATGAAATACAAGGCAATTATATACCTGCCATGTCATAAATCCTGCAATTCGATGCCCACTGTGTGATTATGAAGGTCAAAAAGAAATAAAGAGAGTGAAAAGGGGTATAAAAAAGAATCAATTATGAGGCTCAACACTTGGAATTCATCAATTGAAGATTCTATAATAAGAGAATAATTCTTGTGGGTTTTCCTCTCAACTAGAGAGGTTTTGGCCCTGGTTGGTCACCTATATCTTGTGTCCTTTTGCCTCAATTTTCTTTATGGTTTGGTAGTTGTTTGATGAAAAGAACACAATAATAACTAAGGTGAAAAATAATATAATCAAGATAAGAAAAAAAAATAACAAGTAGTTATCAAAGTAAGAGAAATCACATAATCTAGCTACCCCTATATTTCTCAAAAAATACAAACATCGAAACATTAAGATGCAGAAAAATGATACTATTCCGCAATATCTCACCAAATTTACACAAGTTCAGGATGAGATTAGAGGGGTTGGTGTGAATGTTGTAGAAGATGACCTAGTGAGCCTAGCTCTTCTAGGACTTCCCAAAAGTTGTCATATCTACCAGGACTCAGTGAATGAGAGGGAGAAATTACTGAATTGGGAATGCATATGGTCCAATTTGATACAAGAAGAAATCAAGTGAAATACCAGAGATGGAGGTTCATCCAACGGAGAGGATGAAGAGAATTTTTCATTGCAATGGGAAATAAGGGAAAAGAGAATAAATCTCAAACCAAATCGGAATCAAGCCAAGGGGGAAAGAAAATACTTTTCCAAAATAAAATGCTTCAATTTTCATGAATTTGGGCACTATGTTACAAAGTGTCCACACAAAAATTCTAGCAAGAAGAACTTAGGAGAAGCAACAGGTGAAGCATTGGCTTCATAGTTCAAGCTAGAATTCACCCTTGTCACATTCATGGCCAGAACTATGATGGGGAGTGTGTGCTACTTGGACTTAGGTGCTTCGTTCCACATGATTGGGTGTAGAGATTTTTTCAGTGACCTGAAGAAGAAATATCTTCAAATGCATATTGATATTGAAGACGATGGAAGGTATAGTGCTACCAGGATCGGTATAGTAACCTTTAAGAGGGAGTCGATATCCCCTCTTCACCTCAAATATGTCATGTTTGTACCAGGCCTAAAGAAGAATCTCATATCTGTAGCAGTTTTGGAAGATTGTGGCTATGATGTGATATTCAGTAAAGGGAAAGCCTCTCTGAGACACATAGATAGTGGGCAGGTGATGTGGATCGAGGTTCATGTGAAGAACTTGTATAAAATTAATGTGGAAGATTGTGTTGCATTGAGTAATAAGGCAGAGAAAGTGCAGAGAACATGAGATTAGGCCATTTGTACCATGTAGCCCTTAAAATTATGTAGCAAATAACCACTAACCTCCCTAAAGGATCACTTGAGAGCAGCAGGATGTCTTCAAGGGTTTTACCTTGCGGAAATATGTAAAATCCACATTCCATGATCGATATAGAAAAACAAATGCAGTCTTGGAGAGACTCCTCTATGATGTTTTTGGACCCTTCTAGACAACCTCCACTGCCATACATAAGTACTATGTTATTTTTATTAATGATTTCTCAAGAAACTGTTGGATCTTCTTCATGTGAAAGAAGGATGAGACATCACAAAATTTATAGAATTCAAGGTACTAGTTGAGAAAGAGACTAGAAAGAAGGTGAAAGATTTCAGGAGTGACAATGGAGGTGAGCATGTTTCAAATGAATTCAAGGACTCTTGTCCTGGAGAAGGAATTTTAAGAGAACTGATAGGTCTCCACCACCCACAGCATAATGGGGTAGCTGAGAGGAATAATTGGAGCATTGTGGGAGTTGTGACAACTACGCTACATGACCAAGGCATGTCAATGCATTTATGGGTAGAGGCATGTAACACAACAATCTACTTGCGAAACCAGAGTCCTCATCATATTCTTGGTATGATTAAACTAGAGGAGGCTTTCTCAGGGATAAATTTGGATGTGTCTCATTTCATAATTTTTGGAGCCTCTATTTATTGCCATGTCTCTAAAGATTCTAGGAAGAAGCTAGAGCCGACAATAGAGTTGGGTGTTTTTGTGGATTACACTGAAACTCCATACAGTTATTGAGTGTAATTAAATTCCCTCAGAATGACGGTTGTGCAAAGGGATGTAAATTTTTATGAGGAGAAAGCAATGAAATACTCTCTTGAGAAGGAGCTAAATTCCCACCACAATAGGATATTTTAGCTCCAAAGGAGGAGCTTCAGGAAGTTGTGGAGCATCCACAAATAGAGGAGCAGAGAGGAGGCAAAGTGGAGACATCCACTCAAGAAGAACCATTTAGAGAAGGTAGAAAAAGAACCATGGAAGTTGATAGATTGGTGCAGGATGCGAGTGAGAATGTGGGATCTCCTTCAAATTTGTGTAGGAAAAGGAGGTCTCTTGAGAGGTACAATGGATACATGGATCTAATGATTGAACATGTAGAAATTGAGCCATCCTATCTTGAGGAAGCAGTTGAGCAACCACTTTGTCTTGTGTTGACGATGCCGGATTTGCCAACATTCAGGGGATCTCCCCAATATGAGGTCCCAATTAGACCTCACACCATTTGGTGTAGGAGTCCCATCCGGCATGATGGCCTAGTTTCCATATACTTAGAGATTTTCCTCAACTCTTTTTGTTTAGAAAATGAGAGTGTTACACTGGTACCTTCAAAAAGCAAGGTGAGTGTTCTTGGTGAGTGTGTAACATAACTATGTCTAGGTTCTCTTACTACAAAAAGGGGGGGGGAGTGAGACTCTAAGTGAGAGGTAATAGTACCACCCAGGAAGAGACACACGTGAATCGGGAAGTTGTGTCCAACATCCAGCAGAATATTCCACAGTGGATGTGTCAGTCATTAAAACCAAAGTACAGGGAAAAAAATCACCATTTAGCATAATAATCCACAATGGACATGATGGTCGTTATAACCAATAAGCAAGAAAGGTTTGTCTAGTATCCTGCAGAGTAGTACACAAGGATGAGACAATCGTGATAACCAATACAACAAATTCCCAACAAGGTAAGCACTAAAACAACTAAAATAGTTCAACAATCTTAGTACATGTGAAACAAACATGAATTACAAATGCTCAAATAATAGTCCTACAAACATCTACAAGTCATGCATGGAAACGTGCTGGCCTAAATAGGCTTTTGTATTGAGCAAAAGTTCCAAGACACATATTTACATCATACATCACTAACCCCAGTAGTGGGACATTGGAGCCACTCCTTGCTCCTCAAAGAACTGACTAAAACTCTATATGCTTTGTGGGAGGAGCCAAGGTGAAAATTTCCTAACCAAGGGTTATACTTGACCCTTGTGACTCTTGGACTTCCCTCATGACTGTTCAACTTCCTATGACTTTTAAATTGACATGACTCTTCATATTAATGTGTGTCCATTGGACTTCCACTTTACATTACATTCGATTTATAACAGATATGGCCCATAATAGTGATGTGGCCTGTGAAAACTCATGACACAACTTGACATGACACTGCTACCATGGAATTTCATGCTGATGTGGAAATGTCAAGCCGTTGTTGCTGCTTAGTGATAGATGTGTTTTTGGATGTGCTCTCTCTTCTCCTTTGCATAGCTTGATGATGTGGGTTCGTCAATTATCTTTGGTCTCTTGAAGGTGGTTGCATGCATGTGCTCCCTTTTCTTGTTCTTGATAAGCTACTTTGTCCATCCACTTGTAAGTGAGTCTTCTAGCATGTTTTCTCCTTCTTCTCCTTCTTCGACGTCTCACCATGATGCAACAGTGTACATGTTCCTGAAATTCACTCATGATGAAACAACATCAAATCCAAAAACATCCTAGTGTAATTTGATGCATTGTTATCCATGGACTGGGCCTAGGACAAGTGGCAAGCTAGGAAATAGGGCCCAATAATTGTGCATTGTGCAATTCCAGGTGACAAGGAGGGAGACAGGCCACTGCAATTGCACAGAGCGCAACTCAGGCTTGGTTGAGGAACTCCTAAGCACAGTCTTCATTGCCGGGAAAAATTGTGCAGAGGCCACTGGGAGGCAGGATTGCGAAATTTAGATCATCAGTGGTTGCTACAAGGTGGGACCCTAGGAGGCAGGTTTGCGCAGTTTTTAGAGGAAAGGTAGGATTGGGCAATAGAGAGACTTGGGAAAATAGATTTGTGCAGGTTTTGGGATCAATGAGTCTCGGCTAAGGGAGGAAACTGGGAGAGAGTTCTAGGAGGAAAGGCAGGCTTGGGTCTCTGTGCATTGCGGGGTTCCAGCAAGTAGGGGGGAAGCTTGATGACTGATCTTGCAAAATTCACAGTTCAGGTCAGACTTGAATAAGACACTACGCAATTTTGGGGAGGAAGGTAGTCTTCTCAGCCCTGGAATAGTGCAGTGCAAGTGCCCCGAAGGACATCGACGTCGCATTACACAGTTCCAGGTGGTAGGGTTGAATCACTGAGGGTTGAGATTGCATAGTCCACAGTTCAGTCAGGGTTTGGCGAACGAGAGTTGTTCAGTCGAGAAGATTTTTTGAAAAAATAGCTAAGTGTGGGAGGCAAGTGAACTTGTGAGGAACTTGAAATTGTGATCACACACTTAGCATATTTCAAGGATGTGATGACATAGACCATTGGAACAACAAGACAAAGCATTACCCTTTGTGAGACTATCTAGAACAAACAACAACAAGTGCGACACTTGAGATAGACCCTAGGATGACCGTGACGACACTTGTGAAAGAATGCTTAAAATTTTGTGTATGAGTGCAACCGATGTTAACATAGCTAGGACAACTCAAACACACAAAAACAAACCTTCGGACTCACCAGAAAAGGACCGCAAGCGTGATAAAACACTCCAACATGTCAAAAGACAACGGTTAAACAAGTAAGCAAAAGAGGTGAAAAGACTCTAAGGAATCTCATGAAATGAACTCGAGTTCTTGCAACAATAAAGGGAAAGACCATGGACGGCTCTGAAATTTTAGTGCAAGCCAAAATTTTGGAGGGTGTTGCAACCGCTACAACACTTGGCGACGCACTAGTTGAATACCACCTTCTATGTCTTGGTTCATTTTTAGTGTAGGGCCTTGGTCCTTCGGCAATATTGGTCCACTATGCAGATTACTTTGGTTTCTCCACTTACCCCATGACATACATGGTTCTCTTGATACATTCTCAGTTGAACACAACATAAGATTCAACCAAATCACAGTGTTTCGAATTGGGAAGGGTAGTTTAGCCCGCGAGCTTATGATTTTCAGAGTAAAGTTTTCATCTCTGGTGTTTATCCGCTGCTAGTAGGCCTGGACAATACCCCGGTGGAGTCACACAGGAACACAAGAATTGCTCCACTGCCTACGAGCCTAGGCAGTACTCCGGTGGAATTTCTAGCTTCACCTCTCTACATAGGAATCCTTTCTCTTCTATCACCTTTGTTATTTTAAAGAGAACTGTGCATAGGAACTTATTTATTTTTGGGGCAGGAGAGGGATCTTGACTTATTGAGAGAAAAAGAGGTTGTTCCTTTAGAGAAGCATGTAAAGACATCTGATTTAGGTTTACTTTCTTAGATTTTCCCCTTCTCTTTTTCTACTAGTTTGGTAAGCTTTAAAACACCAAAGCATAAAATTGAGTACAGGCATGAGGTTCCCAAACTGGACACAAGTTCATGGTTAGACCAACACTCTCCTTGTATATGGATCATATTTTCGTTCAAGACCATCAGCTAAAAGTTACAACCAAATACAAATAATGCGAACATAGGATTGGCCAAGGGTTGCAGTGTCACAAGGCTCTTTAAAATTTAGCCACACAAACACTTGGAAGTCGGAATGCAGTAAGGAACAACACTTATTTATATAAACAAAACAACAGAAAACCAAAGGAAAAAAAAACAGCAAACAATCAAAAGTACTATGTACATAGTGCGGGGTGCAACCAAAGATCTCATTGAAAATAAATTTTAAGTCTTGGCCATTGATAGGGAGAGAGTCAATCTTCCCGTTATATGATACATGTATTGGCCAAGCTTCTCATGGACAGTGTAAGGACCAATCCACAAGGATTGAAACTTAGTGTGCTTTCCTTTGTCCTCATGGACATTTTCCCACTTTAAGACTACGTCACTCACGCTGGAGCTAGTCTCCCTTGCAGACTTTCTATCAAACCATCTCTTGATACGGTTCTGATGGAATGAAATTTTTTCTTTTGCTTTCATCCTTTCTTGCTACAACATGTGTAAATTGTCCATCCTACACTAAATTAAAAGACATTGCTTTCCTGGGATTCTTGAGACAACTGGAGAGCATGAAATTAAATGTTCAACGGGAGGATGGATTCCTTTCCATACACAAGAAAGTATGGGGAAGTATTTGGAGTAGACTTAGGTGTGACTCGATCATCCCATAAATCATTCACTAAAGCAGAGTGCCAGTTTCGTTGCTCATAGAATATGATTTTTTTTAATGATGTGAATGAGGTTATTATTTGTGTATTCAGCGATACCATTCTCCTCTGGATAATAGTTAGCAGAATGTTTCAATACAATACCATTTTGCAATGAAAATTCATAAATATTTAACAAGGAAAGGTATGTTGCATTGTCAAAAATAACTGGTGTAGGAACCCCTAACCTAGAACTAATGTTTTGTTGTAGGAAGTTGATGACTTCCTGGTCGTTCACTTGTTTCAGCGGAACTGCCTATGTCCACCGCGTGAAATAATCTGTAGCAATCAAAATATAGCGGTGTTACTTTGAGAAATGTGGGAAAATATCCCCAATGATATTCAAGCCCCACTGTTGGAATGGTTCTTCTGCTGCAACAGGTTGTAGCGAGGTTTTTGACTTTCAGTTTCTTCTAGCACACTTTTGGTAGACTGGACACTTGTGGGCATTGGCATGCACATCCCTGAATAATGTAGGCTAGTAGAAACTGGCCCGCATGAATTTAGGTTTTATGGTGTTACCCATGAAGTGTCCCTCGGCTGGTCTGTCATGGAGATCAAATAAAACCTTATTTGAATCTTGTGCCCCCAAGCACCTGAGAAATATGCCATTATGGTGCTTTCTGTATAGCACCCCATGCACCAGTTGGTATGAAAATGCTTTAATTCTAAGTGACCTCTTCTACCACATATAAAAATGAGAGGGCACGATGCCATGCTTAAGGTACCGATGCACATCTTCGTACCAAGAGTTTTTGTCTGAAGTGAGAGATGCTCGCTCAACATTGTACATTTCTATCTCTTCTTCCCAAGTTGTGAACTCTTCTTCTTGCTCTTGTGCATGAACCACTTCTGTTGTTAACTTGCAAATACCATAACCCTTGATGGTGTGTACTGCTTTAATGTCAAGATTGTACTCTTGTAGTCTTGTCATCCAGTTCACCATTCTCTCACCCAGCTCTTGATGAACAAGAAATGATCTAACTATTGGGTGCGGAACAAATATAGTGCAATGTTTCTTTAGTAAGTAGGGTATGAAATGCTTCACTTCCTTGTAAACAACATAAGCTTGTTTCTCCATGGCCGAATCGTTGGGCTCTAGTCATTGTAGACTCATGCTCATGAATGATATGGGTAACTCATTTTTTAATTCATCCTTTTGAGTGAATACAGCAGTGAGAGAAGTGCCGAAAGTGAAAGTATAGAGCAAGAAATATTTGTTGAAGTCTGGGATGTATAATGTTGGTGCTTCTACAATTTCTTATTTTATACGGGCGAATGCATCCTTTTCCCTTTTTCCCCAACTGTAGACTATGTGTTATCGGGAAATCTAGTGTCCACTCGGAGCTGCTAGTCCCTCTAAGACTGGTAGCTATCTTAGAAACAAACAAACTAAAACTACTTTCGCTTTCCTTTATGAGAAGTAGATAAGAGGGGAACAAAGGACACCAACCTCAGTCTTGCGCTTAGTTCCTTGTTTGGTTCCTCTCCCTTCTGACAGATCCTTGCCGCTTTTCCTTCGTCTACACAGCTTCAAAGAGCACCTGTGGAATCAAAGCAGCATAATACTATCGAAGGACAGAGATCTACAATCATAAACAATATAGGACCAGATATATATTGACCACACAAATGCATATATCATCAAACATACAAGAATGTGGAGGAAAACTTGAATAGCTTTATTAATATCAAGAATAATCAAAGAGGATTACAACCAATTGTTCTGACCCAGCGTCATCCTCCAGCATGAAAGCCCTTCTTTCACCTCATGAAAATCTTAGATCACCCAACACTATGATATTCCAACAAAAAACCAAGAGCACTTCCTTACAAGATACAAAATTCCAACCTCTGGATCTCTTGGATGAGGGATCCATATATAGATGATTGCAGGGGGGTGAGTCAGCTTCTGGGATTTTGATTAGTGTCCTCTCTTTGATAGTTCTTGATTTCACTTGGAGATTGATGATCTCTTACTCATCCCTAGGTGAATTCAGAGAGGCAAGTGTCATAGGAGAAGTTTCTAGAAGATTCTATGATCATCCACCTTGCAAACTGTCTCTACCATTTGTCCACTCTCGCCCATCGCACCCTACAGAAGGGCTTTTCAGTATCCATCGTACCCTTTACACTAGGCAGGTGGGATGCATCACACCCTTAGCACTGATCAGTCTGTATGGTCTAGTTTTGACCAGTTCTGAGCAGTTTCCTGTGGAGAACTTCTAGGAGATGATGTAATCAGTTGACCTTGTTCCTTTAGGGTATGAAACAACACTTTTAGGGACTTAGGAGCCCTTGGTTTATGAACATGTTTGATTGGGGTTGCAGTGCCCAAAAATGTCTATAACAGTTGCCCCCTAAAGCATGAGTTCGTTAATCTTTTGATGCCGGGTGAAATTATTTATCATGAGGATCCGAAGTTTTTACGAGCTCGAAGGCGACCTGTAATAAGATACAATACAATACATTATCTTCATAATATTTTTCATGATCTAGCTGAGGCAGGAATTCCCATGCTCAGCTTTATAAATTCATTTTCATGTACATAAGACAGACAACCGTCTGTGTGGCAGACTGATGATTCTGATAGAGCCATCATCCTTTGATTTGGATGATCATTTGTGCAGCAATGATGTACATTTGATGTCTTTATTTTCCTGAATATATCATAGCCCGGATGGATGAAACTAGATCCGGGGTCTTCCAACTCGTCCAATCTTCACTCGGAGTACAAGTTGATCCATGTGAACGATGTTCTGGGGTGGAACATGGAAAGACATCGCCTGATTACCAGCCAATGATGTAAGCTATTAACAGGCACGAGAGGAATCACCGATAATGATGATGACCCTCAAGGTACTACAGTACAATTCGCGTGGTGTGAAAAGGGACTTGGCATCGAACATCACGCAAAATCTTTCGGTCGAAGGCCAATGATGTAAACCTGTCACCGGAAGTGAGAAACTTGCCATTGAGGCATGCAAGCTTCAAAGTACTGAAAGGGTTCTTCCTAAGTTGACTTCTTGGATAATGAGCTGATGTTGACAAGAAGCGACCTGTCGTAGGAGGGCCTTAATGAATCCCACATCTACGACACAGAACAGAGTAAATGATTTTGGAGGTGAAAATGATCTGATGATACAGGGTTCAGGGTTGTGGTCATGAAAGAATGGAGCGTGAATGTATTGCAGCGGATGAGACACAGGTGAATTCTCTAAGCGACTTCTCTTGAACATACCGGTGACACTGACATGGATTGGTAGCGTTAACCCCAAATATGGATGGTGCGGTGGACCAATGGTGATATGACCGGTGAACGGAACAACCCAACTCAACTTGGATACGGAGTGAAAGTGTCATGTTCAAGAGCGACTTGCTACCAATAAAGTTTCTTCAAGTTTTCATCCCAATTTTTCCCCAGTCATTGCTGACCAGTACCTCTTTATTTTTTTCAAGCTTGAGGAGGATAACATATGCTTGTTCTATAATTTTCCCTTCGGGAAAACCCATCGCTATGTTTTAACGACCCTAGCGACAGTGAAACTCGTTCTTGTCTGTATGGACAAGTTTGTCGCTATTCAGTTTGAACGAGTTTAACGACAAAGATAACTCGGTCCTTTTCAATTTTAGAGAGTCTGAAAGGGACGTAAAGGAAACTCTAATAATCCTTTTTCGTCATGTAATCCCTTAAGTCCGAAAAAGTATAAAATAATACAAAAGGGATAAATTTTCGGTAATTTTAACGAGCCGAACAAAACAAGCGCTCGATCTTTTTGTGTAATAATCCCTCAGGTCCAAAAAAATTAAAATCTAGAGGAGGGATAGCACTTCCGGTCACTTTAACGAGCTGGAGAGGCCAATCGCTCGGAAATATTTTCATGTTTTATGAGTCAGGTGAAAAGAGCTTAAAGGAGACTCATTTTTTAGGAACGAGTGATAATTTCGGGTAGCAGTTGATTCCAGGTAAGGTTTGGAATTTTCCAATCACGACAGTGTCACAAGGATGGCTAACAAGATCACTCTTCGCAGCTGTTCCTCAAAAGGGGTAAACAATCAAATGGAGGTGAATGATCGGCTAAAACAGAGTGGAGGTGATGATGAGAACACGACCAGGGCTCAAAAGATGATGATAATGCATTCACAATGGTTATTTACTGGAAATTGGTTCATTTTTTAATGAGCTTAAACTCTGGGGGAAACGTTTGCTTATTCCTTAGGTTTAATTTTTAACGAGCTTGAACTCCACATAAAAAATGCTCGTGCCAGTCGTATGATAAGGATATCTCATCTAAGATGCCATTTTTTATGGAGCTTGCACCTTTCAAAGCTTTGCCCTGGATCCTTTCTTTATGCTAGTTAGGAACGACCAATCCTACGAGTTTAAAGGGTTGAGAAACTACAAACTAAGAAAATAAATGGTTACTCTTTGCTTGCATGCAAAAAGGTTTGCATGCCCCCAAGTATAGCGAAAAGTTTCCAGGCTACCATATGAAAGCTCTCCATCCGCATTGCAGACAAAATGCTTCCTTGGCGATGTCTACCGAAATAGACAAAGGTGAGTGGCGCGGTCGCCTCCACTCACATAACTTTGACGAGGGAATCTTATTCCAGTCTAATCCCATTTTCCTAAATGGACGGGTGTGTCAGACTAGTCATATATCCTCCACGGAAACCTACCCTATACCCAAGGTTTTCCTACCGAAATAGACCAGGGTGCATGCCCCCTGGGTTTCAGTCATGTCCTCCTGAATCACTCGCACTCTTCAGGTGGACGGACTGGAGATTGATGAGACATTCCTTGCATGAAAAGACCATTTAGGGATGGCATTTGACTATTAGCTATGTGTGAGCCGGGGAACGAAAGCTGGTCTACGAGCTTGACCACTTGGCCTTCATGCGGAAAACACATTACTCTAAAGAGTGAGGAGACAATGGCTCCCATGCTATAAATATAGTCGTGTCCAAGGAGTAGATTATAATCCAGAGGTCCTCGGACTACCATTACGTTCACGTAAACGGTTTTCCTTATCAATGTTATGGGCACACTGGGAAGGATCCCTAATGGTCGACTAGTTCCTTTGTCGAAGCCTGTCAGATTTCTCATCTCAGGCAGAAGCGACGGCGAACCAAGCACTTCCCAAGCAGTTGAGGAAAGGATACTCACAGAATCCCCTTCATCTATGATGCTACTGACCATGATCATTTTGTAAGCTTGTACAATGATTCGGAATGGTACATTAGCCGGTACACGGGGTCTGCCTAGTAGATTCCAATCGAAGGAAACGACTAGGTTGCTTGGAGGTCAGACCGAATAGATGGCCGGATATGACTCTGACGAACTTCCTTCCTGATGTAAAGGAACGGGTAAACTGCCCCCATGTTCATCGGAGTCTGTGCTTACGAAAAGAATTTGAACGGTGTCGTTCTCATTCTCTTCGGTGATTGTATCATCTGAAGATGTACCTTCTGAAGACAAGACCGGGTCGACTGCCGCCTCAACCTTTTGACTTTCGTCTGGTATGGATTCAGCGGGTTTATCTTCAATGATAGATGCTTTGACCGACCATAACGGCGTTTTGGTCAGATTTTCAACTAGTGATGGATTCGGCAAGAGTTTCTTGTATCCAGGAGGGAGCCGTAGCGGTGAAGCAGGACGATCATCCAAAACTCTTTTAGCTTCATCTAGGAAGGGACAATGGTGGACGGCGTGATCGTCTTCAGGCAGTTTACAAGGAAATTTACATTTCCTTTTCTGTCCAAATGCTTCGCTTTCACTATTTGATGGTGTACTTTCAACATGATCTTCAGAGGTTGATGACACCGGATTGTGCAAACGAGGAGACCACTCCCTTAAGATCCGCGGGATGCAAGGACAATATCGATGATAGTGGTCTCCTTTGCAAATGACACATGGAGATTTAGACTTGGACAGCACAGTGTGCGGATTTTCACTAGACGATGCCCGGTTATCCCTTTTTGCCTTTGGCTCCTTCTTCTTCTTCTCTTTCTTCTCCTTCCCCTTCTTCTCCTTCTTAGTTACTTGATTTTTGGCCTTACTAGCTTTATCAAGCGAAGAGGAAGAAGGAGAGGGAGAATCGGATGAAGTAGAAGATTGGGGGATAACTTCAGTATCATCCATTTTTTGACTCGATTGTTCAGGAATCACGGTGTTCTGAAGGAATGAGGTCGAGAAGAGCCATATTGGCAAGCCAATCGTCAACCCTGGAAGTGACAATGTGGCCATATGAGGTGCACCAACATCTCCCCAAGAGGAGAAGGGGAAATCCTTGGTTGGTGGACTCCATTTTTCTCAACCTAAGACCAACGCGAGAATAGTGATATTATTCCAATTAAAATAAATTTTAGACGCTTTGACACAACTTGTTTTTTCAATTTTTAAGAGTCGAGAAAAAACAAAAGATGACTCTAGTCGCCTTCGATTTTTAATGAGCCTGAAGTGACAAGTGATCAGATGGACCTTTTCCTTTAAGGAGTCTGAAAAGGAACGAAAGAGACTACTCTGGAAATCTAGATAGAGGGATTACCAAATCAACCGCAAAACTGCAGAATACTTTTTACGGTATGGCAATCAATCTTCCTGAATGTTGTGTTCATTGCATTGCGATCGATAGGGCGGCAGACACGGCTTCCTATGGATAAAGGATATAGCCTATTGTGGTCTCCCAATATATACTCAACGGTACGTGGGAGCACAAGTCTGTACTGGCACTTGTTGTCTCAAAGAGGAGGAATCACCCAACCAACAGTGAAAGCGACAGTTACCAGGCTTTACGACGCCGGAATATGTCTCTAGCATAGACTTCTAGATGTTGTGCGTTAGGTTCCAAAGCGTTTTTAGGTTCATTAAATTTATTTTACAGTTGATATTTCTTAAGAAATTTGCCATTCAGGTTCACCGCGTGATGTAGATATAATTCCTAAAATGAAATCTAAGATGATAAACAATCGTTTAATCTTCTTTTTGCAATGAAAATCCTAGCTACTAAAGAAAGAGAGACGGTATTCTTTCAACATAGAGCAGAGAGCACACACTAGATGCACTGTCTTAATCAAACCAACAAGCAGTCTAAATGAAAATGCACATGCATGTATTTGTCTTCAGCTTTCTTAATGTGTGAATGACAAGAAGAATGCTAAGTACAAATCTGAATTATCTTTTCAAAGCGACAGTACTAACAAATTTCTCTTCAAAAACGAAAGGAAGATAATGACGACACTTTGCTATTTTGAATTGAAAACTGCTTTTGACACTTGAAAAACTACTAATTCAAATCAAATACAAGAGTAACTGTATAATCAACCATCAAGAACAATAGAATTCTTTTCTTTTACTAAAAATGACACTTGCGACACTTTCAAATCAGAAGACAACAATTTGATTATGCTACTTCTTTGTAAAAGAGAACTGAAAATGGCACACAATACATAAAAACATTCACGGTTCTTTACATAATGGATGTTGAATGATGGAAAGGAAGGGGGTTTCCACAGTCGTATACTGATCACAGACAAAAAAACTCCTGAATAGAGCTGAAGAGAGTGAACACAGAAACCAAAAACTAAAAGCAGAAGAGGTCTTGTCTGACCAGTGCACCTGTAACACAGGGAAAGTGCGATGCAGCACACCTACTGTACATGGGAAGTTTGATGCATCCAGATTCCCAAGAGGAGAAGGTGCGATGGTCCAAGGACGAGACTTCAACTGGGTTCCGGGTCACAGTTTGCAGCTCAGTTCAGGGATTTAGGCCAAGCAAGTGATGTACAGTAAATAGAAATCATAGGGGCTGATCTAATGAGGTTACTAGAGCCACCACTAGGGAAATTAGAAGGTTTACAAATCGATTGTTCAATTTATAAACAAAACCCGAAGATAGACCGAAGCAGCATTGATCTACTTTGCACTTGCATAGCAAATGCAGTTCGAAGGCTAGCTGGCTTGACTTCAGGCTCCGTCTGTAAGTTTATAAAACAAACAAATATAGACAAACAAACAATCTATTCGCTCCCCAGTGGAGTCACCATTTTGTTATCGAGAAATCTAGTGTCCACTCGGAGCTGCTAGTCCCACTAAGACTGGTAGCTATCTTAGAAACAAACAAACTAAAACTACTTTCGCTTTCCTTTATGAGAAGTAGATAAGAGGGGAAAAAAGGACACCAACCTCAGTCTTGCGCTTAGTTCCTTGTTTGGTTCCTCTCCCTTCTGACAGATCCTTGCCGCTTTTCCTTCGTCTACACAGCTTCAAAGAGCACCTGTGGAATCAAAGCAGCATAATACTATCGAAGGACAGAGATCTACAATCATAAACAATATAGGACCATATATATGTTGACCAAACAAATGCATATATCATCAAACATACAAGAATGTGGAGGAAAACTTGAATAGCTTTATTAATATCAAGAATAAGCAAAGAGGATTACAACCAATTGTTCTAACCCAGCGTCATCCTCCAGCATGAAAGCCCTTCTTTCACCTCATGAAAAGCTTATATCACCCAACACTATGATATTCCAACAAGAAACCAACAACACTTCCTTACAATATACAAAATTCCAACCTCTGGATCTCTTGGATGAGGGATCCATATATAGATGATTGCAGGGGGGTAAGTCAGCTTCTGGGATTTTGATTAGTGTCCTCTCTCTGATAGTTCTTGGTTCCACTTGGAGATTGATGTCTTACTCATCCTTGGGTGAAATCAGAGAGGCAAGTGTCATAGGAGAAGTTTCTGGAAGATTCTATGATCATCCACCTCGTAAACTGTCTCTGCCATTTGTCCACTCTCGCCCATGGCACCCTACAGAAGGGATTTTCAGTATGCATCACACCCTTTACACTGGGCAGGTGGGATGCATTGCACCCTTAGCACTAAGTAGTCTGTATGGTCTAGTTTTGACCGGTTCTGAGCAGTTTCCTGTGGAAAACTTCTGGGAGATGATGTAATCAGCTGACCTTGTTCCTTTAGGGTATGAAACAACACTTTTAGGGACTTAGGAGCCCTTGGTTCATGGACATGTTTGATTGGGGTTGCAGTGCCCAAAAATGTCTATAACACTATGTCCTTCTTGATCATCTCCTGTATAGGCTTGATGATCTGACCATAGTCAGAGATGGACTTTCTGAGGAAGTTGATCATTGAATTCAAGGATATCCCATATTTCAGGCATCGCTAAAAAAATTTCTTGAGATGGCGTAGGTGGTCTGATCGTTGTCTTGAGAACACTATTACATCATCAAGGTAGACCACCATGTTATGTCTGATAAGCCCATGGAAAGTGTTGTACATCGTACGCTGAAATGTTGCACCTACATTGACCAGCCCAAACGTCATTCTATGAAATGCGAACGTACCCCACTTGGTATGGAATGTTTTTTTGAGTCTGTCAGGATCTGATACCAGAACCTAGTTATAGCTAGAAAAATCGTCAAGCAAACAAAATATCTCTACTCCAGATATTGTTTATAATATATGCTCCATGGATGGAACTGGGTAGTTATCCCTATCTGAGGCTTGATTAAGGTTGCAGAAATCTACATACAAGCGGATCTCCCCAGACTTCTTCTTGACAGGGACTAAGTTGGATACCCATTTCTAATGTCACACTTTATAGAGGATCCGAGCAACCAACAACTTGGTCATTTCTTTCTGTATAAGGGGCTCAAGCATTGGATGAACTTTCCTCAGTTTCTAATGAAAAGGCTTGGCCCCTTCTTTGATCGATATAACGTGTTGGATAATTTGCATGTCATATGTATTAAGATCATCATATTTTCACAAGAATACATCACAGTACTACTTGAAAAGGCGGATAAAATCTTGTCACTTTTGTGGTGTACATCAAGTACTGAGATTCATGTATTTCAGATCTTATTTTGTGCCCAAATTGATATGTTCATGCGACAATGTTGAGTTTTGGATCTTAGCATTCACAGGTCCCTAAAAATGGTTTTGCAAGTCATACATCTTCTCCAGTGACACCACACCCTAGGGATGAGGTTGCCTTTTCTTGTACTAGCTGTGTCCTGCAGATTTTGCTCGTGTTCGTGCTCATCTATCACTATGTCCTTGAAGATGTCAATGTTGGCCATGAAATGCAATATATTTTTATCATCATCAAAAACGTGTAAGTTAGTGATGTTGTCTGGGATAGATAGTTTATACAAAATCACAATAGAAAAATTGTTCTTTAATGGTAACATCCTAGTAGTTGCGTGTTCCAACGCATTTGCAGTTGCATTACAAATTCTTGGCACTGAAATAATATTGAAAGCTTGGAATTGAGAAATGAGTCACCATACCTCTTGTTGGTAACTCTTAATACACGGTGACACACAATGTATAGTGTTACGTACCTGACGCACTAGGATTTCAGAGTCACCTACCACTTTCAGAACAACAACCTTGAGTTCAATGTATTTATCTAAGCCCAAGACGAGTGCTTCATAGTTTGCGGTGTTTTTCATGCAGTCAAACTCCAAGAGACTAGAGAGCATAGGTTTCCTCTGTAGTGGGTCTATTAGAATAGAACTGGCTCCAGACCCCTCCTGCGTTTTTGATTAGTCAAAGTACATGGTCCACATATCATCTGTATAGAAACTGCTTAAATCACTAGTACTACTGCTACTATTACTTACTATACAAGTTTTATTTTCACTAGCTGGGCATGGAAGGAGGCCCAACTATGTGTCTAGTGGCATAGGGGATGGCTCTGCAAGATAGCACCCCAACTGTGTATGTAAAAAGAAATTACCAAACATGAGTTCTGCGAAAACCAAAACTCATTTTCTCCATTCAAGGGAGTCACATTGTGCTTTATGTATCTCTCTAAGAACACCCAGATTTGGTTGTTCCTGCCGTTATACGAAATCCATAAGTGTGACCAATCAGTGGAAAAGTATCCTTGCATCTTGCTTAACTAGACTCTATTGAGAAATACCCCGGATGCTTCTCGAATGTCCACAATTACAATATTGATGCATTGGTGAACTCGCCCAACAGATGTTAGCCGAATGATCACATCCCTAAGTTCACCAATTGTTGGCACACAAGTTCTATCTAGTTGAATGATCTGTGCACTTGTGTTACTCCATTGAGTGGTGATCTTCTTGGCAATGGAGAGTGGCATGACATTGAAAGATGCACCAGAATCAACCAAGAAATTGTGAATATTGAAGTTAAAGATTTCAAATGATAGCAAGAATGGTGGGCAGAGTGAGTTCACCTCCTCCATGCAGAGTGAGTTAAGCATAGATGTGATAGCGTCTTAAGACTTACTAGATACCTTGTTTGAAGAGGTGGCTTGACCAGAAGAGGTTAGCCCAAGTTCTCATAGAAGAATGTCCCGCTGACTCATGATTTTTGTAAGTTCAAACAGAGAGATATTTGCACGGGTATTATTCATGTCTTCTACAATGTTATAGTCTATTGCAAGAAGATTCACTAAGGTGTCTGGGGATTGAACTGAGTTCATGGTTTCTAGTGGGATGGTTTTGTCTTTACTGCTTGTGAAAACACTTTTCATTGAAGCTATCCTCCCGGACTTTCTTTGGGTGTTCTGTGTTGATTCGACCAGAGGATCTATTATCCTTAACATATATTGTCTTATTTTATTCCTCTGTATCTCAAACACAGTGGGGGACCCTTGACTTCTCAATTTATATCGGTTATTTTTCTTCACCTCTGGACTGTTACTCGAAGGCTCCTTATCAGTGGTGGTCTTCTAGGCTGTGAGAGCATAATGATACATGTTTACTACATTCATAGTGCCTGGAGCTTCATTAGGTGTAGTAGCTCCTTATTCTTCATCATCAGGCTCAACCTGCTCATTAATCGCGAGTTTGTTGGAAAACTGTGCAGCCATGCTCTTCATTCCATGGTTCCATTCTGGGCACGTCCTTTCTAAATGGGCTTTGTGGTTAAACATGCAGTATGAATTTGTAGTGATTTTCTCAATGTTCAAAACCAGGTTGGAGCTCTGTACAGATTTAGTCGACTGGTTGTTGTTGTTGCTGCTACTAGAAGCTACGTTATTGTTTTGTGGGTACATAGGGGGCCTACTGCTCATGGTAGTTTCCCTTTTCCTCTGTTTAAGTTCAACCACTTCAATGGTCAGTGACTTGATGAGATGAGTAAGGTTCTCAATATCTCTTTCTTCCTTTTCCTTAGCCTTTCTCACAGAGGTCTGGGACCTCTTACCCATAGCTTTGGATTCCTTAGTGGGTTCGTCGTATGTAATGACTCCAATAGTGCGCAAGTCTTTCTCCACGACAATAGCCTCTTCATAATTTTCTATTAATCATGGTTTTGCAGCTTGCTTGACAAACTGCGCAATACTGGTTGGCAATGCAGAAGTGTAGTAGTTGACAAAGATGGAGTCGTGAGGTTTAGTGTCATTTGAGAACCTGTTAAAAATATGGTTAAACCTTTGATTGAAATATTTGACCTTTTCTTGCTGCTCCATCATGAGACTACCCAACTCCTTTAGTAACATGGCAGGGGTCTTGTCTTCAGCAAACATTTCAAGAAATATCATTTTGAATATCCCCCAATTCTGGATGGAGTTTGGAGGAAGGTTTTGGTACCATACAGTTTCTCTACCATCCAAGGTACATGGAAATAGTCTACATGCAACGTCATCATAACATACCTCGAGTGTCTGCAGAAGTAGGTAGAACATGTCTATGTGATCTTCTGCTTTAACTGTCTTGTCAACGTCATATTTCGTTAAGATCGTGTCTGCGTGTCTTGGCATCTTGTGCAAGACACATGGATGTGTCAATGCGCCCTGAGTCATCCAATCCATATTTTGGTCTACCATGTTGTCCTCTTCACTATCCTCCTCTTCCTATTTTGAATCTAATGATTCATCTTCTAAATATATTGGTTCCTCTTTTGAATCTCCTCCTCTGTCGTTTCCTTCCCCTATGCCTCCTCTGCCGAACCCCGAACCCGAGAGTAAGAGGTTATCCTCTTCTTCCTTTCCAAAGACTGGGGGTTCCTCTTCTTTCTCCACAGCTTCCGCCAGCTCCTCAAAAGTGGAAAAGATCGCTTCTTCAACATATGTAACTAATACTCTTATGGGGGTAGTCTTGTGCTTCTTTTGAGAATGTTATGAAACAAGCTCACAAAAATATAGAAAAGACAGATCAATGCCTTAAAAACCAGCCTCTTCGAGGGGGAAACCTCCTTTACATTACATAAATGAACAATTCTTGGATGATACAAATGACAAGACCTCCTTTCTATATATAGGAGTCTAAGGGGTCATAATATAATCAGAGCCAACATAAAAATAATAATGTAAGGGCACAACAATAACAATAGTAGGCTTCTATGGGGCACAATAATAAAAATATGGGGACTACATGGGCACAAAAATATAATAAGGGGGTTACACTACTAACAATAAGGGGTTACACTAGAAGTATAGGGACCTAACATTCCCCTCTCCTTCATAAAGTGTTGTCCACAACGCTTGAGTAGTTTTGGATGCTTCTATATAAAATTCTCATCCTCTCGTGTGGAATATTCAGCGGGCAAGTTCTTCCACTTGATGAGATACTCTGAAATTGATCGATTTCGTAGCTGTCGGGTTCTTGTTTCTGTGACTGCTCCAGGTTCCAATGTGATTTTTCTTCCTCATCAAGTTCTAGCAATATTGTTTGAACTCAGATCTTCTGCAAGTTTTGAATGAGTAGCCACACTTCTTTGTCCTTCTTCCATTTATCCCGTGCTTCGTTTATCCAATATGGTTGGATAATAGCAATAGCACAAAACAATGCTTCAACATCCTCATCCTTTCTTGAGATTGCATCTGCAACAACATTTTGCTTACCTTTTTTGAAGATGATTTCAAAGTCATAACCCAACATATTTGTGACCCATTTTTTCTGTTCTTCTAAAGATAATCTTTGTTCTAAAAATTATTTAAGACTTTCATGATCCATTTTTAACTTGAAGTTTCTTCCCATTAGGTAAGGTTGAAATTCCTTAAGTGCATGTAGTATTGCCAACATTTTCTTCTCATAAATATCTTGCTTCAGTTGTAGCCGTAAAAATACCCAATCGCCTACATCAAAACTTCTTTCACTGCGACCTTGATCTGCCTGTTGTTCCATTTGATTCTGCACCAAAGTGGCGTTGTCCTTTAAAAGTTGGAGAACTTATTGTTGATGCTCGATGTGATCTTTCACTATTTGAATCTTTTTATTCTTGATATGTCCTTCTATCTTGAGAGTTTGAGGAGTGGTAATTTATTCCAATGCATTACAAGATATGGTTGGATTCATTTCTTGATGCTCGATGTGATCTTTCACTTCTTGAACATTTTTCTTCTTGATATGTCCTTCTATCTTGATAGTTTGAGAAGTGGTAATTCTGTCCAATGCATTACAATATATGGTCAGATTCATTTCTTCTTTCTCGATGTGATCTTTCACTTCTTGAACCTTTTTCTTCTTGATATGTCCTTCTATCTAGAGAGTTTGAGGAGTGGTGATCCTTGCCAGTGCTTTACAAGATATGGTTGGATTCATTTCTTCTTTCTCTG
Source organism: Pinus tabuliformis (assembly GCA_031772625.1). NCBI lineage: Eukaryota > Viridiplantae > Streptophyta > Pinopsida > Pinales > Pinaceae > Pinus > Pinus tabuliformis. The sequence continues at coordinate 814,134,219 of CM062820.1, forward strand.
GGATTGGTTCCTGGTGTATATCCTCTTCTTTTGATGTTTCTTGATCCTTTTCTTCCTCCTCTTCATAATCTATGTAAAATAATATCTTCTCAGCACACTTATGACCTTTAGTGTATTTTCTATCACAATTGTAACAAATCCCTTTTTCTCTTTTTTCTTCCAATTGTTGTGGCGTAAACCTTGTAGGTTGTGGAAGGCTAGGAGAAAAAAAACTTCCATAATTATAGTCATGAGTGGTGGGATTCCTTGTTTCCATAATTTCACTTTATTTTTTCTTGGCAACCTGAATGCCTTCTCCAATGAATCAGGTTCCCAAAGATGAACCTCATGTTGAATATTATCCTTTAAAGTCCCTATGAATACATCAAGCCTTTGCTTCTCTAGAATATCATTTACCCTTATATTCAATTTTTGAAAGTCCTCAATGTGCTCTTCCATTGAACCATTTTGTCTAAGATTTATCAATTGGCTAAAGAAGGTGTTTCTCTTTGTATCCTCATAATGTGTTATCATTTCCTCCGTGAAAATTGGCCACGTGACAAGTGGTTTACGAGAAAAAAGCCCTTCATACCATAAAAAATGATTTGGCTCTAAATATAAAGATGCAATGTGTACCTTTTGTAGCAGTTGCACCTCATGTAGATCAAAATATTGCTCCATCTGTAGTATCCACTTTAACGCATCCTTGCCACCAAACTTCCTCATATCGCATTTGCTTGATTTTAGGAGCTCGATCTTGAAACCACTGTAACTTTGTAATTTCAGATATCCAAGTTCTGAAATTTCTTCTTGCAATAGCCCTCTGAGTCCTCTTTCTAGTCCTGCTAGTCTGATCAATATTGGATTCTGCAAGGAAGAGTTATGTCAAATTGCCCACGATGACCTAATTATAGACTAGTTCAATAGATTGAACTTGTATGAAGTGCCACGTGTCACTGTTTCACCTTAGGACCCAAAACCGATACACAGAAAACAACAGTCTATCCTCTTTCTATAACTTCTGATGAAATTTCAATCTAATGCTCAAAGAGAAAGTTATAACGAGTTTCCCAAGGTAACCTATTTGGGATGTAATTCGGGAGCCTGCAAAAACCCTAAATGTCTTGGACTGTATCTCTAAAAATATAAAAAAACAAGATCTGAAATTTAGACCCGCGGCTCACCAAGTTTTCAGATCAAATGGGTTTTAATTTCAAAGTCTGAAACTTTGTAGAAAAACAATTATAGCGAAAATTCCACAATGACCTGTTTGAGATGGAATTCTGGAGCTTGTGAAAACCCTAACTTCCTTAGCTCATATATCCGAAAATATAGCAAGAAAAGATCTTAAATTTGGACCTGAGGTTCAGTGAGATGTCTTCGCAAATGGGTTTGTTTTTTATCTTCTGAAACATCGTAAAGCAAACGTTATAGTGTAAATTCCACGATGGCCTGTTTGGAGCAGTGAAACCCTATAATCCAAAGCTTTGATACCAAATGTTATCAAACCAGCTCACAAAAAGATATAAAATATAGATAAACGCCTTAGAAACTAGCCTCTTTGAGGGGGAAACCTCCTTTACATTACACAAATGAACAATTATTAGATGATACAAATGACAAGACCTCCTTTCTATATATAGGAGTCTAAGGGGTCATAATATAATCAGAGCTGACATAACAATAATAATGTAAGAACACAACAATAACAATAGTGGGCTTCTATGGGGCACAATAATAACAATATGGGGACTACATGGGCACAACAATATAATAAGGGGGTTACACTAATAACAATAAGGGGTTACACTAGTAGTATAGGGTCCTAACAGTATGGAAGGGTGTACACTCCTGGAATCAATCCAACAACATTTGCAAATTGATTGGTGATGGGACGGACAACCTGAATTTGATGGTATGGGATTTCACGTTCGGGTGTAGGAGGTGAGAAATTACCAACTTCAAAATTGAGACTAGGGGAGAGGGAGTGAATGTTACTGCCTTGACCATAAAATGGATGATTTGGTTCGATGGGACAATTAGCCATAAACTATTGGCAGCCCTCCCTCTAGCACCAGAAATGTTGACAGTGATGGATCCACCAAAATTAAGGGGATCTCCCCAATATGAGGTCCCAATTAGACCTCATACTGAGGGACCTGGGAGGATATATCTACGCAATTTTTGGGATCAGTGTGTCCCGGATGAGGGAGGACATTGGGAGACAGTTCTGCGCAGTTCTGGGAGGCAAGGTAGGCTTGGGTCTCTATGCATTGTAGGATTCCAATAGGCAGGGAAGAATCTTGATGACTGATCTTGCGAAATGCGTAGTTCAAGTCAGACTTGAAGAAGCTATTGCATAATTTTGGGGAGGAAGGTAGTCTGCTCAACCCTAGAATTGCGCAGTATAACTACCCTGAGGGGCAGTGACTATGCACTGCACAGTTCTAGGAAGAAGGGTTGCATCACTGAGGGTTGAGACTACATAGTGCACAGTTCAGTGAGGGTCCAATGAACGAGAGTTGTTCGTTCGGGAGGATTTTTCATAAAAATGGCTAAGTGTGGGAGGCAAGTGAACTTGTGAGGAACTTGAAACTGTGATCACACACTTAGCATATTTCAATGACATGACAACATAGATCACTGGAACAACAAGACAAAGAATTACCCTCTGTGAGACTATCTAGAACAAACAGCAACAAGTGCAACACTTGAGATAAACCCTAGGACAACCATGACGACACTTGTGCGACTGTTCTTAAAACTTTGTGTATGAGTGCGACCGATGTTAACATAGCTAGGACGGCTCAAACACACAAAAACAAACCTTCAGACTCACCATAAAAGGACCGCAAGCATGATAAAACACTCCAACATCCCAAAAGATGATTGTTAATCAAGAAATCCAAAGAGATGAAAAGACTCTAAGGAATCTCATGAAATGAGCTCGAGTGCTTGCAATAATAAATGGAAAGACCACAGAAGGATCTGAAATTTTAGTGCAAGCCAAAATTTTAGTTGGTGTTGTAACAGCTACAATAGGTTGATGAAATGGTGGAAGAATATAATCCATCATTAAGAACAATGTTTGGGAAGTGGTCCCAAGACCAACAGACAAATCAGTTGTGGGTTCAAGATGGATATTCAAGGTCAAGCAGGCAGCAGACGGAAGCATAGAGAAGTATAAGGCCATATTTGTGGCCAAAGGATTCTCTTAAGTTGAGGGAATTGACTATGAGGAAACCTTTTCTCCTACAGCAAGGTATTCATCCATTAGATCAATTCGTGCACTACCGCATAGATGGGGTGGAAGATCCACTAAATGGATGTAAAAACAACATTTCTCAATGGTGTTATTGAGGAGGAAGTATACATCGTGCAACCAAAAATTTTTGAAACATTTGATCGGGAGTCTCATGTGTGCAGACGCAAGCAAGCATTGTATAGTCTCAAACATGCACCCTGGGTTGTGTACACTCAGATTGATAGTTATCTCATTGAATTGGGCTTCACAAAAATTGAAGTGGATGTGAACCTCTATCATATTTTGGCTTTGTTTTATATGTTGATGATTTAATATTGACAGGTGATGATAAGTTTATCAGGTCTTGCAAGGAGGACCTTGCAAGGGAATTTAAGATGAATTACATGGGTCTCATGTACTACATCCTTGGGCTAGAAGTATGGAAACACGATAGGGAATTGTTTGTGTCTCAAGGAAATTATGCCACCAAGATACTACAAATATTTCGCATGGAAAGTTGTAAGCCCATGGAGATACCTTTAGCGACCAACTACAGAAATGAGAAGGCCACTTCAGGTGAAGAGGTTGATGCTACCATTTACTGGAAGCTAGTGGGTTCACTAATGTATTTTGTGAACTCATGACCATATATGTTCTATCCAGTGAACCAACTGAGCCAACCTATGGTTAGGCTAACCAAATTGTATTGGAAGGAATCTAAGCATGTTTTACGGTACCTCAAAGGTACTACCCAGTATGGATTATGGTATAGACAAAAAAAGGGAGTTAATTTTTGTGGCTTCACAGATGCATATTGAGCGATTCCATCCAACTGAAAGAGTATATTAGGTGGAATTTTCAATGTTGGGTCCACAGCAATTTCTTCGTACAGCAAGAAGCAGAGGTATGTGGCTCTTAGCTTAGTAGAAGTTGAATACAGGTTGCAAGTCTAGTAGCATATGAGGTGATTTGGATGAGAAAGATGCTTATGGGACTGTTTGATTAAGAGATGGATCCAAGTGTGAACTATTTTTATAATCAAAGTTGCATTAAGTTCTCTGAGAATCCAGTATTTCACAATCAATCCAAGCATATAGATATCTGGTATCATCATTAATGGGATTGTGTGCAGAGGAGGATAATGTTGCTACAATACATTCTGATAGAGAAACAAGATGCTAACATCTTGACAAAGGCTTTGTCAGGAGGGAAGTTTGAATTCAAGAGGTGCAGGATAGGGGTGGTTGAAAAAACCTTTCTTGCTAAGAGGGAGTGTTGAGAAGTGTAGCAAGAAAGTCTCAATTTGGCTTAGCCTTGGTCAAAATGAGTAAATTCAAAATTTCCAAATTAGCAGACAACTTGGAGGCAGTTAACTAAGGTGACATGGCTCTTGTCACTTAGTTAGCTTATAAAATTTGAGTTAAGGGCTTGGAGTTCAGTTTGCATGTGTTGATTGTGAATTCATAGCAATCCAATTCAGTTATTTCTATTTGTATTCAGTTAAAATAATTCTAATTGTTGATAGAACCAGTAGGAGGCTAGTTGTGCAGTGGGATAGTAGTCTAACTCAGTGATCATCTAGTTAACTATAAAATCAACCAAAAATACCTCATGCATGAAAGGAATTCAAATTTCTCAGTTGTGGCAGAGATTCCAAGGCATTGTAACACTAGTTGTAGACTAATCTTGAGTGTACAAGTGTTGCATGAAATTAGCGATCAATCCTTAGGAATTGTTCAACTAATTTGGAGGAAATTCCTAAAAAATAGGGGCCAATTTCCTTAGGATTTGCGTAAATAAATAGGATCTCAGGTGGAGGTAGGAATTTACTAACCCTGGGTCAAAGATTTTCATTTAGTAGAGAGAATAGTTATTCACTTGCAGGTTGAGCTTAGAGCAAGCTAGAAATTGTAATACATTCTCTGTTCATCTGATTAATGAAAGCAGGCTTAAGGGGTTTTTACTAGTTGCTTTCCCCTAGATAAATATGTGTACTTTTGTATGTATTAATGCATGTTTGTGAATGTTGTTCTAAATTGTGAATTAATTTTCACAAAGAACTAGAGTAGAATTGTGTCTCTTGATTTAGATTAAATTTCTTGAGCAGTTGCAATTATATCACCATATTTCTACAATATAAAAAATGAATATCATTTTTACATTTTATTTTACTATAATCTTTTACTTGTCAAGGTGGGGCAATTCATTTGCAATATAGAGCCCGTTGTAGATGAAAGAAAATATAGTCAATAAATTAAGTGTCTAGAGTGTAAGGCACAATCACAGTCTGTCAACAATAGATTGGACCTCGTGAAAAGTGTTCATCTATTCTGGTTGATGAAAATATTCAAGTTGATTCTTGTTGATACAATGATGCATGATTTAAATGGTTATTGAGTGTGGATGTCAGTATGGTTTTTTATTCTTTCTTCCTGTGCAATTAGGTGCATCCAGTTTATGAGTTAGTAATATGTCTGATTAAATTTTATTTATTTTTGAAGTTTAAAAATGATTGGGTGTTACAACTCGATGGTTGTTGTCATGCTCGTTTTCAAGAATTTTATCCTAGTTGACAAGATATTTCCAGAAATTTGATATGTGACTGACCTGAAGTCTAAATGCAGAATTGATAGATTTTATTAAGAAGTCTTTTGTTGCAGGATATTTTGTTTGGCTAGGGAGAGTCAATAGGACTGGGCTGATGTGGTAGATGGTAGAGAAAAAGATTGTTAAATTTTTTATTACTTGTAGGACTGAAACCCAGTCTGAGTAAAGCTTATATGTTGTTAAAGGGTGATGATCAATATCACTATAGTTATAAATGGCCATGCTTGTGGGCAGACTGTATTACAAGCTTAATTTCTTTTGGTCAACAAGGGGTATCAATGTTTGGTTGGTGTTGTAGTAGTTTAAGCATATTAGAGATTATCCTATTTTCAGATAGCACTGTCCTTGAAATTGTTTGATGGTGTAATGACTAAGGCATGACAAGGGTAGTTGTAGCTTTTTCTTGGCAAAGTATTTGAACAGTGAAATTAGTGTTATTAAAGTGTTGATTTCTAGGACATAATTATTGCAATGGTATGATTTCTTGTACAATGAATAAAAATATTGCTAAGGATGACAATCAAGGCTTGAATTTCCAAGCCTTTTATGATCCATATATATTGTAGAATATATGTTTCTATTGACAGAGTGAATTGTTATGATTGCTAGTGATGGGATTTGAATTTGTTTATGTTGAATATTTCTATATAGATATCAGGGTTTATGTTATTGATAACAATGAGAATAATGTTGATTATGTGTTCCCTAGTTGTTGTTGTTGTATGATGTGTTCTCAATACATGGTGATTGACTGAGTTTTCCTCGAATTTTAAGTAATTATAGTCTACTATTATGATTATCTATTGTCCAGTGCTAGTTTTCGTGCTTGTATGATGTTAAGGAGGTGAAGTCCAAGGTTTGGTGTGTCATCTTGGGTTTGTGTTGAAATGATTTCAATCAAATTTAGTATGTTTCCCAAGATCACCCCAAGATAGAACTATTGATTATATGTTGAGGTGTGGCCAATAATAGGGACAAGTGATTATGATTTGTGACAAGACATGGGTCTGTGTTAAAGTGTTTAGTATTTCCAAGTGTTGTTGTTAACATATCAGAGTTGCTCACGAGGGTCTATGTTGCTCATTGGACAATTGTTACATAGCTTGATACTTTTTTGCTGATGTCAGAGAAAATTTTCAGAGCCATTTGGATATTTGGCTCAAGGTCTAATATTTGAAAGGGCTATTGTAATAGGTGGTCTCGATTAGGGTTTGTATTGCAAAGATTTGTTATAATCAAAGTTAGTATGCTAAAGATTGTTTAATTTTTTATGTAGTATATGTTGTACTAATGTTTTTTTTGAGTAAGAATATGAAATGGTTGAGATAATGTTATGATAGGGTTGCATGTTGTCAAGATTGATATAGATGATGTGTTGATGATAGAGTGAGTTTGTTTTTAAAAAATGAATATATATGTTGAAGGATTTGTATTTTCTTTGCAATTTTGTTAAAGGGAGTGGATCCACTTTGAAAATGGATGAAAGGGGGGTCCATATTGTTTTGGGGGTTGGTGTTCCCAGTTGGTTTTGGCCAACGAAATGATCTGAGGGAGTAGGTGCTTCCTCCTAGTGGGTGTCAGCGAAACTGTGAAGGGAGTGGGTGCTTCCAGTTGATTTTATTATAGCTTTTGTCAGTATTCAAAGAGGAAAATTGAATTTGAATCTAAATTACTCAAGTCGACTCCTAAAGAAAAGAAATTTAATTTTGAATTTTACCTCCAAGGAAAGTCGGCCCAACCTTATGACCTCTTGGGGTACTTTTGAACTCTATAAAAAGGAATTATCCCCTCTCATTTGATCCATTATCATCATACACTCTGATCATCTCTATTTTTCTATTCAACATGTGAAAAATGAGAATCTTTTGAAGCTAATCACATATGGGAAGAAGAGAAGGATTTCTAGTCTTGTTTGTTTTATCTTCTATGATAGGGAAGAAGCCTTAGAGGAATGGGGACTTTGTTCTGTAGAGAATCATCATTCAAAGGGAGCTGTATATCTTCATCAAGGACGAATTGAAGTAGGAAATTTGAGTTACTCATTGTCTAAGGAAGAAGAATAAATGTTGAAGTATTGGTTGTGTTTTATATGAATAAAGAGGGTTAGTCAAGCCCTAGAAGAATGTTGGTCATTGAAGAAGGGTTGGTAAAGCCATAAAATTACGTACATGGGATAAGGGTTGGTCAATCCCTAAGAGTTCCCAAATTTTTCTATAAAAATCAGATTGTACTTTTGTAAAACTGATCAATTTCTCTTAAGAAAAGATTCTTAGGTTTTTCATGAAGTTGGGTTTTACCTAGGTAAATTTGTGTCTCTTTTGTGTTTGGTTGTCTATTCATGATTTTACTATCATTTTTATTTTATTGCTGATATTTTCAACATATAATTGATCAATGGTGGATGTGATACAAGAAGAAATAATTAAGAAATCATTGGAAGTAATTATGAGTCTAGAAAATTGTGAAAAATCAACATGGAATGAGAGTGAGGTTGTAGTATGGTTAAGGTTGGGGTCTTGTGAGGAGTGTTGAGACTGCTATAGAAGGATTGCAACCCTTGAGAGGGACAGGGGCCTCATTTTTAAAATCAATCCAGATCTTTTATGACTCTTTTATTCAGTTTAGGCTCTATGATTCGGTGACTATGATGCGTTTTTCATGGAGATCTGCGAGAGAATTGTAATAGCATAAATGAATTGTGTTGAAGAAACATCAAGTTAAGTAGTATTATGGTTCAAGGAAAAAATATTTGTGAGTGGTTAAGTTGGCAGGTTCATGGTCTATGGTTTTTAGTTATAGTTTGTTATTGACATTTTTATGGTCTACAGTTTTTTATGGTTCCATAACCCTGCTTCATTTCCAAGCCCTGGTTTAGTTGATTTGTGAGTTCATATCATTGATATGGTTCACATTACAAACATGGTCATGGAAATGAATAGAGTTTGGTTGGTCCCATAAGGTGTACATGATACATTGTTGGTAGGAAACATTGGATTAGTTACCAAACCATCCTGTAACACAACATCAAGCCATGCTAGCTAAATTGTAATGCCAAAAGGAAAAGAATGAGCTCATAAGTGAACACATGTTCTGAGTTTATGCATTATTTTGTAAGGTATGGTTCTCAGGTTCACTGTGGATTTCTCCGTTATGTTGTAATGGCACACCAGTCTCAATGATATGCAAGGTCCAATAGTAGAGGTCGCAGGATGCATGAAGCAAAGGTTACAGTTCGATGGTAGAATTTTTGTCGAAGGTCAACAAGTAATAAATTCATGTTGGACTAATTGATAAAACACATGCTCAATCAGCAAGGTTGTATCATCACAAAGGTCACAATGCAGAGGTAATTATGGTGTGATTAGATGCCAAACGTAATGAGCATTTTTCCAGTTTGAGTGGTTATTGTTTTAACGTTGATGGGTGAGTTGAATTTGCATTAATCGAATAGATTGACACGTTGGATACATAGATAGGACATTGATTCGACGGGCTATTCCTTTTTCGACCGTGTGATATAATGTTATATTTGGTTGAGTAAATAGTGAAGCTGAGTTGTATTATTGTGGACCAATGATAGGATCAGTTACAATGCAAAGTGTCAAACTGCTATGAATAGTTATGTGGATTGATGTGACGAATGAGTCCATTGGTTGAAATTTAAGTCAGTTGGTTACATTTTGCACTAGTACTGACTGGAGATAAGCCTCATGCCATTATTCATGGAATAGGTTCACTAGTCTCAACATGATATTGATGAAGGACAACTCATTGCTGTCAGCTAATGATGATAAAATATATATTTATTGATAGAATGTTGTATAGTATAATAATCCCAAGGGATATAGTAGTTTCTATGAGCGTTACTAATCCTAATTTGACCAGATGCATGTCTAAATGGTGTTCATTTATGCATGTCAGACCAGTCATTGTGCAATTGGAAGCTAATAATTCAATATGAAAGTTAGTGATATGCAAGAACAAATTAATTTAAAGAATGAAGTTTTGGTTTTATTTGCTTCTAGTTGGTTTCCAGATGGCCTTCTAACTTAAGAGATAATTCATTTCTCTTTGCTCAGGTTTTCTTCATTTGATGGAGAATATAAGGCTTGTTAAAAGGATAAAACCCTAGCTTATACCATTTATGCAAGGAAGGAAAGGAAAGTTACATGCATTAGAAGCTAATGATAAGGACGGGGATGAGTATTTCTAGAAATTGTAAATAGATTTCAATGATGGCAAGGATTAAGAGGGAGTTAACAATTCCCTACAATCCTTAGAGTAAAAGATAAGTACCTCATATCTTTCCTCCTTGATTATTATTATTTCTGGTCAACCTCTTGTCTTTGTATCTTTTACTTGGTTATAATCATTTCTTCCATGACCTCCTATTGAGGCTTGCAGGTACATCGTAAAGGCTACCAAGGATTTGGTAGCAGATGAAAGCATCATGAAGAACGAAGAAAATTTTGTGGCAAGAGGACTCTCCTAGGATCGAGCATTTTGTATTCAAGAGGGAGAAATTGTTTTGATGACCAAAAGAGCTCCTAGTCCAGAGGGAGCAAGAAGGCTAGAAAGTTTGATGGATGCCATGATGGAGGAAACTGTGCCAATGAGAAGTTAGTGGTAACATCCAAGTGGATCTACAAGATCAAATATGTGGTAGGTGGCACATAAAAAAGTACAAAGTTACATCCATGAAGATTCTCCCAAAAAGAGGGAGAGGGCTATGTGGAGAAATTTTCTCTAGATTTCAGATTAAAGAAGGCTTTGTACGAACCTCGAGCATTGTATTCATTATATTTATGGATATCTAAAGAATCTTGGTTAATCTTGTTATTATATGACTTGTCTCTGATGGAAGCATAAGGACTCACATGACAGAGGGAGATGCAATGGTGGGAGGATTTTCTTGCATGATAATGGGAGAAGTTAAGCCTTGCTTTAGTGTCAAAATGAGTTGACCTCTAAGTTTGAGATGAAGGATCTTGGTTGAATACATTACTTCTTAGAACTAGAGGAGTGGCAGAAGCAAGGTGAGATCTTTCTTAGTCAAAAGGAGGTATATTGTTATGATTTTTCATAGATTTGGAATGATGGACAACAAGTCCATGGCCATTCCAATGGTTATCAATTTGAAGAACCTGAGTGGGAAAGGGAGCAACCAAGATTTCCAGCATGATGGTAAAACAACTATAATACATCATATGTTGAGGTACCTGTTGAAAAATGCAGCAAGAAATTCTCAATTTGATTTTGCCTTGATTAAATTGTGAAAAAAATTGAATTTCCACATCAGCAGACAACTTGGATGATTTTAACTTATGTTACATGGCTTGTGTCACCCAATTTACTCAGTAAATTCGAGCTGGAGGAGTTAGAGTTCAGTTCTACATGTGTTATTACTACTTTGTAGCGATCAAGGTCAATTATCTCAGGTTGTTTTCAATTAAACTAGTTCCAATTTTTGGAGGAACTAGTGGAAGGTCAGTTAAGTAGCAAGACTTCATTCAAACTCAGTGATAATCTAGCTAACTAAATAATCAACCCAAAATAGATAGTGCGTGCAGAGAATTCAAGTTACCCAGTTGAGGTGGATATTCCAAGGCAGTGTAACATCAGTTGTAGACTAGTATTGAGTGTACAGGTGTTGCATGTAGTCAGATGATTAGTCTAAGGAATTATGTAATTCAATTAGAGTAATTTATTAAATAATAGGGGCTATTTCCTCAAGGAAAATTCAAGGAGATAAGATCACAAGCCAAGGCAAAATTTGACTAAGTTGTTGGATGGTGTTGTCATTAATGTCAACCCATGGAGTTGAATGGGTGTGACTTTGACAAAAAACACCAGTCATTGATGTCAAATGGTTAATTGTTGGAAATAATACTGAGAGGGGGGGTGAATCAGTATTATTAAGTCAAATATTTTTTATTTCACACCCATATCATATACGCTACTTCAGTTAGAGAAAACCGCATATATACGCAACTTCAGATAAGCAAACCAGCGTATACCATGCAGACTTATAATTTAATGTATTCTACGGATGTTGATCATTAATCTATGCATAAGAGTCATATAAACAGTAACTAGGAACAGTAAAAATAGAGCAGAAGACAATCACACACAAGAACACAAGATATAAGGTGGAAACCCAATGTGGGTGAAAACCACCTGCTGCAATTCGTCTCTATCTTCTGTTAATTAGAAACTTATTTTTACAATGATTATGTACTGGTGCAGACTTCTACCAGTATGTAGGCTGCAACCTGCAGAGAGCTACAACCCTCTCTCGTTCTCCAGCTTCTCCTGGAAGGGAGCTACAACCCCCTTAGCTCTTGTACTAGCTGAGATACTAGTACGTAGGTGCTGACCTATAGAAGGCTACAACCTTCTCTTTTCTTCCAGGGACGATGTTTCATCAATTTTCAGATTGGATCCATGAATATCAAACAAACATCAAGTATATGTGCATCAACCAATCTCCTTTCCACAACCAACTACTGAATCAACCAATAACTTCTTAGAATGTTGTAACCAAAAAACAATACCAGACACCAATGCTGAACCCAGAACACTACAGTAATCCACAGAAGCAGCTAAAACATATTTCAAGAGACGTACGCTACTTCACTATGTATAAACCTGCGTACATACGCAGCTGAATCAAGGTCAACCAGCGTATACGCTTTATTCTCTTGCTGAACCTACGTGTATATGCACCTTTGTAGAGCCGAACCTGCGTATAGATCTATAAAAGACAGTTCACCCTTTACACTTGAACAGACTTCAGTTATACTCAGATTATCAGATTTATAGATCTAATTATGCGCCGATTATAACAGATCAAATCACAAAAAGATATTACTATTCAAGCCTTGAGATCTCGACCCATCAATAGAACTTATCTATCTTGTAATGCTCAGGTTCCTCCTTGATTCAGATCCAGCCACACAAACCAATCACTTCCACGTCTTCAGATATTCAATACATCATATGACCCTTACCTAATGATCCTTTTAAAGTCTTAGGCCTTTCACAATACCACGGTCCAAAACCATAACAAACCAATACCATGGACCCAATATTTGGGATCAACACATCTGACGAGATACTATGGTCCAAAACCATAGGTTCAAATACCAAGGACTAAATACCACGAACCAAAAATAAGTTCTCCCATATGTACGTGCTTTTCCTTGCATGAAAGTGCGTGTATACGCATACGCGTCTTTGGAACGTCTAACCCGCGTGTATACGCAGCTTGGTCAAGGTGAACCTGCGTATATATCTTTTTCCTTCATTCTGAGAGCCTGAACTGAGATCTGTCATCAGAGTGAGTTGCCATCAAGGACAACACCTATGCCATAGTGCCAAACCTGAGTCATAATGCCAACAATCTCCCCCTTTGGACTTGATGGCAACTCCAAGATCCTCAAAGTCATTCTTCCCCTTTGTCATCAAGGGCAAAGTGTTATGCTCCCCTGAGTACATGCTGAAATCTCTGCTCTGCTATGCTGGCCATGCTCCCCCTGACTATAGGCAAGATTTGCAAAAAGATGTTCTTCAAGAAGAATAATGACTGATACATCATAAAAGACCTTCTTATCACCAAAATACTCTATACAAACATCCTTCGCCCAACCAAGTGGGGATACAGCAAAAGTTTACATATGACAGCCAAGTACATTACATCATTCATCCCAGGCATAGTGGGGAAACCAAAAAATAGGTTGTTACATGACCTTGATAATAAAATATATACATGACATAGAGACGAAAAATTTAGAGCAAGACTATGAAGGTCACTAATATCAGCAGCACTATTCAGATCAGCAACCATGTTCTCCTTTTGTTCTCCTTCTGCAGCTGATCCACCTAAACCCAAAACAGCTTGTGTACTTGAACTAAGAGCTTCTAATGTAATGCCAACAATGCATTATTAGAAGATTATCTGCTCCCCATGAACCTGTGCCAGATGGTCTCTCATCAGACCCATATCATAATCTCTTCAACCAAAGTCTGTCCCCACTGATTACCTTCAAACCACCATATACGCGACTGTATCTGCATAAATCGGTGTATGTACGCGGATACTCCTCATGCAACTCGCGTACAACCATATTTCTCTGCAACAGACAGGTTTCAATAGCAAGATGATGCATCAACTACCCCCAGCTTCTGTCTGAGGTATTCAAATGTCTCCATGGGCAATGGTTTGGTGAGAATATCAGCAACTTGTTCCTTAGAGGGAACATACTCCAACTTGACCTTTTGTTCAAGCACTTGTTCCCGAAGAAAATGGTATTTGATAGGTATGTGCTTGGTCTTTGAATGCATGACAGGATTCTTTGAAATGTTGATTGCACTTGTATTATCACAAAAAATGGACATAGGTGGAGTACAAGTGATTTGAAGATCTTGCAATGTTTGCATCATCCAAAGAAATTGTGTGCAGCAAAATGCAGCAGCTACATACTCTGCTTCAGCTATAGATAATGCAATGGAACTTTGTTTCTTGCTAAACCATGATACTAATCTAGGACCCATGAAGAATGCACCACCACTAGTGCTTTTCCTGTCATCCACACTACCTACCCAATCTACATCTGTATATGCATGAAGTGTGATATCTGTATCTCTAGGATACCATAAACCATAGTTTTGAGTCCCTTGAAGGTATTTGAAAATTCTCTTGACAGCCTGAAGATGAGTTTCCTTTGCATTTGCCTGAAACCTTCCAACTATCCCTACTGCATGCATAATGTCTGGTCGGGTACTTTTTAGATAGAGTAGACTACCAACCATGGATCTATAGGTAGGTTGATGTACAGCTGTTGATTCATCATTTGTGCTAAGACTGCATCCTGTAACCATAGGAGTGCATACTGGTTTTGAATCCTCCATCCCATATTCTTCAAGATCTGCTTGAGATACTTGGTTTGTGATAGAAAAATGTCGTCTTTGTTTTGTTGGACTTGTAAACCAAGAAAATATGTGAGCTCACCAAGCATGGACATTTCAAACTCCTTTTGCATTATCAAGGCAAAATTTTGACTCATGTCTTCATTGCTACCAAAGATGATATCATCAACATACACAACAAGTATTAGCAACTTTTCATTGTCAACCTTTATATATAGATTGTTATCTGTTGATCCTTTTGCAAAACCTTGTTGATGAAGGTACTCATCCAACCGAAAATACCAATCCCTTGGAGCTTGTTTAAGACCATAGAGAGCCTTTTTGAGTCTGCATACAAGATTTGGATCATTTCCAAGGATGAACCCATCTAGTTGTTCAATGTACACTTATTCATTCAAGTCTCCATTCAGAAAGGTAGATTTTACGTCCATCTGAAATACTTTGAACTTTTGAAAGCTAGAGAGAGCAAGGAACATTCTTATAGCCTCAAGTCTAGCCACTGGTGCAAAGGTTTCTTCAAAGTCTATGCCTTCTTGTTGCGCATATCCTTTACAAACAAGTCTTGCCTTGTTTCTAAGCACATCTCCATTTTCCTTCAGCTTATTTTTGAAAATCCGCTTTGTCCCTATAACATTCTTATATTTTGGTCTAGGAACCAACTCCCAAGTGGTATTTCCTTCAATCTGCTCAAGTTCTTCTTTCATTGCCTTGACCCAGCATTCATCTTTGCATGCTTCCCTTACATTTTGTGGTTTGGTGGAGGAGAGCAATGCTAGATAGCTTGAAGCTTCTGAAATGGTTCTCCTTGTTTGTACACCTACCTCTTTCTGCCCCAAAATTTGAGATTCTGGATGATTCTTCTGAACGTATCTGGATGGAGTCTTTTCTTCTATTCTTATTTGTTCTTCTGGTGCCTCATGGGTTTCTTCATCATGAATCTGATTTGATGTTGAGGGATAGTCCTCATCATGTTCGAAAACTTCAAATCTTCCCTGCCTAGAGGTATTTCCTTCTTCATCAATCACTACATCAATACTTTCAATAATTTTTCCAAGTCTTTTATTGTAACACTTATATGCTTTGCTATGGGGAGAGTAACCAAGGAGAATGCCTTCATCTGCTCTAGGTTCAAACTTGCCAAGATTTTCATCAGTCCTTTTAATGTAGCATTTGCTTCCAAAAATTTTGAAGTATTTCACTGTGGGAGTCTTACCATACCAAAGTTCATGAGGAGTCTAAGTGCCATTTACCCGGACATTTGTCTTGTTAAGAATAGTTACTGCAACAAATTTGGCTTCACCCCAGAAGGTTGCAGGAGTTCAAGATTCATTGAGCATAGCACGAGCCATTTTTTGGACCGTTCTGTTCATCCTTTCCACTACTCCATTTTGTTGAGGTGTCCTTGCAGCAGAAAATTCCCTTCTTATGCCATGTTCTTCACAAAAGTCGAAAAATTCATCTGAGGTAAATTCTCCTCCTCGATCAGATCTGAGACATTTGATTCGTCGATCTGATTCGTTTTCAACCAAGGCTTTGAATGATTTGAACTTTTCGAAAGCTTCATCTTTATACTTCATGAGTCCTAACCAACACATCCTTGAAAATTCGTCAATAAACAATATGAATTACTCTTCACCTCGAGGTGACTTCTTCCTAGTTGGACCACATATATCAGTATGGACAAGTTCAAGTGGCCTGCTAGCTGATCCTTCCTTCTTAGGGAAATTAGTTTTGGTTTTCTTACCAAACTGACATGATTTGCATATTGTATTTTCTAGAATTCTGATGTCAGGAAGATCATGAACCGCCTGATATTTGCATGCTTTCCTTATCTGAGAGAAGCTAAGATGCCCCAAACTCTGTGCCATATCCAGTGTTCATCATTCTTGCTTAGATAGAATTGATGTTGTCCTTCTTTGAATATGTATAAATTATTTGGATTTCTTATGCCTTTGATCATTTTCTTTCCTGTATCAAGATCACGAACACTACATCCATTTGATCGAAATATTACCTCAGTTCCTTGATCGCACATCTGACTGACACTCAATAGATTATGCTTTAATTCATCAACATACATAACATTTCCAGCTTTGAACTTTTCTTTCAACTAAACAGAACCTTTACCTTTTATGAACGCAGGGGTGTCATTTCCAAATGAGACCTTCTTTGCCTTTTCTAAGGCACTATATGATTGAAGTTTTTCTTTATCACCTGTCATATGTTTCGAACATCCACTGTCGATATACCATTGATTTTCCTGTCCTTCTGCATATAAGGCTATCCCACATCTTTCTGGTTGCGGTTCTTTCATTCTCCATGTTTTGGCACTTGAGACTTGTTCCTTCTGAGTTGTCTGCCGAAACCTGCTCCTGCATTCAGAATCTTCATGACCGAAGTTGTTACAAATAGAACATTCTATTTCATTTTCAAGAGCAGAAAAGTTATTGTAGGTCCTTTTCATGATCCCAGTCATACTTCTTTGTTTTTGAGCTTCTCTAGTCATGATTGTCTTATAGGCAACACATTGAGCTGCTTTGTGACCAAAGTTATGACAAGAGAAACACTGGCCATTGAAGAAACTCCTGTGATTATCAAATCTACCAACCGAATGATTGTAGTTTCTATTGACATCCATTCTTGAGGCAAATTGAGAATGTTTTACCTGTGGCTGGTTGTAGCTTCTATTCATCCTTAAAGTAGATTGCCCTCGATTTACCTGGTAGTCTCTATTCATTCTTGAGGTAAATTGTCCCTGATTTACCTGGTGATCTCCATTATGCCTTTGATGTCGATTGTCAATTTGTTCACTCCTTCTTGCTGCATCAAGATAACTTTTGGAGGTGGATGGCTCCTGTGCTTGAGACGCTTCCTCATTATAGCCCAGACCTGTCTTGATTAGTGGAGAACGCTGCACTTTGATAATCTCATCTAAAGTTTCAGATCCTTTAGAAAATATGAGATTAAGGGCTTTTGTTTTCTCAATTTCTTTTCTAAGTCCCACAATTTCACATTCTAACTTTTCATTGTATTTATCCTTTTCGGCAAGTTGGAATGTTAGAGTATATATAATCATATTCTTTTCCTCTAAACAAACTTTAAGTCTAGAAATTTCTTCATAAAGACCTTCTTCATCTATAGCATCCAAGAAATCATCATCTTCAAAAGCCATCAAAAGTCTATCATCATTACCTCGTTCATCTTCATCACTATTTAACAATCCATCACTGTCTTCATGCGTGTAATAGCTCTTCTTATTCTGCTTTCTATTCCATCTGACAGGTTCCTTACCTTTGTCTAGTTTATCTTTATGAGGAAATTTTGCAACATAATGACCGACTCTTCCACAAGTAAAGCATTTCAAAGGCAGCTTACCTCTGAATCTTCCAGTTCCCCGTTGGAGGTTCTTGACAAAATTTGATTCTTCCTCTTCTTTTGACATATGTCCTGACTCATAGTAATCTCCTTTGCCTGAAGCATTGAATGCAGCTTCTCTCCTGTCTGATGGTCCTCCTTTTCTCATTTCATAAGCAGTTAGAATTCCGTGCAGCTGTGACATGGTAAGGCTCTGTAGATTCTGCTTTTCTTCTATGGCAGAAACTTTTGATTCAAACTTAGAAGACAAATATCTTAGAACCTTTTCAACCAAAACAACCTCTTTTATTTCTTCACCCAAGTTTTTCATACAATTAACAATCTCATCTATACGAAGGAAATAGTTAGCCACACTTTCATCATTGTGCATTTTGAGATTTTCATACTGAATTCTGAGGGTTTGAAGTTTTTCTCGTTTTACCTGTTCATCTCCTTCATAGCTCAGAACGATCTTGTCCCATATTTCTTTTGCGGTTTTGAGCTGCATAACCTTGACGAATTCTGTTTGAGATAGACTCCCTAATAGAGTATTGACAACCTTTGCATTTGTTTCATACTGCTTCTTCCCAGCCGGATCTGTAGGAGTTGCTGATGGAAATGTGTACCCTGTATCTATGATATCCCAGACTTCTGTACCAAGAGATTGAAGATAGTCTATAATTCTTACCTTCCAATAGACGAAGTTGGTCCCATCAAAAAATTGGTGGCCTGATCGAGGCTTCTCTCTCGTAATTGCTCATGATGATAGATCTTCCTTCAAGCGATCAAGCTTCTTCTGAAGGACCTCCTCTGATACCAATTGTTGGAAATAATACTGAGAGGGGGGGTGAATCAGTATTATTAAGTCAAATATTTTTTATTTCACACCCAGATCATATACGCTACTTCAGTTAGAGAAAACCGCGTATATACGCAACTTCAAATAAGGAAACCAGCGTATACCATGCAGACTTATAATTTAATGTATCTACAGATGTTGATCATTAATCTATGCATCAGAGTAATATAAACAGTAACCAGGAACAGTAAAAACAGAGCAGAAGACAATCACACACAAGAACACAAGATATAAGGTGGAAACCCAATGTGGGTGAAAACCACCTGCTACAATTCATCTCTATCTTCTTTTAATTAGAAACTTCTTTTTACAATGATTCTGTACTGGTGCAGACTTATACCAGTACGCAGGCTGCAACCTGCGGAGAGCTACAACCCTCTCCCATTCTCCAGCTTCTCCTAGAAGGGAACTACAACCCCCTTAGCTCTTGTACTAACTAAGATACTAGTACGTAGGTGCTGACCTACAGAAGGCTACAACCTTCTCTTTTCTTCCAGGGACCACGTTTTATCAATTTTCAGATTGGATCCATGAATATCAAACAAACATCAAGTATATGTGCATCAACCAATCTCCTTTCAACAACCAACTACTGAATCAACCAATAACTTCTCAGAATGATGTAACCAGAAAACAATACCAGACACCAATGCTGAACCCAGAACACTGCAGTAATCCATAGATGCAGCTAAAACATATTTCAAGAGACGTACGCTACTTCACTATGTATAAACCTGCATACATACGCAGCTGAATCAAGGTCAACCAGCGTATACGCTTTATTCTCTTGCTGAACCTGCGTGTATACGCGCCTTTGCAGAGCCGAACTTGCGTATAGATCTATAAAAGATAGTTCACCCTTTACACTTAAACGGACTTCAATTATACTCAGATTATCAGATTTATAGATCTAATTATGTGCCGATTATAACAGATCAAATCACAAAAGGATATTACTATTCAAGCCTTGAGATCTCGACCCATCAATAGAACTTATCTATCTTGTAATGCTCAGGTTCCTCCTTGATTCAAATCTAGCCACACAAACCAATCACTTCCACGTCTTTAGATATTCAATACATCAGATGACCCTTGCCTAATGATCTCCTTCCTCTTTTATAGTCTTAGGCCTTTCACAATACCACAGTCCAAAACCATAACAAACCAATACCATGGACCCAATATTTGGGATCAACACATCTGACGAGATACTATGGTCCAAAACCATAAGTTCAAATACCAAGGACTAAATACCACAGACCAAAAATAAGTTCTCCCATATGTACGCGTTTTTCCTTGCGTGAAAGTGCATGTATACGCATACGTGTATTTGGAACGTCTAACCCGCGTGTACACGCGGCTTGTTCAAGGTGAACCTACGTATATATATTTTTCCTTCGTTCTGAGAGCCTGAACTGAGATCTGTCATCAGAGTGAGTTGCCATCAAGGGCAACACTGTGCCATAGTGCCAAACCTAAGTCATAATGCCAACATAATGAACACTTCTTAATAATTGTCGGATTACATCAAGATGGCAGTGATACTATTGGATGGTTAAAAACCCAATTCCTAGGTTTTGGGTTCCCTGGACTCCAGAAGTACCTCGACATTTTTGAGGGTTTTTGATCAGTCAAATCATTGAGTTTGGGTCAAATATCTATGTCATTAGATTCTCCTCGAAAATGTGTTTCTGTTGATATGTGGTATGCCTCGAGAGGTCTCCTGGTTTAAGAGATATTCACAATTGAAGTTAGTGACCCCAGTTTTTGCCCAGTTGATCCATATCTTGAGGGGAGGCCCCCAAGATCTAAAAGATTGAAATGGATCTTGGGGGGAGAGGCCCTCAAGATCTGAAAGATTGAAATGGATCTTGGGGTAGAGACCCCCAGATCTGAAAACTTGAATTGCCAGAAGAAAAAGAGGAGAATGCCCAATAAGCAAAACCATAAAGAAACTTTTTATTAAAACCACTGATTTAGATTTAAACATGAATGCAACAAAATACAGAGATAACCATAAAGATAGTTATGCAGTGGAAATAATACTTCATTTCATAACTGTAAAATACTGAAATATGCTTACAAACAGAAGTGGAAATAAACCAGCTAGGGCGATGGTAGCTTATCTCTGAGAAGAGATGTGGTGGCTACATGCCTCTGAACTGTAAAGGCTACAATGTGGCGGACAATCTGTCCTTTTACAAAATGTGACTTCTTACTTATATTATTTTTCAGTTACAATACCACGGGTCAACTCCATGGGTGAATGAATACCATGGGTGGATTTTACAATACCACGGGCAGATGCCATTTACAATACCATGGGTAAATTCCATGGGTCGATGAATAATATGGGTGGATGAGTACCATGGGCTGATGCCATTTTCCAATCGTATCATTCCTCCCTCCTTAAGAAGCAATGGTCCCCATTGTGTAAAGTTCCCTCCTGCGAAGCCTTTGTTGAATATGAAGAGCCACTGAAGATAAGGGTTTTATGTGGTTAACCCAAAACCCTGATAAACGAAGATCTGAGGATAGAGATACCCTGTAATGCTTGTGACCAACTATGATTCTGACAGTGTGCGGCCTAGCAAATGGACTTTGATGACAAGGATTTTATGTGGTTGACCCATAACCATGATGTTGGTTGTTGATGAAGTAGTAGGTGCCTACATAGCCTGGGGTGGGAGGGCACGTCTCCAAATACCCCAAGCCGAATGCTGCTATGTTGAAATTGATGAATGTGAAGCAGGTGCCTACTAAAGTGGGGTGGGAGGGCATGTCTCCAATGGGAACCCACTCCGAATGCTGCTCCAGAATTAAAATGGGCATAACTCAGTCAATATAACTTAGAATATTTATTATAACCTATTTTTGGAAGCAGAAGGATCATTTTGCATCTTCCCATGAGTTGGAAATTCTTATCTAGACACTTTGAGATCTCAGATTCGCACTGCAACAGTTCTGTTGTCACAAAAATTCTGATAAAATAGCTGATTTTAAATCAGCGATATCTCCCACATCCAAACTCCGATTCGACCCTTCTTTTTTTTTGAAATTGGGTGATTTTCGAGAGGAATCCAGATCTGGTATTTGTTTTTGTAATTTTTGTAACAAATGTTTCAGATCTGATCTGCAAAGTCGCCACCCAAAAAAAAAATCCTACAAAAAAATGAAAAAAGAAAAATTCTTCCTGCTTGACCCAAGAAAGTGCTCTGTGGAGGTTGTAACACATGCCTGAAGTTAGTTGAATATTGCTGCAAAATTTGAAACTGAAATATGCATCAACCCCTCATTCCCATGGAATCATAACCTGCTCTGATACCACTGATCTAGATCTTGGGAGGAGGCCCCCAAGATCTAAAAGATTGAAATGGATCTTAGGGGGAGAGGCCCTCAAGATCATGAAAGATTGAAATGGATCTTGGGGTAGAGACCCCCAAGATCTGAAAACTTGAATTGCCAGAAGAAAAAGAGGAGAATGCCCAATAAGCAAAACCACAAAGAAACTTTTTATTAAAACCACTGATCTGGATTTAAATATGAATGCAACAAAATACAGAGATAACCATAACGATAGTTATGCAGCGAAAATAATATTTGATTTCATTACTATAAAATACTAAAATATGCTTACAAACAGAAGTGGAAATAAACCAGCTAGGGCGATGGTAGCTTATCTCTGAGAAGAGATGTGGTGGCTACATACCTCTGAACTGTAAAGGCTACATTGTGGCGGACAATCTGTCCTTTTACAAAATGTGACTTGTTACTTATAGTATTTTTCAGTTACAATACCACGGGTCAATTCCATGGGTGAATGAATACCATGGGTGGATTTTACAATACCACGGGCAGATGCCATTTACAATACCATGGGTAAATTCCATGGGTAGATGAATAATATGGGTGGATGAGTACCATGGGTTGATGCCATTTTCCATTCGAATCACCAGTCTTTTGGCTAAAACCCTAGGGGTAGTGACATGAAACCTCCTCCTACGGTTGTCAACGTATGACATTGTTTATCACTGTAATCTCACCCCATATAATTTACATAACTTCAAAAACCAAAAACAATAAATCAATCATTGACTTAATACACTCGTGTCACCTACAAAACACACCAAAGAGGGTTAGTGTACAAATTCCTTAGAGCTTAAGCAAACAATTTATTAATAACTATTAAGTTTAATTAATTTTATTAAAAAGGAAATTGTTTATGAAGTATCCTAAAAAGGCCTACTTAACAAAGCCCCTAAGAATTCAAAACTATCCAAGTCAATAAACTTTATGAACACACGTCACTCCAAACATATATGTAATGTATATCATAAAGAGGCTTACTGACAAAGCCCCTAAGACTTCAAAGCTATCCAAGTTAATAAACTTTATGAACACACGTCACTCCAAACATATACATAATGTATATCATCAAAAGAAAAGTGATTTTGTGGTATTGTAAAAGGAAACCGGAATTCTAATAGGAGCCCCTCTTATACCCACACAAAAGCCTATAAAAGGACCGTTTATACTCCTCCAAAATTATCATTTCAACGAACTATTTAATGACCTTTCCTCTGAAATAATTCGACTTAATTGAAATAATACAACGAAGTATTTCTGGGGCAAACCAACGAAGAAGTTCAAAAGGAGGAATAAAATAGTGAATTAATTTTGTTTTTTGGTTATGATATTTTTTAGGTTGGAGGTTCCTTTTAAGTGTTGATCATTCTCCTTGATGAAGAAAATAGGACTTATACACTTTGGATATGAGGTAAGCTTTAGGCCTTCTCTAAATTAGGGTTTCCTTTTTCTTGGCTTTCATGGATCATTGCATTTACTGGGATACCTAAATGCATTCAAACCTGTGTAGAAGAGTTTCTATTATATTTACTTCTTGGTTTTTTGTTTCTTTTGGGCATAGACTCATTTGGCCTTGTTTCTTTCTTTAGTTGGTTTAAGGCTTGAATAACTTTTATAAACTTCAATTCTAGGATAGTGAATTATATTAAGTCTGTTATGACTTGAATTGAGGCAGTGTGTCATGTGTGTTAGGTTCCTATTAAGGTAGCAAATTTTAGGACATAGGTTCTTGTCATGATAGCGTATTTCTTGGGTGGTTTATATGACTAGGACAGTGAATTATGTTAGGATTGTTCTAGAGTCTATTCTTGGGTATTTTTGTTTGAATTTGGAATTCGTTGGGAAACTCTTTGTAGTATTCAGAACTTTGAAATGATTAAGGGTTTGACCTACTTGGCAGTGATGTCTCCTCTTGAGAATTGAAGGTACTCAAAAAAGTAAGAAGTAGTGCTATTGTTTATATGATTTAGTAGTGGCAACATGTACATATTGACAGTGACCTTATTTGAGCATAAATAGGCACATATAACAGCAGCGCTTAGATTTGACAGCTAGACAAGACATTATCATGACGATACAGTGACAATATCCTTGACTTGACAAGTTGTGAATAATTCTTACAACTATCCTAACAATAATATGACACCTGAAATAAAACTTAAGTATAATGAGTGACTTGTGTATACACTATATACAGTTAGAGTTGTGTTTAGTCTATTGACATGACCTTGTATTAAGGTGACAACTAGTGTATACAGTGACTTGAATATAAGGACTAAGAAAATGATGAATTTGACCAATAACATGACAGTTGACATATCTTGGCATTCATTATTGTAGTAGTTGCCTTGGCGTCCTGTTAGGATTGGCATCTAATGGTACAGTGTTAACAACTGATGTGACTATATGTGATGAGACAACAAGTGACACATTAATACATTACACATTTAGTTGATAAGTGTATTGACTTTAACTATACTTGACTAAGACACTATATGACAATATTGCATTACGATTGATTTGACATCTAGATAAGTCATTGACATTGAGTTGACACCTTAAATTTGGCATGACTTATTGACTTGACCCATAGATTAAGGAACATAGACATATGACAGTGATGACCTAGGATTTGACTTGTAGTGATGACCTATAAAGAGTGTATAAATGATACAATTGTAACCTTGTAGGGCAACGAGACTTGAAGACAATATCATCTAGTTGTACAAGCATATTGATGTAAAGATGGACACCAAGGTTTGACCATTTGAGCAGAAATTTTTACATGTATGTTGGTAGCTCTCCAAGGACAGAATTCAGAGCATTGGTTGCAAGTCGTAGGGATAACCTGAGGCACCTTGGTTTGTGCCATTACTTGATAGTAGTGTCAGATGGTTGCAGCATTGTGAGCAATTTTGAATAGTGAAGCAGCATGAAGTATGATTGTTTGCATATGAGCCTTGATACGTATTCATTCGTGACGTGAAATGGTAGCTAGAATTTTGAGATATTAATGTTAAGCAGTGAGCAGATATGCAGTGATCTATGTGTGCAGTGATAGTGATGTGCATTTGAGCAGTGACAGTGATGTCCAGTTGAGAAGTAATGTTGATGTGCAACATTGTGAAGTGATCAGTTTGATTGTTTAGTGATCAAGGGCTACCATGATTTGGTAGATATACAACATCTTCTTTACATATTTACTATATTGATTCAAGGCACAGGGGGATCCAGTCTGAAAATTGTGAAACGTGGTCCATCGACTCTTCATGGTGGCAGGGTGGTGCAAGGTAGGTGATTGGAGTCACCTTCAAGTTGTGGATTGAGAACACTTCATGGTGGCAAGTTGGTGCTAGGGAAATTTGTGGCTTGTGTGGGGCATTGTGGCATCCATTTAGTTATGGTTGATAAACTAATAGGGAAATGAAGCATCCTTTCCCATAGTAGCAGGTAAATAGAGTTTTGGGGCACTCATCAGGTTGTGGCCTGATCTATAGGGCATTGGGGCATCCTTCTGGTTGCAGCAAGATATTAGGGTCTAGTAGCATCCTACAGGTTGTATCCTGTTAATTAGGGGGTTGATGCCTCCCTCAATTGTAGATGAAATCTTGATGTAATCAATTCTCTTTTAACAGGGAGAAGACAATTACTAAAGAAACTTTCCGTGGTTTTTTACCTGGAGGGGGTTTTCCGCTGAAAAATATTTGTGTCCTTTGTTTTATCTTTCTACATTGTTTTATGGTGTTTTCTATTGTTGATTATTGTTTATGATCACCCAAAAAAACAATAATAATAACTAAATATTAATTAATGCTCTGAATAAATAAATAAATAAATAAAAATTGTTAATTGCTAAGAAATATTGATTCCCCCCCCCCCCCCCCCCCCCCGCTCTCAGTATTTCAAACATAAGTATGGGTTAGAGGCCTTTAGTGAGCATAGAGATAGGTTGTGCAATTGCAGGGTGAGCTCAGTTGAGCAAAGAAATTGTAATAAATGTATATTCATTTGATAAATGCAAGCAGGCATTGGGGTTTTAGTAGATTTCTTTCCCCAGATAAAAATACTTGTTGCATGTGTGTTATTTCTTCTTGCATGTCTAAGATTTTTGTTCTAAATTGTGAATTAATGTCTCCATAGAAGTAGTGTAGGTTTGTGTCTTGTGATTTTAATTAAAATTTCATGAGAAGTTTCAAATATACAGCCTAATTTCTACATGGTATCATACTTGGATTCATATTAGAGTAGGAAATTCAAAGTTGTTTCTCATAGTTTTTAATTTGAATATCAATGTAGCAGGATTTCTTCAGAGCTGAGAATATGGCCTTCAATGGACTAAGGCTAGTATATGCCTTGGAAGGCACCTCTAATATTGTTGCATGGAAGGACTGCATGGAGGAATTATAAAATGACAATGGATTACTAGAATACATCAAGATAGATGTTGTAAAACCTCAAGCATATGATGCCCATAACCCTTCTCAGTGGAAGAAAGATGTAAACATGGCGAGGAAAATAATTTTGGAGGGAGTAAGGGATCATATTGTCTTGAATATCCATGTAAAATAAACTATGTTCGCTATGAGGAAAGAGATGATATAATTGTTTGAGAATATTAATGATCAGAGGAAGTTGGTGCTCAAGGATAAAATTTGAAGTATCAAGATGCAGAAGAATGACACAATTCTGCAGTATCTGAGAAAGTTTACTCGATGTCGTGATGAACTTAGCGGGGTTGGTTTTAATGTCCTTGAAGAATACTTGGTAACCTTAGCCCTTTTGGGCATTCCCAAGAGCAGGCATAGTTATCAATATTTGGTGATTGGGAGGGAGAAACTACCAATTTGGGAGCACTTATGGTCTGATTTGGTACAGGACGAAATAAGGTGGAATACCAAAGATTAGACTTTATCCAAGGGCAAGTATGAAGAAAACTTTGCATTGGATGGAAAGGAAAAGAAGGGAAAAGGAAAGAAACCACAATCCAGTGAAGGGGGAAAGAAGAAATATTTGTCAAAAATTAAATGCTTCCATTGTCATGAATTCGGGCACTATGCCACGAAGTGTCCACACAAGAAGGCAAGAAAGAATACCTTAGGGGGAGTAGCAGGTGAATCTTTGGCTTCACAATTTGAGCTTGACTTTACCCTCATTGCATGCATGGCCAACATAGTGATGGGGACTATGTGGTACTTGGACTCAGGTGCATCGTTCCACATGACGGGGAATAGATACTTTTTCAGTGACGTGGAAGATATATATTTGTAGATGCACATCGAGATGGGGGACAAGGGAAGGTATAGCATGACAGGGATTGGTATAGTCACATTTTAGAGGGAATCGGGCTACCCCCTTATGCTCAAGGATGTCATGTTCATTCCAGTCCTAAAGAAAAATTGTGTCTTTGTTGCAGTTTTGGAAGACCTTGATTATAATGTGATCTTCATCAAACGAAAGGCATTACTGAGACACATAGCCACGGGACAAGTGAAGTGGATCAGGGTTCGTGTGAAGCATGTACAAACTAGATGTGGAGGATTGTGATGCATTGAACACAAAGGTGGAGAAGGTGCAAAGTTGCGATGTCGGTGTGGCATAGAATACTTGCCCATCTTCATCATGGCACTTTGAAGATCATGCAACAGATAACCACAAGCCTCCCCAAAGGAGCACTTGAGCAGTAGGATGTATGCAAAGGATGTACTTTGGGGAAGTACTTTGGGGAAGTACACAAAATCCACATTCTGTGATTGGGATAGAAAATCCCATGTAGTCCTTGAAAGGATCCACTATGATGTTTGTGGACCTTTCTTGATAGCCTCCACTGCCAAGCACAAATATTTTGTCATTTTTATTGATGACTTCTCACAAAATTGTTGGATATTCTTCATGCGAAAGAAGGATGAGACATTCTCCAAGTTTGTATAATTCAAGGCACTAGTTGAGAAATAAACCGGCAAGAAGGTGAAGGCTCTCAGGAGTGATAATGGAGGTGAGTACGTGTTGAATGAATTTAAAATTTTATGTGCAAAAGTAGGAATTCAACAAGAGTTGACAGCACTCCACAACCCACAATAAAAAGAACTGTAGCATTGTGGGAGCAACAAGGGCGATGTTGCATGATCAATGCCTACCTCTACATTTGTGGGTCGAGGCATGCAACACAACAATTTATTTGCAAAACCAGACTCCTCATCGGATTTTGGGCATGATTATATCGGAGGAGGAATTCTCGAGGAGAAAGTTGGACGTTCCGCACTTTAGTATTTTTGGAGCCTTTTTGTACTGCCATGTCTCCAACGAATCAAGGAAGAAGTTAGAGCTGACAACAAAATTAGGGGTATTTGTGGATTCAATGGAAACTCCCCACGACTACCATATGTACTTGTCATCCCTCAAAATGGAATTTGTGCGAAGGGACGTAAAATTTGATGAAGACAAAGCCATGAGATGCTCTCTTGAGAGGGAGCTTCAGATTCCACTAGAAGGGGAGATTTTAGCTCTAAAGGAGGAACCTAAAGAAGTTTTGGAGTAGTCACAATTTGAAAAGCAAATAGTCGAGACAACCACTCAAGAAAAACCATCCAGAGAAGGCAAGAAAAGGACTAGGGAAGCTAAGAGACTTGTGTGGGTTGATGCAATAGTTGAGGAATATGAATCTATTATAAAGAAAAATGTTTGGGAAGTGGTCCAAAGACCAATATACAAATCAATTGTGGGTTAGAGATGGATCTTCAAGGTAAAGCATGCAATATATGGAAGCATAGAAAAGTACAAGGCCATATTTGTGGCCAAGGGGTACTCTCAAGTTGAGGGGATTGACTATGAGGAGACCTTTTCTCCTATAGCAAGGTACTCAGCCATCAAAACAAATATTTCTCTATCTGCACAGATAGGGTGGAAGATCCACCAGATGGATATGAAAACAACATTCCTCATTGGATTTATTGAGGAGGAGGTGTATATCGAGCAACTAGAAG
Organism: Pinus tabuliformis; assembly: GCA_031772625.1. Taxonomy (NCBI): domain Eukaryota; kingdom Viridiplantae; phylum Streptophyta; class Pinopsida; order Pinales; family Pinaceae; genus Pinus; species Pinus tabuliformis. Next base: position 814,163,536 of record CM062820.1, read on the forward strand.
GCTTCGAGACTTTTGATCGAGAATCTCATGTGTGCAGACTCAAGTGAATGTCATACGGTCTCAAGCAAGCACCCCATGATTGGAACACCAAATCGATAACTAAGTCACCAGTTTGGGATTCACCAAAAGTGAAGCGGATGAAAACCTCTATCATATTTTGGTAGAAGGTAATTTTTTTATTATTGTATTATATGTTGATGACTTGATTTTAACTAGTAATGAGAAGTTGATCAGATCTTGAAAGGAGGACCTTGCAAGAGAGTTTGAAATGAAGGAAATGGGTCTCATGCACTACTTCCTTCGATTGGAAGTATGGAAAGGTGATGGGGAACTGTTTGTCTCTTAGGGAAAGTATGCCAACGAGATACTTCATAGATTTTTCATGGACAGTTACAAACCCATGGAGACAACTCTAGCGACCAAATGTAGGAAAGAGGATGCCACTTCGGGTGAGGAAGTGGATTCTACTGTTTACCTTCAATTAGTGGGTTCACTAATGTATCTTGTGAACACATGACCAGATATGTGATATGAACTTTGTTACCACCATTTTGTGGGTGATATCCCTAGGAGAATTTTTTTTTCCAAGATGGTCCTCAGTCAGAAGCCAACAACCCCTTGCAACCACCAACTAGCTCATTGTGCCACTCCTCCACCACCTAAACCAACCATGTGGTCCCTCACCCATATGTCATGATTGCATGTTTGAAGGTGGGCCTCCCGAAACTCTAGGTATGCCTTCTCATTTGGTAATTGAGTATTGTAGTTTTCTTATCATGGACAATTTTGGGCAAGGATTAATGGGGGATTTGGTGGAAAGAATGGGATAGGTCTATGCTCTTGTCCCCTAAACCCCTTTTTGATATTAACCTAGAATTATAGTCCCATGGGATCTCTTTTACTGACAATTTGGTTTTAGGGATGGTATTTTATGGAAAACCCTCATTTTTGTTGTGTGGTCCTTCTCCCTCATCCACATATACTTCCCCCTTTCCACTCACTATAACCCCATTCATCATTTCTCCCACATGGGTCCACATCCCTCCACTGGGTCCACATAGGGATAGCTCTCCCTGGAGGTTGATGCAGCTGAAAAGATAAGTAAAATCATAATTAGACACATTCAATAGGAAAATGTACCACAAAGTGCAAAAGATGGTCGAAACAAACACATCTATCATGTGAGAAAAGCCCAATACATGAGCTCTCCCACATCATCATGGCCATCATCCTAGTTCCTACAGGCCCTAGATGAGCCTCCTTTATCATTTAGGAACCCATGATTGTCCCAACCCCTGGTGGGCAATGAACATCCCTAACTTAAAGGGGGTATCCACTATTATATCTCACACTTCATGCTCTTACACCTTGAGCCTCGAGTAGTTAATTAAAAAATAATCATAAAAGGCAAGACATACAAAGAAGGGTGGAAAAATCAAGGCCAGGGGACCTCATGTACCACAATTGCTCCCTCCTACACATTATATACCCAAGTGTGGGATTCCCTTTTACTAACTACCCTTGTACCCTAGCATGTGACCTAGGGCTGCCCCTTCTCATTCTCTACTCCACTCATCTCTTTATCACATGCCACAACCTTTAAAAGGATATATCGTGGATGGGATACTTGGTTAACCCCATTTCAAGCTTGGAGACATTAGCACATACCAATGACCATTATGGAATGGCATTCCATTATGAATTCCACACATGTTTTCCATGGTTTGTAAGCTCGTTTACTCGATTTCCTTGATGACTTGTAATACTAGAAGGCTAGGGGACACATTGGATCTTATGCAAGATTGCAGGTGGTCTCCATCTTGGGTTTGGTCTCCCTATACGGGGTCCTACCCCTCCAAAGGGCTACATTGGCACATGTAGGGTGTGTGTTGAGAGCCATGGGCCTCCAAAATAGTATACAACACTCCATTGATCCCCGAAGATGTTTAGAGATTACTCGAAATTCACCTATTGGATGAGGAAGATGCACCTAGTTCACCTTTGCCCAGCTAGCCCCACAATTGTACCATGCCCTTGGCAGATGACCCAGTACTTGTATGTTGATGAGGCATCACTTACACCATCATCTGAGCCCTTACAAATGGTTTATAGGAATCTTTGACTTACTTGGAGACCCATGAGGTCACTTGTGTTCCCTCACAGCCATTGGGAGCACCACAAGTTTATTATGTGGAGAACAAGGGGCGAACCCCTTGTCCATTACTTTTTGAAGTCAAATTCATCATTTTTGCACTTGTGGACTTCATCAGGCCTCTTAGAGAGCCCAAAGACATGCATTATTGATTATTTGACCTCTTGGGAGGCTTGTTATTTTGTTTATGGGTTAGTTTGGTGGGCTTGTCACCAGTAGATAGTTATTTGCACATTATTTTTAGTTTATGGGCTAATGTAGTCTCAAATTAGGTAATTATAACTCCTAATGAGTGTATAAATAGGAAAGACATGAATTCATTTTGTATCATCACTTTGGATTGGATCATATTCTCTCTTGAGAATTTCACACTTTTCTTAGATGATGAATTGGAGCATGGATGATTTTTTTATCCAAATTGGATCATTATATTGTTTGTCACCCATCTCGATGCATTTGGAGTGGAAAAAGTGGAAGAATCAACTTACGAGAAAGTTATCACTGACGGGACCCAGTTTGGTGAAACAATGTCTGAAACCTTCCAGGAGCATTTTGAGGCATCAAGCGATGTTTTTTGGGGGTAAAACTTTGGCAAAAAATTATAGCACATTTTCATGCTATTCTACACACAAAAATATTTAAAATGGCACAAGAATCGTGTCAATCAGAGTCCATAGGCAAAAGTTATGCCACTTAGAAGTTGACCTTCTTGTTTTCACACCTATAGTTCGGGAGGATGTTGCGTCAGCCCCCATTATTCATGGAAAATGGGCTAGCCACGTGTTTTTGATGTAAAATACTCTAGAAGAGTCTATTTTGTAACTCTAGTTAAGATTTTATGTATTCAAACTTAACCACTAATAAGCTATCGGGTTGTGTTATAACCGGGCCACTAGGAGGAAAAGGCATTCCATTCTTTCGAGAGCATTTTGTTCTATACTTGAGCAAAGATAGCCATTAGAGATAGAGCACAAAAAGAGGATTTGTGCACTGTAGCAGCCCATGGGCCACAGACATTACTTCTTTGTATCTGCAGCCATATTTCTAAACAGAGAAAGAGAGTGAAGCGACCTCACCTTCCAGCTGGGTTTTCTCCCGAAAAGGGTTTCCCAGAGAACATATCTTATGTATTATGTGTGTGTGAGCTTATTTTTTCGTTCTCTACTTTTTTGTTTGATTTACTTTTGCATGCATGCACTAATTACAGTTAATTTTACAGATCTAGAAATTAAATAAAACTGTAATAGTATATAATCTCATATTTTTAATATAATATTATCATATTTGTTGTGACGAACTGTCCAGTGGAATATCCACGGCAGTTTACAGATCAATTTTGATGTTTGGATTGGAATTTTTATCTTGGAGTTTCTTTATTGTCAAATTGTTGATGGTTGGATATGTTTTATTACATGTAATTACACACATTTAATGTTATTTTTGTTTTACTTTTGTCATATTGAATGGGATTTTCACTATACTAGGGCTAATTATTGCATTGCATAATTGCGAAATTGTGGAATTATTGTTTCTATATAGCATTGTAGAAATTTCTTGTAGATTCAGACTACTAATTGTAATTTACTAAAACAATAGACTTGAATCTACTCTACTCATGAGAGGAAACAATTAAATGATCGCGAAATCACGAAGAATACAAGATAAATAACTCAATCAACACATAACACAATGATTTCCTAGGGAAAGCCACAGCTAAAAACTCTTTCTATCTGTATATTGCATTAGTCAGAAAATATGAGAAGATTACAATGATTTTCTCAAGCCCGAGCAACCTCTGCATTATCTCTATCTGTCTCACAACTTCCTAGACAAGCCTAGGACAATACTTAACGAATTTCTCACTTGCCTAAGTCCCTATTTCCTTGCGTTGTTCCTCAAAGAATTAGCCCCCTATTAATTAGGGAAATTCCTCAATTGGAATTGTGTAATCCTCATAGGCCTTCCTATGACTGAATGCACCATCTGTACAATTCAGATGATCATACAACTGATAGTACATTGTCCCTGAACTCCAATATCAATTGGGTCTTTCTCAAATCTGATATACAAGAGTTATTTATGAGTGAATCTTCAATTTACTGGTTGATCACTACAGGCAGCACCACACTACACTTTAAGAAGCACCACACTTGACTGCAGGAAACACCACACTACTAGACCTCCCACTAGTTTCTCCATCAGCTTGAACTAGTTTAACTGAATTTAACTCAGCTTGATTGAATTAATTAATTAAAACTCAAAATAAACTCAACCAGGGCTCCTATAATGTAGGAGACACTCTAAATGACTCTAGTTGTACCCTCAACTCAAATTAACTAAGCCAACTATGTCAAATTAACTTAGTTAACTAATACAAGTTGTCATGAGATGTGGAATTACAATTTTATTCCCAACTTAATTCAAGGACAAAAGAAATTAGGATTTTCTTGTTGCATTTTCAACACTCCCTCTTAACAAGAAAGGGATTATTTGCTACCCTGATCCTACCTCTGTGAAACTTGAATTTACATCTTGACAATGCCTTTGTCAAAATATCAGCATCATGTTCCTCTGTAGGAATGTACTCCAACAACATGATTCTCCTCTGCAGACAATCTCGTAGATGGTGATAATGGATGTCGATATGCTTGGATCGGTAATGAAAAATTGTATTCTCATAGAGTTTGATACAACTCTGATTGTCATGGTAAATCACTATAGGATCCATATGCTAACCAAATAACCCAACAAGGATCTTCCTCTTCCAGATAGCCTCACAAGTTGCTTAACTAGCAGCCATGTACTATGCTTATGTTGAACTGAGTGCAATTTATCTTTGCTTCTTGCTATACCTAGAAACTGTTGTTGACCCAATACTGAAGATTCCTGCTAATGTGCTCTTCCTGTCGGATGGACTCCCTACCCAATCTGCATTTGTGAAGCCTTGAAGCTTCACTCCCTTTGTCCATTTGTACCAAATACCAAACTGAGTGGTGCCTCTAAGGTATCTCAACACATGTTTAGTTGCCTTCCAATAGAGTTTGGTTGGCTTAACCATTTCTTGACTAATTTGGTTAACTACAAAACATATGTTTGGTCGTGTGTTCACCAAATACATAAGTGAACCCACAAGCTGCCTGTAAATAGTAGCCTCCACTACTTCACCTGAAGTAGCATCTTCCTTCCTCTAATTCCCTGCTAGAGGAGTCTCCATGGGTTTGCTTCTCTCCATGTGGAACTTCTTCAGTATACTGTTGGAATAATTTCCTTGAGAGACAAATAGTTAATCATCTCCTTGCCATACTTCCATACCAAGGAAATAATGCATGAGCCCCAAGTCCTTCATCTTGAATTCTCTTGTAAGATCCTCTTTGTAATATTTTATCAACTTCTCATCACCTGTTAGAATCAAATCATCGACATATAATACTATAATCAAAAATTTACCCTCATCCACAATATGGTAAAGATTCGCATCTGATTCACTTTTAGTGGATCCCAACTTGGTGAAATAGTTGTCAATCATCGTGTACCAAGAACTGGGAGCTTGTTTTAGTCCATACAGTGCTCACTTGAGTCTACACACATGCGACTATCTATTGAAGGTCTCAAATCCTTCTAGATGCTCAATGTACACCTCTTCCTGAATCACACCATTGAGGAATGTTGTCTTCATATCAATCTTATGTATCTTTAATCCCATATGCATTGAAAGTGCTAGAATAGATCTGATTGAAGAGTACCTTGCTATTGGAGCAGAGGTCTCCTCGTAATCAATTCCCTCCACCTGAGAGAACCCTCTGGCCACAAATATAGCCTTTTGTTTCTCCACACTCCCATATGTTGCTTGCTTTACCTTGTAAATCCATTTGGAACTCACCATTGACTTATCTGTTGGTCTTGGGACCACTTCCCAAACATTGTTTCTGATAATGGAGTCATATTCCTCAACCATGGCATTAACCCATATTGGTTTCTGCACTTCTTCCTCGAATGAGGATGGCTCAATCTCTACATTCTCGCTCATCAGAGCCATGTATCCAATGTATCGATCTGGTAACCTCCTCAGCCTACACTGTGATGTGGGTGCTCCCACATTCTCTCTAGAATCATGCATCAATCTTTCAACCTCTCTAGTGTGCTTCCTTCCATCTTTGGAAGTCTCTGCATGAGTGGGTGTTTCCACTCTCTACTCCTCTGCATGTGGTTGTTCCACATCATCTTGAGGTTCTTTCTTTGGAGCTAAAATATCATCTTCTCCATGCAACTGAAGCTCCCTCTCAAGGGAACATCTAATGGCCTTCTCTTCATCAAACTTCACATCTCTATGAACCATTGTAATCCTATGAGATGGTAGGTACACCTGATAGTTGTGAGGTGTATCAGTGTACCCTACAAATATGCCCAACTCATCTATTGGTTCTAGATTTTTCCTTGCATCCTTGGTAACATGATATTAGACTAATGAACCAAAGATCCTGAAGTGTTCCACATTTGGTTTCTTACCTGAAAAAGCTTCTTGAACCCACAAGTGCAACAGTAGGCCCTGATCATGTAACCTTTCCCACGCAGCGCCCACAATAATTTTGTTCTTCCTTTCAGCCACCCCATTCTACTATGGGTTATGGGATGTTATTAACTCCCATCGAAAGCCTTCTGATGCACTGAATTTATTGAATTCATTCGACACATATTCTCCATCGTTATCGTTCCTGAGAGCTTTAACTTTCCTGTCAGTGTTTTTCTCCACAAGTGCTTTAAATTCACAAAATTTAGCGAACGTTTGACCTTTCTTCTGCATGAAGAAAATCCATCACTTACGAGAAAAATCATCTACAAATATTACATAATACATGTGCTTGGTCGTGAAGGCTGTCAAGAATGGTCCACACACATTTGAGTGAACTCTTTCAAGTATCACTTGTGCTCGACTGCGTTTATCATGAAAGGTATCTTTGGTGTACTTCCCCAATGTTCACACTTTGCATGTGTCTCTTTGCTCTACTATACCCTTGGGAAGTCCTGTAGAAAGTTGTTACGTGATCTTCAAAGCTCTGTGGTGAAACTGACCCAATATTTTATGCCACAACTCACCAATGTCTCGGATTTGCACCTTCTCTGCTTTTGTGCTCAAAGTAACACAGTCTTTTACATCTAATTTGTAGAGATTCTTCACCCAAACCCTGGTCTGCTTCACTTGTCCTGAGGCTACGTGACGAAGGAAAACCTTTCCTTTGCTAAATATCACATCATAGCCACAGTCCTCCAACATGGAAACTAAAACCAAATTCTTCTTCAAACCCGGAACATACATGACATCTTTTAATGTGAGAGGAGAACCAAACTCCCTCTGAAAGGTAACAGTACCAATGTCGTTCGCGCTATACCTCCCATCATCTCCCATTTCGATGTGCATCTGGAGGTCTTTCTCCTCCAATTCACTAAAGAACTCTTTGTTGTCGTTCATATGCAATGAGGCTCCACTATCCAGGTACCACACACTACCCATCACCGATGTTACCATGCAAGCGATGAGGGTGAATTTTCAAGTAAGAGCTTCACCTGCCACTCCTCCTGATGTCTCCTTCTCGGCCTTCTTGTGTGGACACTTCATGGCATAGTGTCTCAGCTCGTGATAGTGAAAAAATTTGATCTTTGACATGTCCTTCTTCTTGTTTCCCTGACTGAAATCTAATTTGGAATGGGATGACTCCCCTTTCTTCACCTTCCCAGCTAAGGCACAATTCTCCTCATCATCATGCTTGGATGAGGATCCATCTCTAGTGTTATGTCGAATCTCTTCTTGCAGCAAGTCGGACCACAAACGCTCCCACTATGGTAGCTTCTCCCTCCCATTTACTAGGTCCTAGTAGTTGTGCCATCTCTTGGGAAGGCCTAGAAGTGCTATGATTACCAGATTGTCTTCAGCAACTATAACACTGACACTTCCAAGCTCATCCTAACATTGGGTGAACTTGGTCAAGTACTTTGGTATTGTGTCGCCCTTCTCCATCTTGACCTTTTAGAGTTTGTCCTTCAGTGCCAACTTCCTGTGGTCAATGTTGTTTTGAAACAGGTATTTCAAGGCCTTTCAAATCGCATATGGAGTCTCCTTACCATTGAGGTTTAATACAATATGATCTTGAACTCCTCCTAGGGTAATCCTTCTTGCCTTTGCCACACATTTTATCCACTGTCAGATCTTAAGCATCAGCTGCTGGAGGCTTAGGAATATATTTTTCTATGAATTCCTTAAGCCTGTTGTCTTCCAACATTGCCTCCATCCTATCCTTCCAAGCAATATAGTTCGAACTACCCTCAAGGGCATATTTGAGTCTCAATTCGTAGAACGACATCCTGTTGGCTCTGAAGTATGATATTGCAAATTCAATTTCACCTGCAAAAGACAAACTCATATTCTCCTCTTATATAGTGATTTTTTCTCTAATACGATGTACAAATTTCTTGTAGATTCAAACTGCTAATTGTAATTTACTAAGACAATAGACTTGAATCTACTCTACTCATCAATGGAAACAATTAAATGATCACAAAATCATGAAGCATACAAGAGAAAGAATTCAATCAACACATGACACAATGATTTCCTGGGGAAAGACATAGCTAAAAACCCCTTCTATCTGTATATTGCATTAGTTACAATGCTTTGCTCAAGCCCTAGCAACCTCTGCACTATCTCTATCTATCTCACAACTTCCTAGACAAGCCTAGGCCAATACTTAACCAATTTCTCACTTTCCCAAGTCCCTATTTTGTTGTGTTGTTCCTCAAGGAAATAGCCCCATATTAATTAGGGAAATTCTTCAATTAGAATTGTGCACTCCTCATAGGCCTTCCTATGACTGCATGCACCACCTATACAATTTGGATAATCATACAACTGATAGTACACTGTCCTTGAACTCTAATCTCAACTTGGACTTTCTTAGATCTGACATGCATGAGTTATTTATGAGTGAATCTTCAATTTACTAGTTGATCTAGGCATCACCACACTTGACTCTAGGAGCACCACACTGCCTTGAGGCAGCACCACACTCGACTGTAGGCATCACCACACTACTAGACCTCCCACTAGTTCCTCCATCAATTGGAACTAGTCTAACTAATTTTAACTCACTTAGACTGAATTAATTAATTACAAATCAAAATAAACTCAAACAAGGTCCTATAATGTAGGAGACGCTCTACATGACTCTAGTTAGACCCTCAACTCGAATTAACTGAGCCAACTAAGTCAAATTAACTTAGTTAACTAATACAAATTGTCATGAGATGTGGAATTACAATTTTATTCCCAATTTAATTCAAGGAAAAAATTAAATTAGGATTTTCTTGTTTCATTTTCAACAAGCATCTCTCAATGTATCAGCCATGTATGTGAATGAAATCTCCTAGGGATAATTCTAACCATGAATTTATCTTGATAAGCCATCTCTTTTTGAAAAACAAAGTATAAAAGCTTCATCAGAGAACTTTTGAGATCTAAAATGGGCCTCCTAAGAAAAATGTACAACCAAAATAAGCTTTATAAGAACCAATAGGATTCAAGATATTGATGTCAACCATGGGGGATGATTCACCATTTTTGGGGTAAAAAGGTAAAAAAATTATAAAATAATAAAATAATAAACTATTTTTTCAACTTGTATTTTCAACTTATCTCCCTAAGGCTTTAATCAAATTTCGAGTGAGAGTACTCGTTGAATGAAAAATTTAATTCCGCATCCAAAGAGTACCCATGTTTCATACTTTCAATGGACCGTGCTACACGAAAAATGAGAAATATATGAAAAAACGTGATTGTAATCATGTATTTCATGTATTTCTCATTTTTCGTGTAGCAAGGTCCATTGAAAGTATGCAACATGAGTACTCCTTGGATGAGGAATCAAATTATGCATCCAACGAGTGTTCCTACTCTAAACTTGAGTAAACCCATAAGGAGATAAGTTGAAAATACGAGTTGAAAAAAAAATAGTTTTTTTTCTTTTTTCCCTCTAAAATTTGATGATGTAATCTAATATTATTCTATTATTTCCACTATTATTTTATAATTTCCTTAGAAGGCCCGTTTTAGACCTCAAAATTTCCCTAATGTGAGGTCACTTATTCTTGCCCTAAAGGGCAAGCGAAGTAATCCTTAAGGCCTCCTTGACCGAAATACGAAGTCCTTTCTCATCACTCTCCTAGACTTCATTTTCCTCAAGAGATTAGACACTGGTCTACCAATAGGTGATCACTCAAATAAAAACTTTCTCCGCCTCTTCCCTTTCTCTTCTAGGTCTAACCAAGTTGGGTCACCTAGGGCATCACTTTCCTGATAAAGTAGTCATAGAAAATGTTCAATCTCCTAGACTCTACTGTGTTGGTGTGTCCTCAAGGTATCCTCCAAATTTGAAGAAATTTTAATGGTGGGATTGTAAGATACCTCAAGCCCTAGCTCTGAGATCAAAATTGTCCCTAGTGTTCCCTAGGCTAGTACCTCATAAGATCAACTTGACACCTCTAAGTGAAAACTCTAGTTTTGATCCTTTCCCCTTCCTTGTATGGGTTAACAACATCATTGGTTGCTAAACTCCCTCCCCTTAACCTAGGTTGGGTTCACTTGGTCCTGTGTGGTCCCATACCTTTGAAAGGTTAATTCTTCAATAACCACTTGGGAAACCAAGTTCAATAAGGATTTTAGGGATTTGGAAACTCCTTTACAAGTAATATTCCTTAAACCTAACCCTTGAATCCTCACCTCCTTCTCCTAGAAAGCTTAGTACCTTTCTTGAAGAGCAAGCAAGCTCCATTCTTAACCCCCTTCTAGTAAAAGGATCATTAAGGTCACCTCACATCCATTTGTTGATTAATACTTCACAAGTGACTTTCCATATATCAAGTTTCCTCCCATCGGTGAAAGTCTGTAAAGAGTAGGGATTCTTAGTTGAGGTGATAGTAAGCTAAGTCTCCATTGTTTCCCTTGATCTAGCAGTTGTCCCTTTAGGAGTCCCTTTTAGGCCCCTTGCTAGTTTGAGTGGTAACACAATCAACTATATGAGCCAAGATATGGTTAGTCCAACCAAATTATTTTGGAGGGAAGCTAAGCATGTTCTACGAAACCTCAGAAGCACTACCCAATTTGGACTATGGTACAGAAGGATAAAGGGAGTGAAGCTATGTAGCTTCACAGATGTAGAGGGTGGGGAGTCCATCAGATTGAAAAATTACATCAAGTGGAATTTTTAGTGTTGGGTCCGCAGTTGTTTCTTGGTACAATAGAAAGAAAATATATGTGGCACTCGACTCGGCATAAGTAGAATACATGGCTGCCAGTCAAGCAACATGTGAGGCGATATCAATAAGAAAGATACTTGTCTGATTGTTTGGTCAGATGATGTATCCAATTGTGATCTACTGTGATAATCAGAGTTGCATCAAGCTATCTGAAAATCTTGTTTTTCACAATCGATCCAAGCATATAGATATTTGGTATCACCATTATGTGCAGAGGCGTATAATGTTGTTGTTGTGCATTCCAACAAAGGAATCAGATTTTGATATTTTGATAAAGGCCTTGTTAAGAGGGAAGTTTGAGTTCCATAGGTGTGGGATAGGGGTGGTTGATAATCCCTTTCTTGTTGAAAGGGGGTGTCAAAATGCAGCAAAGAAATTCCCAATTTGATTTTGCCTTGATTAAAATGAGAAAAAATTGAATTTCCACATCAGTACACAACTTGGATGATGTTAACTTGTGTGAAATGGCTTGTGTCACCCAGTTTACTCAATAAATTCAAGTTGGAGGCATTAGATTTTAGTTTTTCATGTGTGATTGCTAATTTATCGTAATCAAGGTTAGTTATCTCGGGTTTTTTCAGTTAAACTAGTTCCAACTTTTGGAGGAACTAGTGGAAAGTCAGTTAAGCAATAGGACTTCAGTCAAACTCAATGATCATCCATTTAATTTATCAATCATCCCAAAATAGCTAGTGCATAACAAGAATTCGAGTTACCCAATTGAGGTGGAGATTCCAAGGTAGTGTAACAGAAGTTGTAGACTAGTCTTGAGTGTGCAGGTGTTGCCCGCAGTTAGATGATCAGTCTAAGGAATTGTGCAATTCCATTAGAGGAATTTCCTAAATAATAGGGGCTAATTCCTCAAGGAATGGTGCAAGGAAATAGAAGCTCGAGCCGAGGCAAAATTTGACTAAGTCTAGGTCAGAGTCCTTTAGTTAGCAATGAGAAAGGTTGTGCACTTGCAGAGTGAGCTTAGTTAACAAAATCAATCATAATGCATCTATATTCATAGGATTAATGCAAGAAAACATTGTGGTTTTTAGAAGATTGCTTTCTCCAAATAAAAATACTTGTTGCATGTGTGTTATTTCTTCTTGCATGTTTGATATTTTTGTTCTAAATTGTGAATTATTGTCTGCATCACAGTAGTGTAGGTTTGTTTCATGTGATTTTGATTAAAACTTCATGAGAAGTTTCAAATATACAACCTAATTTCTATAGTTCCAACATGGTACAGCTTCATATGATAAAGTAGAGCTAATGGGATATACAAATTTAGATTGGGCAAAGAGTGTTGAAGATAGGAAGAGCACATCAAGATGATGATTCAGTTTGAATTTTGCTTGGGCAGGAAGCAAACATTTTTTCACTCGGGACTTCAAAGACTGAGTATATTGCAACTATTTTGGTGAGTTGTGAAGCAGTGTGGCTTCGGAAAATATTTTCAGGATTGTTTGATTATATGTTGGAGATGACCCTGATGACAGGTCGAAGCACATTGAGATCAAGTACCAAGATATGGCACAGATGGGAGTAGTGAGGCTCTAATTCATTTCTACAAATGAGCAGGATTGGTAACATTTTCATAAAGCCTTTGTCCCGAGATGAAGTTCATATACTTCAAGGACATCTTGGAGTGGTTGAGAATGCTTCCCTTGGTTAAAGGGAGTATTGATGTTGTAGCATCAAGGGGCTAAAATTCTCCCTAAGTCAGGATATTGACAGGTCAAATATATTGACCATGGGCCATGTAATGTGGCTAAGGATAATGGCTTAGAGAGCATCAAGGCCTCGAGTGCTTCCCCAGATTGCCGAGAGGTACTTGGATAGTGGGTAGAATGAGTGTCTTTAGCATCGTGCAAGTATATTACCATTCAATTGGCATGCAATAATGGTAATAGCCCAAGGTTTCGCAATAGGTCACAGGTGTTAACTAGGTTCCAGGTGATGACTTGGATAATTGGTGACCAATGACTATTCTTGACCCCATAAAGCCAAAAGGCCAGTGGGATTCCAGAAGACCTTTGGTCAATGGGTGACTACATCCATTTGCAAAGGAGAGTTGAATGGTAGGTAACCATATCCCTTTACAGGATGATTTCCACATGGTTATGGAATAGAACATGAGGTGGATGGATTCATCAATATAGTTGATCTCATTCAATCTTTTCTTAGGATGGAGAAATTGTTTCAATAAAATGTACATATCAAGAAGTCAAAGTGAATACCTCCATAGCTAAGAGGGAGTGTTGATTTTAGTGTAGATTTGGTCGGTATTCAAAGAGGAAAATTGAATCTAAATCTAAATTACTCAAGTCAACTCCTAAAGAAAAAGAAACTTAATTTTGAATTTTACCTCCAAGAAGGCAAGTCATCCCAACGTTATGACACACCTCTTAGGGCACTTTTGAACTCTATAAAAATGGAATTATCCCTTCTCATTTGAACAATTAATATCATGAACTTGAATCATCTCCATTGTTTTGTTCAACATGTGAAAAGGAGAATCTTCTTAAGCTAATCATATATACGATAAAGAAAAGGATTTCTAGTATTCTTTGTTTATCTTCTATGATATTGCAGAAGCCCTAGAGGGACTGAGACTCTTTTCTATGGAGAATAATCAATCAAAGGGAGCCACATATCTTCATCAAGGATGAATTGAAGTAAGAAATCTGAGTTACTTGTTTATCTAAGGAAGAAGAAGAAAGGTCAAAGTTTTGGTCTTGTTTTGTATGAAGAAAGAGGGTTAGTCAAGCCCTAGAAGAATGTTGGTCATGGAAGAATGGTTGGTCAAGCCCTAAAAGTATATTCATGGGAGAAGGGTTCGTCAAACCCTAGATTTTCCCAAGTTGTTCTATAAAACTCAAATTGTATTCTTGTAAAACTGATCAATTTCTCCTAAGAAAAGATTGTTGGGTTTTCCAAGTGTAAATTTGTGTCTCTTTTGTGTTTGATTGCCTCTTCATGGTTCTACAGTCATTGTTGTTTTACTATTGATATTTTCTATGTATAATTGCTTAATGATGTATGTGACATAAGAGGAAATAATTAAAAAATCATTGGAAGTAATTATCAGTCTAGAAAATCATGAAAATCAACACTTCTTGCTAGTGGGTATTAGTGAAACTATGAAGGGATTGGATTCTTCCTACTGTTGGATGCCAACAAAAGTGTGTAAGGGAGTGGGTGCTAGTGAAACAGTGAAGGGATTGGATGCTTCCTGTTGATGTGTGTCAGCAAAACAGTGCAAGGGATTCGATGTTGCCTATTGGTCGGTGCTAGTGAACATATGTAAAAAAAGACTTAAGAATAAAAGAAGTATGGTGGTTTTCTCCCTTGTGGGTTTCCACCTTAAAAATCTTTTTTTTCTTGCATATGATGTCTATGGATTGTTTGTGTTTCTTGATTATGCAAATATAAAATGGTAAATTAAATTGAAATATATAAATGAGTAATAATTCTTGAAATGTTGATTCATCCTCCCTCGTAGGATTTCCAACATTAGGACTATAAGTCACGCGTAAAGCATGATAAACAAGAGTTTCTGACAAGAAATATGGTCAGTACTATGTAAAATGTGAGAGCTCACATCTATAGGGCTAACATCAACAGTTCGTATACAAGACATGTAAGACTAACATGCCATGGGTATGACCCCTAATGAAGAAACATGTGCTTCTGGAATGTTGTATCTTCAAAATGTGGGGAATACATGGAATACATAAAGCTAAAAAATAGCATTTACCAAGGTAAAAGTTACACATGTAGTGTATGCATATTGAGTTTGGATCTTGGTAATGTGTTTGCATGTAATTTCCAATTTAAATTTTGCATTCATTATTATGATTAATAATTTAATATATGTATTAACTACAGGATCTCAATGAACAAAGAAAAATGTTGGAATTGTAAATAATGATGGGAACATAACTGCCATAAATTTATATTAATGAAATAATATTTTTATTAACTGAGGTTTCTAAATCCAATAAAAATATTTTTAGATTTTCTATGTAGTTTTAAATTTTTACTTCATCTTGACAATTTGATTATTTTAATTATTGTTTCTAGTCAAATTTATGACAATTGATTATTTTAATTATCATTGATTGCAAACTTTATGAAAATCATATGAAATATTGAATACAGTCCCATAAAATTAAACTTGTTTTTTTCCAATAATTTCATTAGAAACTATCTATTTAAAATTAAATGATTGTGCAATGAATCAAATTCTCTGAATGGAATGAACAAAAAAGTGGCCTAAATCAGCAAACAAAGCTTCATCTCTGACATCATACATAATTTATAAGCATTAGAGCTTGTGTCCTTAAGTGATAAATCAATAATAAGATCTGAAATATGTTAAATTGGCAGGCAAGAAACATGCATACATGTTATGCAAAGAGTGACTCTCCGAGGGAAATCCAAGGTCGTTTGGGGTCTCTTTTAAAATAGTCAACGATATACTTCGGATTTGAGGCACATAATATGCTTGCATCATATGTGCCGAGGTTGTAGAGGGAATAAAAAGAGAAAATGGATAACCAACATGATCAGTTACAAACTTCTAGACTAAGAATGGGATAATTAGGATCACCACTGATATCTCAACAACAACATCTGCAATGTCAAATTCAACTCAAAATCATTTTAGCTATTGTACCATCATATTTGAGCAAAAATACTTGTTACCTCTCATTGTCCAAGTTACCTTGTTCTACACAAGCTAACCGAGGACACATTGCATTGCTAGAGATGAAGATGGGAGCATAGATAGCACTTCGGCACTATGAGGAGAAAAAATAGAAGGGGTGTGGTCTAACAACTAGCTCTCGCCACACAACATCAAGTATGGCTTAGTGTAAAGAAAGAGAGACAAGATGTTGGTTTACTTAGTAGCTCCCTAAGATTGCTCAGTTAGTTCCATAGTAAACAGACATAATAGGCCCTAAAGAACATAGTGTATCATAAAGGAAGAAAGACATGTTTTCTCATGAATTAGCATCGACCCATCCTCTAAAAAAAATTAGCAAGAATGATTTCTTAAAGGTGAAAATGAGAAAAATGTGTCAAAGGCAAGGGATTTGTTAAAAATCTTGAAAAATCATATTTGTGAGGGATCTTAGGGATTATGTTGAGAGCTTTGTGAAAAAAATCATGTTGAGAGCTTTGTGGAGAGGATCATGTTGAGATTTTTATGGAGAAGACCATGGATCTTGAAATGATCCACAATATTGTAATTGCCTTTGTAAATTGTAGCCTTTGGGCATTGAAAAAAGGCATCCATTAGAATGAAGGTATGGCCAGCCAAGGTGCCAATAGATGCTATTAATAGTTTAGTGGGTTTAATTAATGAAATTTTATTTCTACTTTATGTAATTCTATGTTTGTGCATGGTGATTTAATGCATTGATGGCTTGATGCATAGATCCATTGAATTTATTCAATGAATTATTGTTACATGTAGACCATAGGGTTCTTCAGTTTGTAGTGGAAGTGAGGATGATTTGAGTTTATGGGCTTATAATCCACATGTCCTAGGATCGAGACCATAATAGAACTTGAAATGATAGACCCCCATAAATCGATTGCATCAACTTAGTAACTCCTTACGATTGCTCAGTCAGTTCCATAGCAAGCAAGCATAATAAGCCCTAAAGAACGGAGCGTCGTAGTTCAATACCAACAAGTAGATATGAAAATTCTTCTCTTCCTCCAATTCCAAGTGGTCAAGTCCAACAAAGCACAAACCCCAAGAAACCCTTGTTAAAGTTTGTGAAGAAAATTACTAAAAACAAGAAAAAGAATAGTGGTTGTTGTGAAGAATGGATGTGCACATTATGTAACCATGTGTTTAAAGGAAGCTACACTGGGGTGTGGCATCATCTTCTCTCCCTATCTAGTGATGGTGTAAATGGTTGTACATGTACTATTTTGAAAAGGATGGAGTTGACAAAGCTTCATATGGCTTCCCTAGGATCCAATGTAATGAACTTGGACAATGATTGTAATTTTAAAGTACCTAGATCTTCTTCCCATGATATGGAAGATTCAGTTAATCAAAATGCATCAAACAAATTTGAGTCTGTGGGGGGGTCTACTTCTGAGAGGAGTAAGAGGCCCGCTAGTTTTGCTCAGGAACAAATTTCTAAAATCTACAATGTAGTACATAGGGATGAGGTTGATGATGTTATTGCTAATTTGTTTATGGCAAATGGAATTTCATTTAATGCTACCCATTCTCCACATTACAAAGAAATGGCGCAAAAAATCATAGTTTTTGGGTCAGGATATGCACCTCCAAATTACAACAAAATGAGGACATCATTGTTAGATAACGGGGTGACAAGAATGCAGGGGCTTATGGGTCCCCTTAAACAATCTTGGATTTATTCAGGATGTTCAACAGCTATGGATGGTTAGATAGACATTCAACAAAGGTCGTTGTTGAATATTATTGTTACATCTCCAGTTGGGCCCTATTTTTTAAGAGTAGTTGATTGTAGTGGGAAACTAAAGGATGTTACCTTCATGTTTGAAGTATTGAAAGAAGAAATTGATGAGATTGGTCCTTCAAATGTAGTGCATGTAATCACAGATGCAGCACCTGTTTGCAAAGCAATGGGTTTGATGGTTCAAAGTCAATATAGGCATATATTTTGGACTCCTCGGTGTGTGCATGCCTTGAATAATGTCCTCAAAGACATTGGAAAAATATCTTGGATTGAAAAACTAATTTGAGATGCAAGAGATGCACAAATGTACATTTGCAACCACCGTGCCTCTTTAGCAATCTATAAGATGTACTCAAGGAAGAGGTTTTTGAAACCTGCAGAAACAAGATATGCTACATACTTCATTCTTCTTCAACGTATTGTTGAGGTGCATGCATCCTTACAAGCCATTGTTGTTTCCCAAGAGTGGAAGGCATGGTCTAAATCTAAATCAATGCAAGCAAAGAAGATAAGAGAGCAACTTCTCAATGATGATTGGTGGTTTGATTGTAAATATGTTGTTTCTTTCACAGCTCCAATTATGGAGTTGATTAGGTATGCAAATTCTGATTCCCCCACCCTTGGAGAAGTTTATGAATGTATTGATAGCATGGTAGGCAAGATATGGCACATCATTCAGGATAGAAACCCCTCTTTGGAGTTCTTCAATGAAATTCATAAAATAATAGGGAAGAGATGGATCAAACTCAATACCTCTCTTCACATGGTTGTTTATGCCCTTAATCCAAAATGGTATATGGAGAGACCAAACAGAGTTCTACCCATTGATGGTGAAGAAGTGAAACAAGGCTTTCTTGATGCCATATGCAAAATCTATACACCTAATGGAACAATTGTAATGCGGGAGAAATTTATTGATTTTGCTACCTTAAACCCTTCCAAATTCTCTCAAGATGCAAGGGTGGACATCAACATTTATGCACAAAGGAATCTCGTTGGATGGTGGAGATTGTATGGGGGAAAGCCCAAGATCTTCGAAATCTTGCCTCACACTTGCTATCTCAAGTTCCTTGTTCATTGGCAGCTGAAAGGAATTGGTCTACTTATAGTTTAGTTCACTCTGTTAAGAGGAATAGGCTTACCTCTAAGAGAGCAGAGAAATTGGTTTATATGCATAGTAGTCTTCGACTTTGCTCAAGGAAGCTACATGAGTATTTAGATGGCCCTGCAGCAAGATGGGATGTTGATGTTGAGGAGGCTTCTCAGATTGATGATGAGGAGGATAATCATTCACTAGATGTAGGTTTACTTCGCATACCTTTGGGTAGCATTGCAGGTGATCTTGATATTAATGACGGTGATGATGAAATTGGAGTGTCTAGCGAGGCTCAAGGTTATATGGATAGTCTTGATGCTCAAGATTGCACTTTATGGTCATCTTCTACTTTAGTCTTTAATGTTATGTTTTGGCCTTTGAGCATTTTTTGACCATGTATTACTTTGCCACTTTGGGCATTTGTCTTTTTTTTTTACTATGTACTACATTGGGCATGCTAGCAATATGAATATTAATATGATGAGTTCTTTGATTTTCACTATGTTTCTTAAATTCAAAAGTGTCTCTTGAATCATTTACATTTTCGAATTTTCATTTTTGAATTTGATATTCATATAATGAATTAAAATTTTAAATTGATTTTAATATTTGAAATATTTTGATTATTATATAAATTATATAATTAAAAAGATAATTTTTATTTTTTATTTTTTATTTTTTTATTAAATAATATTACTGCTCCCAATTAGCCATTTCTTGAAAATTTTGGGGAAACTTTTAGTTGTTCAAACACCCATACCCAAGTTCACAACGTTTCCAAGTTTCAGAAAAACAAAAAAGTTAATTTTCTAAATAATTCTCAAAAATATGTGAGAAAATTCTTATACCCAAGTTCACAACGTTTCCAAGTTTCAGAAAAACAAAAAAGTTAATTTTCTAAATAATTCTCAAAAATATGTGAGAAAATTCTTGATACATATATTAAATTTAATAAACCTAAAATTTACAGAAAGTTCAAGAAAAAAAATTATGTAACGTGTTTAGTCCATATCATATTTTTATTATTTATATGGAAAGAAATTGGAGCAAGTTTGTTTTGTGCTTTGTTTATTGTGCTTATCTTGTTTCACCAAAAGTTTATTGTGCTTAACTTATTTCACCAAAAATAATGGTATTTACTTGTTCTTTTGAAAGATTAAAGAAAAGGAAATTATAATCCTCAATTTAAAAAAACGTATATTTTATTTATAACTCATGTTTAGTATAATTGAATTCCTCAACAAAAACGGCCAACATTTCCCACTAAATAAATAACATAACATCATTTAAATAAATAACCTAACATCATTATAATTTGCAAAAAAATCATAAATAAATTCAATCTAAACACGGTTTTGGAAAAAAAAAAAAAAACTAAAATTAAAAGTGAAGTTTAACACAATTATATCATACTTCATTGTTCATGTTTCAACAAAATTATGTTGAAGTAACATGGTTTAAGTCTATCCTAATATAATCTCATTTCTCTGCTATTTAGTTTTGAGGCATCACGTATCACGTATCAAAACAACTAACATGCATTTTTTTAGTTTAATGAATAACTACAAAAGATATAGATATAATGATCTGACTGTCCGTTTTGGATACTTTCATAAACTATTTTGATTGTGATGATGTTTTATGTTTCAAATTTTCGAGACTAGCTGTAAGGCTTAAATGACAACGGTTTTTATTTGCAAAAGAAGCAAGCCGGTTTGGCACAGAACGGCTTTCTTTAGCCAACAAGCTTCATGGCTTATTTAAAAAAGATAATAAGATTTTTTTTCCCATAACTTTATCGGGTTTAAAAAAGATAATAAGATTCTTTTTCCCAGCACTTTATTCCAATAAAGATTTATTGGAAAACTAATTCATAGCCAATGCACTTTGATTATTAATTGAAATCTTGAAAACTAATGCACAGTGAATGCATTTTGATTATTAACTAAAAGTTATAATTCTTGATAATGCAGAGACTATTTTTTTTTAAACCATATGGTGAATTGGTCATTGTCAGTCCTAATCTATGGGAGACCCAGAATCAATCCTCGTAGCTGCCACTATAACACCAAGAGTACATCCAACTACCTGCAAATCGATATACTAAGAGAGTATTAATATATAAAAATGCCTTACTAAATGAGAATGTTACTCGGCACTTACTTCACAAATGCTTTAGGGTATCCCATCATTGTGGGCAAGTGAAATGCTGAGTGGAAAACAAACTAGATGAAGTTTCATCATACCAAATTTGCAATGGAATTCATTCATTAAATCAATGGAAAGCAAAACATTTACACAAGGATCCATCATAAATGTATCATACACACTTATTCTCATCCTCAAAACATAAATAGGAAAACCAGTTTTTAGTGATTTTTATTTTTTAATTTCAATAATAGCAAGGTCACAATGCAGTCTTGTGGCTCTCTCGATCATTAAACAATTTAAATTAGCCAAGATTTTCCTTTGCATCATCTTCCACTTAGGGAAAAAAAAAAAAAAACCCTTTATGAGTTTATTTGGAAGAGGATATACACAATGTTGGGTAGATAGAAGGCCAAGAGTCCTTGTCCCTTCATTTTCCATTTCCCATCATTCTTCTTATTTTTTACTAGCAACATTTCTCATTAGAGTTCCATGTATTCTTGTCATGTTGTGTTTTGCACTTCATTGTCGTTGTTTTTTCAACCTTCAATTTTTTTTTTGTCCATTACTTGAGTCTATTGAGTTTCTTTAATTATTTGTTTTAATTTTAATGTTATTATTAATTGTTTTAGGATGTTTGAGAGTGGTTTCAACCTTATCAGATTCCATGTGGAAAAGATAAAATTCAATATCCCACTCAAAATTCAGCAGACTAAACAATTTTAGGATTGGTAGGATTGCAACATTTTCATATCATGTATGAGAGTATGGGATTGCCATTTAATCAAGAACACCAAGTTTGTTATGTACCTTGATGTTGGTGATATTGATCGTTAAACTCATTTGATGTCAGCAGTATTGATTGTTGAACTCCTCTGCCATAGCCTTAACAAAAATGTACCCTTTCACTCAAACCAAAATAATTGGTTGTGCATGTTAATTTTTTCTACCATATTATAAGGTTGAAGAGATGAACCCTTCTCTCAACAAAATCAATGGTTAGGCATGTTAAGTTTTTTCTACCATATTATAAGGTCGAGGAATATGAGTAGTATGAAGACTCTGCAATAGATGATATTTATGTAACTTCTACTGATGATCTTATTTCTAGTAACGGTGATGAGTTTGATGAGAAATCATGTGGATCAATAATTTGTAGTTGGCTAGCAGGCCAGTAGCTTGTAACATTTTTTTTGGACTCTAGAGGCTCATTGATTATGTATTTTCTCGCTGATATGTATTGCACTTGATGCCATTTTGATATATTCACCTTTACACGGTATTTAGATGAGCAATCCTTGCATAGTTTGTCTCTAATGATTTGGAATATTAAAAATAATATTTTTCATTAAAAATTAATCATCCTAGGGGTAGCTCACTTGGCAAAACATGTAAACATATTATGTAAAATAATATGAGGTCCTTGGTTTGATCACTCAATTAACCCATATCCACATTAGAGGAAGTTGTGATGCATCTAGAGGTTGTAGTGGTAGCAAATTGAATTGACCCCATGTCACATGAGTACGAGACCTGCCCCAGTTTCCAATTCCATTAGTCTCACACACATATTCTAAAAAAATCTGATTCATCAAATCCAGTTCGATGTTAGTTCTGGTTCAAACCCCAACTTGATATGTGGTTGATTCAAAGACTAGTTCCAGTATTTAAAACTATGGGAATGTTGCTGAAATGCAAACGAGTAAAACCCACTAGAATAAGCGTGCACTAGTGAATATATTGTGAAATAATATGCAATCAAATGTGCTTGTAAATATGCTTGAGAATATATGTGATAATGCATATAATTGGCTATATGTGATATGTCGTACATGAAATGAGTATGTCATGATGTTTAATGTGGTTGTACAACTACTTATGACAATCAACCTCGCGAAAAGTGATAAAGACAAGTGAATGATTGACAAGAGGTTGATGAAGGGACTTGTGTGAGTTCCCAAAAGGCGGTCAAATGTTAATAGCAACCATACAACTATAAAATTGGTCAATCCAACATTGCATGTGTGTTGAAAGAAATTTCACAAGAATACTTCCAATCATGCTTTGACATCTCAATATATGTTTTATGATATTTGAACGCATATATGTGATCCACATCTAAATATAGTAAAAGAGAAAAATATTGGATGTGCAATGATTGTTAGAAATTTTTTACAGCATTCATATAAAAAAATATCATGTTCAGTTGGTTAAGAGATAGCAAGGTCCTTAAGGGACTATTGAGCAATGAAGAGGGGCACATTCCTGTGTTTTGCTTCATTGAAGAGGAAGATTTACTTATGTGTTGAAGAGTTGAGTGATTTTTCTAGTCGATACATGGATTGTATGACATAGGAGATATGCTAATTGTGATAATAGACGTAAGCATAGATGTATGGAAGAGTAAAAATTATATAATGTGGAGATGAAGGCATGTAGAAATGATATGGATCTAAAAGATGGTGAAGACGATGGTATATATATGATTAGATGTATGAACTAGGATACATATAGAAAGTATCCTATAGTATCAGATAGTATCCAATGTTGTGCAAGGGCATAGTGAGTGAGGATGGTGAATGCCATATAAAGATGTAAAAGATTCATGTAAAAGTGCATGACTAGACTATGTGGATGTGAAGAGTGTGATTATGTCTCCATGAGTATTAGCACATATATTTTATTGCATTGGGTGAATGTTTGTTTGTGTTAATAATGCATATATAGTAAAAGATATTTCATTGTCCTTAACATGTCGACTATTGAAAATGATTGAATTATTGGATGCCATAATTCTATTATTATTTGATGTGTTGTTGTGAATGTTTTAATAAAAAGTATATGCATGAATACTCACCTTTGTTTCACGGAATGAAAGATTTGTTAGAGAGCACAATATTTGAAGTAGAGAGCCTTGGATATGGCAATGACTATAAACCCACAATGAAAGCTATGGCAAATAAAGGGCCAAACATTATGAGAATAATTTCATAGTTGTGAAATATAATTTTGGTAATTTAAATTTTTTGTATTAGCATTTCATGGTAATTTTATATTGATATAGGTAAGATGATGGATCTATCTGGTAAGAATAGATGATGATTGTTGTATGTTGAAAAGTATGTGGAGGATGTTACTATTATGAGATCGGTGGAAAGGATGGAGAGGATGATACTGTGATGACATTGAAACCTCATTTTATTCCTTGATCACCTTAAGTTGTTGTATATTATAAGTTGTTAGTGGAATGCCTTGGTAGTTAAATTCTATAAGTTTGTAGTCTCCTTCTCAGTGAAAACCTTGGCAAGATGGATCCCTCAAGCATTGTTTAGCAGGGAAATGAATTCTTGAGCCTCGAAGGGTAAGTGTGGTAAAGAAGAGGCACCTGGAATGAATATTTTATCAAAGATTCATATTATAAGCTAGTTGGGATCAAGTTTTGAAAAATGTCTAACTAGGTTCAGTTTTCATAAATATGAAATGTACCTTTGATTCTTGTATTTTGTAAAATGAAAGAAAATTTATTATTGTTATTTTTGAAGCATGGGTTTCATGCTCAAGGTCTTTTATTTTAGAGGTCAAGCACCCATTGAGTGCTTCTAGGGTTTTTCCTAGGTCAAGAAGTCAAAAGAGTCATTTTCATAACTTGAAGAACCCATCGGGCACATTGTAACTTGTAAAGAAAATTATTTTTGTAATTAAAAGTGTCAAAATACCCTTCAAGACCAAGTCGGCCTGACAACTGAGAAGTCAACCTAATTTGAGGAGCTGCGTCCACCTTGAGAAGCCTATATAAAGGACTAAACTCAACCTCCTTTGGACACACTCACTTCTCATCTCATTCAAGCGAAGGATGAGCAGAAAAAGGCTAGTGAAGAAGGAAGAGGAAGAAGGAAGAAGTTTTTGAGCTAAATCTATCTCACATATGTGAAGAAGGAAGGCTAGGGTTTGTTGGTTCAAGGTCGAAATTCTCTATCTGCTAGAAGAGGATCAAAGTTGTTGGAAGAAGGGCCTACTAGGTCATCTTCTATCCCTAGACAAGGAATCAAAGCAAGTGAAGTTGTTCGGAGGCCTTGGAAGGCTAATTTTCTCTCACACGTGTGGATGCAGAAGTAGTTGTTGGGGACCGAAATTTTCATACTTGCAGTAGAGGCCGAAATTCTGAAGTTGGGGGTCGAAGTTGTGATGTTGGAAGAGATTTGACTGGGTTTGACTTGGACAAAGGAAGCACATCATCGGGAGACCTCAGACTTGGTCTTGGAAGGGTATTAGTCTTGGTCTAGAGGTCTTGGAATTCGTCAATTTAAGAATATATAAGAATAGAAGATATTTGTGTGTTTTCCTCTCAAGTGGAGAGGTTTTGTCCCTGACTTGCAGCGTATATCTTGTGTACTTGTGTACTCTTGTTCTTCTTTTTCTTGGTAGTTGTTTGATGATAAACAAACATAATAATAAGAGAAAAAGTTAATAAGTAAGAAAAGGTAAAAAGATAATAGAAGCTGCAATTATCATAGATAGAGAAATCATCCAAACTACTACCATATAGATTTCTCAACATGGTATCAGAGCTAAGACTGGATAAGGGCATAATGAATATCTCTACTACACAGAAGAAGTTCCTAAAGAAGTGTATGAAGGTGGCAAGTCAACTCAATAAGGGCATCAAAGAAGTATGGGTCTCTTATTTTCTTCTAAGAAGGAAGTGACCAAGACATCTACAAATGATGAAGGACTATTCTTAGCACTCACGGGAACATTTCAAGATGAGAATATTTGGGTGATCGATAGTGGTGCATCAAGACATATGACT
This sequence comes from Pinus tabuliformis, assembly GCA_031772625.1. NCBI lineage: Eukaryota > Viridiplantae > Streptophyta > Pinopsida > Pinales > Pinaceae > Pinus > Pinus tabuliformis. The sequence goes on from CM062820.1 coordinate 814,189,506, forward strand.
GGTCAACACAAGAGATTAAAGACATTATCAAAAGGAAAGTCCTCTTACTCCATAGCACTTGGTGACGATAAAATCTACCCTATGAAAGGAATTGGATCAACTTCACTCAAGCTAGAGAATGGAGGAAACATTCATCTCAACAATATCTTATTTTTTCCAAGTTTGCATAAGAATTTACTCCCCATTTCATGTTTAGAATACAAGGGTGATAAAGTAACTCCTTTCATTGATGGAAAGGTGGTAATATGGGGTAAAAAAATCAAGCATAGAAGATGCAAGAATGATTGGGATCCGTGGAGGAAGACTTTACAGATTGTTGACTCCCCTCACTCAAGCTTTCGTTCACATTGAAGTTAGCCCATGTGAACTTTGGCATAGAAGATTTGGTCATCTTCACTACAAAGGCTTACCAACCCTAAATTCAATAGTGAATGGAATCCCTGAACTAAAAGAAGATCATGGAGTATGCAAGGGATATGCATTCGATAAGAACACCAAGAGACCATTTGGAAGCAGTGCTTCAAGGTCAAAAGAAATCTTGGATCTTATTCATTCTGATGTTTGTGGTCCTATGACTCCAAAGTCACTTGGAGGTCATCTATATTATGTCACATTCATAGATGACCATTCAAGGAAAACTTGGGTTTACTTAATGAAATCCAAGGATGAAGTATTTATCAAATTTCAAGAATTCAAAGCTAAAGTAGAGAACCTTACAAAAAGGAGAATCAAGATATTAAGGTCTGATAATGGAGGAGAATACACATCCAAGGAAATTATAGCCTTCTATAAGGAGTTTGGGATTAAGAGGGAGCTAATAGTCCCATATAATCCTGAGCAAAATGGAGTTGCATAATGAAAGAATATGTGCATTGAAGAAAGTGTAAAAGCTATGCTACATGATCAATATTTTCCAAAATTTATGTGGGTGAAGCTACGAAGACAGTTGTATACATACAAAATCAAAGTCCCCACAGGTCATTAGATAACATGACTCCTAAAGAAGCATTCACTGGGAAGAAACCAAGCATGGATCATCTTTTAATGGTTGTCCTGTCTATATTCATATACCAAAGGACAAGAGAAAGAAGTTGGATCCATCAAGCATGAAGGGAACATTTGTTGGCTACATTAACTCTTCTAAGGCCTATAGGATTTACATAAAATAAGGACATCGAACATAAGTGAGTCGAGATGTGAAATTTGACGAAAGTATTACATTTAAGAAATCAAATGATCTCCCTATGGACTCTGATGATGAATAACTTCTAATATTTGAAGAGAAAGTTACTAGGGGGGAAGAAGAAACAAAACAAGAAGATGAAGGTCCCAGTGAACCTATACAACCTGTGGTAACCCCCGAATCTAGAAAGAGAACTAACTGGTTGAAATATACTATATTAAATGCAGACGGTCATGGAGCAACTAAAGGCACATTTAAAGAAAGCAAGAAGCCCAAAATACATTCAGGGTATGCAACATATATGACAAATTTAATAGAGCATGGTCATCCACTTTTGAAGACGTTGTCAATCATTAAGAATGGAAAGATGTCATGAATGAAGAATGGCGCATAGGAGATCGTACCTAGACCTAAAGACAAGTATGTGGTAACTTCCAAGTGGCTTTACAAGATCAAACATGCAGTAGATAGAATTATTGACAAGTATAAGGCAAGATTTGTGGCTAGGGGCTTCTCTCAATAGGAGGGCATCGATTATGAAGAGACATTTGCTCCAACAACAAGGTATACAACTATACGCTCACTAGTCTCTTTGGCAGCATCAATGGGATGGAATATACATAAAATGGATGTCAAGATTGTATTCATGAATGGCACAATTGATGAAGTCTATATAGAGGAACCCTTGGGATTTGAAGTCAAAGATAGAGAGGCTTATGTTTTCAGGTTGAAGAAGGAATTATATGGTCTTAAGTAAGCACCAAGGGCATGGTATGCTAAGATGAATGCATACCTATAAAGATTGGGCTTCACAAAGAGTTTTGTTTATCTGAATCTCTACATCAGGGTTGTACAAGGTGAGTCTGTGATTATTCTTTTGTATGTGGATGATCTTCTCTTGACAGGTGTGGAAGGTTGAATCCAAGAACGCAAGAAGCAGCTAGCAGCAGAATTCGATATGAAGGATCTTGGGTTAATGCACTACTATTGAGGACTACAAGTCTAGCAGGGACCTAATGAAATCTATCTAGGTCAAGAGAAGTATGTGATCGAGATGTTGAAGAGGTTTGACATGATGGATTGCAAACCAATGAAAACCTTGATGATCACAAACTTGAAAAGACTAAGGAGTTCCGAACCAAACCCAATGGATTCGACCAGGTATAGAAAATTGATTGGCTTACTGATGTACTTGGTGAATACTCAACCAAACATATGTTTTGTAGTAAATGTTCTCAGTCAATTCCAAATTGAAGCGAAGCACGATCATTAGATAGCATCCAAGCACCTTTTGAGATATCTACAAGGTGCAATGATTTCCACTTGATTAGATATACAGATTCTCACTAACGAGGTAGTGAGCGGGATGGAAGGAGAACTACAAGAGGATGTTTTAGTTTGGGATCCTCCATGATCTCATGGATGAGCAGAAAGCAAGAATCAGTTGCTTTAAGTAGTGATGAGGCTTAATATATTGCAGCATGTGAAGTAAGTAAAGAAGGGATTCGATTGAGTAAGTTGTTTTCTGACTTGTTAGAAGGACCAATGGACCCTACAGTGATACGTTGTGATAACACCAGTTATATAAGATTGTTTGAAGACCGAGTTTTTCATGGAAAGACAAAGAATCTAAACAACAAGTATCACTACATTCAGAAGCTAGTACAAGATGGTGTATTGCAGCTATAGTATATCTCCACCGATGAGAAGGTAGCTGACATATTGACAAAATCTCTTCCTAATAAGAAGCTTGTATATTTGAGAGACAAGCTTGGTCTGGTTGATATATCCTCCCTAGTTGAGAGGGAGAGATAGACACATCATTCTTGTCTTCACTTGGGAAGACCAAATGGAGGATTAAGTAAACATTTGGCATCTGGTACTCTTTGAGGATGAGGTAGGGCATCCAAGATAAGAGTAGTCGAGGACCGATATTCTTTAAGGACTAGCTATCCAAGATAAGAATAGTCCAACAAGGACATACTCTGTGATCTCCCAGGTGGGGTATGTGCCTTGAGAGACAATGATGATGGTGTCTATAAATCATTGGTCTCACCAACATTATGCTTTGATCATGTGGAGAGCTAGATTTGTTCGTCAAGGCCTTACTATGTGACAATGTTGGTCGTTATGATGCTAAACAGATGGGTTACCAATCCGACTCTTCTTATGAGATCTCTTCAAATTGAGAATGTCCATGTACCATTTATGAGTATCTCCCTAGTTAAGAGAGAGTGTTGAAAAATGTGTAACTAGTTTTGGTTTTCTTAAATATGAAATGTAGTTTTGATTCTTGTATTTTGTAAAATGAAAGAAAAAAATACTATTGCTATTTTTTTAGCATGGGTTTCATGCTCAAGGTCTTTTATTTTAGAGGTCAATCACCCATTGAGTTCTTCTAGGGTTTGTCCTAGGTCAAGAAGTCAAAAGATTCATTGTCATAAGTTGAAGACCCCATCGAGTACATTGTAACTTGTAAAGAAAATTATTTTTGTAATTAAAAGTGTCAAAATACCCTTCAGGACCAAGTCGACCTGCCAGCTAAGAAGTCGGCTTAATTTGAGGAGCCATATCCACCTTGAGAAGCCTATATAAAGGAGGGAACTCAACCTCCTATGGACACACTCACTTCTCATCTCATTCAAGCGAAGGACGAGCAGAAAAAGGCTAGCAAAGAAGGAAGAGGATGAAGGAAGAAGTGTATGGGCTAAATATATCTCACACATGCGAAGAATGAAGGCTAGGGTTTGTTGCTTCAAGGTCAAAATTCTCTATCTGTTGGAAGAGGATCAAAGTTGCTAGAAGAAGGGCCTATTATGTCACCTTCTAGCCCTAGACAAGGAAGCAAAGCAAGCGAAGTTGTTGGTATGCCTTGCGTTGTCTAGGTAAATCCTCTCTGCGGACAGAGACGATCCCTTTAGCCCAATGAGTGGGTCTAGCAACAAACGAGACAATCTAAAGGTCGGCGGAGGCAGCTGGTTGGTAAAGTTGGACTCGTAAAGACGGTCAGGTCTTGTGCTCAAACTTGAGCGAGGGCGTTGACTAGTCGCGGGTGTTACTTGTTTCGTGGGTCAAGCCCGCTCACCTTTAATACAGTGATATGGGGTTTAACGGTAAGTTTCGCTGGGTGAAACCCACGAGATGAAGGTTCAAATCTCATTGAGTATATGGCCTGTTGTGTCTTGGCTAGAAGAGTAGGCGACCCCAGAGCGAACATCTCGGCTCTTGTTGAGGCATAAGTTAATTGCTATTGTGTGCGGCTTGCAAGCTGTTGCACCTAGCCTAGGTTTATAGTGGCAGCCAGTTGGATTTGATCCTGGGCCTGTTCAGGATAACTCTCACCAGTTACCGATTATCCTAGATTAAAAAAAAAACAAACGAGACAATTTACAAGACACTTTCCTAAATTACAATTGAAATGAGAGAAGAGGAAGGAGACCTACCTCGTTCTATTGCAATAATGCACTCCCTTGTTGAAGATCTTGATTGCTTGCTCTTCAGGCTCAGTCCTTATTATTCTCAGCGTTTGAATACCTGCACAAGAGGCCAAAGACACAACAAAGCATAAAAGTAAAACAAGCATAATTGAATGTAATCCAATAAATAGATCAAGGAGCATTAAGATAACTGATGTATTGACACAAGCATTTATGGAAAGTGAACTAGCAGTTGTATATATATTAATAAATGAAAGAGGAAGCATACAACCTAGGCCTTGATGTTAATAAGTCCTTCTTGACTAAATGTCCAAGTCCAAGCTCAAGCTCTCCAAGCCAAAGTGAATAGCATGTAGGCACTATCTTAGCATAAGGGTGCAAATAATCAGAGACCAACCATTCAGGAATCGAAGAGGATGAACATATAGGTAGGGAGAGGGAGTTAGGATCTCACCAAAGATAGGGGAAAGCCCTCATCTCAAGGAGGAAGCTCATAGGGATAAGATCAAAGGGAAATATTGGGAGAATTCAACCACATCCACAACGAACAACCTCTAGCTCGTCATTCTGGAAGCCTCTAGATCACGAAGCTTCTTGTCTTCTTTGTGAAAAACTTTTCTTTTAGGGATCAACGTGAGTATCCGGGTAAAAACCTCACTAGCAGTGCGAGGCTAGTATGGTACAACCTACCATCTGAATGAGTAGGTAATGTCACAGTCGCACTAACCCAGAAATTAGGGTTTTGAGATCACTTCTTTAGGGAAGGCTCAAGGCATGTTTTCATTAATTCTTCAAGGAGGATCTGGACTGCATATCAAAATGGGTACACTGCATAATTGCCAAGTTTTGGGCACTCTGGGGTATGACACAGGGAAGTGCAGAAGGTGTGACAAAACATTGTGTAACAGATTCCCCCTAAAGCATGAAGGCAGAACAGGGAGTGATGGTTGAGATGCTTTACGAGATTTTGCAAGGACGAGAATAAACATTGTCGGGAGACCTGCAAATCAAGGACGCATATACATATACATACCTGATATCTCTGTCATATATATCAAAACATGAATCCACGGCATGGACACAGTCATCCGGATAGGAAGGACCATGTGAAGAGATTCACAGTATGGGCGCAACCATCCGAATAAAAAAGATTGTCTGTAAGTCTTAAGATCCAAGGTATGGATGCAGCTACTCGATGTAGAAGGATCAAAATCATCATAGGTATAAGCTCCCACAGCATGGTCACAGCCATCCGTAGAGAGGAAACATGTATACAATTATGAACAATACATAACTCCGCAGCCTGAGTTATATCAAACAAAATTGAGGGTCTTGCGCTCCACCCCAACCGATCAAAGTACGAATTCTAACATGCGAATGAATGTGTCAAAGTTGAATATGCTAGAAAACCACCTGATTACCGACCAATGATGTGAATTGTTAATAGGAACGAGAGAAACCACAAATAATGACAATGGCTCTCAAGGTACGACAGCACAATCCGTGAATGTGAAAATGACGCTGAAGTCGAACATTCATGGAATCATCTGATCGAAACCCAATGATGAAAACTTGTCGTCGAATGCGAAGAACTTGCCATTAAGGCATGCAATCTCTAAGGTACTGAAAGGGAGTTTCTAAGTCATCTTCCTGGATAATGAGCTGAAGTCGACAGGAAGTGACCTATCGAAGGAGGGCCATAATGATTCCCTCATCATTGACACGAAACAAGGAATAAAGTGGAAAAATGAATATGATCCAGGACTATGGAAAAAGATCAGACAGTATATAGGTAGTGAACTGCAAATAATACTTCTCTTGAACATATCGGTGACACGACTCCGGAGTGTGGCAGCATTTGACTCAACATAGGACCAAGGGTCATGAGGACAGAGTGGAATAGTCAGATGAGAGACAAAATGGATCACCCAAAATCGGAAGGACAAGTGACTAAGTGAGGATATCCCAAACCCGACACAAGAAACAGATGAGTGTCATGTTCAAGAGCGACATGTTGCCTATACAAGAGGTGTTTCACTTTCATTTTTCCCCACTATTTCTAGCGAGTACCCCGATTATTTTTAATCACAAGCTTGAAGGAGATAGCATATGCTTGTCATATAAATTCGTTCTTCGAATGAATCAATCCTATTAAGTTTTATGAGCCCTAGGAAGAAGAAACTCGGTCTCGTCATAGTGACAAGTCTTTCGTCGTTTATTTTTTACGAGTCTAGCAAAAGAGTAACTCGGTGCCTTTTTCATATATAGAGAGTTTGAAAAAGAGATGAAAAAAAAACTCCATCATGTCCATTTTCGTAAATTGTCTCTCGAACCTGAAAAGGTAGAAAACAATATTCGAGAGAACCTCTTGACCATGTCGACCAAGGTGTTCTTTTTTCATAAATAGTCAATCCCAGCTCGAAAAAGTGGTAAACGTATACTGAGACGACGTCAATTCATTTAATTTAACGAGTTCGAAAAGACAAGTACTCGACGATCTTTTCATCTTTCGAGAGTCAGAAAAGAGCTTAAAAATGACTCCAGGGGGGTTCCTTTTTATTTTTAATGAGTCTGAAAACGAGATAAAACAAAAATTCGTTGAATCGGTAAAAAATTATCATCATTGCCACCAAAAGATCCTGTAACTACACAAAGACAACCACACATCACCGATATCGAGAAAAATAATAAAATATTGGTAAAATGTATTTAAAAACTTATAAATAGACCAAAATTAAAAAACATCTTACCATTTTACTTGGAGTGAATTGGAGAGTGTATTTTACCCTATTTTCCTTTATTATTCAGGCAAGTGATGTGGGAAATCTCGGGCACCATTTCACGAACCGTCAGCGGCAGGTAAGAGATCTTCCCTTTCTCTTGCTTTTCATTCCATTTTCATGCCATTTCATAGGATTTTAGTTGGTTAAGGGAGGATTTTCATTTTTATAATCGGGGGTGATCAGCGTGACTCTGATCATCGCATCTGCGTTGATCACCCCTTAGCCCAAAAGGCCCTCGCGCTGCCAGCGCAAAAATAATTCTAATAGTCACGTTGGGCGCAGAGTGAAAAATCGAATGAAAAATCCTCTCTTTAAATTGGTTTTTCCAAAATTTTACTCCATTAAAAAGCTTCTAAATGTTGTTTATGGGTTGTTTGCAGGAGATTTTGACAGATATGGCCATCGAATGGAAATAAAAAGGCCACAAGGCAAAAGATCACCAAGCTGCCCAAGTCGATGAATGTGTCAATGCTTTGAGGGACTGTGGATTACTGAAGTTCTTCCAAACCCTGGGACTCATAGCTCAGAATGAGCTACTAGAATATCTCATTGGATTATGGGATGTCGAAGGTGAGATCTTCATCATTGGAGATCAAGAACTTGAGCTAGAAGTAGTTTACATCTACTTCATCACTGGATTGTCCAGAAGAGGGGAGAGGGTCCAACTCTTTGGAGCTCGTACTGGAGGAGAGAGCACCAATACCCTTATCAGAAGGCATTGCCTGGGTGTGGAAACCACTGTGAGTGGGGAGGTGAAAATAGCAACCATCAACAACCTTCCTTTGTCGACTATTATACACACAATGGCCCGTAGAGACGGGGCATAAGTGTTGCATGAGGCAACGAAATCACAATTCCAATACACAGTGGATTGTCTTGCTCCAACAATATTTAACTGGTGAGAAGGACTACTAGTCAACATGAAAAGACAGCTGACCAAGGGTAAATTAGGACGCTTGAAGAAGTTTGGGTTTGGATCGATTTTAGTCACATTCTTTTTGGAGAATGTGCCCCTATTTCGATACCAGTGGGTAGATGTGGATGATCCAGATCCATGAGATCTGAGGTTGCTCAGATGGAGTGAGATCATGCCTAGAGGGGGAGGAGGTCAACAGATGAATTTCCCTTCGTCGTTCTTTGGTTGGCTTATGCCAACAATTGATCATCGTGGATGACTATGCTTATGCCAGCAAGGACTTCAGAGGAGACCCAGATCTCCCTCTACCACCTGGTGCACAGTGCACCGGTGCAGGTAAAAAATTTTTTTTTGAATTTTTCAAGTCTTGTGATTTTTTTGAAGTGTATTTGAGAGTGTACTTATGATAGTTTTGCAGATGTGGGACCAGAAAGACCTCTAGGAATGTCTCTGATAGCTCAGAAAGTAGCACGCTAGATAGAGGAGGATGCTCCATACGAGGAAGGAGAAGATCCTATAGTAGAGATGGAGTGAAACCTGGAAGTGATTACTTGGGGGATTCCAGAGTATGCGACTATAGATGACGTGTTGTTGCAGTACCAGAGGCATACAGTACGAGTATCCGCGAGACTGCCTTAGTTGTTAGGCCGAGTGATCAGAGTGGTCGCATGCTATCATGAGCATTATGTGGGTGAATAGCCTATTCCTAGTCGTGTTATCTGCACTATTGTGGGCTTTTAGAGCCATGGTTCTCAAAACACTATAAATTTTTTTTGAGACTTTGATATAACAAACTTTGACAGACTCGATATATATATATATATATATATATATATATATATGTTTCTATTGTCTACTTATGTGTTCATATATCATGATGATGTGTTCAGTTTTTACAAGTGACACAAATGTCTTTCTAAAACATAATTTTCTAATGCATCTATTAATGTATTCAAATTTCGTGGAATGTGTTAATATGTAATATAAACAATGTTTCTTTCAATAATCGAACACGTAGATACATGCACTAAATTTGTGGATTTCTTACTGAATAATGACCATTTAATTGTAGCACAACGAGTTGTGAATCTAACTTAACAACCAAACTTCTGATTCTGAGGGCAACTTCGTATGATAATAGTTCAATAATTGCACTGTACTCTGCAATATTATTATTTGTTCGTCCCAGGAAAATACCTTGTAAATTGATCAACTCACCATTAAGGGCAAAGAGTGCCCAAGCTGCGGAATATAATTTTTGTGTGCTACAACAAGCACCATCAGCAAAACCAACATAATGGTTCGATGACATCTGCGCACCAAGTGGAACACAAGGTAAGGAGAGGAAACATGTCTCCAAAGCAAACAATCACACCAAAAAATCAAAATGCACACTAATGTACAAAAGTAATTACACAGAACTCATGCATAATAATTTTTCAGATAAAGCTCGTTACGGTGTTGTGCTAATGCGTTACCTTTGTAGTCAACCAACTCATAGGCGCCTTTTTGCAAAACACATGTAACAATGTATGGCCTATACCACATAGGTTCGAACTTTCTAGCTCCCAACTTATTCTTGGCTTGGCCATACAACAAGACCAAGTCACCTTTAGCGAAAACTCGTGGAGAAACAGTTTGATTATAATGATCTTTAACTCATATTTTTTGTGCTTCAATAACTATCGCAGCAATACAACGGGTTTCATCAAGCCTCTCGAGATAAAGTAAACGTTCCTCTTCAGGTGAGGTATCAGAGAGTAGCGTGATAGCTAGTTTTAACAAAGGAATTTCACACTCGATAGGGAGTGTCGCCTCTAAACCATATACCAACTGGAATGGAGTGAAACCAATGGTTGTCTTAGTCGAGGTTCATTAAGCCCAAAGAGTCGAAAACAGCATGAGATTCCAATCCTTTTTATGCTTTCCAATGGTACGTTGAAGCATAGTAATTAAAAATTTATTAATTGCTTCAACTTGGCCATTGGCTTGTGGGTAGTAAGGAGTTGAGTTGTCATGGCGAAGACCCAACTGAGCAGTGAACTCTGCCATCATGTACTGACAAAAATGTGATCCATGATCAGTGACAATGGCTTGAGGGACGTCAAAACGGGTTATAACATGGTTAAAGTGGCACTGAGCAGCAGTTGTATCGTCAGCATTATACGTGGGCATCGCCTCAGCAAATTTAGTAAATAGTCGATGGTGATGATGATATAGCCATGCCCCTCAGTCGAGCAAGGGTTACAGATCATGAAATCAATGCCCCATTTAGCGAATGGGCCAACGATAACAACTGGGTGTAAGAGTGTTGGCGGGCGCGATGTTTAAGGTTATATATATGATATTCATGGCACTTTTGAACTGCCAAAATGCAATCTTTGAAGATTGAAGGCCAGAAATAACCAGTGTGAAAGATCCCCTGAGCAGTGGCATACCCTGACATGTGACCACCACATGCTCCGGAGTGGCAGTCATTTAAGACTCATTCAGCCTCTTCAAGTGTGAAACATCTGCAAAGAACATAATCAACACTGACTCAGTACAACAAATCACCAATAATCTGATAAGGTTGAGACTGATGCCGGATGCAGTGTCAATCAGATCGAGACAACTCAAATCAGAAATTATGGGTCTGATGATAAACAATAATATCATTGTACCATGGGTCGAGAGTATTGATAAGAAACAAGGTTTCATCAAGAATTTTCTCAGTAAAATCAATGGAGGTGTTTGCAGAAGGAAGGGCGCAGCTCAATTCAGTAAAAACTAGTGACTTCTTTGATTTGGCAGCATTAAACTCCAAATCAAACTCTTGCAAGATAACAATCCATTTAGAGTATTTTCCCCCAAGCAACTGACGAGTCAGAATATAAGTCATGGGGTTACAGTCAGAAATCACCGTAGTCTTCCGAAGAAGAATATAATGGCGAAATCGTTGAACAGCATGGACTACTTCCAAGGAAAGCTTCTCGACATGAGCATATCTAGTTTCTATGGTAATAAAATTTCGACTCAAATAATAAACCATGTGTTCATTGTCATCATCATCGTCCTCGACTAGCACCATGGCAATGGTACTGTCAGTCACGACCAAGTACAGAAAATAATCGCAGTGGTAATCAGGGGGATGCAATAGAGTACTTATGAGTGTTTTATTTAGAGCATCGAAAGCTTGTTGAACAATTTCATCCCAAACAAATGGGATCCCCTTCTTAAGTAAGTGAGTAAATACCTTGGAAAGCTCAGCATAATTAGGGACAAAGCGACGAAGAAAATTGGCCTTTCCTTGCAAACTCTACAATTGGTGCAATGATGAAGGAGGGGGTAGATTTACAATAGCCTCTACTTTCAGAGGATCTATTTGGACGCCTTTTTGGGACACAACAAAACCCAAGATCCGACCAGATTTGACGCAGAAGACACATTTATGTGGATTAAGACGAATATTATAGTGTTGACAACGTAGAAATATTGCTCGGAGGTGGTCCAGATGGTCACCACATTTAGAAGAATGAAATGGTAAATCGTCTAAATAAGGTTGAACGATGTGTTTAATATCATGAAAGGCATATGACATCGCTCTCTGGAAGGTAGCACCAACATTTTGAAGTCATGTAAGGCCTTTCGTAAGGCCCATTTTGCAGATTTCAAAATTGTTGGTAAGGGTTTTGCCCCCAAAGTGGAGGATTTTGATCATAAGGGGCTTTCTTTTTCCCCCACTAAGGGATACCCTAACCATAAGGTGGATTCTGGCCCCACAAAGGTGGGTTCTATCCAGGGTAGGGTTGATATTGACCTACCATAGGCTATTGAGAACCATAAGGTGGATAAACATTGTGCGCAACATATGGATTATACGGTTGCTGCAACTCCTGACCCTAGTGATATAACTGTTGGCCCTGCTATTGCAGGGGTTGGCCTTATGGCTGCAAGGTTTGACCTTGTTGACATAAAGGTTGGGTTTGATGCTGCAATGGTTGACCTTGCAAATACAAGGGTTGATTCAGTTGTTGGACGAATTGCATTTGTTGTTGCAAAGGTTGCCCCTATTGCTGTAAAGGTTTTTGTTGAACAGTTCCTTGAAGAATTCCTTGTTGGTACTGATAAGTTCCAATTGGGATTTGACCATATGCACTGGGAATGGGATTTTGACCAAGTTGCATATGAGGACCTACTTGCAGAATATAAGGTGGATTTTGAAGTGCTTGTGAACCATATGGAACATAAGACTATTGGAGGGGTATCTGAGCCGAATAAAGCTATTGACACTGGACATTACTTGCTCTGGTTGGAATAGATGATTCACCGGATTAGGAATACCACTAACAGGTTGAATCACTCCAACCATGTGAGGTTGTGATCCACTCACATGGGTTCCACTTGAGACAAGAGGGATATATGGATTTTCCCCCTAGGATGCAAATGAGGTGGTGGCACATTTTGTCCACTCGAGGGGGGAATTGAGGAACTTACAGACATATAAAACGAAACTGTTGGTTGCACCGGGATTGAAGGTTGGAACGAAGGTAACGATTGTGTCAGAATAGTCAATTGAATCGGAACTGAAGTAAAGGCAGTTTGCACAGGGATATGAGATATCACGTTAGGAATAAACAGACCAGAAGTAGGCATAGCATTCGATAACCAAATTGGATTTTGGTATAATGAAGAAGCACTGGGAGTTCCTGAAACTAATTGAACCAAGGTCATATAACCATGTGGAAGCATAGACCCGGTGTTTTTAGGAGGTGGTTGAGATGGAATTCTTCCTGCATAAGGAAAGTCTTCCGAGGGAAAGTCATATTCAGAATCATTATCAACACTAGGAGTGTGAGTAGTTGAGACTTTCGGAGGACCTCGAGGAGACGTTGGAAATTCACCTTTTGAAGCCATGGGTGGAAACAATTGGCGAGGAGGAATTCGAGATAGACGAGGAGACAAATCCAAAGGAACACCAGGTTGATCGTATGGACTATAAGGTCGTTGAGGAGATATCACAAACAGATCAAAAAGTGGATTCAGAGGGTATAAAACAAACCTTTGTGGACTCTCAGGGATTTCTGGATCAGAGTCCTGAGACGACGATGAGTCTCGAGGTGTGGAACGAGAAGCAAGGGGTTGGATACTTGGGACAATTCCAAGTTCAAAGCCTTAAGCTTTAAGTGACTATGAAAGTTCAGGATGAACTCCTTGTGATGACCCTTTAGTATCAGATGATGAAAGGAAACTGTGAGGTGAACGCAATGGTTCAGCCACGATGACTTTCTCTCAAGAGCAGATGGAGAAGAGATGATTCATTGAGGGCTTTTAAAATTAAAATTTACAAGGAATTTCATTGGCAGTTAATTTTATAACTCAAAACAACAAATAAATCAAAAAGGGTAATACTAGGCAAGAGGGTTTACCAAGTATCCGTGAACTGTTATATACACCTTAGCCGAAACCAAGGACTTAACGTATGACGGCCAATCTCCACGAATGATGTGTTCGGTGTATCATGTTTACAAGGCGAGTGACTCAGTTACCTATGCCTAAAGGATAGTAACCTAGTGGGGTCTCCCAATATATACTCGACGATACGGGAAGCACAAGTTCATGTTAGCGTTGTCTAATACATAACCGTTCAGTGAGAGCGTTCTGATATACTTTCCATACTGAAGTGCCTCCTATATACCTGAAAGTACTGGAGAACCTTCGATATACTTCCATACTAGAACAAAATTTCACCCCCGAGATACAATGCAAGCAGTTAACGATAGCGACTATGTTTAAAGACGTTGGAACACATCTCTAACCTAGACCTCTAGATATTTGTGTTAGGTTACAAATGCTCCTTAGGTTAATTGAGGTAAATTTTAAGTTTATCTTGAATTAGGTTTCAATTTTATGAATCAACGATGTCACATGAATTCCTATAATGCAACTAAATGAGAAAAATGAAATATTTTCATTCGATGAAGGCTAAACTAATGAGGAAAGAGAGACAAACAAACAAATGCATCAAAACCTATCTCCCTAACTTTTCAAATGCAAGATGTAAAAATGAAAACTACTCTTTCTTTTTCACTAACAAATGCAATGCCAAAATGCAATCTTATGAGAAACAAAAATCACTTTTCTTTCACTAAGATGCACTAATCTTTTTTTTTCACTTTGATTCAAAATGCAAACTAATGCATAAGCAAAGGAAAAATGGATTTTAAAACAACTAAAATGAAAATTTCATTCACTTTTGGTTTTGAATAAAAAATCGTTTCAAAAATACTTAAATGAAGAGATCCTTTCACTTTTCTTTTCGAAACAATGAAATCAACACAAGCATGCACTTTCAGTTTCACCAAAGCAAACAATTGTAATCCCTGTTTGACAATGGAGCAAAGGCAATTTTCAAACTACAAATATGATCCAATACTAATAAAAACAACTTCGCAAATATGAACCAAAAGCAACTTGTAAATGGTGTCTTAATCACAGTAAAACTCTTAAATGGAGACAAACAATCTCACGAAGACAAGCCAAGTGACGAGTGAAGAGTGACCTAGACCTAGAAACACTAGAAGACAATCCAACTTCAATCACACATCATCGGACGCAAAGAGATAATTGCAACCACTAAAGAACAGCAATCAAGGCAAACCGACTATGATCACATTGGAAAAATACTCACAGAGGTTGAGATCCACTGGAACTAAGAAGAAAACCTAATTTTTTCTAGCCTCTGAGATCAGCGTGCATGTTAAAGGCAAAGCAGCAATGAAAGGCAGAGAAATGCGACTGTAAATTCCAAATCAGCGTTGGCAGTGCTTCTGTAAGACCAGAAAATGCGTTGGGCAAGGAAAAGAAGGAAAAAAAAAAAAATCAAACCAAACTCAACACTCTCAAGCAAAAACCAATGACTGTATAAATCTACAGTGATGCACACAAGCCAAGAAATCGATGATTGGTCAAACTCATCAGAGAATCAGATTGAAGGAATGAATGGAAAGGTTATAGCTTCCCCATTGGAGTCGCCATTTTGTTGTCTAGATATATCCTCTCTAAAGGCAAAGACGATCCCTCTAACCCAATGAGTGGGTCTAGCAACAAACGAGATAATCTACAAGACACTTTCTTAAATTACAATCAAAATTAGAGAAGAGGAAGGAGACCTACCTTGTTCTGATGTTATAATGCACTCTCTTGTTGAAGACCTTGATTGTTTGTTCCTCAGGCTTAGTCCTTACTGTTCTCAACGTTCGAATACCTGCACAAGAGGCCAAAGACACAACAAAGCATAAAAGTGAAACAAGCATAATCGAATGTAATACACTTAACAGATCAAGAAGCATTAAGATAAATGATGCATTGACACAAGTATTTATGGAAAGTAAACCAGCAGTTGTATATATATTAATAAATGAAAAATGAAACATACAACCTAGGCCTTAATGTTATTAAGCCCTCCTTGAGTGAATGTCCAAGTCCAAACTCAAGCTCTCCAAGCACTCCTTCTCCAAGCCAAAGTGAATAGCATGTAAGCATTATCTCAGCATAAGGGTGCAAATAATCAGAGACCAACCATTTGGGAATGGAAGATGATGAATATATAGGCAAGGAAAGGGAGTTAGGATCTCACCAAAGATATAGGAAGGCCCTCATCTCAAGGAAGAAGCTCATAGGGATAAGATCAAAGGTAAATATTGGGAGAATTTGACCACATCCACAATGAACAACCTCCAGCTCATCATTATGGAAGCCTTTAGATCACAAAGCTTCTTTTCCTCTTTGGGAAAACTTGTCTTTTAGGGATCAGTGTGAGTATCGAGGTAAAAACCGCGCTGGCAGTGCGAGGCTAATATGGTGCAACCTGTCATCAACACGAGTAAGCAATGTCACAGTCACGTTGACCCAGAAATTAGGGTTTTGAGCTCACTTCTTCAAGGAACGCTCAAGGCATGTTTTCATTAATTCTTTGGGGAGGATCTGGACTACATATCAGGATGGGTACACTGCATATTTTCCAAGTTTTGGGCACTCCGGATATGACAAAGGGAAGTGCAGGAGGTGTGACAAAATACTATGTAACACCTTGGAAAGCCAATTTTCTCTCATGCGTGTGGATGCAGATATAGTTGTTGGGGGCCGAAAATTTCAGACTTGCAATAGAGGCCGAAATTTTGAAGTTGGGGGTCGAAGTTGTGCTGCTGGAAGATATTTGACTGGATTTGACTTGGACAAAGGAAGCACATCATCAGGAGAGCTCGAACTTGGTCTTGGAAGGTTATTGTTCTTGGTCTAGAGGTCTTGGAATTCGTTAATTGAAGAATACATAAGAAGAGAAGAGATTTGCAGGTTTTCCTCTAAAGTGGGGAGGTTTTGGTCCTAGCTTGCAACCTATATCATGTGTACTTGTGTACCCTTGTTCTTGGTAGTTGTTTGATGATAAATGAACATAATAATAAGAGAAGAAATTAATAAGAAAGAAAAAATAAAATGATATCACATGCAGTTATCATAGATAGAGAAATCATCCTAACTATTGCCCTATAGATTTCTCAACATCAAGAAGGTAATATGTGTTTTGGGTGTGTCAAAGAAGAGAATGAGTTGAATCTCGCCTGTGGCAGCCTTGTTACACAAAGATATATTCATACAAATAAGTATTAGGATGAATTCCATAATTTCTATATAGATAGATAGATAGATGTTGTATCTTGAAAAGTATGTGGAGGATGCTACTATTATGAGATTGGTGGAGAGAATGGAGATGATGCTATTATGTTGACATTGAAACCTTATGTTATGCCTTGATCGCCTTAAGTTGTAGTATATTAGAAGTTGCTAGTGGAATGCCTTGGTAGTTAAATTCTAAAAGTTTTCACTCTTATTCTTAGTGAAAAAATTCGCAGGATGGTTCCACACTATTTAGCAGGGAAATGAATCCTTGAGCCTCGAAGGGTAAGTGTGGCAAGGAAGAGGCAACTAGAATGAATATTTTATGAGAGATTCCTATTATTTGCTAGTCAGAATCAAGAAGGATATATATATATATATATATAATATATATATATATATAGAGAGAGAGAGAGAGAGAGAAATCAAATAATGTAATCAGATGAATCTCGCTTGTGGCAGCCTTGTTACACAAAAATATATAGACACAAATAAGTATCAGAATGAATTCCTCTCTCTCTCTCTCTCTCTCTCTATATAATATATATATATAATATATATATATATATATAATATCCTTCTATTATGAATTTGAAATTCCTATGGAAGGTATTATTGTTGCTTACAATGGCTAATACATGCATGCTTTTCCTTTGATAATTGTTATAGGCATATACTAGGATGTCGAGACCTTGGAGGTGGGCGAAGTTGCTAGTGGAATGCCTTGGTAGTTAAATTATAAAAGTTTTCACTCTTATTCTTAGTGAAAATCTTAGCAGGATGGTTCCACACTATTTAGCAGGGAAATGAATCCTTGAGCCTCGAAGGTAAGTGTGGCAAGGAAGAGGCAACTAGAATGAATATTTTATGAGAGATTCATATTATTTGTTAGTCATAATCAAGAAGGAGATATATATATATATAGAGAGAGAGAGAGAGAGAGTATCAAAGAATGTAATGAGATGAATCTCGCTTGTGGCAGCCATGTCACAAAGATATAGCAACACAAATAAGTGTCGGAATGAATTCCTCTCTCTCTCTCTCGCTATATATATATATATATATATATATATATATATATCCTTCTATTATGAATTTGAAATTCATATGGATGATATTATTGTTGCTTACAATGGCTAATACATGCATGTTTTTCCTTTGATAATTGTTATAGGCATATACTGGGATGTTGAGACCTTGGAGGTGAGCCAAGGTGGTGGAAGGAATGGTTGAATATAATTTTCCAAAATAATGAACAAGAATGCAAAGTTGCAGTGAACAAGATATCATTGCAAGTGTCATTGAAAAATGAGGGCATGTAGTATTGTTGAAATGAAAAGAATATTGAGGATGATGTTACTTCAAGGGGGAGGGGAATGCAACATCATGGTTCTTATTATTTGGATGTTTTGGATTGAATTGTAAATAAGTGGGTGTAATGATGGGAGTCAACTTATATAAATGACCCCATGTGTAAATGATGTAAATACATTGGTGTGGAGCTTAAGGCCAAGGCCCAACCAATGAATGTCTAGGCATGTATTTTCAATAAATTTGCTTTCAGTATATCATGAGATAGACTTCCTATGATATTTTCAAGATAAATATAAATATTATTTTGAAAGTTATGTAAAGGTCTAAATTTGTTGCAAAGAGCACAAGAGGCACCATGAGACCATTCAAAGGGAAAAGAAAAGGGAGTCCAATGGGATCACAAATAATCCTAAGCTTCCTAAAGTTCCTCAGCCTCCTAACCTTCATATTTTCACCATGTACCTTATTAGAGACCTCAACCATCAACTATTGAACGTAGACCATCCTAGATCCATCTTAAATCCAAATCTATCAAGCGTCGAGAGGGATCAAATCTCTCATGGTGCAAACCTCTTTTTTGACTGCAAAACATGAGGAAATGTTTGCACCTCGAGAAATTTGATCCCTTGTGACGCTTAATAGATCCAGAGTTAAGATGGATCTAGGCTGTTTTGATATATATAAGATCAGTAGTTACAATTTACTTGCGGCTCTGTTGTTAGACCATAAAACCTAATAAGCTTCTGTGTTATATATACCTCTGTCTTTGCAGGAGTTAAGGATTTTTTGTTTAATTTTATTTTTAATGTTATCGTTTGATCTCTTAAATAAAACTCAATATCAATTTTATCTAAACTAAGTTATGAACATTTGAGAGTCATATTCCAATGAATTTTCATGGGGAGGTTAAAACAGACAGTTGAGATAGTCTAAATTGAGCAACTCCAATAAATTTTAATGCAGACAAAAAAATATAAACAAAATATAGGACTGCAGGCACCGAATTTTCTTTTTTTCATGCTCATGTTGCTCTTCACACTCAAGAGTATAATTTCAAACATATAAAATAAAAAGAATAGCATACAAAAATTTTGAACGCTATGTAACAAAGTGAGCAAGCTTGTTTTTCCCAAGCTTTACCTTGAAGAGATGCATCCGCAAAGCTATAAATTCTTTGTCTAGTGTGTCTTTATTGAGTGGTTTTTTCTGCCAAATCAAATATGAAAATTGCTCAAGGTTTGATATTTGTTGTGGAAATTAGGATTTATTTTGATCTAACTAAAAAAAATTGTTGCAACGAATGTCTCACATTAGCGAAGAATACCTTTAAATAGCGTACATTAGAGAAGAATACCGCTGAAAAAACCACGGGTTGTTAAATGGTGGAGCCCAAAAACCTCGATCCATAATTTACTATTTTATATTAATTTTTATTTTAATGGTCAAATTATTATGTAATTTGACCATTAGATAAGAATACCATGGGAAAATCCATGGGTTGTGAAAACTTGAAGCCAAAAAACCTCCATCCATAAATTTAGTATTTTATCTCAATTTTATTAAAATTATTAATAATCAATTTTATAATTTTATTTTATTTTATTAGTTTTATTCTTTTATGTAATTTTATCATTAGAGAAAAATACCATGTGCAAAACCATGGTTTGCAAAAACCTATTTAGTATTTTATCTCAATTTTATTAAAATTAGTAATAATCAGTTTTTTTTTTTTTTTTTTTTTTTTTTTTTTGTATGTAATTTTATCATTAGAGAAAAATACCATGTGCAAAACCATGGTTTGCAAAAACCTGGAGCCCAAAAACCTCCGGTAAATTTACTATTTTATCTCAATTTTATTTTAATTAGTATTTATTTATTATTTATTAAATATTTTTTTATGTAATTTAACCAAGACAAAATGTTTACATAACAACATATGTATACTTATGGGTCAGACATTTAAAAAATATTCACAAAACATCTAACATCTAACACCTACACATCTACCTCATGTTGAGTTGTAGAGCACCTCTTGGTGCAACAATAGTTGGTGGCAAAATCTACCATCCATAGTTATGAGAGCATGGTAGTTGAGTACAAGTTCGAAGACGTGTAAGAGACTACATTCTCATAAAGATTTGGACATTATAGATATTCAAACCATCTATTTTCCCATGCACGCTATTGATGCAATTCAAATTGACCATTCCATTCACTTCATTTGATTTTATTACATTTGATCCTAGGTATGCCCCTATGCTATGTCGGAGACATTCAAACTTGCAAGTGACCAAGCGATACATCTAACATCTAACACCTACACATCTACCCCATACTGGGTTGTAGAGCACCTCTCGACACAACAATAGTTGGTGGGAAAATCTACCATCCATAGTTATGAGAGCATGGTAGTTGAGTACAAGTTCGAAAGCATGTAAGAGACTACATTCTCATAAAGATTTGGACATTATGGATATTCAAACCATCTATTTTCCCATGCACTCTATTGATGCAATTCAAATTGACCATTCCATTCACTTCATTTGATTTTATTCCATTTGATCCTAGGTATGTCCCTATGCTATGTCAGAGACATTCAAACTTGCAAGTGACCAAGCAAGACATCTAACATCTAACACCTGCACATCTACCCCATACTGGGTTGTAGAGCACCTCTCGACGCAACAATAGTTGGTGAGAAAATCTACCATCCATAGTTATGAGAGCATGGTATTTGAGTACAAGTTTGAAGGCGTGTAAGAGACTACATTCTCATAAAGATTTGGACATTATGGATATTCAAACCATCTATTTTCCCATGCACTCTATTGATGCAATTCAAATTGACAATTCCATTCACTTCATTTGATTTTATTCCATTTGATCCTAGATATGTCCCTATGCTATGTCGGAGACATTCAAACTTGCAAGTGACCAAGTAGAGCTATGGAAGAGAAGTTGTGAACCTGGCGGGGACAGAGAGAGAGAGAGAGATGGAACACTATAGTGGTGTATAAATAGTTGGTTTGATAGGAAGGCACACCCATTTTCCTTGTAGATAGTTGCTCATCAAGAGCTCAAGATCCAATATATGACTATGTTGAGTTGATCATAAAGGAAAACAAAGGCTCAAACTCCTTATGCACACACTAAAGTGCATAGGAGGGAAGAGGATTCTCGTTAGAGACTATTTAGCAATGAAAGGAACGTCTTCCTTATGTTATGTAATGGAAGGGAGTGTCGTGGCTAGGCTAGCTAAAGAGTTTCAAAGTAGATAATTTGGTTCAGTCTAGGAGCAATTGGGCTAGGTGAATGACTTGAGTATACAGGACCAATTTTCTTTGTCCTAGTAGCCTCACAACCCAGCTTGGGCATGGCATCCACAGAGGAATGCCTGTGGTTGGGTGGAAGATTTCTCTATTCCATCTCTATGCTTGAATTCATGTTTACAATTATATTGTTAAACTATATTGTATTCATGAATGAATTGGTTGGAATTCATCATTGGAATTTACGACATTGGCATGCATAGGTGTTGAATGGCTTAATTGTTTGTTTGGTGAATTTGGAATTGCATTATAATTTATTTGGCTTGAGATCCCTTCTAAATTAAAGTTTTATGCATGTTTGATAGTTGCATTGATAGGTAGTGTACCTTTGTAATTCAAATTGCATATGTGTATTTACATTTGAATCCATGTTATGCCTTTGGAATACTGTGATGCATTTTGAGTTGGATGGCATGGGCTAGATCTAGTTCGAATTGTTGAGTATACTAGTGTTTAGCCTACAAGACTGTGTTAAAGTTCCTAATACCAACCCAAATTTATTTTCTCGCAACAATTATTTATTCCTGAAAATTTATTTTACTATCCAAATAAATTCTGAATTGTTGAAAAATAAAACCACTAATATATGAACTTCTAAAAATTTATATGCAGCGGAAATAAAATCAAAGAGAACAATCACACATTATAGTAGATAAATACCCACAACAATTCTCCTTCATACATTAATCTCAAGAAAATTAGGGTTTCAACCCATAGAGAAATTACAAGGAAATATGCATTCATTGGAACCAGTAACTCGACCCCACTAGAAGAAGTTTTCCCTAGGAATTTTAGCCCACTGGAAATTAGCCACTAAAGAAATTTGGCCTAGAGATTTTCAGCCCACCTCTCATCAACAACTCGACCTTGCCTCTTCCCCTCAAACAATGTATGCACCTTAGGAAATTAGGCCTTGGAAAATCAACCTCTCCAACAATTCAACCTCCTTGCTTTAGCAATTCAACATCTTGGAAATGCCCTCGAATCCACTTGCACTCTTCCTCCTCGCTCTAGAAAAAATAATTTTCTCCACTTGTGCGTCTTCACCTCTCCCTTAGGATTATTTTATAATCTTCATGAAACCCAAATCCCTAACCCTAATCTCCCTTCTAGAAGATCTAGGATATCAATGGTTGAGACTATTTCTGAGTCACTTAAATAATTTCATTATTTATCCTTAGAATTTGACTTAAGAGTCCACAACAATTGATTGACCTTAATTGTTGTATTTTTCCTAAGTTAGACTTGGGAAAGAAGACATAAATCATCTTCTGCATACTAAGACACCAAGCCTACGCAAAAGACCTTCCAAAGCTACCACAAGCTTCGACAAATTGGTGTTGGGTCCATGCCCTTTAGTGCATTCAAAGTATTGACTTCAAATGATGGTTGGTATGATTCAAATGATATGGTATGCCCTTTAGTCCTTTAGTTCTTACTTTGAAGGGTTCCTTTAAGTTACCCAAGTTGGCCTTTGTGTAATTTGAAGATGCCCTTTAGTGCATTCAAAGTATTGACTTCAAATGATGGTTGGCATGGTTCAAATGATATGGTTTGCCCTTTAGTCCTTTAGTTCTTACTTTGTAGGGTTCATTTCAGTTACCCAAGTTGGCTTGTGTGTAATTTTAAGTATTTCTTCGAATGGATAGAAGCCATGTTTATTCTCAAAGACACTCAATAGCCTTGTATTTATATATGATATGTGAATGATGTTTTTTTATACTTCGATGATTTAATAGGGACATTCAAATGTTGTTCTTTCAAACTAGCCTAGCGGGCTATCAAGGGTGTTCAAAGGTTGGCCCAATGACCTATAAAGGGGAATTGTAAGATGATCTTTCAAGTTGGCCCAATCACTAATCAAGGGTGTTCAAATGTTCTTCTTTCACGATGGTCCAGTGGTCTAGTAAGGGTAATTAGAAGATGATCTTTCAAGTTGCTTGATAGCCTATCAGAGGTGTTCAAATATTGTTCTTTTGAAGTAGCCCAATGGCCTATCAAGAGCATTTTGAAGATGTTCTTTCTAAGAGCCCTAATAGTCTATTAAGTAGGTTTTTTTAAAGCAATTGATGGGCAATCTTGCATTTTGGCCTAATGGCTTTTAACTACGTTGTTTCTTCCAAGGTTGGGAATTAATCTTTAGATAAGGCTTGACAAGTAGTTGGAGCTTTTTGAAAGGTGTTCTTTGGAAGGGACTTAATGGCTTATCAAGGTCTTTCCAAAGATGTTCTTTCAAGGGCATTGCGGATGGGTTTTGACCCGCGTAATAAGGCTTAATTTGAAGGGATAATGAAAAACACAAAGAAATGAAGAATAATGAAAAAGACAAAAAATGCCACTCCCTCAATAAGGATACAAAGGGGGATGGGTACATGATAGGAATGCCTTTGATTATGTGTTGGTCAACTTTCTAGGTCAAGAGTAGCCAAAGGCTTTGATCATCAAGATACATGGCTAGTGCAAGCAGACAACCTTGTTTGATTGATATGAAAAATCTAATGTCTTCCAACTTCACTTCATTAATGTTAAGGTAATTTGAGGCATTTGTGAAGACGGTTTTGACCACCTTTATTAAAAAAGGTCCAAAGCCTAGAGCATGAAGAATTGAGAGGATAAAAGGCCATTCAATTTCTCTTGGCCTTTTCAAAATTATTTTGGACAAATAATGTGTGTTGGCCTGTACACATTTGGCCCATTCCGTGGCTTCCCAAACTGTCGTGGTGTTGTCTATGATATAGCACTTAAGGATAAAACCAGTATGCTTAGATTTAATGATCTTCAGCAGTATACCTGACTTTCAAGGTTAGTGGTTCGGCCAAGGTATAGTATGACACATTGAGAAAACTCATAGGCCTCCAATTATTGAACAACTTGGAATCCTCCACATTCTGGATGAATTCAATGTTTCCTTTGTGACTAACCTCGCCCAAACACTGCATTCGGATGGCTTCTCATTTGGACCTGAAAATTCCCAAATGGCCTTATAATATTCAAACTGCAATGATATTGTCTAGGATATAGCACCTATGGATAATGCCACTTTTCTTAGATCTAATGATCTTGGGCAGTATACTTGATTTGCAAGGTTAGTGGTTTGGCCAAGGTATAGTATGACACATTGAAAACTATTGAAACTTGGAATCCTCCACATTCTGGATGAACTTAATGGTTACCTTTGTTGCTAACCTCAACCAAATACTGCATTCCACTGGCTTCTCATTTGGACCTAAAAAATCCCAAATGGTCTTATAATATTTACACAGAAATCCATCTAGGCCCACAGATTTTTCATTTGCCGTATGTTGTTGTAAAATAGCATACAACTCGTCCATTGATAGGAGTTGGTCACATGTCTGTGTTGTGTTTCTATCACCTTTATGAAGGCTTCATCGACACAAATCTGCATGGCCACCCTACATTCTACGATGATTGCCTGCAACCAGAACATGAGTTTGCAGTGACTCGTGAGAGACAATCTTCTTTTTTTCAATTCCGACCCACTATTTGACACTACCTGCATCTGATTGGATGGTTCTAATATGCTCATGAGCTGCTTTTGAGGTAAATGGTCTGAAAAAGTCTTTTTGAGGGTCTATCCCTGGCACTGAGTTGGTTGCTCTATGTTGCAGGCGTTTGTCATAAGGGCAGGTCTCAACAAATTTATTAAGCTCCTCGATTTCTTTGGCCACTGTTTCGTATGTGCGCTTTCTTATGGCCCCAATTTGTTACCAAGCCCAAGAGAAAGGAGGCCGTCCTGCCATCTTTGTGACTGCTTCATTAGAATTTAGACGAAATAATCCTTACCTATATTATATTAAATGTCCATATCATATGAATTCTAATCTTGGGTAAATTAATTTCTGATTTCCAGGTGTAACTATGAATTTTACAAGCTTTCTCAACATTCAAGTCAGATTTGAGACCTATATAGATGTGGGTTCCTGAAAGTGGCATCAAGTTGAATATGAACAGCAAGAGGAGGTTAACAACAATCGACAATATTCAACATTTATTAATCATCCAGAATGAAGAGATCATTAAGACAGCTACAGATAAAATCTAGACTGGGAACTAACATTAACTGTAATTTGGAGCCCATTTAAGGCTTGGTTTGAGTGATCATGGCTTTCCAATTTCAAACTCTGCCAGGACTCCGGTTGTTTCGGGCTGGAAAGTAAGGATTTTCTGGCTTCTTTTCCTATCCAAGTGAAAAGCATTGTTTTCTTTTTCTCTGCCGCTGCTGCACATAGACATGAATGAGGGTATGAATTGGACAAATCACTACAGTTCTTTGGAGTCAAACCTTATAATCCTTTAATACATGATAAAGCATATGCAAGATAATTATTAGTGGCCTCACTTGTCGTTCAATTAGAATATTAGGTGCTGCCAAATGCCTGATTTTTTTATACTTCAATTGTTGTCAGGGAATAACTCAGTTAGGGTCAAAATCAGCAACATTAAAATAAATAAATAGATAATATTTTCTACTTTTCAAAAATTTATTAACTTTTTCTCTGAACCTTCCCGATTTTTTGGAAGAAAAAAATCGCAATTTTTCCTGCTCAAACAACCACAATTTTTTCTTGACAATTTCTCAGCTTGAGGAATAACCATGGAAAAATCATAAAACTGCCAATTTCTAGGCAATTTTTTCCACCAGTATATTTCTTACTGTTGGAAATCCTATACATACTGGTATTCCAGTATGTGTTCTTTGGGAAGCATGTATACAATATTTAAGGCAAAGTATTTGAGACTTGCACCTGCTAAAAACATGGAATCAAGTCAAACCTAAGCTTAGTTTCTCTCTCTACAATAAGAGCTTAACATGGCATCCTGAAATGCTTGAAATGTAAGCAAAAAAATTAAGCTGGAACTAAATCAAAAAGAATTATGTAAACAGAGATTATGTTTGTTTCCTACCATTGCAAGTAGACATTGGCATCATTGAAAAGCCGATATGTCACAAAAGATGTAAGTGAAAGCATCACTTCATTACCAGGTCTGAAGTAACACAGACAATGCTATCAGCAACGGGAGGAAATTAGAGATTGGCCAATTCCTCCAAAACCAATGTAAAAGAAGGCACTAAACAGTCAGACAATTCCGAAGCATATGTTTCTTTGTAAACAAAGTTTCATTGTGTTAAGAAGCACATTTTACAACCTGGTATGAGGGAGATATGTAATTATTTCCATGTTCAAAATAGATTTGAGATGTGGCATTTAAAAAAAAAAAGCATTTCAAAATTGAACATAAATAAAATATTTCCATGTGGACTTTAAATTAAATATTTCAATATCAACTATATCTATATATATATATATATATATAAAGCAATTGAACGTAAAAATATTCTTATGGTTAAAACTTAAAACATTTCAATGGTGTGTTGCTTAGTATGAGGGAGATGTGCAATTCCTTCCATGCTCAACATGGAGTTGACACATGATTCAACTCCCTATAATTTCAGTGGAGCATGGAAGGAATTACACCTCCCTCATACTGAGCAATGCCCCATTGAAATGTTTCACCCATAAGAAATTATATATATATATAGAGAGAGAGAGAGAGGGAGAGAGAGACAGACAGACTCTTAATCTATCATGCATGAAGAAGGATCAAGTCTCCGGAGGTAAAAGCATTTTTTTAGATTGAAAAACTTGAGGAAAGGTTTGCACCTCGAGGGATTTGATCCCTCTTAGCACACGCAAGATCTGGAGTTAAAATGCATCTACAATGGTTCTAGAACTCTTGCAAATTTAATTGCAATATAGTACTAATGTTAAATTTGGCAACTAGGGCCAAACACCACTTTGGACAGCTCTTATGAGGCAGCTAATATTTTTCTTGGATTCCTCTTTCCAAGAGGTGTAAGATTGATCTAAAGATCATCCCATTCTGACATGTACAAATGAAGTTATGAATTTATTTTGATTATGGACAAATTGTCAAGGTCGGCTAGCCATCAAATTAGCCTCCTCCAGCGTTCAACGTTGCATCTAAATACAAAGTGCCGCCTCCTCATTTTGGCATCTCATTTCATTCATCTTTTTCTCTCTTTTTGATTGGGTACGGATTTTTGGGCCTCTCTCTCTCCACACGTGCGGAAGGAACATTGTCTTTTCTAGCTGTTGCATTGACTAGATTTGAACGAAATTTCAAGAGGCTGACTTTGACCAGCGTTAACCATGTTTAACTTCGGTTTTGTGAGGGAGACTTCTGTTTGGGCAGGCCACTGTTCTAGGCACAAAAACCGAGGCAGTTTGACCCCTGCGTTGACCAGCGTTGATTGTTGATTTTTAATGTACCTTGGACAAGCCGTTTTCCATGGGTTAGTCTCTCCCTAGGGAAAAGTGTCCAAAATATTTTTTTTCCAAAGTGTAACTTTAGAAATTGAAAGTGACTTTATAAGTGGTAAAGTCAATGTTAAATTATAAAGTGAAAAGTGACTTTAGATATAAAGTACAATGTGGGTACTTTATTTAATGGGTGAGTTAAAAAATTAAAAGTGAGAATTAAATGCACATTTATTCTCATCCCTTGATCTAAATGAATCTGAGCCATTAAATCTTAGGGTTACCCAAAAGTCATTTAGGGAAACAAAAGGGGGAAAGGAAAATAGAGACTACATTCATTCTTCATGAGCAGATTGGAGAAAGGAGACTGAGAGTTGGAGAA
The DNA here is from genome assembly GCA_031772625.1 of Pinus tabuliformis. NCBI lineage: Eukaryota > Viridiplantae > Streptophyta > Pinopsida > Pinales > Pinaceae > Pinus > Pinus tabuliformis. Next base: position 814,217,807 of record CM062820.1, read on the forward strand.
AAGTTTTGAAGGAGAAATTTGTTGCAGCATGCTGAAAGAGTGATTTACGGGCAAACCTAGGCATGGAAATCAAGGCATAGAAGACAACAGAAAGTACAACACGAGTAACATTTAATGTTGCGAGTTGCATGTTGTTTGAGAGAATTTTTTTGAAAAAAAAAATTGAAAAATTCGTACAACCCGTACAGAATCCGTACAGTACAGTGTGTACCCGTACAATAGATATTTTCAGCTTTAAGTGGGCATGGAAATCGAGGCAAAGTGGGCACAGTTTTAAAGGAGTTTTGGGTTGAAGAGATAAGTTGTATTTTGTTGTTTTGTTTTGTCTGCAGATGTATTTTTCCTGAATTCAAAGATAAATAAATTTGAAGAGCTCTCTAACAGGTTTTCCCCGGAGAAGATTCAAGGGGTTTTGCCTAGGTCTAAGTTGAACAAAAATCTGTGTGTATTTCTATGTGTGTTGTTGGTCTGTTTATTTCCATATTTATTTTCAGCGTGTGTTGACAGTCTCGTGTTTTAATATGAAAATTTCAATTCCAGAATTCTATATGTTGAATGTATGTTTATGGGAAAGGGCATTTAACTAAATGGGAGTGATAAAGTGAAATTAAAAGCGGGTTGGGATTGCAGGAAACTTTTTAGTCATCAAATTTCAAAATGGTATCAAAGCTACAAGCTGAAAATCGCAGTTTGAACTTTGAACAGCAGACAGTAGTTTGGGACAACAAACAGTAGTTTGGACAACAAACTGACTTTTTGGACAGCAAACCGATATTTTGGGACAGCAAGGTGATATTTCACACAGACTGGACTTTTGGGACAGCAAGGTGTGCTGGAAAGTTCATTTCTCCATTTTCTTGGTTTTGTAAATTTTGAACAGCAGTCATGGCCATGTTCTTAAGGATAGAGAACAGAATGGATGCAATATCCAACTATGCCGTTTGGAAGGACAGAATTCAGACAGTGTTTGAGAAGGCAGCAGTTTCGGACATAGTGCAGCAAGTGGTTCTACCTCCTACTGTTGCAGATGAACTTGCTGAATTCACAAAAAATAATGCAAAAGCAAAAAGGATTTTGATGGACAGTTTAAAAGATCATGTGGTTCCTCAGGTGAGAGGAAACACATATGCATATCAAATGTGGACAACTCTAACCACTCTCTATCAGAGTACCAATGAGAGCAGGAAGATGGTACTCAAAGAACAATTGAAGAACATCAGGATGACAAAGGCTAAAAGTGTAGTTCATTATCTTGGCAGGGTCAAACAGGTACGTGATGATTTGACTGCTATTGGTGAGGCAGTTGCACCCACAGAGTTAGTCAGGATAGTTGTAGCGGGACTTCCTAAGTCTTGGGAGGTCTTTGGAGATGTTGTTACCTCTAGGGAGAATCTTCCCAATTGGGACAGATTCTGGGATGATTGTGTGCAGCATGAGATATGGAAGATTGGCAGTGGTGGGGTGAAGATAAAAGATGAGGAAGATGTTGCTTTGATAGCCAGAGGGAAGAACAAAGGGAAGGCCAAGAAAGGGGCCTCATCAAATGGGGCTAAGGGAAAGGAGAAGAAGAAGAAGAAAGATACAGATATGTCCAAAGTCAAATGTTGGGCATGTCAGAAGATGGGACATTATGCTGCTACGTGTCCTGAGAGGAAGAACAAGGGGAAGAAGGGTATTGTAGGTTCAACAGAGGTGGAGCAGTTTGCTTCACAGTTTGACAAGGACTTTGCATTTACTACTTCTACATCTAGTAGGAGTACATCATCCGATGTGTGGTACATAGACAGTGGGGCTTCCCGCCATATGACAGGTGCATGTGAGTTCTTTTCAGAGCTTGCAGAGAGGGCACTTGATAGTGAGACTGTACTAGGAGATGACGCACTGTGAGAGTTGTTGGTGTGGGAACTGTGACCTTTGAGAGGGAGTCTTTGCCTCCTTTGAAGGTCATGGATGTTTTGTATGTTCCGGGGATGAAGAAGAACTTGATTTCAGTGTCTGCTATGGAGGAGAAGGGGTTTGACGTCACTTTCTCAGGAGAGCAATTATTGATGCATCCCAAGGGAGCTTCCATCACTTCAGCCAAAGTGATTAGAGTCTGCGCTAGGAAACTATACAGGTTCAGTTTTCAATTGGCAGGAGCATTGGTGAGTAGCACATCTGGTAGCACTCACACAAGTACGACCAGCAGTAGAGACTTGTGCGAGTTATGGCACCGGAGGATGGTGCATATGCATCATGGAGTTTTGAAAGTACTAAGGGAGGTCACTACTGAAGTTCTTGATTTCAGTGTCGAGCATTATGAGGTTTGCAGAGGGTGTGCTTTGGGCAAGTACACCAAGTTACCATTCCCAGCGAGCGACAACATATCTACAGGTATATTAGACTTGATTCATACTGATGTTAGTGGTCGTATGTCTCATGTGCCTTTGGGTGGTTATGAGTATTATGTTATATTCATTGATGACCACTCTAGGAGGACTTGGATATATTTCCTGAAGACCAAGAGTGAGGTCTTAAGTCGATTTAAAGAGTTCAAAGCTCTTGTGAAAAAGCAGACAAGTAAAAAGATTAGGGTCTTGAGGTCAGACAATGGTGGTCAGTACACCGATGGTGGGTTTTCTGACTTCTGTGCACAAGAGGGCATTAGGAGAGAGTTCACGGTGTTGAAGAAAGTGTAACTGGGTTCGGTCTTCATAATGACACGTACCAATGTAAATAATGTAAACTGTATCTAGCAAAATATTTTGTAAATTTGAGTCATGGGTTTCATGCTCAAAATTTGTTTGTAGTAGCTCCCATTAAAGAGCTCTAGGCTAGGTGATAGGTTTGTGTCATTGATGTAAACAATTACACTTGTAAATTATATAGTTTGTGTCTCCAAGATCAAGGGCAGAACCATGTGGAATATCTCCTCCAAGTTCAAGTACAAATGGCTAGTAAAAGTCTCCTCCAAGCGAAGATAAAAAGGCATTGTAATTTCGGTAAAAATATAGTCCTCTCATGTCGGCTAAATCAATTATGTAAGTCGGCCTAAAGACAAGTCATGTTGGCCTAATGAGCAGCCTTGAGAGGACTATAAATAAGGGCCTCTCCTCCCTCATTCGAACACACTCTCATCAAATCAATTCGGTCTCTCTCCTATGCAAAGAAGAAGTCTGTCTAAGGGTGCGAAGAAAGGGTCAAGTCAAGGAGTCACAGGTCAACAAGAAGGAAGTATGTTCTGCCATCTATAACCGCAGGAAATTTGTCCACACATGCGAGGCTAGGGCATCATCTTATGTGCTCTCATTAGCAAGGAAAGAGTTCGATCTTGGGGCTATTTGAAGGGCAGATTTACTTGAAGAGAAGTGACAAGGAGAGTGAAGGTTTAGGAGGGCTAGAAGAGCCCTAAACCTCTCACATGTGCGAAGGAACAGGTCACAATTAGGGTTGCATTACAGTCCTAGGTTATCTTCATGAAAAGGGTTGATTTGAGGCCTAAAAAGTTCAGTTGTTCATCTAGAAGGAAGCTCCAAGTATAGTGAGGCAAGGAGGAGGCTACAAGAACAAGTAGCTCACTCACACGTGCGAAAACAGTGACATCTTCAAGTCTGCTGCTAGGGTTGCTGAATAGTTCACATCAAGGAAGCAGATCATCTTGTCTAAAGGCAAGCGTTGAGGACAACAGCTTGACAAGTGAACTAGTGAAGCTTGGAGGAAGAAAGAAGGGAGAGGGAAGCTAATCCTTCCATCTATAGTTGCAGATCTGATCTATGGTACAGCAGGTCAGAGGACAGCAGTAGCAGAAGGTACTAGCCTTGATCTTGGAGACACATTGGTCAAAGGGTCTTTGTATAGGTCTTGGAAATTTTGTCAAGTGAAGATTCTATAAGAAGAATTACCGTGGGTTTTCCTCTCAGGTTGGAGAGGTTTTGCCCTGGTTGCTGCCTATATCTTGTGTTATTGTTCTTTTGTTTATTATGCATGATAGTTGGTTGATGAAGTTAATAAACATACACATATGAAAAGATCTTGTTTGAATAAGTAAAAGGATAAAAATACTTCACAAGCAGTTATCTAAGATAGAGAAATCATTAACATATCAAGCCCATAGATTTCTCAACATGGTATCAGAGGGATGGTAGTACATCAAGGAAGGGCTGATAAAGAACATTAAAGAAGAGGCAGTTGAAGTTGAAGGCAAAGCTAGATTCAGATCCACATTCTGAAACTCCAAGATCTATCAAAGAGAAGACAAGATCTACTATTCAGGCAGATCTATAAGAGGAAGGTATCAAGAATCCTCTCACTTCAGTTGAAGAGCAGATCCTCAAGGATAAAATATCAGGTTCCCTAGCATTCAAGGATAGACAAAGTCAAGCTTCAAGGATCATCACATCAAGTAAGTATCTTATTTATTTGAGCAAAACTAATCTTGAAAAAGATGTCTTCTTGCAAGGAAAGCAATAAGTTAGTTGGAGTTGCCAACTTCCTTGCTTGGAAGAAGAGAACTGACCTCAATTTGAAAGAACAAGAAGTTATTGAACATGTACAAAAGAAAATTGTTGTTCCTACTGATAGTCAAGAATTGGCTAAGTATAACAAGAACGAAGTTAGAGCTCAAAAGATTCTCATAGAATCTATCAAGGACTCTTTGATTCCTTATGTAGCCAAGCTTGAAACAGCCAAGGAAATCTATGACAAATTGATAGACCTATTCTCCGTCAGCACTGCAGGAGAAGGGATCTCTTTAAGGAATGAGTTGTACAAGATGAAGATCAACAAAGAAGAAGGTATAGCTCCATACTTCATAAGGGTTTCTGAAATAAGAGATCAGTTACAGGATCGAGGAGAAATCATGTCTGATCAAGAGATGACTACTATAGTGCTGAATGCACTACCTGAGGAGTGGGGAAACTTTACAGCCAGCATATGGGCTAAAAAGGAGGCATCCTCACTCAATGATCTGTGGGCAATATGCAAAGTGGAAGAAGCCAGATTAAAGGCCAAGGAAGATATTGCAGTTGGATCCAAGGAGCAAGCATTTGCTGCCAGGTTCAAGAGAAAAGGAAAGTTCGGAAAGTTTGAGAGATCTAGTCACCAGCAACATCCCAAGAAAGACATGTCAAAGATTCAATGCTTTGAATGTCACGAATATGGACACTACCAAAGAGATTGTCCCAAGCGAAAGAAGAATGGCAAGAGGAAACATGAAACAGCTCATGTCACCCAGGAAATACAAGACAATGAAAAGAAGCCGAAGAAGGAGGAGCCACAGGATCTTTACTATGATTAAAAGATCACCTCTTGTTTTCTTTCATAGGTCTTAGTTGCATAGCATTTTGTGACATGTTGTGATTCATGAACATTCTTGTGTGTTGTTTAAGTAACTTTTTAAAGGATGTACTGATTATGTATTCCGTACCATCCATGGATGAACAATTGATGTATGAGGATATGTTGAATCCTCTGGAAATCTGTTAATGGTTATGATTAAAGTATGTTGTATTTCTTTATGTAAGGATTCTAGGAAGGAATGAAATTGCTATGTGTAGGAAACCCTAAGATGAGAACACTTTGGTTCTCTGAATCTTTGAAGAGTTTTTACAGGCAAATATCCTCTGTGAAGAATCCAGGTTCATATAAGTCAGAACGATGGTGCTAAGAGAACCTGTAAGGATCAAGACAACTTCGTTGCAGGTCAAAGATCCCTCAAGAAGTCTGCTGCAAGAATCATGGTATGATTCAAGACAAATGAGGTATGTATACTTGTGTTTAATATTATAATATCATGTCATATGGTTGCAGGTAACATGGATCAAGCATGATCAAGAGAAAAAGGATCTCCTCCTCTGAAAGGATGCAGGAAGGCTTAAGTCACACTAGATGAAATCAACATAATATATCCCAATATGGAGTATGAGGTGGTTGACTACAATTAAGAAACTCTGATTGAAAGCTCCTGGGAATGGAAGGTGTGAGGATGGTAGAGATTGTGAAATATGAAACCATGATGAAGGCAATCAACATCCAGAGAATCAAGAAGATTTGACTAGGAAATCTCCCAGAAAGATATGGAGACTCTGATGGAAGTCTGAAAAGATGAAGACCCTTGACAACAGATATCTTTGGGAGATGTGTCAACATGTATGCAGGGTGTTGATACCTACAAGAAGATGTCATTGGAAAAGGCCATCACCAAAAAGGTAATATGTGATTTGTTTTTGGTTTCTGACCTTTTGGGATAAGTTTGGGTATGTGTGTAGGGCCATGGTAAGAAGAGTTGTGAAGGATGTCACAACTATGTACCTTGTGATCTAGAGAAATCACCGTTGAAAGAAAGGTGGAGATAGATGGCCCTATGAAGGAAGCCCCAGATGTAAATCCAAGGAGGATACTTTCCAGGAAAGAAGGAATGACATGATGGAGGAAAGTGATGGATGGTTGAACCCTACATATGAAGAAATTGATGACATCGAGGTCTTGGATCATCAGTCAACTAGAAGACCCTATAAAGTACTGATGATAGAGTCCCTGTTTAAGAGGGAGCTCTGGAAGGTTCCTATGAGTAAAGGAACATGAGTAAGTTTCTGAGTAAAGAGAAACTTGGAACTCATCCCTAGTTAAGAGGGAGAGTTAGACACGACATTCTTGTCTTCAGTTTGGAAGAAAGAATGGAAGATTGTATAATCATCAGGCATCCGACACTCTTTGAGGATGTGGTAGGGCATCCAAGACAAGAGTGGGCAAGGGGACCGATATTCTTGAGGGTTGGGAACCCAAGATGAGAATAGTCTTAGTAGGGCATACTCGGAGAACACCTGGGTGGGTATGACCCTAAGAGAGACAATGATGATATGTGCCTATCAGTGATTGGTCTCACCAACATTGTGCTCTGATCTAAGTGAGAGATAGAGTTGTTAGTCAAGGCCTTGTTATATGAAAACAATGTTGGTTGAAATGATGCTATAACAGATGGAATGCAAATCTGATCTTCTTATGAGAATTCTTATGTGAACTTGAAAAATTGTCCAAGTACCATGTATGCATGAATACCTCCCTAGTTAAGAGGGAGTGTTGAAGGAAGTGCAACTAGGTACGGTCTTCATAATGACACATTCCAATGTAAATAATGTAAATTGTATCTAGCAAAATATTTTGTAAATTTAAGTCATGGGTTTCATGCTCAAAATTTGTTTGTATTAGCTCTCATTGAAGAGCTCTAGGCTAGGTGATAGGTTTGTGTCATTGACGTAAACAATTACACTTGTAAATTATATAGTTTGTGTCTCCAAGATCAAGGGCAGAACCATGTGGAATATCTCCTCCAAGATCAAGGGCAGAACCATGTGGAATATCTCCTCCAAGTTCAAGTACAAATGGCTAGTAAAAGTCTCCTCCAAGCGAAGATAAAAAGGCATTGTAATTTCGACAAAAATATATTATATTCATGTCGACTAAATCAATTATGTAAGTCAGCCTAAAGACAAGTCATGTCGGCCTAATGAGCAGCCTTGAGAGGACTATAAATAAGGGCCTCTCCTCCCTCATTTGAACACACTCTCATCACATCAATTCGGTCTCTCTCCTATGCGAAGAAGTCTGTCTAAGGGTGCGAAGAAAGGGTCAAGTCAAGGAGCCACAGGTCAACAAGAAGGAAGTTTGTTCTGCCATCTATAACCGCAGGAAATATGTCCACACGTGCGAGGCTAGGGCATCATCTTATGTGCTCTCATTAGCAAGGAAAGAGTTCGACCTTGGGTCTATTTGAAGGGTAGATTTACTTGAAGAAAAGTGACAAGGAGAGCGAAGGTTTAGGAGGGCTAGAAGAGCCCTAAACCTCTCACGTGTGAAAAGGAACAGGTCACAATTAGGGTTGCATTACAGTCCTAGGTTATCTTCATGAAAAGGGTTGATTTGAGGCCTAAAAAGTTCGGTTGTTCATCTAGAAGGAAGCTCCAAGTATAGCGAGGCAAGGAGGAGGCTACAAGAACAAGTAGCTCACTCACATGTGCGAAAACAGTGACATCTTTAGGTCTGTTGCTAGGGTTGTTGAACAGTTCACATCACGAAAGAGAATCATTTTGTCTAAAGGCAAGCGTTGAGGACAACAGCTTGACAAGTGAACTAGTGAAGCTTGGAGGAAGAAAGAAGGGAGTAGGAAGCTAATCCTTCCATCTATAGTTGCAGATCTAATATATGGTACAGCAGGTCAGAGGAGACACATTGGTCAAAGGGTCTTTGTATAAGACTTGGAAATTTTGTCAAGTGAAGATTCTATAAGAAGAATTACTGTGAATTTTCATCTCATGTTGGAGAGGTTTTGCCCTGGCTGCTGCCTATATCTTGTGTTATTGTTCTTTTGTTTATTATGCATGATAACTGGTTGATGAAGTTAATAAACATACACATTTGAAAAGATCTTTTTTGAATAAGTAAAAGGATTAAAATACGTCACAAGCAGTTATCTAAGATAGAGAAATCATTAACATATCAAGCCCATAGATTTCTCAACACACGGTTCCTTACAACCCCCGGCAGAATGGGGTGTCTGAAAAGAAGAACATAGCTATTGTTGGGGCTGCTAGAGCGATGATTAATGATCAGGGGTTACCTTTGTTTTTGTGGCCTGAGGCCTGCAATAATGTTGTTTATCTTTAGAACAAGATTCCTCACAGAGTATTGGGGAATATGACTCTGGAAGAAGCTTTCACTAGAGAGAAGCCTCATGTGGGACATCTTCGTATCTTTGGATGTCTCACATATTCTTATATCCCCAAGGAGTAGAGGACAAAGTTAAAACCCATGGCAGAGAAGGGTATCTTTATGGGTTACGGCGAGACTTCGAAGGCCTATCAGATATTCATTCCTTCTAAACGGAGAGTGGTGATTAGAAGGGATGTGAAGTTCGAGGAGAGGGCCTATCGGAGATCACAGGAGTATGATGAGAGAGAGTCACAGACTTCTCCTCAATAGGGAGGTCAGGTACAGGGAGCAGGACCTCAGGGTTCTGGATCGACTGGTATAGGAGGTACTTCAGTGTCACTAACATCTGGGGTACCGATGGCGAGTTCACCGAGCACTTCTTTAGGGAGTCCACTAGTACAGAGTTCACATGGCACTTCAGCTGACACAGGCACAGGTGTCGGTACAAGTTCTTCGAGGACAGGTGCTAGCATAGGCACACCAAGGTCAGTTAGCAGACCTTCAGGTTCACCAGACTGGGGGGCAAAGGATGAGGTTCCCTATGGGGAAGCTTCTTCAGGGAAGAGGAGGCCCAAGTGGCTTCAAGACACCTTAAAGGAAGCGGAGTCCGTTGGTCCTCCAAACAAGGTGAACAGGGAGAGTGTGCCACCTGAGTGATTTTGCAGTTATGTAGCCAAGGCTACCAACATTGTTGACTCTGAGCCTACTAGATATGTGGAGGCTACCATTCAGGAGGTATGGACAGAGGCTATGGTGGAGGAGTATGCCTCTATCATTAAGACCAATGTCTGGGAAGTGGTGCCTAAGCCTGAGGGCAAGTCAGTTGTGACTTCCAAGTGGCTCTACAAGATCAAGCATGTTGCGGATGGCAGCATTAAGAAGTATAAGGCGAGGTTTGTGGCTGAAGGGTTCTCACATATAGAGGGAGTTGACTATGATGAGACCTTCGCTCCCGTAGCTCGGTACACTTCTATCCGATCCCTTATTTCTATTGCCGCAAAAATCGGTTGCCAGATCCTTCAAATGGATGTGAAGACTGCATTTCTGAACGAAGTTATAGAGGAGGAGGTGTATGTTGAGCAGCCATAGGGCTTTGAGGTACTTAGGCGAGAGACCCATGTATGCCAGTTGAGGCGAGCACTCTATGGACTTAAGCAAGCTCTGAGAGCTTGGTATTCGAGGATTGATACTTACTTGCAGCAGATGGGTTTCACGAAGAGTGATGCAGATCCAAACCTATACTACATTGTTGTAGGGGATGATCTGCTCATTCTTGTGTTGTATGTTGATGACTTGTTCATTACTGGGGCAGAGAGATTGATTAGTGGTTGCAAGGAGGATCTTACTATGGAGTTCGAGATGAAGGACATTAGGTTGATGCATTACTTTTTGGGGATTGACGTGTGGCAGGAGGAGGGGCATATCTTTCTAGGGCAGGGGCAGTATGTTGTGGATGTGTTGAGCAGATTTCACATGGCAGACTGTAGACCCATGTCTACACCTATGATCACCAACTGGAAGAAGCTTCATGCTTCAAATTCTAGTTTGGTGGATCCCACATTGTATAAGCAACTTATTGGGTCCTTGATGTATTTGGTCAACACTAGGCCAGATCTATGCTTTGCAGTGAACACACTCAGCCAGTTCATGGTTGAGCCCAGTAGGGTGCACTGGGTCGCTGCAACGCACATTATTCGCTACGTGTAGGGGACTGTTGATTATGGTCTGGACTATAGGCAGGGAGATGGAGTGAGGTTGGCAGGTTACACAAATTCAGAATGGGCAGGGTGTGCTTCTGATAGGAAAAGCACTTCAGGGTGTTGCTTCGGATTGGGTTCGGCAGTTGTGTCGTGGTTTAGTCGAAAGCAAAAGTCAATTGCTTTGAGCTCTTCTAAGGCTGAGTATATTGCTACTAGCCATGCTAGTTGTGAGGCCATTTGGCTTCGCAAGTTGTTGTATGGCCTATTTGATCAGGAGTTGAGACCGACGGTTATTCACTGTGATATTCAAAGTTGCATTAAACTCACAGAGAATCTAGAGTTTCATGACAAGTCAAAACACATTGACATCAAATATCATTTCATCAAGGACTATGTTCAAAAGGGGGCAGTGAAGCTAGAGTATATATCGACAGATGAGCAGGTGGTCGATGTTCTCACGAAGTCTTTGCCAAGAGGCAAGCATGTCCATTTCGTGGACAAGATGGGTGTGGTGAGAAATACTTTCCTCGGTAAGAGGGAGCGTTGAGTTTTAATGTACCTTTGACAAGTGGTTTCCCATGGGTTAGTCTTTACCTAGGGAAAAGTGTCCAAAATAATTATTTTCCTAGTGTGAGTTTATAAAGTGAAAGTGACTTTATAAGTGGTAACGTCAATGTTAAATTATAAAGTGAAAAGTGACTTTAGACATAAAGTACAATGTGGGTACTTTATTTAATGGGTGAGTTAAAAAATAGAAAGTGAGAATTAAATGCACATTTATTCTCATCCCTTGATCTAAATGAATGAATCTGAGCCATTAGATCTTAGGGTTGCCCAAAAGTCATTTAGGGAAACAAAAGGGGGAAAAGAAAAGAGAGACTACATTCATTCTTCATGAGCAAATTGGAGAAAGGAGGCTGAGAGATGGAGAAAAATTCTGAAGAAGAAATTTGTTGCAGCACGCTGAAGGAGTGATTTTTGGGCAAAGTTGGGTATGGAAATCAAGGCATAATAGACAACATAAGGTACAGTACGAACAGGGTTTAATGTTGTGAGTTGCACGTCGTTCGAGAGAAGTTTTTTGAAAAAAAAATTGAAAAATCCATATAGTCTGTGCTGCGGTACGAAAATCCATACAGTGTGTACAGCGGTACGAAAATCCGTATAGTCCGTATGGAATCCATACAGTACAGTCCGTACAGTCAGTATCTGTATAGTACATATTTTCAGCTTCAAGTGGGCATGGAAATCAAAGCAAAGTGGGCACGGTTTTTAAGGGTTTTGGGCTGAAGAGATAAGTTGTATTTTGTTGTTTTGTTTTGTCTACAAATGTATTTTTCCTGAACTTGAAAAATAAATAAATTTGAAGAGCTCTCTAACAGGTTTTCCCCGGAGAAGATTGAAGGGGTTTTGCCTGGGTCTAAGTTGACCAAAAATCTGTGTGTCTTTTTATGTGTGTCGCTGGTCTGTTTATGTCCATATTTATTTTCAGCATGTGTTGACAGTCCCATGTGTTTTAATCTGAAAATTTCATTTCCAGAATTCTATATGTTGAATGTATGTTTATGGGAAAGGGCATTTAAGTAAATGGAAGTGATAAGGTGAAATTAAAACCGAGTTGGGATTGCAGGAAACTTTTTAGTCATCAAATTTCAACATTGACTGCCCTAATTCACGTTGTTGCGTTGACTTTTGTTGACCAGATTTGACTAGTTATTTTCAAACTATTTTGGGATGCATTATCTTGTTGTTGGAGGCCGAGTTGACCGAGTTGTTTTGGAGGTCAATTTCAGCCCTGTTGACTAGCGTTGACTTTCTAGTTAGGGTTTTTTGTTTCTACCGTTTTGACTGATCAGTTTGGGCAAGTGAATATTGTAAATTGTAATCTCTCTCTGTTGAACTTTTGAAGAATAATAAGAAGCATTGGTCAAGGGTTTCCCCATATTGGGGTTTGTCCTTCGCTGGTGCCATATCTTGTGTCCTCTTGTGTTGGCTTGTCTTCTACGGTTATTGTTTATTTTCTATCTACATTTTACTATCATGTTGATGTGATTGCTAATCTGGATATGATATTGGGTTAATGAAGAAATTGAAGTAAAATTGCTCTAAGCATAGAACATACCATTGTTATCCTAAAATTAACATGGTTCCAGAGTTGAGGTGAAGACAAAACCCAAGCAAGAGTCAAGTGCAACCACTAAGAGGAGCAATCACTAATCAAAGACAAGATTCAATGGCCTCCACATCCTACTTCAAGTCTGATGATAAGCTTCATGATATGTCTGATTATCATGCATGGAAGATGTCTCTTGATTTGACTTTAGAAGAGCACGATGTTATGGATTATGTGCAGGGAAAGATTTCGGAACCTCCTTCAAATGCACCGGCTGCTGCTAAGTCAAAGTACAAGAAGGGTGAAGTCAAAGCCAAGAAGATCATCAGGGATTCTATACATAAGCACTTAGTTGCTTACATCTCCGATTTGAATACATCAAAGGAGATATATGACAGGTTAGTTGGCATGTTCAAATCCAGCAATGCAAATCAAATTCTTTTCCTCAAGAACAAGTTGAAGGATATAAAGAAGGAGAAAGGTGAGGATATTCAATCCTGCTTCAAGAGGATTACCGAGATCAAAAATGCTCTTCTTTCGATTGGTGAAGCTATTGTTGACAAGGAGCTCACTCTCGTTGCCCTTGGAGGTCTTCCTCCCGAATGGCATGTGTTCAACAATACTATTCTCAATAACGATAGAATTCCAGGTTTTGAAGAATCGTTGACTAGATGTTCACAAGAAAAAACAAGGATGATGGAATTGGAAATGCCTTCGAATAGGAATAATCCTACCGCATTCTCCGCCATGCCAAAAGAAAGAAAAAAGGATCAAAAAAAGCAAAGTCAAGGAAGACTGGGATTCAAAAATGGAAGGAAGGGAAGATGCTTTGTTTGCAACAAGTTTGGTCACTAGACCAAGGAGTGTCCAAATAGAAGGGACACATCTCATGATGAAGATGTTAAAATTGGCAACTGGGGCCAAACTCCATGTGGGTCATCTTATTTATGGCAACTGATATTTTTCTTGGATTCTTCTCGTCGAGGGGTGTAGGATTGATCTAACGATCATCTGATTCTGACATGTATTCATGGAGATATGAATTTATTTGTATTTCTTAACAATTTGTCAAGGTTGGCCAACAAGTTAAGTTGTGTTGCACACCCCCAACTAACCTCAATGTTGCATATAAAAGGAGGAGACATTGTGTCTCATTTCACTCACTCTCATCCTCTCATCTCTTCCCTGTCTCTTGGGTATACACAAGGAAGGAGGACGCAGATCTCTTGGGCAACTTTGAAGGACGCAGATCACTAGGGTATCATTGTGAGGACGCAGATTAGGGCAGCGAGGACGCAGAAGGGTACAGCCATCTGTTTGGGGTGATTTAGGGCTGCTTTGACCAATGTCTTACCCTCTTTGACTGCGGCCTTACATGGGCAGCCTCTCCTATGCTTGACGAAGTGTTGCATTGGCTTTTGAAGGGCCGATTTGGGACAGTGTTGACTAGTTAGGGATGGCTGCAGGTTGCTGTAGCTTTCATTGCTGATTTGTCCCTCTTACTTGCACTATTTTGGGCTGCACATACTTGCTGTTGGAGGCCGAGTTCTCCTAGGATATCTTAAGGTCATTGGTGAGTTGTTTGACCAGCTTTGACCTTACTGATTTGATTTATGTTGCCGCTGTTATAAATCACAGATTTGTGATATTGTACTATCTCTCTCTCTCTACTGAATTATTGAAGAATATAGAAGAATTGATCAAAGGGTTTCCCCACATTGGGGTTTGTCCCTGGCTAGCCACCACATCTTGTGTCTCTTGTCTTGGCTTGTCTTTTGTCGATTTTATTTATGTTCTATCAGCATTTTACTTATATGTTAATGTGATTGCTATACTAAGAATTGACATTGGGCTAATAAGAAGAATTGAAGTAAATTTCTCTAAGCATAGAACATACCATAATTTAACATGGTATCAGAGTTGAGGTGAAGACAAAGCCCAAGCAAGAGCAAGAGCAATCACCGAAGATAGTTGGAAAAAGTCAAAAGGCTTCATGGGTTCCTCATCACACTTCCCCGTTGAAGACAAGCTCCGTGAGAAGTCTGACTATCACGGATGGAAGATGTCTCTTGATCTGACATTGGAAGAGCAGGAAGTGTTGGATTATGTGAGAGGCAGAATTACGGAGCCTCCATCAAATGCACCGACTGCTACAAGGAACAAGTACACTAAGGGTGAAGTCAAAGCGAAGAAGATCATCCGGGACTCTATTGACAAGCATCTGGTGGCCTACGTTTCCGAGTTGAACACCTCCAAGGAGATCTACGATAGACTGGTAATCTTGTTTAAAGTTAGTGATGCAAATCAAGTTTTGTTCTTCAAAAATATGCTGAAGGATATTAAGAAGGGTAAGGACGAGGATATTCAATCGTATTTCCTCAGGATCACTGAGATGAAGAATGATCTCCTATCGGTTGGAGAAGTCATTGCTAACAGGGAACTAACTATCACTACTCTTGGAGGGCTCCCATCCGAATGGTATGTATTTAGAACCACTCTTCTCAACAAAGATCGAATTCCAAGATTTGAGGAATTGATGGCAAGATGCATTCAGGAAGAGACAAGGATGATGGAGCAAGAAATGCCTTCAAGCAAAGGCAACCCAACTACTTTCTCCTCTCAAGCTAAAAGGAGAAATAATTTTGGGTCTAAATTCAAAGGAAAGGCCGGATAGAAGGGTGGAAGAAAGGGAAGATGCTTCGCTTGTAATAAATTTGGCCACTATGCGAGGGAGTGTCCAAATAGGAAGGACACATCTCATGACAATGATCAAAACCACTCTCGGGGCAACTCCAACCACAATCAAAGGAATCGCAGGTTCAATGGCAAAGGAAAGAGGAATGTCGGAAATCAAGGAAGTGGTCAACCCTCCAAGAAAGCAAGGAACTCCAGGTATGAACAAAATGTTGTTAACAATAAGCAAGATGAATATTATCTGATATCGACCCTCTCCACTACCTCTCCTCCAGACTCGTTGGGAAATTGGCTTATTGATAGTGGTGCCTCAAGGCACTTCACTGGTTACAAGGAAGCTCTATCTAATCTGATAGAGAAGGAGACAAACTTGGAGATTATTCTTGGAGACAATTCCACCTATCCTGTAAAGGTTGTAGGGAATGTTACTCTTCAATTAAATCAGGGTAACACAATTCATTTGCAACAAGTGTTATATGTACCCGATCTCAAGAAGAACGTGGTGTCCATTTCGGTAATGGAAGACAAAGGCTACAAGGTGGCCTTCATTGATGGCAAGGTACGTGTGTGGAAAAAGAATTTTAAAGATGCTTTCACTCTTGGGTTTCAAGTTGACTCTTTATATCAAGTTGGAAGAAGTCCGTTGGGAGTCATGTCTTGCGACACATCTCTCCAGTCTGAACTATGGCATCGAAAGTTTTCCCACCTTCATTATAAGGCTCTACCCGATGTGAGACAAATGGTGACAAGGATGCCCGAGTTCAAAATAGAGCATGAAGGTGTATGTCCAAGATGTGCCGAAGGAAAGCTCAAAAGGGGACCATTCCCCTCAAGCCATAGCAAGACCTTAGACATTTTGCAGTTGGTTCACTCCGACATATCTGGTATGATGCTCGTGAACTCTTTGGGAGGATATTTATATTATCTCACTTTTACAGATGACTATTCTCACAAGACTTGGATATACTTCTTGAAAAAGAAGAATGAAGTGTTCTCTTGGTTCCGTCACTTCAAAGCCTTGATTGAGGATCAAACCGAGAAGAGGATCAAGATCTTAAGTATTGATAATGGGACCAAGTATGAATCCAATGAGTTCCATGACTTTTGCAAAGAGGCTGGCATTAAGAGGGAGACCACAACACCATACACTCCTTAGCAGAATGGTGTGGCGAAAAGGAAGAAATTAAGAATCGTACAATTGTGGAAGCTGTTCGTGCCATGCTCCATGATCAAAGGCTTTCGAAGTTTCTATGGGCCGAAGCTGCGAATACCGCCATATATGTTCAAAAACGATGTCCTCATCAAGCATTGGATTCCAAGACTCCCGAAGAGATGTTCACTGGTAAGAAACCTAATGTCTTTCATTTTAGAATTTTTGGAAGTCCTGTATATTTTCATGTACCAAAAGAGAAAAGGAGCAAATTGGGTGCATCTGGAAAGAAGCGAATCTTCGTGGGCTATAGCAAAAATTCTAAGGGCTATAGAATCTATGTGGCTGGTCAAAGGGAAGTCGAGATTAGTCATGATGTCACCTTTGATGAAGATATGGCTCTTAGCAAGGTTGACAATCTTCCTATTCTAAGGAAAACTAAAGAAGCTGACACTAGGAAGCCGGATGAAAAGGAAGATGAGATGATGCCTGATGTGGAAGAACCTATGGATCCTATTGATCCCCCTCTGCAAGAGCCTTCCTCTTCTAGGAAGAGGCCCTCATGGCTTAGGGGGACACTTGATGATGCCAAAGGACATATTGCATGCAGAGGGACTTTCCGTGAAAGTAAGAAGGCGACCAGGTATCAAGGATACTTGACCATTATGAGCACCATCATTCAAAACGAGCCTTCATTGTTCGAAGAAGCCGTGAAGCATCAAGTATGGAAGGATGCTATGAATAAGGAATATGAGTCCATCATGAAGAACGATGTCTAGGATGTGGTCCCCAGACCCCAGGACAAAACAGTTGTCACCTCGAAGTGACTTTACAAAATAAAGCATGGAGCCAATGGGAGTGCTGAAAAATATAAGGCTTGCTTTGTTGCTCGAGGCTTCTCTCAAAAAGAAGGTGTAGATTATGACGAGATATTTGCACCTGTTGCCCGATACACCACCATCCGCTCGATCATATCCCTTGTTGCTTCGCAAGGATGGAACCTACATCAGATGGATGTCAAGACCGCGTTCTTGCATGTTTCGATTAAAGAGGAAGTCTATGTGGAACAACCCAAGGGATTTGAGATTCATAATCGGGAATCTCATGTATGCAACTTGAAGAAAGCTCTTTATGGGCTGAAGCAAGCACCTCGAGCTTGGTATGAGAGGATCAATAGCTACTTGATGAAGCTAGGATTCACTAGGAGTGAAGCCGATCCAAACCCTTACTTTAAGGTTGAGGATGATAACACTCTCATGCTAGTGTTGTATGTTGACGACCTCTTCTTGAAAAGTGCAAACCCTCTCATTCACAAATGTAAGAGGGAGTTGGCTTCCGAATTTGAGATGAAGGACCTAGGACTGATGCACTATTTCCTAGGGCTGGAGGTCTGGTAGAAGCCAGGAGAGATTTTCCTATCTCAAGGAAAATACGTGGTGAAGATATTGGAGAGATTTGGTATGGTGGACTGCAAGCCCGTGACTACCCCAATGGAGCTTAACTTCAAGAAGTTATGCAGTAGTGTTGTCGGACCTACTTTGGGAAATGCTTCTGAGTATCGTCAACTCATAGGAGCATTGATGTTCTTGGTGAACTCCCGTCCAGATATATGTTTTGCAGTCAACACATTGAGCCAATATATGGTTGAACCTCATCACTCACACTAGATTGGTGCCAAGAATCTTCTGAGATATCTTCGGGCACAATCACTCATGGGTTGAGATACACTGCCGGAGATGTGAGGCTACATGGATATTCTGATGTTGATTGGGCAGGCAGTGTGGTGGACCGAAAGAGCACTTCCGGGTGTTGTTTCTCTTTGGGTTCTGCCTCGATCTCCTGGATGAGCAGGAAGCAGAAGTCGTGGCTTTGAGCACCGCTGAGGCAGAGTACATTGTTGCGAGTATGGCCTCCTATGAGGCTGTCTGGTTGAGGAAGCTCTTCAGTGAGCTATTTGGACATACACTAGATACTACCATGATCCTATGCGACAACCAGAGTGGGATTCCTTTATCAGAGAATCCCGTATTTCATGATCGCTCTAAACACATCGATATCAGGTATCACTTTATCCGAGATATGGTACAGCGAAGAGCAATAAGGCTCCATCATATTGGGACAGATGAGCAGGTCGTCGACATTCTGACGAAGCCCTTGGGAAAGGTCAAATTCTTGACTTTCCGAGAACGACTAGGAGTCGTTGAGAGACCCTCTTATGAGGGTCCTGTATGATGCATACATTGAGCTCTGGGAGCTCCAGGGGGCTTGGGGTACTTCTTGGAGCAACGAGCGACCATAGGGTGACTCACCCTCCCCTAGTGGTGCATTGTGTACAAGGTGAATGATTCAGCCTTCCCCTGTGATACCCCGTGGCGACATGTAGGCAGGATGAGTGGTTCATCTTTCTCCTGCTGAGACATCCTACCCATGCAGTCTAGGACTCATGGGAAGTACCTCTCATCTAGCCAATGAGTAGGGAAATGAGGATAGGGACCATAGTAGTACCAACGGACGCATCATGTATCTACCGTACTCCCTATGCTAGGATGACATTGATCTGGGATCAATTGGAACTGACTTCGGGTCAGTAACAGCGATATAACTCACTCCCTTTTGGAACTGATCTTCATTGGGACTGACTACGGGTCAGTAAGAGCGCTATTAGGCACTCTTTTCTATCTGGGACTGACTTCGGGTCAGTAGAGGATGGTATGATACGTTCTCGATCATTTCTTTTTCTTCATAGTTCAGCAGAACAGAGCAGAGCCGAGCAGTGTAGGGCAGTGCATTTGATGGCAGAGATGGTACCGACAGACAGATGGATTAGCAGATGGAGTTCTCCCTAGTTGAGAGGGAGTGTCAAAATTGGCAACTAGGGCCAAACTCTATGTGGGTCATCTTATTTATGGCAACTGATATTTTTCTTGGATTCCTCTCGTCAAGAGGTGTAGGATTGATCTAACAATCATCTGATTCCGACATGTATTCATGGAGATATGAATTTATTTGTATTTCTTGACAATTTGTCAAGGTCGCCCAGCAAGTTAAGTTGTGTTGCACACCCCCAACTAACCTCAACGTTGCATATAAAAGGAGGCATTGTGTGTCATTTCACTCACTCTCATCCTCTCATCTCTTCCTTGTATCTTGGGTATACACAAGGAAGGAGGACACAGATCTCTTGGGCAACTTTGAAGAAGGACGCAGATCACTAGGGCATCATTGTGAGGACGCAGATTAGGGCAGTGAGGACACAGCAGGGTACAACCATCTGTTTGGGGTGATTTAGGGCTGCTTTGACCAACGCCTTACCCTCTTTGATTGCGCCTTAATGGGCAGCCTCTCCTAGGCTTGACGAAGTGCTGCGTTGACTTTTGAAGCGCTGATTTGGGACAGCGTTGACTAGTTAGGGCTGGCTGCAAGTTGTTGTAGCTTTCATTGCTGATTTGACCCTCTTACTTGCACTGTTTTGGGCTGCACATACTTGTTGTTGGAGGCCGAGTTCTCCTAGGATATCTTAAGGTCATTGGTGAGTTGTTTGACCAGCTTTGACCTTGCTGGTTTGATTTATGTTGCTGCTGTTATAAATCACAGATTTGTGATATTGTACTATCTCTCTCTCTCTACTAAATTATTGAAGAACATAGAAAAATTGATCAAAGGGTTTCCCCGCATTGGGGTTTGTCCCTGGCTAGCCACCACATCTTGTGTCTCTTGTCTTGGCTTGTCTTCTGTCGATTTTATTTATGTTCTATCAACATTTTATTTATATGTTAATGTGATTGTTATACTGAGAATTGACATTGGGCTAATAAGAAGAATTGAAGTAAATTGCTCTAAGCATAGAACATAACATAATTTAACAGATGATCACAATCATTCCTCGAGAAACAACAACAATCAAAAGAATGGCAAGTTCAACAACAAAGGGAAAAGGAATGCTTCCGCTACTCAACTTGGAAATGATCGAGCTTCTAAAAGAACAAGAAACTCCAGGTATGATGAGTCTAATGTTGTAAATTCTAAGCAAAAGGAATTTTATCTTATATCTTCCCTCTCTACTGCCTCTCCTCCGAATACTTTGGGAAATTGGTTGATTGATAGTGGTGCCTCAAGGCACTTCACCGGGTACAAGGAAGCTCTTTCAAATCTGATAGAGAAGGATACAAATTTGGAAATTATCCTTGGAGACAATGCCACCTATCCCGTGAAGGGAGTTGGGAATGTTACCCTTCAATTGAATCAAGGTAACATCGTTCATCTTCAAGAAGTACTATATGTACCTGATCTAAAGAAGAATCTAGTGTCTATCTCGCTGATGGAAGACAAAGGATTCAAGATGGCATTCATCGATGGAAAGGTGCATGTATGGAAAAGAAATTTCAAAGAATCATTTACTCTTGGATTCAGGGTTGACAGTTTATATCAAGTTGGAGGAAGTCCACTAGGAGCCATGTCTTGCGACACATCTCTTGAATCCAAGCTATGGCACCGGAGGTTTGCTCATCTTCACTATAATGCTCTACCTAATGCAAGGAAGATGGTTACAGGTATGCCCGAATTCAAAATAGAGCATGAAGGTGTATGTCAGGGATGTGCCGAGGGAAAACATACAAGGGGACCATTCCCCTCAAGTGATAGCAAGACCACAGACATTTTGCAATTGGTTCATTCTGATCTATCTGGTATGTTGCATGTGACATCATTAGGAGGATAATTATATTATGTTGTCTTTGTGGATGACTTCTCTCGCAAAACTTGGATATATTTCTTGAAGAAGAAGGACAAAATATTCTCATGGTTTTTTGCCTTCAAAGCCTTGGTGGAAAATATAATGGAACCGAGTATGAGTCAAATGAATTCAATGACTATTGCAGGGAAGCTGGCATTAAGAAGGAGACTACTACTGCATATACTCCTGAGCAAAATGATGTTGCTGAAAGGAAGAATCATTCCATTATAGAAGCCACTCGTGCCATCCTTCATGATCAAGGACTTCCAAAGTTCCTACGAGGAGAAGCTGCCAACACTGTTGTGTACGTTCAAAATCGATGCCCTCATCAAGCATTGGACTCCAAAACTCCCGAAGAAGTTTTCACCGGTAAGAAACCTGATGTTTCTCATTTTAGAATTTTTGGTAGTCCCGTATACTTTCGTGTGCCAAAAGAAAAGAGAAGTAAATTGGAGGCATCCGGGAAGAAAGGAACTTTTGTGGGCTACAGTGAAACTTCTAAGGCATATAGAATCTATGTGCCTGATCAAAGAGAACTAGAGTTGATTCATGATGTCCCCTTCGATGAGGATGTTGCTCTGAGGAAGATTAGCAACCTTCCTATTCCAAGGAAGGACAAAGACGCAGATGCAAGAAATTAGGGAGATTCGCAGGATGAGTCAATTCCCGATGTTGAAGGACCGATGGATCCCATTGATCCTCCTCCTCATGAGCCCTCCTCCTCCAAAAGGAGACCCTCATGGTTGAGGGAAAATCTCGAAGATGCCGAGAGACATGTTGCACCGAGGGGGATATTTCATGAAAGTAAGAACAAGCCTAATAGGTACCAAGGGTACTTAACTGCTATGAGCACCATTATTTAGTCTAAACCTTGCTCATTCGAAGAAGCTATGAAGCAACAAGTATGCAAAGATGCTATGAATGAAGAGTACAAGTCAATTATGAAGAATGATGTCTAGGATGTGGTCCCCAGATCCCAAGACAAAATTGTTGTCACTTCTAAATGGCTCTACAAGATCAAGCATGGTGCTGATGGAAGTGTTGAGAAGTTCAAAGCGAGATTTGTTGCTCGAGGCTTCTCTCAAAAGGAACGTGTAGATTATAGCCCTTGCTGCGTCGCAAAGATGGAATCTACACCAGATGGATGTCAAGACTGCCTTCTTGCATGGTTCACTTAAGGAGGAAGTCTATGTGGGACAACCTGAGAGGTTTGAAGTTCAAGATCGTCAGACACATGTATGCAGGTTGAAGAAAGCCCTCTATGGGTTGAAGCAAGCACCCCAGGCTTGGTATGAGAGGATCGATAGCTATTTGATGAAGCTGGGATTTACAAGAAGTGAAGTTGATCTGAACCTTTACTTTAAGGTTGAGAATGATAGACCTCTTATCTTGGTACTCTATGTGGACGATCTCTTTCTGACATGTGCAGACCCTCTTATTCATCAATGTAAGAGAAAGTTGGCTTCCGAATTTGATATGAAGGACCTAGGACTGATGCATTACTTCCTAGGGTTGGAGGTCTTGCAAAAGCCAAGGGAGATTTTCCTTTCTCAGGGAAAATATGTTGTGAAGCTACTTGAAAGATTTGGGATGGTGGACTGCAATTCCATGACTACTCCGATGGAACTTAACTTCAAAAAGTTATGTAGAAGTGTTGCGGAGCCCGATTTGGGAAATCCTTCCGAGTATCGTCAACTCATAGGGGCCCTCATGTTCTTGGTGAACAACCGTCTGGACATATGTTTTGCAGTGAACACATTGAGTCAGTTTATGGTCGAGCCTCATCATATACATTGGATTGCTGCCAAGAATCTCATGAGATATCTCCGGGGCACAATCACTTATGGATTGAGATACACTCCCGGGAATGTGAGGCTCCATGGTTACTCTAATGCAGACTGGGCTAGCAGTGTGGTGGATCGCAAAAGCACATCAAGATGTTGCTTCTCTCTAGGTTCTGCTTCAATATCATGGATGAGCAGGAAGCAGAAGTCGGTTGCTTTAAGCACCGTTGAGGCTGAATACATTGCTGCTAGTTTGGCCTCCTGTGAAGTTGTCTGGTTGAGGAAGCTCTTTAGTGAGCTGTTTGGACATGTGTTGGATACCATCGTGATCTTCTGTGACAACCAGAGTGGGATTCGTCTTTCTGAGAATCTTGTGTTTCATGATCGCTCCAAGCATATTGATATCAAGTACCACTTTATCTGGGATATGGTACAGCGGGGAGCAATAAGGCTCCATCATATTGGGACCGATGAGCAGGTCGCCGATATTCTTACGAAGCCCCTCGGGAAGGTCAAATTCTTAACCTTCCATGAACGACTTGGAGTCATGGAGAGACCCTCTTATGAGGGTCCTATATGAGATGGATAGTGAGCTCTGGGAGCTTTGGGGGGCTTAGGGCACTTCTTGGAGCAATGAGTGACCATAGGGTGACTCACCCTCCCCTCGTGGTGCGATGTGTACAAGGTGAATGGTTCACCTTCTCCTGTGATACCCCATGGTGGCATATGCATAGGTTGAGTGGTTCACCCTCCCCTATGGCATATGAGCAGGATGAATGGTTCACCTTCTCCTGCCGGCACATCATACCCATGCAATCCAAGACTCATGGGAAGTACCTCTCATCTGGCCAATGAAGATAGGGACCATAGTACTTTCGATGGACGCAGCGTGTACTACCGTACTCCCTATGCTAGGATGTTGATATTTATCTGGGATCAATGGAAACCAACTACGGGTCAATTAAGAGTGGTATGACACACTCTCTGTTGTTGGAGACTGACTTTGGGTCAGTGGAGAATGGTATGATAGATTCTCAATCATTTCTTCTTTCCTCATGGTTCAACAGAGCAGAGCAGAGCAGTGCAGTGACAAGGATGGTACAGATTGTCAGACAATTTGGCAAGTGATGTTCTCCCTAGTTGAGAGGGAATGCTAAATTTGGCAACTAGGGCCAAACATCACTTTGGACAACTCTTATGAGGCAGTTGATATTTTTCTTCGATTCCTCTTCCCGAGGGGTGTAGAATTGATCTAAGGATCATCCCATTCTGACATGTACAAATGAAGTTATGAATTTATTTTGATTATGGACAAATTGTCAAGGTCAATGAGCGATCAAATTAGCCTCCTCCAGCGTTCAACGTTGCATATAAATACAAGGTTCCTCCTCCTCATTTGGGCATCTCATCTCATTCATCTTTCTCTCTCTCATCTTGATTGGATACGGATTTCTGGGCCACTCTCTCTCTACACGTGCGAAAGGAAAACTGTCTTTTCTAGCTGCTGCGTTGACCAAATTTGACCGAAATTTCAGGAGGCTGACTTTGACCAATGTTGACCCTGTTTGACTTCAGTTTAGTGAGGGAGACTTCTATTTGGGCAGACCACTATTCGGGGCACAAAAATCGAGGCAATTTGACCCCTACATTGACCAGTGTTGACTGCCCTAATTCAGGTTGTTGCGTTGACTTTTGTTGACTAAATTTGACTAGTTATTTTCGGATTGTTTTAGTTTGCATTATCTTGTTGTTGGAGGCCGAGTTGACCAAGGTTGACTGAGCTGTTTTGGAGGTCAATTTCAGCCACGTTGACCAGCATTGACTTTCTGGTTAGGGCTTTTTGTTTCTGTTGTTTTGATTGATCAGTTTGGGCAATTGAATATTGTAAATTGTACTCTCTGTCTTTGTTGAACTTTTGAAGAATTATAAGAAGAATTGATCAAGGGTTCCCCACATTGGGGTTTGTCCCTGGCTGGTGCCATATCTTGTGTCCTCTTTTGTTGGCTTGTCTTCTGTTATTGTTTATGTTCTATCTGCATTTTACTATCATGTCGATGTGATTGCTAATCGGGATATGATATTGGGCTAATGAAGAAATTGAAGTAAAATTGCTCTAAGCAGAGAACACACCATTGTTATCCTAAAATTAACAACTAAGGTATCAGAAACACCATCCCTAACCCTCTAAAACGTCGTTCACTGCTTCTGGTACAGAAACGCATACAATCCGGCTTGGAAACGAATCCATCCCATTTCAGTTTTTTGGAAACGGCACTTTTCCAATCGGAAATAGGTTCGTGACGTTTTTCTAGTTTTTAGATCCATTTCCGAAATTATGGATCTGTATCACGATTTCCGGATTCATATCACGAAAATCGTGATATGGTTCTGGAAATTGTGATATGGATCACATAAATTCGGAAAAGGATCCAAGAAATTTTGAGTCCAATCCTCTGCAACGGATCTCTCAACGCCAGGAACGGATGAAATTGCCCTCAAACGCCAGCAACGGATGAAATGTTTTAACATTTTAATTGTTTGGTAACCGATTAAAAAATGTCATTTGTCATTAAACCTAAAGGCTCATATGACCGGCCTCATTTGTTCTTACCCACCTCTCATCGAGTCGTTGCGAAACCCACCTCTCATCAAGCCATTGTGAACAGTGAAGAGTCATCAGCATTGTTAACAATTGGAATCTAAATCGTTTGTTGGTCAACGGTAATTTGTAAACTATCATCCATAAGAGTTGTGGCCCGTAACCCGTGGCCTGTTGGTTGGTAAACCATAAGAGCCCGAGCCCTGTTGGTTGGTAAACTATAAGAGCCCAAGCTAATGGTCATTTGTTGGTAAAGTTTGTTCGAACTTTGAACTTGGAACTGGAGCCAACTCCCAAAGTCGATTGTCAGTTGTCTATTGGAACTTGCAACCGGAGTTGCCAAACTTCAAAGCCACATATTCAAAGTCGTGAGCCGAAGCCAAACTTGCCAAAGCTACCAGTTGAAACTTAAGTGGTTCCACCATTCCAGGCAAGTAGACGACGTATTTGTTCCACCGTTCAACTTTCAAGGGTTTTAACTTTTAACTCTTGTAAATTTGTTCATACATTTGGTTATAATGAGGATTGGGAAGTGCCATAATTTGTATTTGTTGTTATGTGCACGTATTCACAATTTGTAAACAAATCACTTTGCTTTAAGTTTTAACTTTTATGTCATTCCAATTTCCCAATTGTGAAACTTAAAAATGTCCTATTGGATGCTACTAAATTGTTTTCTTATTCTTACCATGGTCCATAATACCATTTGTATATAGACTCTAGAGAGTAAAAGGTATTTCGATTCCCATTTGTTCATAACCAACTTATGATCAAGGTATACACTAAGAAGTTAATAAAATCAAATCATTGGAAATTCACTTTGCCTTGTTGAACCGCCATGTTTATGAGAACTAAGTTAATTTAACTATTTAAAAATTAGTATTGGTCTAGCATTCATTTATCCAATAATTTACAATATAAATGCCCTTGGACCTTACCTAGATTGCAGAGAAGATAACCTTAACAAAATTGACAATTAATAATCCAAAGGTGTGTTTCACAGTTCATTGCTTTGTAATTTTTATGAGCATCTGGATTTTTGACTCAGAAGGAATCAATAATTTTGTGCAAAAGCACAAGAATAATAGTGCTTATTATAAACATATAAGATGAAACTTGAAAGGCTAGTCTTTAAATACCATTCCTCTTAAAACAACTTTCATTGAAGGGGGCAAATATCTTCTAGCGTGAAAACAAATTACAGTTGTAAATTTTAAAATTATTTGAGTTTGAATTTGTAATTGTCAATTTTATTTTGTAGTTTCCATTTACATCATCATGGAAACTTCAAGTTCATCCATTCCTCATGAGGAACATGAAATTGAATCTGCCCCTAAAGTTGATTCAAAGTCACCACTTTGGAAATATGTCA
Organism: Pinus tabuliformis; assembly: GCA_031772625.1. Classification (NCBI taxonomy): domain Eukaryota; kingdom Viridiplantae; phylum Streptophyta; class Pinopsida; order Pinales; family Pinaceae; genus Pinus; species Pinus tabuliformis. The sequence goes on from CM062820.1 coordinate 814,244,636, forward strand.
CTGTTGTTGGGAAGATACAAGGAGGGGGGTCACTGGCATGGGTTTGCAGTGAATGTAAAAAGAAGTATAAGGAATCATACACCTAGGTTAAAGCACATTGACTTGGGTTAAAATGAGATGGGGTTCGAATATGCACTGGCCCACCTAAAGAGAATGGGATAGATGGAAATAGTTTAAGCAAGGAAAAACTTGCAAAATATCAGAAAGAACAAGACAAGGCAGATGTTAAAGCAAATGAAGCAAATCCTACCTCTCAATTCAAACAACCAACAAGATTGGGAGCATCTTCATCAAAGCCTCCACTTCCCTATTATGGAATTGGCAACCCTGGTTCAAAGCGGTCTAATTTGGGACCGTTTGAAAGGAGTTTTAATAATGATGCTTGAGAGACAGCAAATACAACTATAGTCAATTTATTTATGTAAATGGCCTTCCCTTTAACCTTGTGTGATCTCCTTACTATGCAAAGATGATCAAAGCAATGAATGAAGCCCCAAAAGGGTACAAGAGCCCTCGATATGAGAAGGTCCGCACTACAATGTTGAGTGTTAAGAAGTTAGATTTGAAGGATAAATAAAGCCCCATTCGTAATTCATAATGCATTTCAGGGGTGTCCATCATTTCTGATGGATGGAAAGATCAAAGGAATAGGCCTTTGATCAATGTGATTGCTCAAAGCCCAAAGGGAGCAATGTTTTTTAAGGCAATGGATTGTGAGGGGCGGCTGAAAGATTCCCAATTCATCACTGACACCTTGATTGAAGCAATTGAATTAGTGAGGCCAAAAAATGTTGTCTACGTAACAATTAACAATGCAATGGTGTGTAGAGCACTGGGCCTAATTATTGAAGGCAAATATTAGCACATCTTCTTGACACCTTGTGTTGTACATTCATTGAACCTCGTGTTGAGCAAGATGGGGAAGCAAATTGAATAGATTCAACTTATTTTTGAAGAGGCAAAAGAAATTCAAGCCTAAACTACCACATGTCCCAAGGCATCTATAGGGAATTTGCGAAGTTGGACCTCCTTAAAATGCCTAAACTTTAAAGTTTATTTCATAAATTCTAATTTCTATGACTCTAAATTCAAATATGTAAATTGGATTATCAAATGTCATGATTCGTTAATCATAATAGGTATTCAATCAATTATGATTTTTAATTTATTGAAACATTGGCACCTGCAGATTGCCGAGACTCGTTTTGCTTCTCACATCATAGTCTTAACAAGACTTATGCAGATGAAAGAAACATTACAATCAATGGTATGCAATTCTCTTTGGAACCAATGGAGGCAATCCCAATATGAAAGAGAACAAGCAATGAAAAGATTGGTTGTTGATGATGAATGGTGGGATAGATTTTTGTACCTCTTATCATTTACTAAGCCAATTGTGGATTTGCTCCACATGTTTGACACATATATGCCTGATTTGGAAGAGGTGTATGAGCACATTGATTCCATGATAGAGAAGATAAGGGTGGTTATAAATGCCAAGGAGAAAGACCTAGATGAAGTCTTTTACAGATAAGTAAAAGATATATTGACCAAAAGGCAGAACAAGATGACCACCCCATTGCACCTTTTGGCCTATACAATGAATCCAAAATATTATTCTGCAGAGTTGCTAAGTGATCCAGAAAGAACCGCACCAAACAAAGACCCAAAAGTCTCACAAGGATTTTAAAAAGCTTTTAGAAAGCTTTTTGTAGATCTTGAAATTGGGATTCGGATTTGTTCAGAGTTTGCTCATTTTATGGGATCAGAGGGTTTGGGTGTTGATATTGATTGTATGTGGGACAAGACCAGATTAAGTCCAATTGATTGGTGGAACTACTATGGTGGGGAACTTCCACATATCCAAAAATTGGCCATCAAGATCTTGTCACAAGTTGCTAGTTCCTCTTCAACAGAAAGGAACTGGAATACATATGGCTTCATCCATTCGGTGAAACGAAACAGATTGAGCTCCAAGAAGGCTGAGGAACTAGTGTATGTTCAGGTCTCATATGACTTTGTTTTGATGAGGAGACACCAATAGTTGGATCTTCAAGTGGACATGGCAGTAATGCTCTCACTCGTGGAAAGGATGTGGTTCTTAATTACATGGATGAAGACATATTTGATGATATGTAGATGTAATTTATGATGGTGTTTTAAACTTTTGAACAATGAACATTGAATACCATAATATGCCATATGAATAATGATAGTAAACTGTTAGTCATAGTTTATTTTGTACTTTGTACTATCGAGTGTGCATTATAATTTTGGTGATGATGTTGTCATGTTGATGATTGAAATTTGAAACAGAAACTTGATAATATGTTGAATCATGAATGTTATAATAATCATTAATGACGATGACAATGTTTATGCTGAATTGATTATGCATTTTTAGATATAGAATCTAGATTCTAAAATATGAATGGTAATATGAAATTCTTATTTTGCTATATATGTGTGTGTGTGTGCGCGCCGTTTCGTTGCCGTATCGTATCCAGATTTTTTGAAAATTTGCTGTATCAGTTTCAAACCCTGTATCCGTATCTGTTCTCGTATCTGTTTCAGTACAACTTAGAGTAAAAGCAGAAAGATGAGATGTGGTTAATAAAGGCTAGAAATAGACACTAATAGAACTCCAAACTGTCCTTAACATTCCAAAAATCATCTGTCTAAGATGACAACTATGCAGCATAATCTGGCCTCGAACAACTGACATCCATTCTGTTTGGTTGAAGAAGAATGAATGCCCAAAGAAAAAATCAAGAAAAAGTAGGACAAAGTAGAATAAGAACTGCGTCATTTGAGAATGCACCACCTAAAAAAGCAGCAGTCTACTGTTGGTCATAAGTACTAGCTAACATATCATCAGAGCTTTAGTGTTGTATCATATCGATATTGCACCAAGTTTTGGGAGGAGGGATGAGGATGAAATAGGGAAGAGAACAAGGATATCGCTTATAAATAACTATCATACATAATCATCTTAAGCTTTTACTTATAAGGCCCCTATAAAGAGTAGTGGCTTCCAATTGGCAAAGTTGGATCGAGAGAGCTAGATTTGTGACTGTTCCAGTTGTAATACTCTTCTGAATCTACCCATTTTTCTTATGCATTAAATTCTGAAAATCTGCATAAATTTTGTGTCTGACAGTATTCCTGTTTTTGCAAGATAGTTTTGTAGTGTATAGGAATTTCTATATGTTTAAAGTAAACCTGATTCTGGCCAAGATTAGGGTTTCTAAAACCCTGGTCTGAGCACCCATTCAACTGTTGCTGCTTGACATATTTTTGTTTTTTGAGGCTGAGTCAATTCTAATTCTATCCATTTTCCTCTTGGTTAGTAAAACCAACTAAAACCAAACGATAAGAAAGCCCTTTAGGCCCCTCATTCTCAATTTTGAAGCACATGAACAGAGAATGTGCCCCATAAAACCTTCAAAACGTCTCTCTCAGACACAAGGTTACAGATGCTAACATTCCACAGGGCCAGGTCAGGAATATATGTTTCACATTATTATTCACTAAACTACCATAATCCCCATATTACAAACTGAAAATGCTGGCCAAAGATATAATTGTGGATAAATCATTTCAACGTAAGAATATATGAAGTATTTTCTCCTGTGTATTGATAAAATATAAAAGTAAATAAATATATAACAAATGATAGCTACTCCACTACCCATGTGAAAGTAAATGGCATAGATATATAAGATATTTGTTTTCTTACTATGAAGCATTAAAATAATACTAATATAGCATGGAACAAATGTTCATTCCTAAACTGTTTATTATAACATAAGAACCAATGGAGGAATCTCACTCAATAAGCAGGAACATAACTTTAGTAACTACGGAATAGGCAATCATTAAAATTCAGTTAATACTGCTCTACTCAAGAAAATTGAAATATTTCATAGTTAAAAAATTCACCTAGTTGAGCCATGAGAGAAAGCTGCAATATGGTACATTGAGGCAAAATCAAGACAGAGCCTATGATCCCTATCATCACCCCAGCCCCCCCAACCTTTAAAACCAGCCTGGTAACCTCCTTGATGCTCATACTTGTATATCTCCCATTCAGGCTTTATATTAACAACTTTGTCAGTTTCTTCAATTGCAGGAGTTGCCTGACCATTGTCAAAACATGGAACGCCCTTGTTGGTCCCCTGATGCAAGCCACATTTTCCAAAGTGAGCTGCACTTCTTCTAGGCCCTCTCAAAGAGTAAACCGGAGTGCCAAACGAAGGATACACAACTGCCCACATGGTTATATCCCAGTTGTAATCATCAAAAGCACAAAACTCTCTTGCCTTAGAATGGATTTTTCTCCAAACTGTTCTATTGAAAGCATACCCAATATTGCCCATCTTCTCGGCAATCAAATTCTCTGACTTTTCTCCCTTATAATTCACATCAGAAGGAGCCAAATTTGTAGCATAGCACTCAACACACTTCTGTTGCTTCAATGTAGATAAAATTTGAATATTTCTGTAAGCATTGGGAAAAATAAAATGGTCTTCTTCTATGAAAAGTATATGTCCAGTGTGTCGACTGGTTTCTTCCATCCCATCCCAAACCCAATTCATCATCCACCACCAATGGTGCTTCAGAGACACTATTCTCGGAGACCTATGGTTTCCATACTGATCAGCTTTTCCTTTACACTTTGTAAGCAAGGGGTCATCCTTATTCTGGCAATCTCCAGGTGACACGCCTGGAAATGAATTAACAAACAAGTGAGGGGAATAGGGGGCAAAAATCTGTTTTACCTGGCAAAACCTTATTCCTTCCACTATCTTATTCATTTCCTCAAAATACCCATCATGGCTTACAATTAATAGCGTCTCATCAATGCCCTGCACTTTGGAAAGGCTATCTACAACTAACTGCAAATACTTTGGTCTATTGTGCACATACAGAACAATCGTTATATGATTTTTCGCCAACTTTGGATGAAGATCTATGTTAAGAGGTAGCAAGGAGTTTCTTCTTTCAAGCTCTCTGGATAAATTATTTTGAGGGGGTAGATAGAGTTCCTTATTGAAAAGGATTACATTTATTTCCCTGGAGTCCCTACGGGCAGCCTGCGAAAACCCATTTGGTGTATGGAGAAGAACAAGCAGCCCCAATAACCCAATTCCAATCAAACAAGCCAGGGTACCGAAACGCTTCAATGCGACCTTATTACTGCGGTTTCTGTTCTGTGGAACCATGGTTATCTAGATTGTATATCTCATTGTATTATCTATTGTAATGACAAAAAACATGCAGGATGACTGCTACCCACCTCGAATTTTATTTGCTGGCCTCGCAGAAGACTAGAAACCAATTGAACCAGTGTAATACTCATTGTCAAATAACTGAATTTCGGCTTTGAAAATACATGATTTCTGAGGCGTTTATTCATCTGAAGCCTCTGCCATCAACAGCCAGATATATCTGCTCTTCATAACCCTATGAGGAGGTCAAAACTCCCCCCTGTTGCATGCCCTTAACGAGAACCACCTCTCGCCGTTCGGCCAATTCATAGAAATGTTGACCTGCGATCGAATCCAGTCTGCCTTTCAGCAATTTCATAGAAATGTTCAGCCTGGAACCCGAGTCCAGTCACCAGCGTCGGAGAAAGCTAATTCTTAACTTTGATTTTTAGGCACGCATCACTAAGCAACAACATAATCAGGAGGTTCTCCTTGTGATTTGACCGGATCAGCATCACTCACCTTCTTCTCTGTAGACTTGTATAACTAAAATTTCACCTAATTAGAAATTAATTATAGTTAAAGACTTTGACCATCCAAATTTGACCTGATTATAAATTATTTTTTCATTAAAAATCAATTTAAATTTACTTGAATATTTTACAATTAAAAAAAAAAATTGATAAATTAGATTTAGATCAAATTATATGGAAAGTTGAAAAATGTGAAAGAATCTTAATTGGAACGGTTTGTGAATTGTTTGGTTTTCCCGTTATGTGGGTATAAATCTAAAAATATGTTGTAATTGACTGTTGATAACATTTATAGTTATATTTATTATAATAATAATAATATATTTTTTTAAATAATTTTAAGTAAATCAATAATAATAAATAAATATTTAAATATTAATAATAATAACAATAACAACTACTAAAAATTTAAATATTAATAATAATAACCACAACAACTAAAAATTTGAAAAATGATTGTTCCGTTCTTCATAAGACATGTCAGAAAGATGTAGAATGTGCTTGTTCAATAAAAATTATCCCTAAACTTTTCAGATTCAGCGCTTTGTCGTTGATGACGTAAATAGCTTGAAACAAGGTACACTTGTGGTTATGATTTACCATTCACGATTTAACGTAAAAGAGGGTTAATGGGTATAATGTGCGGAAAGGTTGTTTTGTTTTTATTATTTTAATAGAGGGTATTAATTATTAAGTTTATTTATTAGCAATGTATCACATGTTGTAAAGAAAATATTATAAGATATAAATTTGAAAAGAAATATAACCTATAAAATATGATTGAAGATAAAAATTAGTAAACAAAATGTTAGTCAAAGCGAGAAGATGAAAAGAAATCATTCACATTATGTCAAATTGAGAGATCCTAGTCAAAAGTAGTTGTTGGTCTTTTTAGCCGTTGGAGGCTCTGCTCTGTCTATTTAACTTGCTAAGCTGGATCTGTTTCTTCAACTTGTCCTGACGATGAACCACACTGGTTGGTTCGAAACGCGTCGACAAATGGTGTTTCATGTGATCTTCACCGAAAAATCTTTTGTAAACTTGATATGGATCACAGAAGCCTAAACTCTAAGATTTTATAACCTTTCCAACATAGATTGCCTATTAATCTTCAAAGATGGTATTTCAAGTTCTAATAGCAAATATTTGATAGATTTTGAAAAAATTCAAGTAGTAGATGACATTAGATAAGCTAAATAAAATAATATTAATTCATGAACAATATGATACCTATCTTTTCAAATCTAAATTTGCATCACAGCCTATTGTAGCTGCCACAACCACCCTTCAAAATTTTGGCTCGCATGCAAATTTCAGAGCCTACCTTGGATCCTCCGATAAATCATCCTTAGTCACTTGTGGGTAAGCTGATGATTTCAAGCTCCCCTCCCTAATCTTGAGAGTTGTCTGTGTTCTCATCTTTATGCAGCATGTGTCACCTTTGGACATAGGGGTTGTTGTTTGGCATGCAAAGGGAATGGTGTTTTGCTTAAAGGGAAATCGTGCGTGCATGAGTTGTTATGATCACGTAGACATGTTTCACACTCACTTCACGCACTCTTGTCACGAAGGTTGTTGCATCAAGCAGAGTATGTTTTATACATTCTGGATGGTCTATGTTGCATCACTAAGTGTTCATGTGCGATCACAGTCAAGTATTATCAATGTTTACATATGTTTCACTGATCTCACACTTAGCCAATTTCCTAAGCAACTTAGCCTCATTCAGCCTCCCAGAATTGTGCACTTTTCTTCTGCAACCCTCAAGCTTCCTCCCTTGCTTGCTGGAACTCCGCAGTGTGTAGAGACCCTAGCCTCCCTTGGCATCCAAAACTACACAGTGGTTTCCTCAGTGTCCTTCCTTGTTATCGGGAAAACTAGTGTCTATACAGAGCTGCTAGTCCCACTAAGGCTGGTAGCTACCTTAGAAACAAACACACTAAAAACTACTTTCGTTTTCCTTTATGAGAAATAGATAAGAGAAGAATAAGGAGACCAACCTCTGTCTTGCGCTTGGTTCCTTGCTTGATTCCTCTCTCTTCTGATAGGTCTTTGCCACTCACTTCCTTGTCTACCCAGCTTCAAAGAGTACCTGTAGAATCAAAGCAGCATAACACTATCCAAGAACATATATCTATTATCATAAACAATATAGGATCAGATGTACATTGACCACACAAATGCATAAATCATTAATTATACAAGGATGTGGAGGAAAACTTGAATAGCTTTATTGATAATCAAGAAAGAGCAAAGAGGATTACAACCAATTGTTCTGACCCAGCATCATCCTCTCAGCAAGAAAGCCCTTCTTCACCTCATGAAAAGCTTAGATCACCCAATACTATGATATTGCACCCAGAAACCAACAACACTTCCTTACAAGATACAAAATTCCAGCCTCCAGATCTATGGGATGAGGGATCCATATATAGATGTCTGCAAGGGGGGTGAGTCAGCTTTTGAGATTTGATTAGTGTCTTCTCTCTTATAGTTCTTGATTCCACTTGGAGATTGATGATCTCTTACTCATCCCTGGTCGAATTCAGAGAGGCAAGTGTCACAGGAGAGGTTTCTGGAAGATTCCATGCTCCTCCACCTTGCGGATTGACCCTGCCATTTGTCCCTTCTCGCCCATCGCACCCCATAGAAGGGTTTTTTGACATGCATCGCACCTACTGTGTGTATTCAGGTGGGATGCAACGCACTTTGCCTATGGAGCAGGTGAAATGGTCCAGTTTTGACCAGTTCTGAGTAGTTTTTCATGGAGAACTTCTGGGAGATGCTATAATCAGTTGACCTTGTTCTTTTAGGGGTTGGAACAACACCTTTAGGGACTTAGGAGCCCTTGGTTTATGGACATTTATGCTTGGGGTTGCAGTGCCCAAAAATGTCTATAACATTCCTCCAGCCAAAACCCACTATCTTCAGAAATTGCGCAGTGTTGTTGTTGCTCAGTTGTTGAGCCAACACTACACTCCAGAAATGCGCAGAGCAGTCTGGCTACCCTACATTCAGAAATTGCGCAAAGCTGTCCTCCCAAGATCCCCATCCCGTAGCAGTGTCCTGTGCCTAAAAACTGCGCAGTGTTGTCCAAGCTGCCCTGTCTGTCTTACATGCAGAAACTGCGGAGATGGGCCTCCCAGGGTCTCATTCTGGCAGCATTCACTGTTTGCTGAAACAACATTGACCTATCTCTCAGTGACAACTGGAAAAGGTGACATGTTGAGATCACTCGCAAGGAGTTAAGGAGAGGGACCAAGAGACCGAGTGATGGAAAAAGATCAGGACTGCATGAAAACTCTGTCAAATACATGATCATCTCAAGGGTAAGTATGGTAAGTAAAGAACACCTTTCGAAGTACACCTCTTAGTTGAGTTTGCAGGACTATTTGTCATCATCATATCATCATGTCTTCAGCAACATGCATGTGTGCAAACACAAAAGTCATTTCATGTGTTTCCTCTACATGTCTTGCTTCATTTTTGCTTGTTTGACCAACTGTCGTCTTCGGCATGTTGATTGTTATGTCATGTTTCCGACCTTGTTCTGGTGATATTGAAGGTTTGTCTTCGTGCGCATGAGTTGTTTCGACTATGTAAACACCCGTTGCACTCACACACAATGTTGTAAGCATTGTCACGCAAGTGTCGTCACGGTCGTCTGAAGTGTTGCACTTGTCACTTGCACCCTTCAGTCAGTCACACTTAGCATGTTGTCTTGTTGGTTTGAGGTGTCTTGTCGTCGAGTCAAGTTGAGTGTGTGTTCACAAGATCATGTATACATGAGTTCACTCACTCACACGCTTAACCATTTTGCTAAAGAATTGTCAACCGACCACCCTCCATCAGTCGGACCTCCGCTAAGCTGCACTGCGCAGTCTCAGCCCTCAGTGACCAAGCACTGTTGCCCAGAACTGCGCAGAACTTGAGGCTACCTTACAGGCAGTCTGCACTGCAAAATCCTGGAATCAACCTGGCTAACTATCCCCCAGAACAACGTAGAAGTTGCCCAATAAGTCATTTCAGTCTGCGCTTCCCACAAGCCTATCCATCAAGCCTCTCGTTGGTTGACTGGAGAATTTAATTGAGCAATGACCCAGGGCTGCACTCATCTCCAAAATTGCGCAAAAGTTCCCAGTTTGCCTTCTTGCATTGCCTAAAGAAATTGCGCAGACAAGAGGGACATGCATTCACTGCCTGTTGCTACACTGTCTCTGGAAATTGCCTAGATTTGTTAGTCAGCCCCCCTGACAGCCTACCAACCACTCCTCCTAAAAATTGCGCAATTTTCATGGACAGTCCACTTACTGCCCGACACCCCGCTCAACCCGGAAATTGCGCAGACATGTCCTGCATGACTGCCTCCCAGATCTGCGCAGTTCTAGCTAGCAAGCTCCCGCAGCCCGATCCTGGCCTCCTCTAGAAATCTGTGCAGTTTTCACTGCCAATGCCTCCTATTGCCTACACTACCTTCCCTGGAAAAATTGTCGCAGTTCTACCACCCAGTGGAGCCAGATCCCACCGATGTCACTGTTGTCCCAGACTGCTCAACCCAGCCTCTCAGTGACCTCTGCGTAGTTTTTCCCGACAGTGTCCCAGAGCCTCGCATCTCAGCCTGACATGTGCTTTGCGTTGTTTCAGAGCCTTGTCCTCTCTCCCGGTCACCTACACTCGGAAACGAAAGACAATGCATCATGGTAGACTAGGGATTTCTGGATTTGATGTCGTCTTGTCATGAGTGATTGCAGAAACAGGTACATGGATGAGACATGGCACGACGACGAACGAGGTGAACAAGGAGCGCACGCTAGAAGACTTGCTCGCGGTTGGACGAACACATGAAGCATACCAAGTAGCAAGCGAAGGAGACACGTGCACATGAATGGACCATCAAGCACTAAGACCATTGAATGTTGAAGTTTCTAAGTTTACTTAGTTAGAAACCCTCCATGCACTTTATCTGATTTATTCCTACCTACTTGTTATTTTCCTTAACAAGTTATTTACAATGTAAATACTGAAAATAAACACTAGTGCATGCTCAACATATTACAGATCAGCAACTAAAAGAAACAAGAACAAACACACCATATGACACCATTATTTTTGGACTAATGTCCCTGGAAAAACCCAATGTGGGAAAACGGGTGCAGCTATCTGAAGGTTTTCTTATTAAGCAATATCAGAGTACAATTTGGGTGCCGAAACTAGCCTACCCAACAGAGAATTTTCTTGGCAGTAATACCTCTCAATTTCTGACAAATCTACTGGCTGAAACCCCGGATAATCCTTCCAGCAGCTACTCAGCACCAATCTGCCCCAGAAACCCCAGCATTTGCCCAATCTAGACTGCATCAACCTCTCCTAGCCGAGCGCTGACCCTGTATCAGCCACTCTTGGCCTACATCAGCCCCAGGAGGCCCTGCGTCAGCTACATTGGGCCCTCTAGTGCTCTGCACAACACTTAGCTGCCTCTGCGTGGCCCGTGTGAGCACTAGCTGCTCCTACGTCTCTCTCTCTAGCTACTCTGCTGCTATCCCGGCGCTATCTCTGCCTCTCTGTCTCTTTGTACTCAATGCCCCTCAGCTGCTCTCCGATCACTGATTCTATCTCTCTTAGCAAACCCCGCCCTAGAGAATAGAATGACTGATCACTCTGGTGTGTTCTCTAAGTGACCCTCAAGCCGCCTCTTATACTTTTGTTGTTGACATATCAACGACTGAGATTAAGTCCCTAATCAACACCTAAGATTGGATCTGGCTTAATCCTTGTCTTTTGGACCATTCTAACACAAATTCATATTAATCCACATTAATATTTTATTTTCCCTAAGTTTAGACTTAGAGACTCCATTAAAATATTAATTATTTTAATATGTCCTGATCTGTTTAGAATCTGCCCAAACCCTTTCTGGGTATTGGAGATCTCATGTGCCCCAACCTCTCCGCCAAATTTTGTGGATAGAGCACATCTGATGCTACCCCAAATCAACACTCCCTCTTAGCGAGGACAATGCTCTAGCAATACTCCTCACTGAGTATTACGTTGATCATCTGGCATTGGTACATGTTCTAATGCTAGGCCTTCCTGCCCAACATGCTCTGCATTGTTGTATCCTGTACTATTGCCCATGGTTCTGCCACTACCACTGCTGCATCTGTACGACAACTCCCTCTGCATTCGTGCTGCTGCTAGTCCTTTCTCCCAGTACTGCATCCGCACTGCACCTCCTCTCATCATGCTGCATCGTGTTGCCCACTGCTGCACTGCAACTCAGTTACTGAGAAGTAAGTAACTGATCTCCCAACTAACCTCCCTGTTGGGCTAGAGATGCCCACTGATGTTGAAGCCCCCTCTGCCACTAACAAGTGCTCCCTCTCTGACCTCTGCATTGTTGCAACAGCTCCCTGCATCTTGCACCATTGCACACCTCTCCATGTCATCCTGCATTGGTGCAACACTCCTGTGCCTCTCGCACTGATGTAGCCTGATCACCTTGCGCTGTCCCGGGACTCCTACACTGTAGCTCTCTCTGCTGCTCCATCTGCATCTGTCTCTACCTGACTGAGCCAGTCCTGCTACTCCTCGATGGGCCTCCCGTAGAAAGGTCTAATCCAAGAGGCTGGGTACCTCGAGGATCTTGCCCCTCATCGCCTGTAGTCCACCTGACTACAGCTCGATGTCTCCCCACTTCCGCTCAAGTGGCGTGTGTGCACTCATGGCACAGTCATCATCTGTCAAAACTTCTTTCTTTGCCCGTGCTGGTGCTGCCTTATTCTCGGAAGACTCTCCCTTACTCTTCTTCCTTGGACACTGGGTCACACAATGACCCAGCTCCCCATAGTGGAAGCACTTGATCTTGGAGAGATCTTTCTTCTTCCGCTTTTCCTGCTTTCCCTCAGATGCTAGGGCCACATCTTCCTCCTCCTGCTTGACTTTGATCCCCTTGTTGTTGCTACCTGTCTTCGACTGCCATCTGATCTCTTCCTGGCGAAGAGCTACCCACATCTCGTCCCAAGGTGGAAGTGTCCCTCTGCCCAGTATACTCTGGACAAATACTTCCCAGTATTCTGAGACAGCATTCAGGGTTGTCCTCGCCATTAGCTCCTGATCTGGTCTTGCTCCTATAACATTCAATGTAGAAATTTTGAATAATAAACACTTATTCACAGAGATTATCCCGATTATACACTATTGCGGAATACATGCACAATACATAATCTCCTTTACGTTGATCATCAATTTAGCAGCATAAAAAACAATGAAACATCAATCGCATGCACATATTAACATAGTATGTAACCCGGGGAAAGCTTACAGCTGAAAACCCCACACTATCTGTATATTAATGATTGAGAACATGTAACAATACATAGTACAATACTCCTCACAAGTATCCAACACTATCTCCGCCTGTTACACACAAAACTAGCTCAGATTCGAACAAGTCACAGGTTCAAATCTCCTCCGCTGCTTTGCTTGCCTCCACTGCACAATCCAAGGTGAAAATCACGTGAGCATAGGCTGCAATTACTTTGGTATTGGCCCACACTGTGCAGTCCTCATTGGCATAACTCAATCAATGCATGTGCAAAATCTCATGCACAACTGATAGTCACAACTCACCCTTTCACTTACCTCTAACACCTGTCTCTGTTGAACTATCCATGCACTGAGTTAACTGATGTATTCTTTAGTTTCTTTATGAGGTAATAGCTAGTGAATTAATTAACAATCAATTCACACAACTCATCACTAGTGTATTATTTAGTTAGACTAAATACAACTAGTTCAACTAAGTCAAACTGAACACAACTCCATCAACTCCACATCCAACTCCACAAAACTCACATGCATGAGTTCTAACTGAAGTCCTCCATGCAATAGCTCAACTAACACATAAGAAACCATGTGATTCCTTCTTTCAGTTGCATGTTCCACATCCGTAGCTCGAACTGAAGTGCTCCAAGAGAATAAGATAATGTTTACAGTCCAACTATTATTAAGGGCTAATAATATTTGACTATTTCTATTTTTAGCCCGGCAGTCTAAAAATAGACTCTGGTCACTCCGCTGTGAACCAAAAATAGAAGTCCATCTATTTTTCCCAACATGACCAATCATCCATAAACAACATCCTGCAACTCATAGACCATGATCCATATGTCTAAAAATAGACTTTGCACCAAAAATAGCCTACGGGCCCACTTAGTGAAGGCGACTCCTTTCCACTAAGCTCCATCATCTTGTTGCATTTTCAACACTCCCTCTCAAAAATATATGGATTATCAGCAACCCTTATCCTGCTTCTGGAATGTTCTGCATGCAACACATTTTCCCGATCCACTTGCTCCGACAACACTTGGAACAAAAACACTCCCAACTGACCACTCTGTTGGGCTAGGAACATACTTTGATGCTGAATCTCTACATGCTGCTGACAAGTGCTCCCTCTCTGACACCTACGCTACTGCAACATCTCCATGCATCTCGCATCATTGCGCACTTCTCTGTGCCACCTAGCACTGTGCAAAACACTTGTGCCTCTCGCATTGTTGCAGCCTGCTAGCTATGCGCTGTCCTGGGATTCCCTGCACCATTGCTCTCTCTGCCGCTCCATCCGCATCTGTCTCTACCCAATCAGTCAGTTCCTGCTACTCCACATCGGGGCTCTTGTAGCAAGGTCTCATCCAAGAGGTTGGGTACCTCAAGGATCCTGCCCCTCCTCCTTGGGACGATCAATCCACATCACCCCACCTCCTTCCTGGAGGTATGGCTGCATGCGATCCCTCAGCCCACCTGGCTCGAAGTTTCCCCCTATTGGAGGTCTCTGCATGAGTAGATGTCTCTACTCAATCTCCTCTCAGCTTCCCTTGTTGTGGCTGCTCCACAACCTCCTGAAGCTGCTGCACCAATCGTGGCTCCTCCACAATCGTCTGAGACTTCCTCTGGCTCTGCATGTTGAGAGGTAATATACGCTCCCTCTCAACCACCAAGTCTCCATCAGTTGCCTCGCTGCTCAAGGCTTTTCATGCATCTTGAACCTCAAGAGCATACAGGTTCTTGACCCGTGAACCAATCTGCTTCACCTGTCTAGTGATGATGTGTCTAAGGAAAACCTTTCCCTTACTGAAGACTACATCATAACCTCCGTCTTCCAGCATCGCAATCGACACCAAGTTTCTCTTCAGTCCTGGTACATACTTGACATCGGTCAAGGTAAGGCGAGCTCCATGCTCCCTCTAAAAAATAACCGTGCCTACACCTGAGACACTATACTTCTCATTATTACCCATCGCTATGAGTATCTGGAGATCTTTCTCCTCCAAAGTACTGAACAAACTCTTGTCACTGGTCATGTGGAAAGAAGCTCCACTGTCAAGAAACCAACCACTTCCCACCATGGATGAAACCATGCATGTGAAGAGTGTGAAATCCAACTCAAACTGTGAAGCAAGTGCCTCACCTTTAGATCCTTCCCTGGATCCCTTCTTGGATTTCTTCTTTGGGCAATTAGCAGCATAATGACCTAACTCATGACAACAAAAGCATCTCACCTTCGACTTGTCAACCTTCTTCCCATCATTGGAAGAACTGGATTCGGAAAGAGAACCATTCTCCTTCCCCTTCTTCACCTTACTCACTAAGGCACAGTTCTCCTCATCATGCATGGATGAAGAATTGTCTCTGGTGCTCCGTCTGATCTCCTCTTGCACAAGATCTGACCAAAGTCTCTCCCATCCTGGCAATTTCCCCGGACCATTGACAGAGTCCTGATAGGAACGCCAACTCTTCGGAAGACCAAGGAGAGCCAAGCTCACCAATTCCTCATCATCAACAGTTACCCCCACACTTCCCAGCTCATCCTGGCATTGGGTGAACTTCGTGAGATACCTGGGCATGCTGTCTCCATTCTCACACTTAATGTTTCTAAGTTTATCCTTCAGCGCCAACTTCCTTTGGTCGCTCTTGCTTTGGAGTAGATCTGTCAACGCTTTCCACATCTAGTATGGAGAAGCCTTTCCATGCAGGCTGGACACAATGTGATCCTTCATGCCCTCCAACAGAATCCTTCAACACTTTGCTGTCTTCTTTTGCCAAGCCACAGCTTCAGCAGCATCAGTAGGTTTTGGGACTTCAGCATCTATGAAATCCTTCAACCCATTGTCATCTAACACCGCCTCCATCCTGTCTTTCCATGCAATATAATTCGAGCTGCCCTCAAGAGCATACTCCAATCGCAATCCGTTGAAAGACATTTCAACTTTGACACCAAGAAAACACTGCTGCAAATTCGAATTCCACCAGCTCAAAACTCAACCGCTTCTGATCTAAAATTCATGAGAACAAAGTATTTCTCGTATAGAGATTGACTGTATGGGCATTCATCGGATATCTCACCTTCCAAAAGACGGATGAATCCAGAGGCTACTTGGCCCGATTACAGACTCTGCCTGAAGAAATAAAATGTAATCACTTTCTGAATAATAGATCTGATGATCAATCCTCGCTTTGATATCCTGTAGAACTTTTTCTACAAATCAAAGAGCTCTGATACCATGTAGAAATTTTGAATATACCATGTAGACAATTTTGAATACATAAATACATATATTCCAGATTATTACATACACGATTATACACTATTACATGCACAATACATACATAATCCTCTACATTCAATCATCAATTTAGCAGCATCATAAACAATGAAACATCAATCGCATGCACACATTAACACAGTATGTAACCCAGGGAAAGCTTACAGCTGAAAACCCCACACTATATGTATATTAATGATTGAGAACATGTAACAATACATAGTACAATACTCCTCACAAGTATCCAGCACTATCTCCACCTGTTACACACAAAACTAGCTCAGATCCGAACAAGTCACAGGTTCAAATCTCCTCCGCTGCTTTGCTTGCCTCCACTGCACAATCCAAGGTGAAAATCATGTGAGCACAGGCTACAATTACCTTGGTATTGGCCCACACTACGCAGTCCTCATTGGCATAACTCAATCCATGCATGTGCAAAATGTCATGCACAACTGATAGTCACAACTCACCCTTTCACTTACCTCTAACACTTGTCTCTGTTGAACTGTCCATGCACTGAGTTAACTGATGTATTCTTTAGTTTCTTTATGAGTTAATAATTAGCGAATTAATTAACAATCAATTCGCACAACTCATCACTAGTGTATTCTTTAGTTAGACTAAATACAACTAGTTCAATTAAGTCAAACTGAACACAACTCCATCAACTCCACATCCAACTCCACAGAACTCACATGCATGAGTTCTAACTGAAGTCCTCCATGCAATAGCTCAACTAACACATGAGAAACCATGTGATTCCTTCTGTCAACTGCATGTGCCACATCCGTAGCTCAAACTGAAGTGCTCCAAGAGAATAAGATAATGTTTAGAGTCCAAATATTACTAAGGGCTAATAATATTTGACTGTTTCTATTTTTAGCCTGGCAGTCTAAAAATAGACTCTGATCACTCTGCTGTGAACCAAAAATAGAAGTCCATCTATTTTTCCCAACATGGCCAATCATCCATAAACAACATCCTACAACTCATAGACCATGATCCATATGTCTAAAAATAGACTTTGAGCCAAAAATAGCCTACAGGCCCACTTAGTGAAGGCGACTCCTTTCCACTAAGCTCCATCATCTTGTTGCATTTTCAACATTCAACTGGTCTCGGATCTCATTCAGTCCTCTGAAGAAGGTGTCAATCAATTGTTCCTTCTTCATCTGATACGACCTCATCTAATTCTCAAGTAGCATTCTTCTCTGCACAAAAGTATGCTGGTACAACTTCTTGAGAGCCTCCCACATCTCAAATGTCATTTCCTTCTCGGCTATATGTGGTACCACATGATCCTTGACCCCGTCAAGGATAATGCACTTGGCCCTCGCCATCGCCTCCTCGTCCCTGTCATTCTCACCGAGGTCGACTGGGACAGCTATTACCTTCAAGGCAAAGTTCTTGAGATGATTCCTGTCAAGCACGGATAAGATTCTAGCCTTCCAGACTGCGAAGTTCAATTCTCCGTCCAGTCTATCTTGGTCTCTTACCCCGTGTGGTGCCATGATGCTCCTCTACTTCCCTCCTGGAAGTTCTCTGTCCGACTCCTTTGAGTCTCCACTTCCCGTCTGGAAGTTCTCTTCTGGACTCCCTCTGAGTCCCGATATCCCTTGTGGAAATCCTTCTGCCGCTTGTCGAGATGCCCCCTACTCTGATCGACTTGTGCAGCTGCATTGCTGATCCGGGTTCCTCGGTTAGAAACCCTCGGTAACAACTCCTCTAGCCCTGCTCTGTCAGGTACTGTTCTGACTACAGTACCTCACCAGCTCCACTCTGCAATATTCCTGCAGCCTTCTAGACCCCAGCAACTGCGTTTAGGTGAAATGTGTCAGCCCCTCTCTGCCTCACGCTAACTCTGCGTCACCCCGGATGGGTCTGCGTCAGCCTTGGGATGCCCTACGTCAACCCTCTGACCCTTTGCGTCAGCAACACTGGCCTCTCTAAGGTTCTACGTAGCTCCCGGCTTCCTCTGTGTGGCCTTGGCTGGCCCTGTGTCACACTCCTTGGCTTCTACGTTGCTAGAAACAGCTTCTGTCACCTCGGGACAATTGTTTTTTGTTGCTATTGCTCTGCTAGACTGATGTCTTTTAGTCCTCCTGTGATCTGCAATCACGGTCTGATACCATATTGAAGTTTCTAAGTTTACTTAGTTACAAACCCTCCATGCACTTTATCTGATTTATTCCTACATGCTTGTTATTTCCCTTAACAAGTTATTTAAAATGTAAATACTGAAAATAAACACTAGTGCATGCTCAACATATTACAAATCAACAACTAAAAGAAACAAGAACAAACACACCATATGACACCATTATTTTTGGACTAACGTCCCCAGAAAAACCCAATATGGGAAAACCAATGCAGCTATCTGAGGGTTTTCTTATTAAGTAATATCAAAGTACAAGTTGGGTGCCAAAACTAGCCTACCCAACAGAGAATTTCGTTGGCAGTAATACCTCTCAATTTCTGACAAATCTACTGGCTGAAACCCCGGATAATCCTTCCGACAGCTACTTAGCACCAATCTGCCCTAGAAACCCCAGCGTCTGCCCAATCTGGACTACGTCAGCCTCTCCTAGCCCAGCGCTGGCCCTGCGTTAACCACTTTTGGCCTGCATCAGCCCAAGGAAGCCCTGCGTCAACTCTCTGAGCCTTTTCATCAGCTACACTGGCCCCTGTGGTGCTCTGCGCAGGACTTAGCTATCTTTGCATGGCCCTGCGTGAGCACTGGCTGCTCTTGCGTCTCTCTCTCTGGCTACTCTGTGGCTATTCGGGCACTATCTCTGCCTCTTTGTCTCTCTGTATTCAATTCCTAGCAACTACTTTTCGATCACTGATTCTATCTCTCTTAGCAAACCCCGCTCTAGAGAATAGAATAACTGATCACTCTGGTGTGTTCGCCAAGTGACCCTCAAGCCTCCTCTTATACTTTTCTTGTTGACATATCAACAGCCGAGATTAAGTCCCTAATCAATGGCTAAGATTAGATCTGGCTTGATCCTTATCTTTTGGACCATTCTAACACAGATTCATATTAATACACATTAATATTTTATTTTCCCTAAGTTTAGACTTAGGGACTCCATTAAAATATTAATTATTTTAATATCTCCTGATCTGTTTAGAATCTGCCCAAACGCTTTCTGGGTGTTGGAGATCTCATGTGCCCCAACCTCTTCACCAAATTTCGTGGCTAGAGTACATCCGATGCTACCCCAAATCAACATTGAAGACTCCACACACTTTTCCATGTGGAGGTGAAGCTATGGTACATCATGGGCATACTCATCACTCAGCAACACAACATCTCGACACGAAAATCATAGCCAGCATATGCATACCAACAGTGTCATGTTGATTTGTGTCATGAGTCACCTCAACCACATCACTATTTTGGGTCATACTTGTGTAATCAATGTAATGTAATGTGGAAGTCTAAGAGACCCACGGATGAAGTTAAAGAGTCGTGTAAATCGAAGAGTCATGTAAGTAGAACAGTCATGAGGAAATTTGAAGAGTCACAAGGGCCAATTTCAACCTTGGGCTACATATACCACTCATTTGTACATGCAAAGGACTTTTCACCTTAGCTCCTCCCACATAACCTTGAGAGTATGTAGTCTTTTCTTTGAGAAGTGAGCAGTGGCTCCAACGCCCTGCTATCGGGGTTAGTGATGTATGGTGTACGGATGTGTCTTGGAACTTTTGCTTAATTCAGAAGCCTGTTAACAGGCCAACATGTTTTCACACATGTATTGTATTCGTTTGTAAGACTGTTCTTTGGACATTTGTAATGCATGTTGCTTTAACCTGCATTAAGATAGTTGAACTATTTCAGTTGTTTTAGTGCATATGTTGTTGGAAATTTGTTGTATCAGTTGTTAATGTTGTCTCGCCTATGTGGAATATTCCGTCGGACACTCGACAGACTCATTCTTGTAAACTTGTTATAACGACTGTCGCACTCATGTGGACTATTCTGTTGGGTGTTGTACATGCTACCTATTCACTTTGTATTTGTGATTGCCGCATCCGTGTGGACTACTCCACCAGAAGTTTCACATGTCCTGTTGTGTTGTGTGTCTCTAATAGATTTGGGACTATTCCCTTTCGACTTGAGACTCACTCTCACCCTCTCCCTCTGCAGTGAAATAACTTAGACACAAGTTACACTAAGAATTCACCAGGCACACGAACCTCATTGTTTGAAGAGTAAGTATACCACTCTCATGTGCTGACAAACAAGATCTAAGGCATATCTTTAAGATAATGGAAACCGGGCGATCATACCGGATTGGACTCCTACACCAAATGGTGTGAGGTCTAGTTGGGACTTCATATGGGGGAGATCCCCTGAATGTTGGTGCGTCCAGCACCATCAACATTTATGGCGCTATAAGGAGGGCTAGATGACAAGTTGAGTCCTCACAATATGTTTTGAATCTTCGCATACTTATCATGACTAACCACCGAGTTTCTCCTCCAAAGTGTATGTCTTATGGAAATGACTTTGAAATCTCGGAGGAGCCCTAGAATTACTTGTCACAACACACATGTGAAGGCGGAATAGCCTGGCTTGAACACAGAATGCCCATTGCAGTTACATGTCACAAATATAAAATCCATGAAGATTACATGACCTTCTCGATGTTTGCATACACGCTTCGAGGTCACCGACTTCTATGGTGTGCCACGCTGCCTGAGAACTCTATTCACTCTCTCACTCAATTGATTGTAGAGATTGACCATGCTTTCGATCATTTTGACCATAAAGCACTCAATAATGAAATTTTAGAATTACGGAAAGCACCTGATGAATTTGTTGAGCAATTTCACACACGCTTTTGTAATCTTGTGTACCAATTCCTTGAAGATGAAATTTATTGGGAATTCCTCGATGGAAGATTTAACTATCTTCTTTACATCTCTGAAAATCTGCAATTCTTGGAATCATTCGAACCCCTCCCAGCATACCTTGGTGTTAGAGCTACCAAATCTAATATGGATGAGGTCGTTGTCACTGTTAGTGTCAGTGTCTTCACACTGCCATCAATGATCAAAGTTTACTCTTTTGCACTCATATTAGGAGTCCCATTCTAATGAGTTGCATTCCATTAGGTCATGGATCAACTAATGGTAGGGTACATTTTAGTTTTTTCCCTCATGACACATATCTGCTGACCTCTTTTCATATGTGATTCAGTCAATGGTTTAGGTTCAGGTTCAGGTTCATTTTTAGTTTATTTCATCAAATAGGTCTTAGGTCTTAGGGTTATAGTCTCATTAGGTATTAGGGTTTATCATGGTCAAATTTTTAGTAACTATTGACTAATAATGGTCAGCAGACACATGAGGATGACAATAATCATCAGAAAAGTTTTAATCTCATAATTTGTAAACTTAATAAATTTTTCACCTCAAAACTAGTTTTTAGGTGAAAACGGAGCATTGGTATATTATTTGTAAATTTCATGTAATTTTATTATTTCTCATATGTAATTAATAGTTTCATGCTGCTCCTGGTCACCTGCTGATATTTCCAAGTACATGCCACTGCAAAAGCCAAAGAAATCAAGCATCAGTTCACCTATTTCAAGCAAAAGATCAAGCATCCAAAAAACAGAGTATTTGAAAAGGCAAACAGACATTACAAAGTGGGTTTTGAAAATTAAAAATCAAAAGTTGAAAATTCATATAAAGGTCTTCCCTCTCTTAAGTCATTTAATTGTTTGAGTTAAAGTTCATGAGCTGAGCTAAAAACACGATTTTGAAGTGTTATTAAACAAAAGGGGAGAAATTACTAAGTTTGTGGAGAAATCTGAGTGGCGCTACACACCAAATTCCTGCGCTACGCATAGAGCTGGTGCTACGCACCTAGGTATTTTCTGCAGTGTAAAATTGAACTGGCGCTACGCACCTGGGTGAGTGCGCTATGCACCTGGAAGTTAGGCTCCAGATCGTTGCAAATTGCATCAATTCACCTCAAAACTTCCCCATTGCCTCTTTGCAAGTAAGTAACACCATCATTCTTGTTGAAAAGAGGTTGTTGCATCAGTCTTTGGTGGTTTTGTCTCTTAAAAAATCAAACCCTAATTTTCACCAAATTGTCTCATATATTTTAAAAATCTCACTCATTACTGCTGTCCTATATCATCTATTTGTTGTTCTTTAAATCCCATCCCCCCATATATAATTCCCTAGACATCATTCCCTAAAATTTTCCCCAATCCCCAAACCCTATACATATACCCCAAACCCTACACTATTCCCAAACCCTACACTATTCACCAACCCTACTCACTCCCTAAATCCCATTCCCACTCTTGTTCACCCTCACCTATTTACCTATAAAATCTCTTCATACTCATCTTATATCCATTCACCCTATCTCTTCATTCACCACAAGAGAAACAACTATACAACAATGGAGAGGGACAATGAGTATGAGCTGGAAGAAGAAACCCTTAGTGACAGTTCCAGGGTGAGAGAGACACAGGACATGAAGCCTCATAAGGGAGGAAAACATATCAGAGAGGAGCACACTAGTTTGAGGGAGCTGCAAGCCTGCCCATTTGCCATTTCTTGTTTTAGACATCAGTCATGTTTCAGGTTTTGTGAAATGGTGGAAAGGGTTAAATATCATCATGAATTAGCAAGGTTGTTTGTGACACATTTGTACAACAATGATGCAAACCTTGTTGGAGTTACATTCACTTTGTCACCAGCTGTTATTTCAGAGGCTACAGGTATTCCAAATGTAGGTGAAAAGTGGAACAAAGGTCAGGACATTGACAGGGAGTACTATGAGCCTTACATCAAGGCTAAATACCATGGAAAACTCAAGAGAGTATTCCCCTTTAAATTCTTGGAGGACGGGTTTGCTCCATTGATGAAGATCATCATCAAATACTTTACTTGTGAAGGTAGGTTCTCCCGACTGTATGCTTACCACATTAGACTGCTGATGCATTTCACTAGGGTGAGAATGATGAATATCCCCTACTTCATGTTCATAAACATTGAGAAGATGGAACTCATTGCAAAGAATAAATCATACCCCCAACAGTTAACCAGCATCTACCACTACTCTTTGATTAAAATCATTGTTTTACATCAGCTGAACCTTCTTAACATGCCATGGGAGACTTTCATTTCTCATGAAATGTTCAAAGGCCCTCAAGTATTTTCATCAGTGCCACATGAAGAAGGTGAACCTTCACGACATGAAAAGGTTCAAGAGACTGAAACTGTTGGAGTGCCAGTATTTGTGACATATGAGAGAGGCACTAGGAAAAATTCTGCAGCTGCCAGGCGAGTATTATCTCCATTGTTGGCATTATGATACAAGTGTTGTCCTTGATGGCAACTCACTCAGAGGTATGATACAGGTGATGGCAACTCAATCAGAGGACAGATCTTAGTACAACAGGTCAAGAGAGAGATATACGTAGGTTAACCTTGATGAAAGTGCGTATACACGCAGGTGAGAAGAACAAAAGGCGCGTATGCATACACACGCAGGTTCACAGAAGGAAAGGCGCGTACATGTTGGAAAACTAAGTTTTGGTCTGTGGTATTTGGTCCATGGTATTTTGGTATTGGTCCGTGGTATTTGGTCTGAAGTGTTGACCCCAGGTATTAGGTCCAAGGTAGTGGCTCTACATGGTTTTGGACCATGGTATTGAGAGAAGCCTAAACCTATATAAGGAGAAGATCATTAGGCCAAGGGCGGAAAAGTGTGTGTTGAATATTTGATGAAGTGTGAGATCTAATATACTGGGCTTGTGATGCTTGGCTCGATCTGAATCAAGGAGGCTCCTATGCGGTGGATAAAGGTTGATGGACCAGGATCTTGAAGACTAAAATGTATTATCAGTATATGGTATGATCATGAGTAGATCTGAATACTGTCGCATGTTTTATCCTTTATATCTTATTGTCTGGGTATATCTGAAGTTGGAAATTGCAGTGAAGGTATAAGTAATTATCTTTAGATCTGTATGCGGGTTCTCTCTGGTGAAAGGGCGTATACAGTGTGAGATTTGATGTTTCAGGTTGCTGTTGGTTCTAGTGGTTGCAGCAGAGTTCTGGGCTCTGGTCTGTGTTCTGGTAACTGTGTTTTGATGACAGGGTTTCAGTGATTCAGTATTGGGTATTGGTTAATGCAGATATACTTGATGTTTGATTAATATTCATAGATCTAGTCTAAAAATTTATGAAACGTGGTCCCTGGAAGAAAAGAGAAGGTTGTAGCCTTCTGTAGGTCAGCACCTACGTACTAGTACTTCAGCTAGTACAAGAGCTAAGGGGGTTGTAGCTCCCTTCCAAGAGAGTCTGGAGAACGAGAGAAGGTTGTAGCCTTCTGCAGGTAGCAGCTTGCGTACTGGTATAAGACTGCACCAGTGCAGAAATATTGTAAAAAGAAGTTTCTTATTAAAAAGAAGATAGAGACGACTTGCAGCAGGTGATTTTCACCCACATTGGGTTTCCACCTTATATCATGGTGTTCATGTGTGTTGCTTATGTGTGATGATTTGTTATGTTATATTGCTCCTGTTTACAGTTCATATGGTTAATAATGTTCTGATGCACTCATTAAGGATCAACTAACTAAATCATAAGTTTACTTGATATACGCTTGTTGCATTACACACAGTTGCGTATACACGCGGTTTGTCTTAATTGAAGTAGCGTATATGAATCTGAGTATGAAAATGAAAAGGTTATATTGATTTGATAATACTGATTCACCCCCCCCCCCCCCCCCCAACCCTCTCAATATTATTTCCAACATTTGGTATCAGAGCA
The DNA here is from genome assembly GCA_031772625.1 of Pinus tabuliformis. Classification (NCBI taxonomy): domain Eukaryota; kingdom Viridiplantae; phylum Streptophyta; class Pinopsida; order Pinales; family Pinaceae; genus Pinus; species Pinus tabuliformis. Next base: position 814,269,803 of record CM062820.1, read on the forward strand.
AGTCCTTTAGAAGAAGCTTGATCACTTGAAGGAAAGATCCATCAGAATGGGTAATCAAGAAAGAGAGGCATCCATCAAGCCACCAATCTTTGATGGGAGCAACTTTGTCCACTGGAAGATAAGAACCATAGCATATCTACAGTCGCTTGGAACGGATGTTTTGGGAATCGTGGAAGGAGGATACACATATCCATCAACAATTCCTACAGATACATCAGAGAGAAAGCAATATGAACTCAATGCCAAAGCGGTTACTGTCTTATTGGGAAGTTTGTCACAATTAGAATTTGTCAAGGGCATGCAGTTCAAATCAGCCAAAGAAATATGGGACAAAATCATTCTAAGCTACGAAGGAGATGAACAGGTAAAATGAGAAAAGCTTCAAACTCTCAGAATACGGTATGAAAATCTTAAGATGCATAGTAATGAAAGCATAGCTAATTACTTCCTGCGTATAGATGATATTGTCAATTGTATGAGGAATCTGGGTGAAGAATTTAAGGAAGTTGTCTTAGTTGAAAAGGTTTTAAGATCCCTATCTGCTAAATTTGATTCCAAAGTTTCTGCCATAGAAGAAAAGGAGGATCTGCAGAAAATCACTATGACATAGCTTCACGGAATCTTAATTGCTTTTGAGATGAGAAAAGGAGGACCATCAGATATGAGAGAAACCGCATTTGAAGTGTCAGCAAATGAATCAGGATACATTTCATAAGGAGAAGATGAGGTAAATTTTGTCAAGAATCTTGAACGGGGATCTGGAAGTGTTATCGGGAAATCTAGTGTCTATACAGAGCTGCTAGTCCCACTAAGATGCGTAGCTATATTAGAAACAAACAGATTAAAGTCACTTGTTCTTCCTTTACGAGAGAGAGATGGGAAAGAAGCAAAGAGTACCAACCTCAATCTTCCGCTTGGCTCCTTGCTTGTTTCCTTTCCCCTTTGACAGAATCCCACCACTGCTTCCTTACTTGTCCAGCTTCAAAGAGCACTTGTAGATTCACAGCAGCATAATACCATCAAAGCATAGAGATCTTTCACTGTAAACAATATAGGATCAGATATATATTGGCCATACAAATGCATATAACATAATATTCAGAGATACACAAGAATATGGAGGAAAACTCAAATAGCTTTATTAGTAAAAGTCATAGAAGAGAGGATTACAACCACTTGGTCTGACCCAACGCCATCCTCCCAGCTTGAAAGCCCTCTTCACCTCACATAAAGCAAGATCACCCAATAATGTCTTCAAAGAGAAACCAGCAGCACCTCTTTGCAAATTACCAAATTCCAACCTCTGGATCTCTTGGATGAGGGATCCATTTATAGATATTTGCAGGGGGGTGAGTCAGCTTCTGGGATTTTGATTAGTGTCATCTCTCTGATAGTTCCTGGTTCCACATGGAGATTTTAGATCTCTTACTCATCCCTGGGTGAACTCAGAGAGGCAAGTGTCAAATGAGCAGTTTCTATAAGATTCTCTGGGTTTCCACCTAGGAAAATGCTTGTGTCATTTGTCTGCTCCTGCTCATCGCACCCTATGAAAGGGCTTTCCAGTATGCATCACACTTTTTGCATGTGGTAGGTGAGAAGCATCGCACCTTTAGCACTGGGCAGTCTGTATGGTCCTGCTTTGACCAGTTCTGAGTAGATTTTCATGGAAAAGTTCTGGGAGGTGATGTAATCAGCTAACCTTGCTCCTTTAGGGTATGAAACAACACTTTTAGGGACTTAGAATCCCTTGGTTTATGGACATATGTGATTGGGGTTGCAGTGCCCAAATATGTCTATAATAGTTGCCCCCTAAAGCATGAGGTCGTAAATCTTTTGATGTCGGGTGAAATGCTGTATAGTGAGGATCCGAGGTTTTTCACACTGGAAGGTGACCTGTAATAAGATACAATACAATACATTATCTTCATAATATTTTCATGATCTGGCTGAGGCGGGCATTCCCATGCTCAGCTTGATAAATTCATTTTCATATACATAGGACAGACAATCTTCTGTGTGTAGACTGATGATTCTGGTAGAGCCATCATCCTTTTGTTTGGATGATTATCTGTGCAGCAATGATGTACATTTGATGTCTTTATTTCCCTGAATATATCGTAGCCCGGATGGATGAAACTAGATCTGGCGTCTTCAAAACTCGTTCAATCTTCGCCTGAAGTACAAGTCGATCCATGTGAATAGGTGTCCTGATGTCGAACATGGAAAGACATTGCCTGATTACCAGCCAATGATGTAAGCTGTTAACAGATGCGAGAGGAATCACCGATAATGATGATGACCCTCAAGGTACTGCAGTACAATTCACATGGTGTGAATACATGAGTTGATGTCGAACACCACGCAAAATCTTTCAGTCGAAGGCCATTAGTGTAAACCTGTCGCCGGAAGTGAGAAACTTGCCATTGAGGCATGCAAGCTTCAAAGTACTGGAAGGGTTGTCCCTAGGTCGGCTTCTTGGATAATGAGCTGATGTCGACAAGAAGTGACCCGTCGTAGGAGGGCATTAATGGATCCCACATCTATGACACAGAACGGAGCAAATGATTTTGTAGAGGTGAAAACGATCTGATGATACAAGGTTCAGGGTGGCGGTCATGAAAGAATGAAGCGTGAAGGTATTGTAGCAGATGAGACACAAGCTGGGTAGGTGAATTCTCTAAGCGACTTCTCTTGAACATATCGGCGACACTGAAATGGATTGGTAGCGTTAACCCCAAAAGTGGATGGTACGGTGGACCAATGGCAATATGACCGGTGAACGGAATAACCCAACCCGACTCAATCATGGTGATGGAGTGAAAGTGTCATGTTCAAGAGCAACCTGCTACCAATAAAGTTTCTTCAAGTTTTCTTCCCAATTTTTCCCAGTCATTTCTGAGCAGTACCTCTTTATTTTTGTCAAGCTTGAGGAGGATAACATATGCTTGTTCTATAATTTTCCCTTCGGGCAAACCCGTCGCTATGTTTTAACGAGCCTAGCGACAGTGAAACTCGCTCTTGTCTGAATGGACAAGTTTGTTGCTATTGTTTTAACAAGTTTAACGACAAGGATAACTTGGTCCTTTTCAATTTTAGAGAGCCTGAAAAGAGACGGAAAGAAGACTCCAATATTCCTTTTTCGTAACATAATCCCTTAAGTCCGAAAAAGTATAAAAAAATGCGAAAGGGATGACTTTTCGATAGTTTTAACGAGCCGAACAAGACAAACGCTCGATATTTTTGTGTAATAATCACTCAGGTCCAAAAAGATTAAAATCTAGAGGATAGATAGCACTTCCAATCACTTTAACGAGCTGGAGAGGCCAATCGCTCGGCAATCTTTTCATATTTTATGAGTGAGATGAAAAGAGCTTAAAGGAGACTCGTTTTTTGAGGAATGAGTGATGTTTTCAGATAGCAGCTGGTTCTAGGTAAGGTTTGGAACTTTCCAATCACGACAGTGTAAAAAGGTGGCTAATAGGATCACTCGTCACAGCTGTTCCTCAAAAAGGGGTAAACAATCAAATGGAGGCGGATGATCGACAACAACAGAGTGGAGGTGATGGTAAGAACATGACCAAGGCTCAAAAGCTGATGACAATGCATTCACAATGGTTATTTACCGGAGATGGGTTCTTTTTTTAATGAGCTTAAACTCTGGTGGAACATATGCTCATTGCTAGGTTTAATTTTTAACGAGCTTGAACTTCGCGTAAAACTGCTTGTGCCAGTCGTATAATAAGGATGTCTCATCGATATGTTCATTTTTTAGGGAGCTTGCACCATTCGAAATTATGTTCCAACTCCTTTCATTATGTAAGCTAGGAATGACCAATCCTACGAGTTTAAAGGGTTAAGAACCTACAAACTAAGAAAATAAATGGTCGCTTTTCACTTTCACACAAAAAGTTTGCATGCCCCCAGGTATAGCGAAGTAGAGTTTCCCCAGGTTACCCCTCAATTTGCAGACAAAACACTTGTTTTATCGGGAGAGGCCTACCTTTCCAGGTTACCCTTCAATTTGCAGACAAAACATTTGTTTTATCGGGAAAGGCCTACCTTTCCAGGTTACCCTTCAATTTGCAGACAAAACATTTGTTCTATTGGGAAAGGCCTACCTTCTAACAAAGGTATCTTATTTCGGTCTAATCCCATTTTCCTAAACGGACGGGTGTGTCAGACCAGTCATATATCCTTTGTGGAAACCTATCCTATACCTGAAGTTTTCCTGCTGAAGCAGGGCAGGGTGCATGCCCCCTGGGTTTCAGTCTTGACCACCGAATCACTCGCGCTCATCAGGTGGACGGACTAGAGATTGATGAGACATTCCTTGTGCAAAAAGACCTATTAGGGATGGCATTTGACTATTAGCTATGTGTGAACCAGGGAATGAAAGTTGGTCTACGAGCTGGACCACTCTGCCTTCATGCGGAAAACACATTACTCGAAAGAGTGAGGAGATAATGGCTCCCATGCTATAAATGTAGTCGCGCCCAAGGAGTAGATTGTAATCTAAAGGTCCTTGGACTACCATTACGTTCAGATAAACGGTTTTCCTTCTCAAAGTTATAGGCAAATTTGGAAGGATCCCTAACGGCCAACTGGTTCCTTTATCGAAGCCTGTCAGATATCGCATCTCAGGCAAAAGCGATGGTGAACCAAGCGCTTTCCAAGCAGTTGAGGAAAGGATACTCACAGAAGCCCCTTCATCTATGATGGTACCAACCATGACCATTTTGTAAGTTTGCACTATGATTCGAAATGGTACATTAGATGGTAAACGGGGTCTGCCTAGTAGATTCCAATCGAAGGAAACAACTAGGTTGCTTGGAGGTGGGACCAAATAAACGGCCAGATACAACTCCAACGAATTTCCTTCCTGCGGTAAAGGAATGGGCAGATTGCCCCCATGTTCATCGGAGTCTGTGTTTACGAAAAGAATTTGAACGGTGTCGTTCTCATTCTCTTCGGTGACTGTATCATCTGAAGGTAAATCTTCTGAAGTCAAGATGGGGTCGACTGCCGTCTCGACCTGTTGACTTTGGTCCGATGTGGACTCAGAGGGTTTCTCTTCAATGATAGGTGCTTTGATAGACTCCAAAGGTGGGTCAGTCGGATTTTCAACTAGCGATGGATTTGGCAAGAGTTTCTTGTACCTCGGAGGGAGTCGCTGTGGTGATACAGACGATTATCCAAGACTCTTTTAGTTTCGTCTAGGAAGGGACAACGGTGGAGGGAATGGTCTCCTTCACACAGTCTGCAGGGAAATTTATATTTTCCTTTCTGTCTGGTGACTTCGCTTTCACTAGTTGACGGTGTACTTTCAACATGATCGTTAGAGGTTGACGACACCGGATTGTGCAAGCAGGGAGACCAGTCCCTTAGGATCCGTGGGATGCAAGGACAATCTCGGTGATAGTGGTCTCCTTTGCAGATGACACATGGAGATTCAGGTTTGGACAGTGCAGTGTGTGGATTTTCGCTAGACTATGCATGGTTGCCCCTTTTTTCCATTGGCTCCTCCTTCTTCTTCTCCTTCCCCTTCTTCTTCTTCTCAGTTACTTGGTTTTTAGTTTTACTATCTTTACCAAACGAAGAGGAAGAAGGAGAGGGAGAGACAAACGAAGTAGAAGGTTGGGGGGAACTCTGGTATCATCTAGTTGCTGATTCGATTGTTCAGGAATCACAGTGCTTTGAACGACAGAGGTCGAGAAAATCCATACCGCTAGGCCAATTGTCAGTCCTGGAAGGGATAATGTGGCCATATGAGGTGCACCAACATCTCCCCAAGAGGAGAAAGGACTAGGACTTCCCCCAAGGGGAAATCCTTGGTTGGTGGACTCCATTTTCTCAACCTAAGACCAACGAGGGAACAATGACGTTATTCCGATTAAAATAAATTTTAGACGCTTTGACACAACTTGTTTTTTCAATTTTTAAGAGTCGAGAAAAAGCTAAAGATGACTCTAGTCGCCTTCGATTTTTAATGAGCCTGAAGTGACAAGTGATCAAATGGACCTTTTCTTTTAAGGAGTCTGAAAAGGAACGAAAGAGTCTACTCTGGAAATCTAGACAGAGGGATTACCAAACCAATCGCAAAATTGTAGAATACTTTTTACGGTACGGCAGTAAATCTTCCCGAATGCTGTGTTCAGTGCATTGCGATCGATAGGGCAGCAGACACGGCTTCCTAAGGATAAAGGATATAGCCGATTGCGGTCTCCCAATATATACTCGACGGTATGTGGGAGCACAAGTCTGTACTGGCACTTATCGTCTCAAAGAGGAGGAATCACCCAACCTACGATGAAAGCGACAGTTACCAGGGTTTACGACGCCGGAATACGTCTCTAGCCTAGACTTCTAGATGTGCGTTAGGTTCCAAAGCGTTTTTATGTTCATTAAATTTATTCTACAGTTGATCTTTCTTAAGAAATTTGCCTTTCAGGTTCACCGCGTGATGTAGATATACAACTCCTAAAATGCAATCTAAGATGATAAACAGTTGTTTAATCTTATTTTTGCAATGAAAATCCTAGCTACTAAGGAAAGAGAAATGAAATCCTTTCAACATAGAGCAGAGAGCACACACTAGATGCATTGTCCTAAATCAAAATCAACAAGCAGTCTAAATGCAAATGCACATGCATGTATTTGTTTTCCACTTTCTTAATGTGTGAATGACAAAAAGAATGCTAAATACAAATCTGAATTATTTCTTCTTTCAAAGCGACAGTACTAATGATTTTCTTTTCCAAAAACGTCAGGAAGACACTTTACAATTTTAAATTGAAAACTGCTTTCGACACTTGAAATACTACTAATTCAGATCAAATACAAGAGTAACTGTATAATCGACTATTAGGAACAATGGGATTCTTTTCTTTGACTGAAAACGACACTTGCGACACTTCCAAATCAAATGACAGTTCGATTACGCTACTTCTTTGTAAAAGAGAATTGTAAATGGCGCACAATAGATAAAAACATTCACAATTATTTGTACAATAGAGGTTGGATGATGCAAAGAAGGGGGTTTCAATAGTGGTCTACTGATCACAGACAGCAAAACTCCTGAATAAAACTGAAGAGAGTGAAGAAAAAACCAAAATCTGGAGGCAGATCTAGTCTTGTCTGATCATCGCACCTGCAACACAGGGAAACAGGGATGCATCCCACCTACTGCACACGGGAGGTGCGATGCATCCAGATTTCCTAAAGGAGAGGGTGCGATGGTCAGGGAATGAGACTTTAACTTGGTTTTTGGTCACAATTTGCAGTTTAGTCCAGGGATTTAGGTCGAGCAAATGATAGTCAGTATCTATAAAGTATAGGGCTGAACTAATGAGGTTACTCAAGTTACCTCTAGGGAACTTAGGATGTTTGCAAGTCAATTGTTCAGTTCATAAACAAACCCGGAGATTGACTGAAGCAACGTTGATCTACTTTGCACTTGCATAGCAAATGCAGTTCGAAGGCTAGCTGGCTTGACTTCAAGCTCCGTCTATGGTTTATGAATCAAACAAATAGAGACAAGCAATCAAAATAATCGCTCCCCAGTGGAGTCTCCATTTTGTTATCGGGAAATCTAGTGTCTATGCAGAGCTGCTATTCCCACTAAGACGGGTAGCTATCTTAGAAACAAACAGATTAAAGTCACTTGTTCTTCCTTTACGAGAGAGAGATGGGAAAGAAGCAGAGAGTACCAACCTCAATCTTCCGCTTGGCTCCTTGCTTGTTTCCTTTCCCCTTTGACAAAATCTTGTCACTGCTTCCTTACTTGTCCAGCTTCAAAGAGCACCTGTAGATTCACAGCAACATAATACCATCAAAGCATAGAGATCTTTCATTGTAAACATTATAGGATCAGATATATATTGGCCATACAAATGCATATAACATAATATTCAAAGATACACAAGAATATGGAGGAAAACTCAAATAGCTTTATTAGTAAAAGTCATAGAAGAGAGGATTACAACCACTTGGTCTGACCCAACGCCATCCTCCCAGCTTGAAAGCCCTCTTCACCTCACACAAAGCAAGATCACCCAACAATGTCTTCAAAGAGAAACCAGCAACACCTCTTTGCAAATTACCAAATTCCAACCTCTGGAGGAATCCATTTATAGATATTTACAGGGGGGTGAGTTAGCTTTGGGATTTTGATTAGTGTCATCTCTCTGATAGTTCATGGTTCCACATGGAGATTTTAGATCTCTTACTCATCCCTGGGTGAACTCAGAGAGGCAAATGTCAAATGAGCAGTTTCTAGAAGATTCTCTAGGTTTCCACCTAGCAAACTGCTTGTGCCATTTGTTTGCTCCCGCTCATTGCACCCTATGAAAGGGCTTTTCAGTATGCATCACACTTTTTGCATGTGGCAGGTGAGATGCATCACACCTTTAGCACTGGGCAGTCTGTATGGTCTTGCTTTGACCAGTTTTGAGTAGATTTTCATGGAAAACTTCTGGGAGGTGATGTAATTAGCTGACCTTGCTCCTTTAGGGTATGAAACAACACTTTTAGGGACTTAGAAGCCCTTGGTTTATTTGACATATGTGATTGGGGTTGTAGTGCCCAAATATGTCTATAACAGGAAGGTTGAAAGGTAAGCTACCTTTCAAATGCTTTTCATGTGGTAGAGTTGGTCACTACGCTGCTAGATGCCCTCATAACAAAGGAAAGATGTCTAATAGAAGTTATTATATCCATGATAAAAGTAATGACTCATCCAATAGTGATGAAGACATTAGACTTCTCATGGCATATGAAATAGAATGTAGAACCAAAGGAAGTTACCAAATTAAAAGAACAGTTGGAGTCAGTAACCAGAGTAAGGGAGCAATTGCAGGATATAGTAAAAGATCAAAGCATAACAATTCATAGTCTTGAATCAAATATCCTCTATCTAAAATAAGATCTTAAAGAATCAAAGAAGCAGAATGAAGATGCTCTTGAAGAACAAGAAAATGAAGTGATCGAATTAAGGCAACAAGTGGAAGAAGGAAGAAAAGCTGAAGAAAACATAAGGAAGCAGTATCTGGAAAAGGAAGAACAACATCAGGTTGAGGTAAATATCTTAAAAAGTAAATTAGAAGAAAAGGATAAACTGTTACGATTTCAACATAGTACTAATATTTTGGATGACATTCTTGGTAGTCAAAGATCCCCTACTACCAAAGCCGGTCTTAGCTTTTATGAATCTGTTGAAGGTGAATCTAGCTCACAAGGTGAGGCAAGGAACTCTAATGAGAATTCTGAAATGCTCAACAAGGAGATGAGAGGACAACCTCATCAACAACCAAGGAAAGAAATTCCTCAAAGAAAATCCTTTACTCCTAACTATGGAAGTGATAGACAATTATTTCCTCCATTGAATAATGTTGAATGTTATGTATGTTATAATCTTGGACATGTTGCAGCCAGATGCAGAAGTAGAATGGTTCAAGACCGTCACACAAGATCATCACATTCCAAGTACTTCAAAGGATATTGTTTTGCTAGCAATAGAAGGAACATGAAACATGTAAGATGTTATGCATGTAACAAGTTTGGACATAAAGCAAGGGAATGCAGGAGCAAAATTCAAACTCCAAAGCAAGAGGATTATACATCATCACAATTCCAGGAATTGAAGAAGACAAAATTAGAGATAGAAAGGTGTGACATAACTCAGTTAGCTGACATAACAGACACAGGGGAAACTGAAAGTGTAGACCTTCAGTATTCCATCTTGCATACGCTGATATAATGAAGATAAGTCACGTATATACGCGAGCTAGAGGCTGTAGAGTCGCGTATATGGAGCTCAGAAGAAAAAGGTAGCAGAACAGACTCAGGAAATGGTTCGGTCATGGTATATGATGGTTGGCACAGGCTCAGGGGGAGCATATACTTCAAATAATGCATTGTTGGCATTATGGTTAGAAGTCTTTGGTGATGATGCTTATGTGGCTAAATGATACATCTTGTGGTTTGATCAAAAGAATGGTATTGCAGGTTACAGAACTGGATGTTGATGCTTATGGTGCAGATCATATATGGTGTATGATAGTGGCTAATGACCATCATGGTCTTGAATGGATTGCTGGTCTTTGTTATAAAGACCTTGCATGTGCTCAGGGGGAGCATGGATGGATTGGTACATCTTGGCATATACAAAGGGGGAGCCCAATCAGAGATTTCAGCAGGTACTCAGGGGGAGTATGGACAACAGAGGGAGAGAACTTCTTGGTCTGCCCTTTGCCCTTGATGTCAAAGGGGGAGAGTGACTTGGTGTGGTGGTTTCCATCAAGTCCAAAGGGGAAGATTGTTGGCATTATGATACAAGTGTTGTCCTTGATGGAAACTCAATCAGAGGTATGATACAGGTGATGGAAACTCAATCAGAGGACAAATCTTAGTACAGCAGGTCAAGAGAGAGATATATGCAGGTTAACCTTGATGAAAGTGCGTATACACGCGGGTGAGAAGAACAAAAGGCGCGTATGCGTACACACGCAGGTTCACAGAAGGAAAGGCGCATACATGTTGGAAAACTAAGTTTTGGTCTGTGGTATTTGGTCCATGGTATTTTGGTATTGGTCCGTGGTATTTGGTCCGAAGTGTTGACCCTAGGTATTGGGTCCAAGGTATTGGTTCTACATGGTTTTGGACCATGGTATTGAGAGAATCCTAAACCTATATAAGGAGAAGATCATTAGGCCAAGGGCGGAAAAGTGTGTGTTGAATATTTGATGAAGTGTGAGATCTAATATACTGGGTTTGTGATGCTTGGCTCGATCTGAATCAAGGAGGCTCCTATGCAGTGGATAAAGGTCGATGGACCGGGATCTTGAAGACTAAAATGTATTATCAGTATATGGTATGATCATGAGTAGATCTGAATAGTGTCGCATATTTTATCCTTTATATCTTATTGTCTGGGTATATCTGAAGTTGGAAATTGCAACGAAGGTATAAGTAATTATCTTTATATCTGTACGCGGGTTCTCTCTGGTGAAAGGGCGCATACACGCCGGTTTCACACAGTCAAGTAGCATATACAGTATGAGATTTGATGTTTCAGGTTGTTGTTGGTTCTAGTGGTTGTTGCAGAGTTCTGGTAACTGTTTTTTGATGACAGGGTTTCAGTGATTCAGTATTGGGTATTGGTTAATGCAGATATACTTGATGTTTGATTGATATTCATGGATCCAGTCTAAAAATTTATGAAACGTAGTCCCTGGAAGAAAAGAGAAGGTTGTAGCCTTCTGTAGGTCAGCAACTATGTACTAGTACTTCAGCTAGTACAATAGCTAAGGGGGTTGTATCTCCCTTCCAAGAGAGTCTGGAGAACGAGAGAAGGTTTTAGCCTTCTGTAGGTAGCAGCCTGCATACTGGTATAAGACTGCACCAGTGCAGAAATATTGTAAAAAGAAGTTTCTTATTAAAAAGAAGATAGAGACGACTTGCAGCAAGTGGTTTTCACCCACATTGGGTTTCCACCTTATATCATGGTGTTCATGTGCGTTGCTTATGTGTGATGATCTATTTTGTTATACTGCTCTTGTTTACAGTTCATATGGTTAATAATGTTCTGATGCACTCATTAAGGATCAGCTAACTGAATCATAAGTTTACTTGATATATGTTTGTTTCATTACACACAGTTGCGTATACATCCAACATCCACAAGGAGTGGAAGGGGTCTCGCCTTCATCTTCAGGCCACAGGCAAATGCTATCTCCACAAGGAGTGGAAGGGGCTTTGCCTTCTTCTTCAGCTAAATAGGTACAGGTTGAGCAACAACACAAGGGTAAAGGTAAAGGCAAGAAAAAGATGCATGAGAAGGATCCTAGTGATGGGCAAGAGAGATATTTTGACCTTATTGATCATGAGGAGACACAAGGAGTTGATGTCATTGACTTGGATACTCAAGATCCAAAGACTGTCAAAGATATGATAATTAAGGAACAAGAGGCTGAGATACAAGCTTTGTCTGACAATTTAGAGAAGGCTAAGTGGATCATCAAATATATAGAGCAAGAAAACAAACAATTGATTGACAAGCAAGTCCTCATGGAGTTGCAAATGATCAAGGAGAACATGTAAAAGGCTAAGAAGGCAAAGGTCAAGTTGACCTCCATTGAGCAAGAGATTGAGAATGACCGAGAAACTTGGCTTGAGAGGGTCAATATACACCTTGAGGGGCTGATTGAGAAGGCCAACAGAGACAATAATATGCTTCACCACATGGCCTACCACTACATGACCCGGAACAAAATATGCAACATAAAAATGAGGAAGCTTAAGGCTAGGTTGAGGAAGGCCTTAAGGAGAAAAAAGGAGCAATACAAGCTAAAAATCTTGGTTGAAGCCTCACTAGCCCATCAAAGCAACTAATGGTGGTGCCTTGTGCCAAATCTGGGCAAGTTTTGACAAATTTTGGTCATTTTCAATTTTTGGAATTTTACAACACAGAAATTTGCCCTAGGTGCGTAGCACCACTGGTGCTATGCTTTTCACTGGAAGAATTTTTAGAGAAATGGCTTGCATATTTGGATTCAGCATGATGAGAGCATCAAACCCAGAAAATCTCAGCAATTTTGGAGCAAAACTTGGTCACCTAAAGGTCAAAATCCCATCAAAAAATGACCTCTCTGCCTCTTTTTGGACACACAGAAGAAGCCTTGGGAGATTCCACTTTTGAGGGGGAAAATGACCTCCAAATGCAAAAATTCAAGATGTTCCAGAAACTAGACAGGAAGACCTTTCCAATGAGCTATCGTGGGATCAATTTGGCTAAGAGGAAGACCTCAAAAAATAGTTGTAAAGTGGCGCTACGCACCTGGCTAGTGGCACTACACACCTAGCCAGTGGCGCTATGCATAGAGCCAGTTTGCCTAAAAATCCAAATTTCGCCTAGTTTTTCTACAAGTTGACTTTTTCTCTCATCATGGATGAATTTATGATTTTAAATGATGCTATGCTATGTCAATGTAATTGTAAAATGACCTTAGAGGGTAGATTCATCATTTTGAGGTGGTTTTGGGGTAAATGAATAAGTTTCCATGCTTATAGAGGCCAGCTGTTCCACTACCTATATTCCTGTTCCTTGTTGGGAAATGATTGTAACAGTCCCTCATCTCCTGGATTCGACCCCTGATGGCTAGCATAGGTGGTTTTGATGTCTGTATTATGTATTTTTTTCAGTCATTAGCAAAGGTTGGACTCTCTTGGATGCTCTGAGCTACATTATACATCTCTACAGTAGTTTGGCAAGGAAATAAACTAGGATTTGCAGCTATTTTTGTGGGATTCTTGTGGTAATGTGTTTTTGCATAGTTTCTCGTTCTGTCATTAGTTTTTCTCATGTGTTATGTGTGCCAAAAATCTAATTCATTCTTCTAAAGTAAATGAAATCAAGATAGATAGGTATAATACATTGGTTACAGTGCTCTGCCTTGGGAATCCATTTAGTTTTTGATGTTTTCTACAGTTAGAAGAGGATACATGATCTCTGCATGCCCTCCTCATCTCCTCATCAGTCTTAGACCTACCATCTCACTCGATTACAAGTGCCAAAACACTTACCTACCTCGCCCCATAGAACACCCTGCATCCTGACTTCATTTCCTAGACCCAAAGCTGCCTGCTCCATTTGATCCATCAACAAAACCTTCAAAATCAACAAAAAATCCTAGAGCTACTATACCTAGCCTAAAATGCAAATTCGATTCATTCATCTCAACTGAGATTAACAAGGAGAGAGCGCTCTCCCGACCTGGTAGGGCTAGCTACCAGGTTAAGCTTGGTTTGTGGTTATCCTAGGATTGCCTTCTTTCAGCCTAAGGTCAATCTAGGCTCTAACAGTCACAAGTGACTGTTTGTCCTCTTCTCATCAAACAACTCTAGCTCCGCGGTGCAATGTGGGAGAAGGTGTGTGCACATCTGTTGAACTATCACATCCTCCTACCCCACCCGCTCTTGATATCTGCGCAGATTTGGCTTGCAAGCCTGCTGGTTGTCATATGGACTTGTTACCTCAACCTTTGTCCCCGCGTTTTGTTGATCCTCTAGATTGTATTGTCTTGTGTTCTTTCATTCCGGACTCCACACTTGTTGTGAACGAGGATCAAGTTGTCGACGGATTTGGTGTTGTGTAGCCAACTTGCGCTATCATTCATGATGAGTGTGTGCAGGAATATAAAGAAGAACATGCGGTGAAGGATGACTCCCTTCCATCCGCGCCTAATCCTCTTTATTTTGACATCACTTGTGATTCTTCCACTTTTGATTTCCCTTGTGAAAACTCATCTCTGGATGTTTCTACTTCCAATCATTCACATGACACACCGATGTCAGCCTGTCATTACATTGTAGAGAGGACACATCTTCCTTTGAAAATTTATCCCATCTGTCATCTGTCATTTTTGAAAACACAGAGGGTGAACTTCCTTATTTCTCATTAACCCCTCTGCATTATTCATCAGATCATGAGGACGCTGACGAACATCCCAAATTTTCTAATCATGGTTGTCGTGATCTCTGTACTTCTCCATTCGATCACGATGTTGATTCACTCATTGTTAATCTTTCTAAGCCACTGGTCTCTAATGATCTATCTATTGACGAAGTGGAAACATTGCAGGTTGTCGAGACATTTCAGCATGAGCTGATGGTTATGTTGGGCCCTGACTGTCCTAAGGTTAGTTCCACTTCCGATCAGAAAAATTGTGAAACACCCAAGGCTCCTCATCACTCATCTGTATGCGTTCAAGATCAATCCAACGCACAAATTTCGCTTCCTCCACTCGAATCACATGATCCCATCACTCATTCCTTGGAGGAATATTACACAACGAGCATGTTTGCAAAGCATAAGTTGTTTTTCTTTCTCATGTTTGCTCGTATGTCACAGTCCAAAGAGTATGTATGCTTACCCTCTGCACACAGTACATCGCAACACCATGGTACGTCTGCAAAATGTTTGTTTTGTGCATTCGCTCTTTTCTTTTTTGTGGATGTTTTAGAACTCGAAGTGTGTTGGTCTTCGTTGATCAATCTTTCTTGTTCACTGGTTTACATGCATATTTTTCATGCCTTCACCAGCATGGGCCAGCCAATGCGTCGGTGGTTGCATTGGAAGTACACTTCACGTGAGTAGGCCCATGCATTGTTTAGCATAGGAATGAGAGTAGTCTTTGCTTCTTGCTTTTCTTTGCTTTCTGGTTTGCATGTCTGTTTGCTTACTGACTTGTTATGGTTTTCTTGCTTGCTTGTTTTGTTTTCGCTTTACTTCTACTTTTTACTTTTGCTTTCTTTACTTGCGTGTACCCGTAGGTTAGCCTCCCATGAAACTGTGTTGGATCTCGAGACAAGCCGAGCAAATCTAAGAGGACTTGTACAACTATCAACATCTGGTTATCTATTGTCCCATCTCTTTATGAAGAGCTTGTTGTCTTCATTCGATGATACCTTGATGGAAAAATGTTTAGAGTGAATCTTAGTGAAAACATAATACTTGCATTGTTAACTAATATCGCCTACTCTAATTGGTTCTTTTGGGTTAACCCTTTTTAGCTCAGTAAAGTAGAGTAAGGTGAGGGGGCCAACCTTAACAAATATGTCAAAGGTATATATAACATACTTCTCTGAAGGAACAACCTCTTCTGCTCTCAATAAGTTGGGATCCCTCTTCCACCTCTGAAATAGATAAGTGCCTACGCAAAATTCTTTGAAACAAACAAAAAAATGATGAAAAATGAATAAGGCGAAAGAAGAGAAAGGCTTCTTGCACAGAGATATGATACAAGTAACTCTGTCGAGGTACTAACCAGGCTCGCTGGCAGCGACGCGATGCTTGTGTTCCTGCCTGACTCCGTCGAGGTACTGTCTAGGCCTGCTAGCAGCGGAGCAACACCAGAGATGAAACTTAAACTCTGACAGTTATATTGCTTTTACATCCATATGCCCCTCATCCCCAATCGAAAATACTAAGTTGACTTGGATTGGAATCTGTGCTGACCAATCAAGAGAATGGCAGGGACTACATATTTCACACAAGCTAATGCAGAGTCCATCACGATCAAACAATCTAACAATACTTATGAAAAAATTAGACTCGCTTTTTACGAAACAAGGTCCATACAGAGAGCTGGAGTTCTAATGGTGTGTCGCAAATGTTGTAGCGGCTACAACCACCCTCCAAAATTTTGGCTTGCATACAAATTTCGGAGCCTACCTTAGATCCTACGATCGATCTTCCTTGGTCACTTGTTGGTAAGCTGATGATTTCAAGCTCGTCTCCTTGATCTTAAGAGTTGTTCGTGTTCTCATCTTTATGTAGCATGTGTCACCTTTGGGCGTATGGGTTGTTGTTTGGCATGTAAAGGGAATGTTGTTTTGCTTCAAGGGAAAGCATGCGCGCATGAGTTGTTATCATCACGTAAACATGTTTCACACTCATTTCACACACTCTTGTCACGAAGGTTGTTGCATCAAGAAGAGTATGTTTTATACATTCTGGATGGTCTATATTGCATCACTAAGTGTTCATGTGCGATCATAGTTAAGTCTTATCAATGTTTACATATGTTTCACTACTATCACACTTAGCCAATTTCCCAAGCAACTTAGCCTCATTCAGCCTCCCGGAATTGTGCACTTTGCTTTTGCAACCCTCAAGCTTCCTCCCTTGCTTGTTGGAACTCCATAGTGCGCAAAGACCCCAACCTCCCTTATCATCCAAAACTTTGTAGTGGTTTCCTCTAGTGTCCTTCCTCCGGCTGGAACCCATTGTCTTCAGAAACTGTGAAGTGTTGTCCCTCGGCTTCCCAATCAGCACTGCACTCCAGAAATGCGCAGAGCATTCTGATTGCCTTGTATTCAGAAATTGCATAGAGGTGTCCTCCCAATACCCCCATCCCGCTGCAGTGTCCTGTGCCTCAAAACTGCGCAGTGTTTTCCAAGCTGCCCTGTCTATCTTGCATGCAGAAATTGTGAAGATGGGCCTCCCAGGGTCTCATTCTGGTAACAATCACTGTCCGCTGAAACAACGTTGACCTATCTCTCAATGACAACTTGAAAAGGTGACATGTTGAGATCACTTGTAAGGAGTTAAGGAGAAGGACCAAGAGACCGAGTGATGGAAATAGATCAGGACTGCATGAAAACTCTGGCAGATACATGATCATCTCGAGGGTAAGTATGTAAGTAAAGAACACCTTTCGAAGTACACCTCTTAGTTGAGTTTGAAGGACTGCTTGTCAGCATCATATCATCATGTCTTCAGTAACATGCATGTGTGCAAACACAAAAGTCATTTCATGCATTTCCTCTACATGTCTTGCTTCCTTTTCGCTTGTTTGACCAACTGTCGTCTTCGGCATGTTGATTGCTATGTCATGCTTGTGACCTTGTTCTGGTGATATCGAAGGTTTGTCTTCGTGTGCATGAGTCATTTCGACTATGTAAAAACCCTTCACACTCACATATAACGTTGTAAGCACTATCGTGCAAGTGTCGTCACGGTCATCTGAAGGTCTATTCGAAGTGTCACACTTGTCACTCGCACCTTCATTCAGTCACTCTAAGCATTTTCTCTTGTCGGTTTGAGGTGTCGTGTCATCGAGTCATGTTGAGTGTGCGTTCACAAGGTTATGTATACATGATTTCACTCGCTCACACACTTAACCATTTTGCTTAAGAACTGTCGACCGGACCACCCTCCATCAATCAGACCTCCGTTGAGCTGCACTACGCAGTCTCAGCCCTCAGTGACCAAGCACGGTTGCCCAAAAATACACAGAGATTGGGGATGCCTTCTAGATAGTCTGCACTGCACAATCCTGGAATCAACCTGGATGACTGTCCCCCATAACAACGCAGAAGTTACCCAAGAAGCCATTTCATTCCACGCTTCCGCAAGCCTATCCATCAAGCCTCCCGTTAGTCGACCGGATAATTTGACTAAGCAGTGACCCAGGGCTGTACTCATCTCCAAAATTGCACAGAAGCTGCCAGCTTGCCTGCTTGCACTGCCTGAACAAACTGCACAGGTAAGAGGGTCAAGCACTCGCTGCCTGTTACTACACTGTCTCTGGAAATAACGCAGTTTTGTCAGTCAACCCCTTTTCTAGCCTGCCAGGCACTCCTGAAAATTGCGCAGTTTTCATGGACAGTCCACCTAATACTCGCCTCTTAGATCTGCGTAGTTCTAGCCAACAAGCTCTCGTAGCCCGATCCCGACCTCCTCTGGAAATCTGTGCAGTTTTCACTGCCAATGCCTCCTGTTTCATGCATTGCCTTCCCAAGAGAAATTGCGTAGTTCTGCCTCCTAGCTGAGCCAAATCCCGCATATGTCACTATTGTCCTGGACCGCTCAACCTAGCCTCTCAGTGACCTCTACATAGTTTTTCTCGACAGTGTCCCGAAGCCTCGCATCCTGGCCTGACATGTGCTCTGCACTGTTTCAGAGCCTTGTCCTCTCTCCTGGTCACCTACACCTGGAAATGAAAGACAATGCATCATGGTAGAATAGGGGATTTCTGGATTTGATGTCATCTCGTCATGAGTGATTGCAAAAACAGGTACATGGATGAGACATGGTGCGATGATGAACGGGATGAACAAGGAGCGCATGCTAGAAGACTTTCTCACGATTGGACAAACACATGAAGCATACCAAGTAGCAAGCGAAGGAGACACATGCACATGCATGGACCATCAAGTGGACACCAAGACCATTGAATACTCCCAACACTTTGCCATTTGGAGGTGAATCTATGGTACATCATAGGCACACTCATCACTCAACAACACAACAACTTGACATGAACATCACAACTAGCATGTGCATCCCAACAATGTCATGTCGAGTTGTGGCATGAGCCACCTCGGCCACATCGCTATTTTGGGTCTACTTGTGTAATCAATGTAATGTAACGTGGAAGTCCAAGAGACCCACGAATGAAGTTAAATATTCATGTAAATCAAAGATTCATGTAAGTCGAACAGTCATGAGAGAAGTCGAAGAGTCACAAGGGCCAGTTTCACCCTTGCCTATATATACCCCTCATTTGTACATGCAAAGGACTTTTCACCTTGACTCCTCCCACATAGCCTTGAGAGTCTGTAGTCTTTTCTTTGAGGAGCGAGCAATGGCTCCAACACCCCAATATCGAGGTTAGTGATGTATGTTGTACGGATGTGTCTTGGAACTTTCGCTTAATTCAGAATCCTGTTAACAAGCCAACACGTTTTCACACATGTATTGTATTCGTCTATAAGACTATTCTTTGGACGTTTGTAATGCATGTTGCTTTAACTTGTACTAAGATAGTTGAACTATTTTGGTTGTTTTAGTGCATATGTTGTTGGAAATGTGTTGTATTTGTTGTTAATGTTGTCTCGTCTGTGTGGACTATTCTGTTGAAAATGGCAACAAGAAATGCTAAAAATAGCTTTGTTATAAATAGCATTTCCGAATAGATTCCAACTCAGTTGGAAATAGCAAAAAATAGAAATGCTAAAAATAACATAGCTATGAATATCATTTCGGGATAGATTCCAATTTTAATTAGTCCCTGAATTAAAATTCGAATTTGAGCTCAGCAGTTGTTTGTAAAATAATTAATTAATTCATCTTGAGTTAATTAGTTGGAGAAAATCAAACATGAAGTCTTTGTGAAGACATGCAACAATTATCCCTTTGATTGAGGAAGTTATCCTTTAATTAAGGAGATAAGGATGAGTTGTATTTGAGTTGGAATCAGTTAGCTCAGTTAACTTAGTTAAGTCCAGTTAAATTAGTTCCAAACAGTTGGAGGAACTAATTGTGAGTTCAGTCAATTAATGCGTGCATGCATGCAACTAGTGTTCTCCAGATAACTGAATATTCTCTCATAAATAACTCATGCATATCAGTTCAGACAGAGACCCAGTTGAGATTAAAGGAAGGGACAATGTACTATCAGTTGGAGGAATTTTCCTATAAAGGAAACTCATCCATGCAGAAGGAATTAACTCCTTCAGGATTGCACAGTTATTTCAGAGGTCAGTGTTGTGTGTGAGGTGCTAATCACACAGGTTGCAGCTGGAGGACCCAGGAGAAAGTACACAAGGAAATAGGAGGCTTGGAGGATTGAAGGAAGGCATATGTGTTGTCTATTCTGTCTATGAGCAACAATGAGGGATTGTACTGAGAGCTGGATAGCTTGTGAGCTAAAGCTTTGTGTAATCCTGAGATATTTCCACTTGTATGATAATACAGAGATCGGGGTTTTTAGCTGAGGCTTTCCCCAGAGTATTCTTATGTGTTCATGTGTGATTGCTTTCTCATTCTCTGTTATGTGTGTTCTATTTGATCTTGCTCAAAATCGATTAAGCTTTCGCAAGTTTGTTTGTAGAAGTAGATCAAGTATTTTACTTTAGTATATTGCATTATCAGGTGATCTACGGTGAAATTTCTACATGGTATCAGAGCGAGGTTTTGTAGAAAAAAGTTCTACATGGTATCAGAGCAAAGGTGATCAAAGCAGTGAACAATATATGAAGAAGAGAATTTGAAGTAAAAAAAAAATTGGGCTGTGACTTTTCAGAGCAGATCTGAAAATTTTGCACAAAAATTTTCAGAAACAAATAGAAGATTTGGATTCCTTGCGGAAAAAGACACAAATTCAAAAAAAAATCGGCTGAATCGGAGTTCAGATGAGGGAGATATCGCTGATTTAAAATCAGCTCTTTTTCTAGAAAATTTCATGACGGCGGGAAAGATGAAACAGATTGGTGTGCTAGCCAAGAACCTGTATGCACTTGAGGTACAAGATGCATGCAAAGCCTTGAGGAGTAAGGCAAAGGTTAGATATTTGGTGGTTGAGAGGGAGAGTAAATTAACTCTCAACATGAAGCGCCAGAAGAAGTCTCAGACAATTGTGGAGGAGCCACAATTAGTGAAGCAGCTTCAGGAGGTTGTGGAACATCCACAAATGGAGAAGCCAAGAGGAGACCAAGTGGAGGCATCCACTCATGTAGAGACCTCCAGTAGGGGGAAATTTCGAGCCAAGTGGGAAGAGGGATCACATGCATCCATACCTCCAGGTGTGAGGTGGGGCG
The DNA here is from genome assembly GCA_031772625.1 of Pinus tabuliformis. NCBI lineage: Eukaryota > Viridiplantae > Streptophyta > Pinopsida > Pinales > Pinaceae > Pinus > Pinus tabuliformis. The sequence continues at coordinate 814,290,902 of CM062820.1, forward strand.
ATGTGAAGTGATTGTCCCAAGAAGGCTGAAATAGGGGTAGGATCCTTGAGGTACCCAGCCTCTTTGATTAGACCTTGCTACGGGAGTCCTAACGAGGAGTAGCAGGACTGGCTGAGTGGGTAAAGACAGATGCAGATGGAGCTGCAGAGAGAGCTACAGTGCAGGAGTCCAAAGACAACGCAGAGCTAGCAAGCTGCAGCAATGGGAGAGGCACAAGAGTGTTGCACTAGTATAGGATGGCACAGAGAGGTGTGCAACGGTGTGAGATGCAGGGAGTTGTTGCAGCAGTGCAGAGGTCAGAGAGGGAGCACTTGTCAGCGGCAGAGGGAGCTTCAGAATCAGAGGGTGTTTCTAGCCCAATAGGGAGGTCAGTTACTTACTTCTCAGTAACTGAGTTGCAGTGCAGCAGTGAGTAGCACGATGCAACATGATGAGAGGAGGTGCAGTGCAGATGTAGTGCTGGGAGACAAGACCAACAACAACACGGATGCAGCAGGAGGAATCAGTGTGATTGATGCAGTCAGAGATCCAAGTGACAAAGGCTAGAGCAGTCAGATACTGAAGAGCACAAAGGTGCAGAGTTTTTCAGCCGACAGAGGCAATAACAGTCAGAGACTTTGATGACAGAGGCATCATTCTGATTCAGGTTGGATATTTTTTGTGTTCCTAAAGTTTCTGGAGCAAAAACACTTGAGAGAAGTGTTGCATGCAGAACATTCCAAAGGTTCAAGATCGAGTTCGAGTTGAACGCCTTCCTTGTTGAGAGGGAGTGTTGAAAATGGCAATAAGAAATGCTAAAAATAACACTGCTATAAATAGCATTTCAGGATAGATTTCAACTCAGTTGGAAATAGAAAAAAATAAAAATGCTAAAAATAGCATTGCTATAAATAGCATTTCGTGATAGATTCCAATTTTAATTAGTCCTTGAATTAAAATTTGAATTTGAGCTCAGTAACTGTTTGTAAAATAATTAATTAATTCATCTTGAGTTAATTAGTTGGAGAAAATCAAACATGAAGTCTTTGTGAAGACATGCAACAATTATCCCTTTGATTGAGGAAGTTATCCCTTAATTAAGGATATAAGCATGAGCTGTATTTGAGTTGTAATTAGTTAGCTCAGTTAACTGAGTTAAGTCCAATTAAATTAGTTCTAAACAGTTGGAGGAACTAATTGTGATTTCAGTCGATTAATGCATGCATGCATGCAACTAGTGTTCTCTAGATAACTAAATATTCTCTCATAAATAACTCATGCATGTTAGTTCAGAAAGAGACCCAATTGAGATTAAAGGAAGGGACAGTGTACTATTAGTTGGAGGAATTTTCCTATAAAGGAAACTCATCCATGCAGAAGGAATTAACTCCTTCAGGATTGCGCAGTTATTTTAGAGGTCAATGTTGTGTGTGAGGTGAGAATCACACATGTTGCAGCTGAAGGACTCAGGAGAAACTGCGCAAGGAAATAGGAGGCATGGAGGACTGAAGGAAGGCATATGTGTTGTCTATTCTGTCTATGAGCAACAGTGAGGGATTGTACTGAGAGCTAGATAGCTTGTGAGCTAAAGCTTTGTGTAATCCTGAGATATTTCCACTTGTATGATAATACAGAGATCGGGGTTTTTAGCCGAGGCTTTCCCCAGAGTATTCTTATGTGTTCATGTGTGATTGCTTTCTCATTCTCTGTTATATGTGTTCTATTTGATCTTGCTCAAAATCAATTAAGCTTCCGCAAGTTTGTTTGTAGAAGTAGATCAAGTATTTTGCTTTAGTATATTGCATTATCAGGTGATCTACAGTGAGAATTTCTACATATTCCGTTGGACACTTGATAGACCCATTCTTGTAAACTTGTTATAACGACTGTCGTACTCGTGTAGACTATTCCGCTCGGTGTTGTACATGCTACATGTTCATTTTGTGTTTATGACTGCCGCATCTGTGTGGACTACTCCACTGGAAGCTACGCATGTCCTGCTGTGTTGTGTGTCTCTAACAGAGTTGGGACTATTCCCTTTCGACTTGAGACTCACTCTCACCCTCTCCCTCTGCAGTGAAAGAACTTGGACTCAAGTTACACTAAGCACTCATGAAGCACACGAACCTCGTTGTTTGAAGACTAAGTATACCACTCTCATGTGCTGACAAGCAAGACCTAAGGCATATCTTTAAGATAATGACAATCGGGTCATCATATCGGATGGGACTCCTACACCAAACGATGTGAGGTCTAGTTGGGACTTCATACCAAGGAGATCCCCTGAATGTTGGTGAATCCAGCACCGTCAACACAACCTTACAAATTTCAAACGTATTAGATGAAAATGAGCTAAACATGAGCTCCCAATTATTTATAACTTTTGGTGTAATTTGGTGTAAAATCTACAATTTTGATGGGAAATTCTAGTGTAGTACAGTTGATGATGTTCAATACCTCCAGTGTTTCATGAGAACATCATCTCAAAAATTGTAAAGAAACATTTTGAATTGCATGAACACTGGCAACAAACTATTTTAGTGTTTTGCATTGCCCCCTCAAGTGTACATGGTTTACATCTCCTAGTGGCCAAAATTCTAATCTGTATTATAACTTCTTGTATATATCATTTATTTATGAAGAAAAAACACAATCCAACTTTGTATACGATCATTACTAAATTTCAAAATCAATACTTATTTTAAATTTGTATTGTTTATATAGCCTTTCATATTTATAATTTATTTACATTTAGTCATATATGTTACAATATATTAAAAAAATCAAAAGAAACAAAATTTTAAAAATAAAAAACATACTTAACATTTTATCATTAAAATTATCTTCTACATTGTATATGTCCATTCTTTACCCTTTTATATTACAAAGTTATCAAATTTATGTGAAAAACATTATAACATAATCACATCCCATAATAATAATAATAATAATAATTGAAGACAAGAAAAATAAAAAATGGACAACATTGTACTGTGGTCATCCTTCTATTTTTATATTTAATATAAATTATAAATATTATTATTATTATAAATAAATAAAATTTTAACTTGAATTTCTTTTTTGAAAATTATTGTCATTGTGAAATAATTCATATTTCATTCAAAATCCATTTTCTTTTTTTTTGTAAGCTACGGTATGACCTTTTCTATTATATACAACAAAAATAAAATATACATTCGTAGGTGACCTCAACCCGCCCCATAGGGAAATCGGGTATGTTGGTCACCCATAGTTTGAGAATGTCTACTTGCCATCTTAGCTTGAAAAACAACATGTTTAAAACTATAGCAGCATCCTATCTACATTTTGTCTCTTAATGCCTAGTCTCGAATACATATCATAACCTGCCATACTGGCTGGTTCTCTAATGCTTATCAAAAAATTCAAAAAATAACAGAGCAAAACATTCAATCTACCATGATTTCTTGCTTGATTTCCTCCTCACGCTTCGCCTTGGTTAATTCCTTCAGCATGCCACAGATTTCCTCCATTTTGCTGTCCTGCTTCCGTATCATGAGTTGTAGATTGGTCATCTCCTTTTTCATATCTGGCAGACCTTGAGCTATCTCTGTTATCTCTACTGTGACCTACTCCATTGCTCTGGCTAACAGATGTTTCATAACCCAATACATGTGTAATGCCTGTTTATATAACGTTAAGCGCCCTCTTGTATTCCCAGGATCCAGAATGAGGGTGTTCCGTTCCTCCATTTCCAGACTAGAGGGTTCTTCCAGAACTTTGTTTTCCAGAGCATCTATTAACCTTCTGATATCTTCGTTGGTCCCTTTGACATATGCTTTCTCCGCTTCCTGAGCAACCTGCTCTGTGGATCTTCGACCTCGTTTCTGCTGGTTCGAGGCTGGAATCTCAGTCTTGCAATGGTCCGCCTGCCATGTTCTTCCGCGACCGCTGCGCCTCCTGCCTTTTCCTCTTCTTGTAGGTCTGCCCCTATTGTTACTCCTGCTGCTTTTCCCTACTTCGAAAGTCACCCTCTCCCTGCATTCCTCCTTCCCTATCTCCATTTCCTTTTCTCTGCAATCTCCTTCTTCTTCCGTTGTTCGTTCCTACTCCCTCCGTGTATTCCTCCCTTCCCCCTCCTTCACCTGCCTTTCCTTCCTTCCTCCCTCCGCCATATCGTCTTGCTTTCGTTTAAGTCGATGCCCCAAGTCTCTCTGCCAACCTGCTTCGCTCTTCGCCACCTTTCCGATCTTCAGATTATCTATCTTTCTGCTTGCTCCTGCTCTTGAATGAATACCACCACCTAACCCTTGTTGCACCAGATGATCACCGCCGATCTTCTCCCCTGCCATTTTCATAATTCTACCTGTTTCTTGTCTTGGTATGCGTTCTCCTCTGCATGCCGTCGCTGCTAGCCTAATAATGATAGCTTTGATGTGTGGCGAGTACTGCCCTGTACTACATCCCATCACAGCCTTATGTTGTCCATATTTCTCCACCCTGATCGGGGTATGTGTGTTAGCATGATCATGGCTATATTGTATCATTATTATCCTGTTTGGTGATTTGGTTTAGGTTTTCCCATCTTGTCGTGGCCAGCTGGGATGTCCATATGGTATCTACTTTTCCATCCGGTTTGTTGCATCCCCAGTTTACCAGGTAGTCTGCTGGTCTATTGCCTTCTCTTCTTACATGATGAATGACCTTATACTCAATATGTTTCATAGATTCTTCTAAGTCCTGGATGAGACCCGCCATCCTCCAGCTCTTAGCCACCTGTTCCCATGACTTGCCATGATTTAGTTTTCTGATTGTTTCTATTACCAAATTTGAGTCACCTTCTATTTCTAATTTCATATATCCATTTGTTATTGAGATCTTGATTCCTTGATATGCCGCCATGAACTCGGCTTCGTTGTTACTCATTTTACCTCCTCTGTTTGCATAGATCCATCTGGTTTGGCCTTGGCTGTCTCTAAAGATCCCTCCATATCCAGCAGGTCCCGGATTTCCTTTTGATGCTCCGTCAAAATTAATTTTGATGAAGCCGTCCTGAGGGTGAATGAACACGGCTGGGCTTTGGTTTTTTATACCCTGTGTTTTTTGTTGATGAGGGTGAACCATCCCAGGTTCCAAGTTTATCTTTCTTAAAATACAGCTCTCTTCCTCCGAAGTTCTCTAATCTTCTTGGTCCCACGCTTCCAATATAATTGTTTCTCTTATTAGGTTTTTAGTTCTTTTCCATAAGTCCTCAGGGGTAGTGGTTTTACCTTGAAAAATCCTTCTATTTCTCTCTTTCCAGATGTTCCATATGTTGAACCCATTACTAGGTTCCATGCTCTTCTGACCACCGGGCTTTGAAATTGTCCCTTCCCCCATTGGAATAGAGTTTGTACTATGTCCAGGGGGTTTCGGTTTGACTTTCCAAAGAGGCTTCTAGTCTCTTCCCATTGATGCTGGGCTACTGAACAACAATTTAAGATATGTTCCTGATCTTCGACATTTTGTCTACATAAGCTACATCTTGGTGGTCCTAGGAACCCTCTTTTCTGGATTTGATCCCATGTAAGTATGCGTCTTCTGCCCACTAACCAGGCAAACATGGTGACCTTTGGCCACCACCTATTCTTCCATAATTGTTTCCATTCTTGTGTTCGATCCTCCTGTGCTTTCTTGGCCTTTATGATATATGCTTCTTTGACTGTGAAGGTGCCTTTTGTGGTTCTGCCCCATCTGAGGATATCTGGTCCATCTCTGTTTTTAATCCTTCTTGAGTCCATCTCCTTTATTATCCTGGCTTTTAGCTCCTCATCGATGTTATTATCCCATTCTTCAGGTCCTATCCATTCCCTCCACATCTCATTTTCTCCTCCTTCCTTCCAGTAGTCTTTGACATGGATTAAGCCTTTGGCCTTGGCTTCCCTGTAAATGTTTTGCAACTCCTGAATTTCCACCATTCTTCCCCTCTGTTGCCAGGCTTCCTCCCAGAATTTTGTTGTCCTTCCATTTCTTATTTCCCAAAAAGCATGTCGATTTATGATGTCTCTATTCTGGCTCGCCAGTTCCCATATCATAGATCCTTTTGGCATCGCTTCCTTTCTCATAATTTCTTCAGTTGCTGTGGGCATGTTATATTTTAGTGTCCATATTTCCTTCCATAAATCTTTGACTCCATTCATCCACCGCCACCAAATTTTCGCCGCTAGGACTTTATTTAAAATCAATGGATCTCTTAGCCCTAACCCCCCTTCCTCCTTTGTTTTTGTTAAGCTGTTTCGTGAACTTAGGGCCCATTTCTTCTGCTGTTTTGGTCCTCCCAATAGGAATTTCCTGTAGATTTCAATCATTTTGACACATACTCCTTTCGGAACTGCCATAATCGATAGGGGATAGATTGGGATTGATTGCAATGTCGATTTAAGAAGCACCAATCTAGCTGCTATATTCAGAGTCCTAAAGGACCAGTTTTCTAATCTGCTCTTAAGTTTCTCTAGAATGGGCTGCCAGTTAGCTATCCTTAGCGAGCTTATATCGAGCATGGTTCCTAGGTACTTGGTGGGTAGCTCTCCCTTTCTGAACCCCAAAGTTCTTGTCAGGTGGGTTTTAACCATTTCTGGTGAGTTGAAGATAAAGGTGCTCGATTTATCCTTATTTATTTCAGTACCTAAAGCTTCCATGAATACCTCTAGGATCTCCTTTACCTTTTTGACTTCTCTCAGTGATACCTTGCAGAATATCATGATATCATCTACGAACTGTTGGTGAGTAACTAGGATGTTGTTTCCCCATAGGCGCAGCCCTTTAATTTTCCTTTCTCTTAGCTCTTTCTTGATGTACCTGCCCAACCCTTCCGCTGCTATTATAAACAAGAATGGAGACAAAGGGTCTCCTTGGCGCAGACCTCTTGAAGCGTTAAAGGTTGCAGTTGGTGTACCGTTTAGGAGGATGGAAAAGTTCGGCGTGGATATCATGCTGAATATCCATTTCACCCATCTGTTGCAGAACCCATAGGCCTAAAGAATTGATTCTAGATATTTCCAGTTTAGTCGGTCGTATGCTTTTGACAAATCCAGTTTGATCGTCATGCCTGGTTCCTTTTTTTGTTTTAAGGTATGTATAACTTCTTGAGATACTACCAGACCATCTAAGATTTTCCTCCCTTCCACGAACCTTGTTTGTTCTGGGGATATTATGCTAGGCAAGATTGGTTTAAGTCATTTGACCATTAAGGTGGCTATAATCTTGTAGATAACGTTACAAAGGGCAATCGGTCGGAAGCCTTCTGCTGATTCTAAATGAGCCGTTTTGGGGATGAGGGTTAATAAAGTAGAGTTTAGTCCAGGCCATACCTTTTGATGTCTGCACGCTTCCTCCACCACCTCTAAGATTTCTTCTCCTATGAATTGCCAACATGCTTGGTAAAATTCCACTGTATATCCATCAGGACCTGGGGCTTTATTTCTTTTCAAGCCCTTCACTGTTTCCTCCACTTCCTCTAGGGTTGCTGCCCTCATCAAGGCTAAATTTTGGTCTCTGGTTACAAGCTTGGGAATTTCCTTACTAATCCTGCCTATGGCCTCTGTTCTGTTTCTTTGGGGTTCGGTGAGTATACCTTTGAAGTGACTTACCAACTCCTGTTCCATTTCCTCGTGCTGAGTTATGCGTTGGCCTTCCGTGTTTTTAATTGAGAAGATCCTATTTCTCTGTCTGTGCTGGATCATGGCCTTGTGAAAGAACTTCGTGTTTCTCTCTCCTTCTATGAGCCACTGAACTCTAGACTTTTGTTTCCATAAAATTTCTTCCTGTTTTCTTCGCTCTTCTAATTGGCCTATTACTATGCCTTCTTCTCTGCTTCTCTCTTTAGTTCTTCCCTCCAGTATATCCTCCTGTTGCAACTCACTCATTTTCTGTTCTAAGCGTTGCTGCTCTTTGAAGATGTCCCCAAATTCCTCTTTATTCCATTTTTTTAATTTTCCCTCTAAGTTCTTTCAACTTAAGTTGGAATGTTTGCATCTTACTTCTCCCACTTTGCCTGCTCTTAGTCCACCATTCTTCTATTTTAGGTAGAAACTTCTGGTCTCTAAGCCAAAAGGCTTCAAACCTAAATGGTCTTCTTTTGGGGCTCTGCTTGAGGTCTATCTCCAACTTTATTGGCCAGTGGTCTGAGCCTACTACTAGTAGGATCATGGCTTCTATGAACACATCTTTCATCATGATTTGTTCAGAGATAAGGAATCTGTCCAATCTTGAGGCTATTTGATTTGTCCCTCCTCTACGATTATTCCATGTATGGGTACCATTTATTGTTTGAATGTCCACCATTCTTTGTTCTGATATCATATCTCTGAACGCTTCCATATCTGAATCTATCCTTCTCAATCCTCCCCTCTTTTCTTCTAAGGTCGTAATCATATTAAAATCACCACCTATAATCCATGGCTTCTCTGGAATAAGTCTTCTCATTGCTTTTAGATTTTGAAGGAATCCTTTTCGTTCTATTGGGGAATGTGGTCCATACACTCCTGATAAGACTACCCACTTCGATGATCCTATTACCTTAAAAGTTCCTGAGAGAATTCGTGGGAGGCTTATCCAATTTTCAAATTGTATTTCCTCCGGGTTCCATATGATTGCCAATCCTCCTGCACTGCCTGTCGCATCCTGCCCCATTATCTCATACCTAGTATTTCCCCTGCTCATTATTTCTTTCATTTTTTCCGTACTAATCTTTGTTTCTTGGACTATCATTATACTTGGTTTATCTCTTTTTAATCTATCTTTCAGGTATCTTTGTTTACCTCTACTGTTAAGGCCTCTGATGTTCCAACTTGTAATAATCATTTTAATAATTTTGGTGGTAGTTGGAATACCTCTGATAGAGGTATGACTCTTCCAGAGTTCACCAACATCTCTCCTACCTCCTGAATTGTCTCGCTCATCAAGCGCCTGCCCCTCTTTCTTCCTCCTTTGCCAGAGCTGCTCATTCCCATGTTCTGATTTCCTTGTATTTCTATCTGTTCCAATTTGTTTGCTGTTGTTTCCCCTACTTTTTTCTTATATTTTTGGAAGGCTTCTTTATATATTTGCTTTTGCTCCCCAGAATGAATCTTTCATCTAACAGCCTCCATTCCTGCAACAATTTCCTCATTATGCGCTCCTCTTCTCCTCCTTTATCTTTTTGTGGGTCTATCTCCATTTGTATTTGTTCATTTGTCTGTTCTCCTTTTTCCTCTGCCTCCCCGTTCTGTTTCTTTTTGTCCTGATACTTGTTTTCTTGATTCTTTTGAGTTTTCCATTGTCTCTTCCTCACTGTCTTCTTTTTCCCCCATCTCGATCTCTTCTTCCTGGAGGACTTTGAATTTGTTTTGCGTTTCCAGGGTAATATTTTCCTTTGGCATTTGTCGTTGGGGTTTATTGAACCCTGATTTCTTTTTATGCTGTACTTCTTTAAAACCCTCTCCCCCCCGTCCAGGTTCCTCTGTTGTTATTCTCTCTTCTTCTCTCTTATCCTTTGCATCCTCTGTTCTGTTTAATGGACATTTTCTGAAAAGATGACCATATTCATGACATCGTCTGCACCAGAACGGTATGTGCTCGTAATCCACTGGTTGTTGCCATATCTCATCATGATATTCCAGCTCAATGAAGTCTGGGAGGGGTTCAGTTATATTCATATACGCACATATTCTGGCATATGATGTGTATCTTCCTCTTTTTGTAGATTCTGCGACTTTCACAAATGACCCTATTGTATTCCCTATTCCTTCTAAAATCTCTGGGTCCCAAAACTCCATTGGAAGCCCGAAGAGTCTTATCCAGACCAGGGCTGCTAACATTTTCTCTTTGTCTGGGTTGTAGCAGTCTTCCCAGTGCCGGATAAATAGGCCTGCATTATTCATGAAATAGGGTCCTCCCTCGAAAATCCTTTCCTTGTCTTCTATGTTAGAGAATATTACAGTAAAAAAACCTTTCGCTCCTAGTTTTAGTTCCACATGCCCCTTAGGTTTCATTCTCTGTTGTATCCATTTAGATAAGTCTTTCTCTGACGGCCAGAACCCTACAAATTTACATATTAATGCATAGTCTTTCATATAACTCCTATACTCTTCAAGTTTGTTACTTGGTATTACGAACCTGGGTTTCTTCGATGCCCTGGGGAGACATTTACCCCTTAGACCCATCTGCCAGTTTGCTCCGCTTGCTAAGTTCTCTCCGTTATTTGGCTTCATTCCATTCCACATTCGCTCCTTTCTTGCCTCTCCCATTGCCATGCTCTTGTAGGAGGGGATCTCTCCCCTCCCCTCGTTTTTTTCCATTTGGCCCCTCAGCGCTTACTTCTCCCTTCGTTCCCTCTTTTGCTATGGTCTGGAAATCTTGATTTGGACTTTCGCAGTTTGGACCGCGCTCTCTGCGTTTCTTCTTTGCTTCAAAGTTGCATACAAGATAGTCTGTTCAGATATTCTCCTCCTTCCATGAAAATTTGTGATATCTGTGATAGGCACTAGAATTTGGTAAATGACAATGTCATCTTGATTGACTCTAAACTTTGATATGAAATGTAAAGTATGAAAATTAAGACAATAGAAATTATGGACTCTACACAACGGAAGAGAGAATAAATATACAAAGATACAAAAATATTTATTTTATAATGAAGTCTGCATGAATCTATTGCAATTAATCTTAAACATTTATTATGTATGCAAATACAAGACCACTCCAATTACAATTTTTGCTAAATCTTAAACATTTATTATGTATGCCAATACAAGACCACTCCAATTACAATTTTTGTTAATAATAAAAAAGAGAAAGAGTAATCTAATAACCAAATAATTTTAAAATTATAAAATCCTCTTCAAAAACTTTATCCTCAATTTATTTCCATTATTAATAAAATTTGACAACTAATATTTTTATTATTCTATTATTTATGTTTTATATAAATTAATATCAAATTATGTATAAAAAACAATTATTTTATTAAATAATTAATATCAAATTAAGATTAATATTAATGGCCTCTGGGCAGTTATCTAATTACTAGCTATATATATAACCTACATTGCATATTTCTTCTACTCATCGAAGCATATATATATATATATATATCATCTTGCCATTTTCTATGTTAATTAAGATGATTGCCAATTAAAAATGGTTTAACATTATATGAACACAATTGCTTTACGTACGTAATATTTAAATAAATAACTAAATCATGCAAAGAGTTTTTTGAACTTTCTTCTACTCATTGGAGGATATATATATATATATATATATATATCCATCTTGTCATTTCTGGTGATGGCCAATTAAAAGATAGTTTAACATTATATTAACACAATTGCTTTTCACGCATGTAATATTTAAATAAATAACTAAATCATGCAAGGGTTTTTTAACTTTTATTTCACTTCATGTGATCATATAACTTTTTAAAGTTACACTAATACTTAGAATATCAAACACATAGATTTAACCATTAGAACCTCGATTGAAGGGCCTCCATTAAGGTATATAGCTCAAAAGCTAAATCCTGACCTTTTCTGCAAACCTTTTTTTACAACACAAGATGGAAAAGCATTGAAAAATAAATGAGGCAATATAGTTGAATTGTTAGACAACTCCAGTGTAAATTTTCCATTTGTGATTTCGACTATTGAGTGCATCTTGCAGCGCAGGATCCACAACCTACGATGAACAAAATCTGTGACTCAATTATGAAATTCATTACAGTAGATCTCATGCTATTCCAAAATATTTTCCCTGGGGATGAGAACAAAGTGAGGAAGATAAGCCCTTTTTAAGGACAGTTCCTTCGGAAAATCTACCGTTCACAAGCTAAAATACATAACCGCGGGGCAAAATTGAATGGCACTGCGTAGTGCCTACTAATACTACACAAAAATAGACATCATGATTTCAACGATAATGACCATTCGCTAATGTGAAGATTTAGCGAAGGGCATTCGGATGATTGGAACACAATGAAGAGGATGAGCCATTTCACATGACAGCTTAAGGACCTTCGACATATTCACCATCGCAGTTGTGCCCGCGGGAATGCACATTCTTTCGGCCATAGAGAGATGAGCCGCCCATGATAGCAATGGTACAGGTGGATGCATTGGAAGCGCCTCTTTCACCACTGCTTGGATGCATTTGCAGCGCCTCTTTCACCACCGCTTGGAGGTACAACAACTTTGTGATGTCATAATCGTTCAAGCTTCGTCGACGCCCAACTCTGCTTGTGCCATTCTCATGAGGTCTCCTTGGCAGGTAGTCGGGAGGCAGCAGGTCTTATGGCTTGAATGGCTAGAGGGATTTCAATTGCCAGCAGACTGCCTGAAGGGGGCACCGCACCCGACATGGCTCAACCAATGAAAGCAAAAGAGCCTTCTTTCTCTACGCGCAGTGGAGAAGAAGTTTATGATTTATTTAATCCCTTTCTGAATTTGTTGCCAAGAAGCTTGCATTATTTTGAATAATTTGAAGGATTTTTTTACTCATGAAATAACACATTCCTTTAGAGAAGGGTACTAACTTCGATTACTTCCAAAGCAAGATACTTACTCCCAGTATACGCATGATTGAGTAGAGACCATAAACTCCTACGGTTAACTTACTCCAATTTGAAATAAGAGGCACGATCCATTCAGGTAAAGCAACAACAAAAGACATTATGCACCAACTGGAACTTGTTCCCAAAATTCAATGAGCTCTGCCACTACCATCCCAACAAAATAAATCTAAAAAAAGCTTTGGAAATGCCTATATTCCTGAAAATAAAAGGAACCAATTGCACAATGAGATTTAACATTCTTAGGAAAAGTCCATGGTTTCATTCTCTACACATGCAGTGACTTGAGGATTTTCCCAAATATCATAGGTAGGAAAAGTTGACTCTGTCAACCTAGTTCGAGTTTCATGTGTAACTATAACATCATTCACAAATGCTAGCCAACTTAAGAAAGGATCCCCTAAATCTCTTGACATAACACCTTTATTAGATTTGATATATTTCAAACGGTGTCCCATATACCTATGAGCTCCAATTATTAATTTAGCAAAGTTCCCACCACGTGTCATTAAAAAACATCAAACTTAAAAAAGACAAGGAAATCAAGAGCAGCAAGGCTTGTAACATGTTTCCTAAAGGAATTGAGTTCCTCCTTTGTCGTTAACTCTTCCTTGGTAACCAAATTTGGGAACATATTTCTTAGAGGAGCCATGAGATTATGACCGCCATAAACTTGCCCAGATGCAACATAAATTTGTGTCTCCTTGGGATACCTGATTTCCTTCAATAACGCTGCAACTTCAGCTGGTTCAAGTGGAAAATGACCCTCTTTTCGTTTCTGCAATGCTAGTTTCTATAAGTGGTAACCATTTTTATAACAGCGAGGCCACTCTTTTTGTCTGTAAGCAACCATCGTTTCCTTTTCAAAACACAGATGTAGTGCCATGTAAGGATGTGTCACTCCTGTGTGGTTTCTCATCCTTGAGGCCAAAACTTCTGCCATTGCTTCTATCTCAGGTAGAAACTTCAAGGCATGGTAGTTAACTCTGCACCTCAAACGATTTATTTCTACTGGAACATTATCATATCTGAGTCTGTCCACAAAAGGCTTCAGTGCCATAATTCTTTTCTCCTTTATCCATGGAAGCATATTATCTAGATAAAATTGGGCGGAAGCATACTTTGGGATGTTTTTCATAGTGCACCTAATGCTAGTAAATAATTCTTTCTTATCAAGGAACCATGCAAGAATTCTCCTTACAATTGGTACATCATCTTTCAAGTATTCAATAAAATTATCCACATCAAAAATGTCCTCAAACGTCGTTTGATCCTTCCAAATTTGGTCTTGCTTCAAAATAGGTAGGATAAATGTCACATTCATCATCTTTGCAACTGCCACTGCATTGCATATAGATATATGTCGCTGATTGAGTCTGTCCTCAGCATGGATAAGAATATAGCCATTAGTTTCATTTTCACATTGTGGAGGTGAAAATTTTTCATGCATTTAGGCACATGGCTTCCATGAAGTGGTTGAAGAGTGTGGATTCTCCGAAAGAGATGGTGTATCTTTAACATGTGGACAACATAGAACAATTCCTTCCTTCTTGTACAAATATGGAGGATTCGAACAGTTCTAGACGGGCGACAGTGAGATGAATCTTGCTAACAAAAGAGCACAGAGCAATGCTAGAGAAAGTTTTCTGAAGACCTTCGCTCTAGAGAGCCTATCATCTTTCCAAAAATAAAGAGAGGAGAGATTCCATCCTCTAAATTTTAGATTATGGAGTTCTTCTTTCTCTTCTTCTTCTTCGACTTTTGCTTCCTCTTTAGCTTGCTTGGATAGTGAAGACGAGGACACATTAGGGTAATTTTGAGGTCTAAAATGGGCCTCATAATTAAATTATAAAATAATAGTGGAAATGATAAAATCAGATTAGATTACATCATCAAATTTTAGAGGGAAAAAAGAAAAAAAACTATTTTTTCAATTCTTATTTTCAACTTATCTCCCTATGGGCTTACTCAAATTTCGAGCAGAAACACTAGTTGGATGAAAAATTTGATTCCTCATCCAAGGAGTACCCATGTTGCATACTTTCAATGGACCCTACCACACAAAAAATGAGAAATACATGAAAAATGTGATTACAATCACATTTTTTCATATATTCCTCATTTTTCATATAGTAGGGTCCATCAAAAGTATACAACATGGGTACTCCTTGGATGAGGAATTAAATTTTGTGTCCAACGAGCACTCGCGCTTGAAATTTGAGTAAAACCTTAGGGAGATAAGTTGAAAATATGAGTTGAAAAAGTAGTTTTACTATTTTATTATTTTTTAATCTTTTTATTTTTTTACTCAAAAAATGGTGACTCATCCCCCATGGTTGAGATCATCATCTTGAATCCTATTGGTTCTTATAAAGTTTATTTTGGTTGTACATTTTTCTTAGGAGGCCCATTTTAGACCTCGAAATTCCCCTAATGGGAGAGGATGAGGATCCTGAATGCCTCATTTCGACTCCGCTGAAGTCCATCGTTTCTGTAATGCAGTTATGCTACTGTTTACCACAAAAATAATAGCTCTCATGTATGAATTATCTTCACTGTCACTTGTGTGTGTCGAGACAACAACTTTTCCATGGTGAATCCTCATTTCCCTAGTTTGGTGCGAGATCGCCTTACCTCTGAAATGTTTCCAAATGAGAAGACAATAAATTTAAGTTTTGTAATTGGAAATTTATTGAATTTGTTGTTCGCAATATAATAATTTGAAGGATAACAACGCTGGCAAGGAATAGGCTCGCTACTAACTTCCCCAGCTACACCCACTTATTGGACAGTGTGCTACAGGGCACAAGACGCAGGGGAATTTCACAACACAGGATAAATGGGAAGGAGGGGTTCTGGTTTGTTGCACTAGGTTTTGTTATTTGATCATTTCAATGCTTTAGATTTGATTATCTATTCTGAATTGTAACTGTAATATTGGTCTTCAATCCCATGGTTGAGGTTATTTCAATCGCCTAACACCGAAATCAATGACACAAAACCACACAGATGGCATGGGAGGGGAGTTCTTCTTAGAGGGAACGCCTTACGGCGTAGATATTTGTGTAATTTAATGGGACGTTTTTGCTTGGAAAATAATGGAAATTTTAGTATGATTTTGATAAATTTTGGTGGAAATTGGGTGTTCCATGGGTTTTTGATGGTGTTAATCCATTTCCACCATAAATAAAAGTAATCGAAACACTCCCAAGGTAGATTTTTTGAAAAAAAAATCACTAGATTCCAAAAAGAAAGGGTCCTCGGCACAAAATTGTCACCTCTATAGATAATGTCTTTCATATTACCATATTACTAAGGTAATGTTGTAATGAAAAAACAAAAAGTCAAAAAACTATGAATTACAAAATGATACATTTTTAAAAGGAAATATTAATAATAAACGTAACTAAATCATTAAAAAATTACTAAATATTTTAATGAAACCAACAATTATGTTATATGTTATTTGGTATCATTTATGGTGTTTAGAATAGTGTTTTGTTAAGGAACACTTTGTGTGAAGGTTGCTAATTCAAAATTCCATGGAATGATTTGAAAAACAATATTAATAATAAATGAAACTAAATCATCACAAAAACACTAAATATGTTAATATTAATTAAATGAATAACTACACTAATACATTATTTGGTATTGTTTATGGTGTGTAGAATACAATGTATTGTTAAGGATCTATTTGTGTGAAGGTTGCTAGTTTAAAATCCCATAAAATGATTTGATCCCTCACCAGATTCAGTAGTACCTTATTCTTGAAAGTTCATTGCTAATTTTAGTTGTAATAAATAGAGTGCTTGAGTTAACTTTTTGTTATTTATCTACTGAATCTCAAATACCATGATTAGAATAATTTTTTGAAGACCTATTTTCATGTGACTAATTGTTCATAATATAAACACGCGCATGGAACAATATCCATCTACATTCTAGCATCATTAGTTTATGAATTTTTTGAATATAGTTATAAAGAAACCTTAAAAGAATTAGTGTGTGTATTGTAAATGCAAGATAAATATTTTTAGAGCTATTCATCCACTTTCCCAGTTGTAAACAAGAAAACAATTCACAAACAACAATTGACAAACTCGAAAGAAATGTGAAAATAGTTAACCTATGTAATGTAGATGTATGATACATATTGAAAATTACTTGAGTATTTGTATATATTAAGAGGATATTTCATTCATAAGCTCTCAATAACTTTCTATTTCATGAGCTCACTTCAGTTATCTCCAAGCTCTCTCCAAAAGCCTTGCGAGTCACGAAATAAACAAAATCTTCCCCATAAGATCATTCTCTACCAAATGAAATAGGTTAATGTATGTTCACATAAGCTAACTTGTATTATTATTATTATCATTATTTAATTAAATGAACTTTCTTTTTTTTTAATGTAAGTTGTCTAACCTAACATGACAAAAATCTCCCACATCTCACCATCAATTAATTAACTTTTAACTACAACTATTTTAGAATTGTCGAATATTTTTTAAACAAAAATGAGTAAATATTGCATTAAATCTGCACTTGTTCACAACAAATACTAGGGAAATCATTACATTTCATCATTTTCAGAGGGTCCTTCAAAGAGGAGTTGTCTATCAAGATCAAATAACTACTAAATAAAAAGACTATGACATTAGTTTGGCATACACAAATTCGGAAAAATTGAAACAACAGAAACACAAATTTACAATAAGCTCCATTATAGAGGAAAATTGATGTCTTCATCAGTGGGTTTGTTCAAGTAAAAATGGAGATTGACATAGGTTGGGCTTAGAATAGTGCTCGTAGAATTCTCATTCCTTACAACATTGCCATTGATTTTGAGATCCTCAAGTTGTCATTTAATGGCATCAATCTCGTCATTATGACAATAAGTTTGAGGGATTAAAGCTCATCAATGACAAATATTAGAAGGTTATCTTGCTGGAGAATTCGCCATTTTAGGTCCATAATTTCCACTTGAATAATCTCCAAAGGATTGTTTCTTGCGTCACTGGGAAAATTTCCCTTGAATCCCGGAGAATTGAGACTCGAGGATATGGCTAGAAGGTTTGAGAGGCTGCCGAGATGTTTTTAGAGGGGGGAAAAGACAGTGCCCCGAAGGTAATTGGAGGTAGAAGAGAGGAGGATTCATTGGGTTGCATTGAGATTAAGGGAGTCAAGGGGAAGGAGTGAAAATATGTTTATAATTGTCCAGAGTGAGTGAAAGGGACACCTAAGGTGATAGGGAGGGGGAGATGGAAGGGGGTGGAGAGGGCTAACCATAATAGAGTTGGGGGATGAACATGAATTTGGAGTGAAACATAAAGAAGCAAGAAATACAAGATTGTGAAATTCACACCAAAATGATATTTAGACTAGAATAAAACATAATGCAGGAATCAAAGACCTTAAGATGCTCAATTATGTCGAACCACTGGATGTTGAAGCCATCCCCTGCACATGCTTTTCCGCTGGTTGATACAGAAGGGGTCCCCGAAAGAGAATTTCGCCAGTAGATTAAGTTGTCAGGGTGGGGGAGCCAAGGTCTCTCACCACCAAAGAAAATGGCTCTGACCATTAAGAGGGCCTCATTACAGAGCCAACTAAAGTGAAAGCAAGTGAATTCCATGAGCCTTGCAAAGGGAAGGAGCCCAACAAACTTAAGAAGGCAAGGAGGGGGAACTTCTGCATAGGACATGGCGAGATAGTGAAATGAGAGGGGCCAAACCAGAACATAAATTTGTCAATGAGGAGACTGCCCTCCCAAGTGAATCCCATCTCATCATAATTAAAACACCAAATTTCTAGTCGCTTCAAAGACATCAATACAAAGGGTGGAGGAGCTGAGCAAAACGTTGTGTATAGTACTTTGCAGGGATGAACATGAGGGATTATAATAGTCTCCCACACATGAGACCTGCTTTCTATGTGTGCCACGACATCGGCCTTCATGGCAGTGTTGTGCATGCGGTTGGAGGCCTATAATTGTACCCATGCCTTGTCATACATACGATCGTGGGCCCAAGACAGAGAAAAATGGTTCCATATCAGGTTTGTGTCACCTGGGATGGTTGTTCAGCCTTTGAGTGACCTGTAGGATGAAAATATGAGGTCAGTTTGTAGGCCCCACTTCCTTAACTAGAGCTTGGAGGTTGGGTCATGTCGTAGTAACTCTTCGTCTCATGTTTACCCTAGCAGACTTGTGAATTTGGGTAAATATGGGAGGAGGAAATTACAAGAAAGTTATAAGTTGAAGGACATTAAAAGGTTGTAACCTTGAAGGTAGAGCCAACAGAGAAGCTACAATAGTAACATATGTTCAGACAGATATTTAAACGATGAGTTGATGACTGTAGCCAAGAACAAAGAGATTTCTTGATGATGATGGCAAAGAGCCTTATAGTAGAGATGGAGGACCAACAAAGTTCTCAAATGAGAATGGTGAGTAGTTAAATGTAGGAGCCAAGAGAGCAGAGAGTGCTCAGATGAATATTCTAGAGGAAGGAGTCAAAAGAAATACCAGGAGAAGTCTAGGCATGGAAGAGCTTAGTTTGGTATTTACAAACAATTTGATGGAGTCAACTTTTTGCAGTGGCTTGTTTGCAGCTCACAATGAGCAGGGAGAAGTTCATAGAAGAAGGATATTTGTGATTACTGAGAGTCATAGTAAAGGTTGAGAGAGAAGTCATAGTAGATCAAGTCAGGACAAACTTGATAGAGAAGTATCTAAAATTAAATTACAACTAGAGATGATTAGAGGATTGCTACAGAGAGATGAGGAAGACCAGGGTTACACATGGACTCTCTGGAAGAGAGTGAATTGGAATTTTTTGTAGGTGAAGCTGAGACAAAGATCAAATACTCAGTTGATGGATAAACTCAAGGAGTTTGAAAAGAGGTGAAATGCTCATTTGGGGAGAGAAATGGAGCAACAATAAAAGACAATTGCTGAAGAGATTATTTGTGAACCAAAACATGAATAATTTCTTAGAGAGGATGAAAATGATGAAGAAGATGTTGATGAGGGGATTGTTGAAAATAGCAACAAGAAATGCTAAATATAGAAGTGCTAAAAATAGCACTGCCATAAATAGCATTTCGGGATACCTTCCTATTTTAGTTAGTCCTTGAACTAAAATAGAGAAGTAAAATTTGAATATGATCTTAGCAGCTGTTTGTAAAATAATTAATTAATTCATCTTGAGTTAATTAGTTGTAGAAAATCAAACATGAAGTCTATGTGGGGACATGCAACAATTATCCCATTGATTGAGGAATTTATCCCTTAGTTAAAGAGATAAGGATGAGTTGTAATTTGAGTTGTAATTAGTTAGCTCAGTTAATTGAGTTAAGTCCAGTTAGATTAGTTCAAATAGTTTGTTGAACTAATTGTGAGTTCAATTAGTTAATGCATGCATGCATGCATGTAACTGCTGCACTTCAGATAACTGAATATTCTCTCATAAATAACTCATGCATGTCAGTTCAGACAGAGACCTAGTTGAGATCAGATGGAGCAACAGTGTACTATCAGTTGCAGGAATATTCCATTGTGAATATCTCTTGCATGCAGAAGGAATTCATTCCTTGGAGATTGCATTGTTACTTCTTCAGTTTAGTGAGTGTGTGATGAGGCCAATTCACACAGGTGGCATCACTGGACCCTAAGGAAAACTGCGCAAGGAAATAGGAGGCTTGGAGGGCTGAGGAAAGGCATATCTTGTGTCTATTCAGTCTATGAGATGTATTGTTATAGCTTGTGAGTTGATTCTTTTTGTAATATGAACATATTTCCACTTATATGATAATACAGAGATTGGGGTTTTAGGCTGAGGCTTTCCCCGGGTTATTCTTCTGTGTTCATGTATGATTGATTTCTCATTCTCAGTTATATGTGTTTTATTTGATCTTGCTCATATTCGATTAAGCTTCCACAAGTTTGTTGTAGAAGTAGATCTTGTATTTTGCTTTAGTATATTGCATAATCTGTTGATCTACAGTTAAAATTTCTACATGGTATCAGAGAAAAGGTGATCAAAGCGAAGAACAATATACAAGAAGGGAGAAGTTCAAAGTTTGAGGTCCCTGATTATAGAAATCGAGTTCTTATCACATCTCAATTTCACCAATGGCGTTCAGTGGTTTAAGAGGATAATGGTCTAAAGGACTTCATTGATCAAGAAGTCCCTAAGCCCGCAGCAGCTGATGCTACAGAATTGGCGGAATGGAAGAAATGTGTGGCTAGAGCAAGGAGAATCCTTCTGGAGGGAGTTCGAGACCACATAGTCTCAAGTCTCCATGGGAAGGAGACATCGTTTTCGATGTGGAAAACATTGAAAGATCTATATCAGAATAGCAGCGATTAGAGGAAGCTGGCGCTGAAAGACAAGCTTCGGAAAATCAAGTGTGAAAAGGGCGACACGATCTCTACATATCTGAACAAGCTCACCACCTGCAGGGATGAGCTTGGAAGTGTAGGGATCATGATAGCCAATGATGACATGATGAGTCTTGCACTCCTCGTGTAACAACCCCAAAATTAAAACATGCAACTAATTAGATTAATTACGCGATTTATAATCAACACACAATTTATCAATTATTTAACATCACGTTTCGGAAATATGAGTAGAGACAACTTACCTGTGGCGATGATATCCCTTACTTGTGATTTCGGAATTGAACGCTATTTGAATCCTACTAACTGTAACAAAGTTTTGGGGACGACTCTCCACCCAACCGTAGGCTCAACTACATATAATTTTTCTACAACTGGCCACCCCCGAGCCCTCAATCAACATACTACTGCTAGGGAATCCTTTGTCTCACCACACTTTTCTCCTAAGAGAATGGATGATGGAATGATGGAATGATCTTTCATCTTCCTCGCCGTCTATTAAATAGAGCAAACATTGGAAGGGGAACCGCATGCACACACTCCATGTGTCAACATGCAACTTTTATTTCTTTATTTTAAGTTTAACTTAATTTAGTAATTCTCTTAATATAGTTCTTTCTTATTTTATTCCTTTTTATTTTTTGATAAATTTACTTATTTTTACTATTTTTATAGTTCTCTTAATTTAATTCTTTCTTATTTTATTTTACTTTTTGTTAACTTTACTTATTTTTACTAATTTTACAGTTTATTTTTATTTTTATTTATTTAGAACTCTAGTATTGTTATTTATTATTATTATATTTTCTTCATTATTTATTATTTATTTTATTTTTTGTTATCTAGCGGAATCGACAACGGTGGTGGTATCATACTCACGTTACACGGGGTCGAATCCCACCGACTGCCACTATAACCGCTAGGAGGAACCGCCCAGCCCACAAGAACGGCCCTCGGGTAAGACAAGACTTGAACTTGTGACCTGCACAGTGGCACGAACGACTTAGCAGACTGTCCGTTGGCCACGAGACCAAACCCCCGCGGGCTTATTTATTATTTATTTACTATTAGTATCTTTTCTTTATTGTTTATCATTTATTTTCTTATTTTTATTATTATTAGGGGACATTACATACTCCCTCTCTTTAAGGAACTTCGTAACGAAGTTAAGTTGAACTATTTAACATTCTATTTATTTAGTTATTTATTACTTCATGTTTTCCCTACACCCTCTGTTGAACTAGTATAACCAACAGGAATCGAAATTTTTCACAACACCCAGGAAATCTCAAGGAATCTTTGTCCTTTTTCCCACTTTCGGAACCAAGCTTAAGCCTCCCTGGTCTGTATCCTAGTCCAAGGCTGTCCCTAAGGCTTGCGCCTGACTCAAACCTCATCTGCCCCAAGGCCAACATTCGGTACGGTACTCAATGACTCCGAGCATCTCGCAAGGCTGGCCCACTCCCTCCACAACTACTAAGGTGCACAACCCCAGGCATCGAAGTCCTTACACCCCCACTAGACTTCAGCATCCCAATCCAATACTAGGCACCTAGCCTATAATATTAGGCACTTGGCCTCCTCAAGATGGTCCCATAGCCCCTCAAGAGCTATCCATCAAGAGCTATACAAGATAAAGGAACCACTGGCATATGTAGTGTTGATTGAGTATGTTCCCAACCCATATGGTGTTACATATTCTCCCTCGCAAGTATGGGCTCCCATGAGATCATCATATAAACCGACCCTCTTGGCCCATTTGTGGAGTTCTTATCAGTCACCACATCTTAACATGCAACCACTGCATTAGTTATAATCATAGTATCATAGAAAATAATTGACATGCCAACTCTTGCATGTCATCATGATAACATAACACCATTGTTAATCACCACATTCTAAATAGTAAAAAAAAACTGCATACTCTTGTATGTCATAAAATCTACATACAATCACCACATGCTTCACCTTATGAAACACCATCATAAGTTTGAACATAAACAGGTATTTATCAAAGATATATCATGACATCACATAATAAATGAACCACATGTCAATATACATTTTATTGTAACATCGTAATCCCTCTGCATATCATATCCATCATGAACATACAACATCATTATCATATCAAACTAAATGAATAAGAACCACATGTGCATCATTATCCTTATACCGTCATATCATGAAACATCATCAATATGAGAATCATCTCAATACTTATCAAATATATAATAATGCACTATAAATATTCTTATCGCGATTCATTAGAAAAACGAATTTCATTTGCTTGTATAAACTTTGAGTACTAACTATGAACCAAGATTATTCAACATCCATCTAGGGTCTATGTTATCTCATCGGTACTATTAGTGTCATGTTTTCATCAAGATACCAATCACTTTTCAATAATCATTTCTTGTTCTTTCTATTAGTAAGTTAACCATTTACACCATAGGTATACTCATATAAGTACATCGTTAAATTTCAAATGAGCCTCATCATCTTGAGCCTTAATCTCTCGTCATATATTCTTCCTTCTCCAAAGAAATTTTAGTGAAATTCGTTGTTAAGATATTACCGTTTGTACAATCATTTAAATCATCAATATCAAGTTAAAATTCCATGAACACTATACATAGTTTTCTTATCCAAATAGCACACATACCCTTGGTCATCCTTATTTAAGTCTTATGTCATGCTTAATCCACTTGCCTGAGGGTTTGTTGTCCCCTGGTGATCTATCCATCACTCACATAATTGTCATTGTTTATCATAAAATATTTTCTTATCTCATCAAGTTCCCTCTTGATCTCTTTTAATGTAGATTCACTCATCTTCAAGTTGGACTAGGGATTCTTCCACTTTAATTATCACTTGTTAAATCTTTAGTTTAGAATTTGAAATGATTGGAACCACTACCACCATTATCATCCATGAAAGATTTGGTATGCCTGTTGTGTTTGGAAATAACTTCTTCCAATACTAATGTTACACTAATAAGTTATTTTATATGAAGTAATAAATAGATCATCATTTCACTTGGAGTGACATCTATTCAAGTACACCCTTTATTAGTTGATTCTCACTTCTTTTGTCAATTTATGTGTAATCCTTCTCAAAGCCTCATTATAGGATTTCCAACTATATTTCTTCCTGGGCTTCATGCTTAGTGTTTTCTCATTAGTCTACATATCGTATTTCTTTTTCCAAAAGTTAAACAATCGTTATCCTTGAAACATTTTCCTATTTTATCACTTATAATTTGTTACCAAATAAAAGTGCTCACAACTTCATACCTCAATACTTCTAAATTATATAGCTCATCACTTTGATCGTTAGCAATCATGTTCATAAATCCACTCATCTGTATCCTTAAGATAACTTTCTTCTTGAATGAATCACTCCTTCACTTCCTCATACTGAATATTCATAGATATATTTTTATTTTCTCCAATAGTCTTAATTTCCTAATGTTCCATGTCTACTAGCTTCAAAGGTGGAAATATCATTATGGTTTCTTTTCCTCCTATCTCAAATGCATAAAATTGTTACACTTGGAAATGTTGTTACTGCTTCTCTACTCACATAATTTATCTTCCTCCAACTGATCAATTTTATTGTGGACTTCTTTAATCCAATGTTGTCATACATTTCAGGGCCCTTGTAAATTCAATTTCATTAGCTGATTGTCGATGTTCATTCCTTATATGCATCATCCTTAAATCAAAATTATAGTGATTCTCATCATGTTCTTATATATAAATAATTATATGATTCCATGACCATTTGCTACCAAATTTTTTTTATTTTTTTTATTATTATTATTATTATTATTTTAAGAATACGTTTAGATTACCAAGGTATGACTTCCAAAATCTTCCATTATGTTCTAAAAAGGGCTACCCGTTCTTATTGATTTCCTACCCTTGTTGTGACACTTTCACTTAGCCACCTTAAGTATCTATCAATAACTATTTTTTTTCACCTCATTAATCTAAGTTGGCCATAGTTATGGGGGTTAACATTCATTGTCATTTATTTATTTTTTTGTAAATTCCTCCTTATTCTTCCCATGAACTTCATAGTGTATGGCCATAACATAAGTCAAGTATGTTCTTGATTTATGAACACCAACACACTATATAAAGTGCATCAAATGGTGATATCACCCCCTTCCAGGCAAATTATAAGTTGCCCCTGCTTCTTCCCCATCTTTATTTTTCAAGATTATATTGTGACTATGAGTTTAATTTATCCTCCTCCTTCTGAGTTGGTTGTGGTTACAAGGATACCATTCATTATTCTCATTAGAAAATGTGCAAATTCCTCCTCTTTCCTTCCTCCATGCTGCTAATGTTGGAAATCAAACATAAAAACCTTCCTTTCTTTCTTAAGATTGTTGTCTATTTATATATCTTTTTCCACCATATTATCGTAATAATAGGCTTACTATTCTCCCAAAGCTAGTTTCTTGCTATCTTAGGTTTATACTCATTACTTCCATGAAATTGCACCCTTATTTCCGCACATATTTGCCAAATAGCTATTGTGGCTTTAATTCCCATATGATCAAAATTGGTTTTGCATGTTCATGTCAAGCTTTTAGTTTTACATTATTAAGAACATGATGTGCATGTCGATTTCTTCATGGATTCATTAGTACATGTCTACTACCATAATTTCATTATCACCTTTATGAAAATCATCATGCTATAGGGGGCATATAAAAGGGTGCCATTTTTTTTCTTCTTCTTTTGTTTTGTTTTGGACATATCATTATACTCCTATGTTTTACAATAGGTGTTCACTTCAACCAATTATCCTATTCAAGAATTACATAAAATATCATACTACCCAATTAGTATATATTAAACTATATTACTTAAACCTTCATCTTTATATATATATCTTTCGTAAATCATATATGTCAAAATATCCTTTATCACCTAATACAAACAAACCTTTTAAAATCATATATAATATTAATATATATTCATCATAAGTTTCATTATATTAAATTATATGATAAAATTTCAATATACATTATTCTGTTATTACAAATATTTTCCAGTTATATCATAAATTAACTCACTTAAATTTTAAATACATATTAAATATATCAACACATTTTTTGATAAATTTAAAATAACCATTAATAGTATCTATATACACACTATGCAATTATATATTATGTAATATATAAAATTGAAAATCATATTTGTTTCCACAACTATTAATTATTACCACCAACTTCACAATCAATCAATTTATTATATAATTTCCAATAAATAAAATAAAATTTTACTTCTTAAAAACCTACTCCACTCACACAAAAATGTAATTTATCTCTAACTGCTACTCAATTTGAATTAATGCAGTATTATTTTAATTAAATTACATGTGGTGAATTTGAATTATTGTATCTTATGTGGCAAGTTTATTGTTTTGATCAAAAGTTTACATGTGACAAGTTTCAAATATCAAAAAGTTCAACACATAGTAGCAGTGAAACAATAGGAGGGGGATTCAATTCATTCAGTGCCTCTCCAGGTCAATAGTTTCATGTGAGGAAAACCCTTAATATTTTGTTTCATGGATAAGAATAGTAAGAAAAAAAAAACCAAAGAATGGCACAA
Organism: Pinus tabuliformis; assembly: GCA_031772625.1. Taxonomy (NCBI): domain Eukaryota; kingdom Viridiplantae; phylum Streptophyta; class Pinopsida; order Pinales; family Pinaceae; genus Pinus; species Pinus tabuliformis. The sequence goes on from CM062820.1 coordinate 814,317,486, forward strand.
GAAAATGTGGAAGGGACCGATTCATAGCTAAGGAGGAGAATTTTGAGAAGAGACAAACCACAGAGAACAAAAGTGTTTGATTCCCGCCTAAGACAAGAACCCTGTGAAAAATAAAAATGGTAAAGGACACTACGACTTTTGAAAAACTGAAACCCTCCTCGTCGGAGAAACCGGTAGGAGGTGGATAGTGGTATGAGCATGCTAAAACCCTGTTGACAAGATCGTGGATTCAAATCGTGCTTAGGTATTCTTCTCAGGGAGGAGGCTTTGGTGGCGGCTTAGTGTGCAGGAAGAGTAAGAGTAGCAAGAGGCATAGAAAAATTTTATTTTTAAAAGAGAGCACGTACACACCAATGAACTCATATTATAATGACATGGAAATTTAAATACAAAATGTCCACATATAAATAGATTATTTTATTTGATAATAATAACAATTTTGTTTTAATATTGTATTTCTATTTAAATCTATTAAAATATATATTTTTAAATTTTCTTTAAATTTTCATAAGGAAAGTGAAATTATATATATATATATATATATATATATATATATTTCTCAAGATAAAACACGGATATATTAGGTTATTTCTCTAACTAATTAATTAACATTATAGACATCATTAACAATATTAAGAACTCAATTTACATCTAGATTTTTAACTAAAACAAATATGCATGGCAGGACTCATAGGCTTCAAGTGTTGTAACTTTGCTCTGATACTATATGTAATAACCCCGAAATTAAAACATTCAACTAATTAAATTAATTACGCGATTTATAATCAACACACAATTTATCAACTATCTAACATCGCGTTTCAGAAATATGAGTAGAGAAAACTTACCTGTGGCGATGATATCCCTTACTTGTGATTTCGGAATTGAACGCTATTTGAATCCCGCTAACCACAACAAAGTTTTGGGGACGACTGTCCACCCAACCGTAGGCTCAGCTGCATATAATTTTTCTACAATTGGCCACCCCTGAGCCCTCAATCAACATACTACTGCCAGGGAATCCTTTGTCTCACCACACTTTTGTCCCAAGAGAATGGATGATGGAATGATAGAATGATCTCTCATCTTCCTCACCGTCTATTAAATAGAGCAAACATTGGAAGGAGAACCACATGCACACACGCCATGTGTTAACATGCAACTTTTATTTCTTTATTTTAAGTTTAACTTAATTTAGTAATTCTCTTAATATAATTCTTTCTTATTTTATTCATTTTTACTTTTTGATAACTTTACTTATTTTTACTATTTTTATAGTTCTCTTAATTTAACTCTTTCTTATTTTATTTTACTTTTTGTTAATTTTACTTATTTTTACAGTTTATTTTTATTTATATATTTTTAGAACTCTAGTATTGTTATTTATTATTATTATATTTTCTTCATTATTTATTATTTATTTACTATTAATATATATTTTTTTTTATTGTTTATCATTTATTTTCTTATTTTTATTATTATTAGGGGACATTACACCTCGGTCTTCCTAAGAGCTGGCATAGCTACCAAGACTCAGTTAATGGAAGAGAAAAACTGCCAGATTGGGAATGACTTTTGTCGGATATGATGCAGGAGGAAATAAGAAGAAGCACCAGAGATGGATCCTCATCAAAGCAAGATGATGAGGAAAATCTAGCCTTAGCAAGTAAGGTGAGGAAAGGGAAAGGGAAGGTGTTCCATTCCAAATCCAGTTCTTCCCATGGTGGGAAGAAGTTTGACAAATCGAAAGTGTGATGCTTTCATTGTCATGAAGTGGGCCATTATGCTACAAATTGTCCACAGAAGAAATCCAAGAAGGGATCCTCAAAGGGATATGATGGTGAGGCACTGGCCTCACAGTTTGAGTTGGATTTCTCTCTTATCGCATGCATGGTTTCATCCATGGTGGGATGTGTGTGGTACTTGGACAGTGGAGATTCATTCCACATGTTAGGTGACAAGAATCTTTTCAGTTCCTTGGAGGAGAAGGATCTCTAGATGCAGATCGAGATGGGCGATGATGGAAAGTACCGTGTTTCAGGTGAAGGTACGGTTGTGTTTCAAAGGGAGCATGGAGCTGCCCTCACCCTGACTGATGTAAAGTATGTACCAGGTCTGAAGAAGAATCTTGTGTCCATTGCTATGCTAGAAGATAAAGTCTATGATGTAGTCTTTAGTAAAGGAAAGGTATTCCTGAGGCATATCGGTACTGGACAGACCAAGCGAATTTGGATTCGAGTAAATAATCTCTACAAGCTGGAGGTAGACGACTGTGCTGCATTGAGTTCCAAAGCTGAGATGGTGCAAAGACAAGATGTTGGCGAGCTATGGCATAGAAGATTGGGCCACTTGCACCATGGAGCCCTGAAGATCATGCAGCAGATTTCTACCAGACTTCCCAAGGGAAAACTGGAGTAGACGAATACATGTAAAGGTTGTACCTTGGGTAAGTATGCAAAATCTTCCTTTTCGGATCGAGACAGTAGAGCTGGAGCAATCCTGGAGCGAGTTCACTCAGATGTTTGTGGACCTTTCTCTACAGCCTCCACCGCTAAACAAAGGTACTATGTTATTTTTATTGATGATTTTTCTCGTAGATGCTGGATCTACTTTATGCAAAAGAAGGATTAGACCTTCTTGAGGTTTTGTGAGTTTAAAGCCTTGGTAGAGAAAAAATCTGGAAAGAAAATAAAATCCTTGCATAGCGATAATGGTGGAGAGTATGTCTCCCAACAGTTTAAAGACTTTTGCACTGCAGAAGGAATTAAACAGGAGTTGACGACACCCCATAACCCACAATAGAATGGAGTGGTCGAAAGGAAGAACAGATTGATTGTGGGAGCAACTCGAGCGATATTGCATGACCAAAGCCTACCACTGCATTTGTGGGTTGAGGCATGCAATACAACAGTATACTTGCAGAACAGAAGCTCGCACCATATATTGGGAATGAAGACACCTATGGAGGTCTTTTCCGGGAAGCAACCAAATGTGAGTCACTTCCGAATCTTTGGATCATCGATTTACTGCCATGTGACCAAAGATGCCCAGAAGAATCTAGATCCCACAACTGAGTTGGGAATACTTGTGGGGTACATGGATACACCCCACAACTATCGGGTGTACTTGCCTACCAGTCAGAGGATAGTGGTATGCAGGGATCTGAAGTTCGACGAGCAGAAAGCCATGCGAGTATCACTTGAGAAGGAGCTCAAGTTGCATGTAGATGAGGAACTTTCAGTTCCTAAGGAGGAGGAGCCTCAGATTGATGCGGAGTAGCCGCATGCAAAGGATCCGGGAGTGGAGACATCCACTCATGCTGAGACTTCCAAAGATGGGCGAAAATGCTCAAGGGAAGCTGACAGGTTAATGTTGGATGCGCAGGAGAATGTGGGACAACCATCTTCTCAGCGCAGACAGAGGAGGTCGCTCGAGCGGTACACTGGGTACATGGCCCTGGTTGGGGGGTGTGTAGAGTCCGAACCTTCTTCATTCGAGGAGGTAGTGCATCAACCAGTCTGGGTTGATGCAATGGTAAAGGAGTATGACTCTATCATTCGGAACAGTGTATGGGATGTTGTCCCAAGACCTCAGGGCAAGTCAGTGGTGAGTTCTAGATGGGTTTACAAGGTAAAGCAGGAAACTGATAACAGTGTTGAGAAACATAAGGCAAGGTTTGTTGCCCATGGTTTCTCACAGGTTGAGGGGATCGACTACGATGAGACCTTTGCTCCTGTAGCAAGGTACTCATCTATCAGATCGATGTTGGCACTATCAGCTCAGATGGGTTGGAAGGTCCATCAGATGGGCATGAAGACATCATTCCTCAATGGGAATATTGAGGAGGAGGTGTACATTGAGCAGCCAGAGGGTTTCGAGACCTTCGATCATGAGTCACATGTGTGCCGACTCAAGAGGGCTCTATATGAGCTGAAGCAAGCACCCCATGCTTGGTACTCCAGGATTGACAGCTATTTCACTGGGTTGGGCTTCACCAAGAGTGAAGCAGATGTGAACCTTTACCACATCATGGTAGAAGGTAAGCCATTGATCATTGTTCTTTATGTCGATGATCTAATTTTGACAGGTGATAATCAGCTGATTTAGTCTTGCAAGGAGGACCTTGCAAGAGAGTTTGAGATGAAAGACATGGGTCTTATGCACTACTTTCTAGGCATGGAGGTGTGGCAGAAATATGGTGAAGTATTTGTGTCTCAAGGCAAGTATGCCAATGAGATACTCAGGCGCTTTGAGATGGAGAAGTGCAAGCCCATGCAGACTCCTCTAGCTAGGAACTAGAGGAAGGAGGATGCTACTTCGGGTGAGGTAGTAGCTGCTACTATTTATCGGCAGCTTGTGGGTTCACTTATGTATCTGGTGAACACACGACCAGACTTATGCTTTAAGGTGAACCATCTGAGTCAAGCTATGGTTCAGTCTACCAAGCTGTTTTGGAAGGCAGTGAAGCATGTGCTGAGATACCTCAGAGGCACATCCTAGTTTGGATTGTGGTACAGATGGACAGAGGGAGTGAAGTTTCAGGGCTTCACAGATGCAGATTGGGTAGGAATTCCATCAGACCGGAAGCGCACTTCTCGAGGAATCTTCAACCTTGGTTAAGCTGCAGTTTCCGGTATAGCAGGAAACATAGATTAGTTGCACTTAGCTCAGCAGAGGTTGAATACATGGCTGCTAGTTAGGCTGCATGTGAGGCCATTTGGATGCGGAAGATTCTAGTGGGATTGTTTGGTCAAAGGATGGATCCAATCGTGATCTACTGTGACAATAAGAGTTGTATCAAACTCTTTGAGAATCCAGTTTTCATGACAGGTCCAAGCACATTGATATCTGGTATCACCATCTTCGAGACCGTGTGTTCAAGAGGATCATGTTGTTGCTGTATGTTTCAACCGAGGAACAAGATGCAGATATTTTGATGAAGGCATTGTCAAAATGCAAGTTCGAGTTCCACAGAGATAGGATTGGGGTTGCTGATAATCCCTTTCTTGTTGAGAGGGAGTGTTGAAAATAACAACAAGAAATGCTAAATATAGAAGTGCTAAAAATAGCACTGCTATAAATAGCATTTCGGGATACCTTTCTATTTTAGTTAGTCCCTGAACTAAAATAGAGAAGTTAAATTTGAATTTGATCTTAATAGCTATTTGTAAAATAATTGATTAATTCATCTTGAGTTAATTAGTTGTAGAAAATCAAACATGAAGTCTATGTTGGGACATGCAATAGTTATCCCATTGATTGAGGAATTTATCCCTCAGTTAAAGAGATAAGGATGAGTTGTAATTAGTTAGCTCAGTTAACTGAGTTAAGTCCAGTTAGATTAGTTCAAATAGTTTGTTGAACTAATTGTGAGTTCAGTTAGTTAATGCATGCATGCATGTAACTGTTGCACTTCAGATAACTGAATATTCTCTCATAAATAACTCATGCATGTCAGTTCAGATAGAGACCCAGTTGAGATCAGATGGAGGGATAGTGTACTATCAGTTGCAGGAATATTCCATTATGAATATCTCTTGCATGCAGAAGGAATTCATTCCTTGGAGATTGCGTAGTTACTTCTTTAGTTTAGTGAGTGTGTGATGAGGCCAATTCACACAGGTGGCATCACTGGACCCCAAGGAAAACTGCGCAAGGAAATAGGAGGCTTGGAGGGCTGAGGGAAGGCATATCTTGTGTCTATTCAATCTGTGAGCTGTATTGTTTGATTGCAGAGAGAGCAGGATAGCTTGTGAGCTGATTCTTTTTGTAATCTGAACATATTTCCACTTGTATGATAATACAGAGATTGGGGTTTTAGGCTGAGGCTTTCCTCGGGTTATTCTTCGGTGTTCATGTGTGATTGATTTCTCATTCTCAGTTATACGTGTTCTATTTTATCTTGCTCACATTCGATTAAGCTTCCGCAAGTTTGTTGTAGAAGTAGATCTTGTATGTTGATTTAGTATATTGCATAATCTGTTGATCTACAGTGAAAATTTCTACAGGGATCACTGGGAGTCTCATGGATTATTTGGAGAATGAAGATAAACATGAAGAAATGGTTCAATAAGCATCAAATGAGGCTACAAGGCCTTATGATTTTGAAACTAACAAATTATGTGTGTCTGCAGGTTACACAAGTTATAAAGAAAGACAACCATTGGATATCGTCACAAGGATGAATGAGAATGAACATAATTTGATTTTTGTTCCAAAGGCTATGTGTCCTCATGAGAATGTACATAAGGTAATTTCTAGGAGATATTTGCAGCAATCTGTTTTAGCAAAAACAAAGTGGAATTGACTTGTGTAGACAACCAAAGGAGAAACGAAGAGAAGCATTCAAATGTAATGCTTAATAAATTTGATGAAGAAATTTCGTTGCTGGAATTTCTTTTTATAGAAATTTGAGTCTAAGCTCAGTTGATAGAATCATAGGTTGAGCATTCAAGTTTAATGTTCAATAATTTTGAGGAAGAAATGGGATTTTTGGAAAGTTGGCTACACAAGGATTCAAGTAATGAAAACCACAGGAAGTTTGTAGATTCAACTAAAGAGAAGGAGAAGATCAAAGTACCACACAATAGTGGTATATAAGAGGAATGAATGCAACAAATAATGGGAAACAACATTAGAATTTTTCATCCATATGAAGAATATCTCATGTAACAAAGTATTTCTAGGATGAAGAATGAAATCAAAGTGGAGAAATTTGAAAAAGCCAACAACAATGATAAGTAAGAAAGCAACAAAACTATGTAGAATATGTGCCAGCCAAAGGATAGGTTGGAGGTGGAAATAGAGAAAATAAGGAAGTTGATGTTGAAGAAGCCTCAACAGAAGAGGTATGTAGGGTAGAGGAGAATAAAGGAAAACATATTGCAAATGGTAGAGCAAGTTTTCATCAGCAAAGAAGGAGGAAGACTACAATATAAAACATGGAAACCTGGAAGGATGAAGAAGAAAACAATGGAGTAGCAACATGACAAAGAGAAGGACCAACTACAACATAAAGTTTGGGATTGAGGAAGATTCACTTTATCAACACATGGTTAGGAGACCATGAATCTTTTTCACCTTGGGAGTTTGATGTAGGTGCATAGGCCGAGCACAAAAAAACTTGACAAAGACTGGACAAGAGCTTAACAATGTGATGGGATGGTGACACGGTAAAGCTAGGGAAAATTTTGTTAAGAAATTTTAAATGTTTAATTGAGGAGTGAGTTTTTTTTTTTTTAAGAATAAGTTGGAGGATTTGTTTTCTAATTTAAAAATAAAAATAAAAATAAAAATGTTTCTAGTTACCCTTATTTTGTGGAGATGGGGAAACAATTCACATTTTTGTGACTCTTGGTTGTCATGGCCGTTTCTTTTGGGAAACAATAAGAAAAGAGTGTTTGGGAAGTTCCTGAGGTGCAGAGGAGAAGAAGAGAGGAGTAGATAGGAGAGAGAGAGAGAGAAGAGATGAACTCATTGTTTCTCTGTGTAACTACAATTTTGAAGTTGCATACCTGCCTGTACCTTCAATGTATGTGAATTGAAAGGTATTTCTGTGTGAATGGTATAAATGAATAGAAATTTTGGACTGTAAGATGTGTGCTTGACAAATGGTTGAGATTGAATCAAATTCTTGTGATTAACCAATTTGATTTATGCTTTTGAACTCAAGCTTTCTATTCCAGTGCATTTGTTCATTTGAATATTGGTCATTCTCATAACCTGTAGCTTGTTGGACATATTTACATTAAAATAAATTAAACCTTGTGGCTTCAATCATTGTGATAATCTATTTATCTTTTGGGATTCATGTTGTATCAATCTTAAAGTTTGTAGAAGGAATGTATTATTGTGTTCTAGAATAGTGGTTCCCTAGTATTTACAATGATTTGAGTGTTATTACAGAGACAAAGTACATGTTTTGGAGTTCTGGAAAAAAAAAAAACCCTCTTAGACTGGTTTTCGATTGCCAAATTTGTAATAACATTGCAAACCCGATGAAGAAAGGAAAGTGAAATATTTCCATGTGTCAAGGAGCAATTTAGGGATGTAAGGTGTCGATCTCGGAAAAGAGGTGAGTCATTTCATCTTATGAAACCGCAATACATAATTTTAACGGGTGCTACAAAATCATTTCGTAGCAACGAAACAACAAATTAGAAAACATGCACTACGAAATCATTTCGTAGAGACTAATAAATTTTTTTTTTTTTTTTTTTTAAATTTTGAAAGACTCTGTGTTGGTTTGAAATCCCCTTTTGGCATGCTTCCGTAATGACAGATTGTGTGGGTATTTTTATTGTTGGGCATTGAATGTGACAAAGAGCCGAATCCAGTGTTATATGGGTATAAACATGAAGGATTAAAACACTGGGACAAGCACTAAAATGAGCGTGTCAAAGCGTTATTATATTTCATACATTATTTGTTAAGTTGAATTGTATGTAATTGGATCTTTGAAATGAGGTGAGAGAAAAATATCTCATGGAATTTATCATAATAAATTCATATTCTTGTATTGAATGAATATTGGTGTTGGTGTGACTTGGGTGCCATTTACTCTTCCCTAATTGAGTCTCACATGAATGTTTCTTAAACAACAATGCCTTTAACTAAATTATAATAATACCATGAATTGAAATAACAAGGAAAGAAGTTAGCTAAACACACAACTATCATGAAATTTTTTAAGGAATGTAAATGCAAACAGGAAGGTAACAACATAAAATATATAAATGCTAATTAGAGTTAAGGAAGGATGGGAAAAATCTGATTGCATGCTACAAGAGTGGGCCTTTAATCTACAACTCATTGGATGATTTCCAATTAATTAACTCAAAATTGCATAAAAAAACAATATATTGCAATTTGAAGGACCAAACTACCAATATATTTTCTTAATCAATAAAAACCTAATGGTTCAAAAACTGTTCATTTATGAGACTCAATAAGGGAAGAGTAAAATTATTGGGTTGCTGTCAAGTTAAGGAATTGATAAAATAAGATAGTTAGTAATTTTCTTGTAAATCCATTTGTCTTTCATCATAGTACAATAAACCAAAGGAAGTGCAACATAGGTTTTCTTCCAATTTATCCATTTCACAAAGTTTTGATAAGTTTATTTAGTTAAATAACTTTAGGTTAGAAGTATTCTCAACCTAATAAACCCTCGAAACTCTTAAATAAAGTCATAACTCTAATTGGTAATTTTAGTTCAATTGCATATATAATGTAGGCATTTTGGAAGTGTTACATTCTCAAACTAATACATTAAAAATATGTTTCCAATAAATCTTGGGTTCATTTACCCCAAGTATTGTTTGACCTTGTCATAGGATTCTTGTAGCTAGGTATCCTTCTCTTACTTTTCCACTTCAATTTCGGATTACCATTCAAGGACTGAAAGTTACATGGTTTTATCTTCTCTTCTCCCTTCATGCCTTAGATTACTTTGTTTCTTTCTTAATATAGCGGAGTAAAATGTATTTATTATTGTCTATCAAGTCTAGTATTCTAATAAGCTAGTGGGGATCTAGTAGTACATTTACTATATAGAAATCCAATCAATAAGAAGCCAAAAATTAGCCATTCAATGGGTGTGAGTTTATTAGAATAAGACCTATATTAATTGGAGGCATAATGATAACACAATGAAGGACGCATAAGAGGAACTTGAAGAAGATATTCAATATTAGCTTTAGTTCATCAATACAATAGCAATTGTCTCTTTTATGGAGATTACAAATGGTTATAAGATCCAACTACTTCTTATGAGAGAGGAAGCGGTTGAGTGATTATTTGAACCATAATCCAACAATAACTTAATGCCTAACAAATTGAAATTATTAATAAGTAAGCCTTATAATCTAACATCTCATCTAAACACTTATAGCACTGAAACCAAAATTCATTGAAAGAAACACTCATTGACTAAACACAACTAAAAATAGAACCAAAATTTTTTTAGCTTCAAATTTGAAAACAATGCTTGGACCATTAAGAATCATTTATATTACTCCCTATTCGAGTGAAAGGTAGAGCCTCCTAGCTATGTTTAAAATTTCCCAGTATTGTTGGACACCATTAGAACTTGAAATGTCTTGCAACCTTGGTAAAGGTATGATGTGAAACTCCCAAATCCTAAATCTCCCTTGAGCTATTGGACAACAACCCCCAAATGCATCTCTCATTACCCCATTAAGGTATAGTTTCTTCGAATACTTCTAACCTATTTATTTAACTAAATAAAATTATCAAAACTTTTTGAAATGGACAACTTGGAAGAAAACCTATGTCATTCTTCCTTTGGTTAATTGTATCATGATGAAAGACAAATGGAATTACAAGAAAATTACTAACTATATTATATTATCAATTCCTTAATTTGACCCTACTAAGAGAAGGCCAATAATTTTACTCTTCCCTAATTAAGTCTCATGTGAATGTTTCTTAAACAACAACACCTTTAACTAAATTAAAATAATACCATGAATTGAAATAACAAGGAAAGAAATTAGCTAAACACACAAATATCATGAATTTGTTCAAGGAATGTAAATCAAACAAGAAGGTAACAACATAAAACATATAAATGCTAATTAGAGTTAAGGAAGGATGGGAAACATCCCATTGGATGCTACAAGAGTGGGCATTTACTCTACAACTCATTAGATGATCTCCAATTACTTAACTCAAAATTGCATCAACAAACAATAAATTGCAATTTGAAGGATCAAACAATCAATATATTTTCTTAACCAATAAAAACCTAATGGTCCAAAAAATGTTTATTTGTGAGACTCAGTTAGGGAAGAATAAAATTATTGGGTTGCCCTTGGTAGGGTCAAGTTAAGGAATTGATTAAATAACATAGTAATTTTCTTGTAAATCCATTTGTCTTTCATCATGGTACAATAAACCAAAGGAAGTACAACATAGGTTTTATTCAAAGTTTTGCATTTCACAAAGTTTTGATAGTTTTATTTAGATAAATAAATAGGTTAGATGTATTCTCAATCTAAGAAACCCTTGAAACCCTTAACTAAAGAAATAATTCCAATTGGTAAATTTAGTGCAACTACATATATAAAGTAAGATTTTTGGAAGTGTTGCATTCTCAAATTGATACATTAAAAGTATGTTTCCAATAAATATTAGGTTCATTTACCCTAAGTATTGTGTGACCTTGTCATAGGATTCTTGTAGCTAGGTCTCCTTCTCTTACTTTTACTCTTTAATTTTGGACTACCCTTCAAGGAGTGAAATTTGCAAGGTTTTATCTCCTCTTCTCTCTTCATGCCCTAGATTACTTTATTTCTTACTTAATATAGCATAGTAAAACATATTTCTTGTTGTCTATCAAGTCTAACATTCTAATAAGATAGTGGGGATCTAGTAGTAAATTTGCTATGCAAAAATCCAATCAGAAATAAGCCAAAAACGAGCCATTCAATGGGTGTGCATTTATTAGAATACGACCTATAATAATGGGAGGCATAATGATAACACAATGAAGGGTGAATAAGAGGAACCTAAAGAAGATATTTAATATTATCTTTAGTTCATCAATACAATAGTGATTGTCTATTTTATAAAGATTGCAAACGGTTATAAGATCCAACTACTTCTTATGAGAGAGGAAGTGGTTGAGTGATTATTTGAACTATCATCCAACAATAACTTAATGCATAAAAAATTGACATTATTACATAAGTAAGCCTTATAATCTAACATCCCATCTTAACACTTATGCCATTGAAATCAAAACTCATTGAAAGAAACACTCATTGACTAGCACAACTAAAAATAGAACCAAAAATGATTTAGATTCATATTTGAAAACAATGCTTGGACTAATAATACTCCTTTAAATTACTCCCTACTCGAGTGAAAGGTATAGCATCCTAGCTATGTTAAAAATTTCCCAGTATCATTGGACAACATTAACACTTGAAATGTTTTACAACCTTGGTAAAGGTATGATGCGAAACTTCCAAATCCTAAATCTCCTTTAAGAAATTGGACAAGAATCCCCACATGCATATCTCATAACCCCATTAAGGTATGATTTTTTCGATCCACAAGCATCATGGAAGAGTGAATATCTACATGTCTTCCACCACATCCCTCGTTAATAAAAAAAAATAGAAGACCATGGTCATGGGACATGTATTCCAAGCTAAATGGTGGGAAAACCATCCTAGTGGGTGTTCATTCAGTTTATTATGGCTAAGGAAATTGGAAAAGGAAATGACAAAGACTTTACAAAGGAAAGAGTCATTAATTGGTATTTTATTTATGAAAATAATCGAAATAAGAGAAAAGGAAGGTGAAGGGTCACAAGATACATGTGAGGAGGAAATTGAAGGAAAATAATGGAAATTGAATAAAATAGAGGCCTTGTTGATAAAAAGGCTTTTGAGGCTTGGAAAGATTTTGCTAAAGGATTGGTCAGTGTAAGCTTTTGCTAAGGTTTGGTCACTGTAACATTTTGTCATTTTAGTTTTGGAGCTCTCATTCTATTGCCTCTCTCTCATACTCTTGGACACTTAGAGTTTTATTGGAGCACTCTTGGAGAGTATGACATACTTGGGTGTTTGGAACAAGAAGGCAAAGGAAGAGAAAGAAAGCACAATAGGACATCGAGATCGGTAACTACATCGGGTTTTGCTTGCAAGTAGTGAGTTGCATGTATGTTTTCCTCACTAGTTTTGGCATGCATGGCACATGCATGTGGTTTATTGTTTATGATATGTCATTGGCATGGGGGATTGCCGAGATTGACAATGGATTTTCCTAGCCTTTCCATTTACGGGATAGACATGGCATTGTGGGTTCATTTCTTTGTTTTTTCTGGTTGGTTCTCATGTTTCCTTTATCTTGGGTTGAGTTACTAGTTCCTAGAAGCCTTGGTTGGACAAACGCTTTGAAAGCCCTATAACAGCTTGGGTTGAGTTACTAGTCCTGGAAGCCCTTGGTGGGTTGAGTTACCAGTCCTCGAATCCCTGGTTAGACAAACACTCTGGAAGCCTGGTGGCATCTATGGGTTAAGTTACTAGTCCTGGAAGCCTTGGTTGGAAAAAATGCTCTAGAGACATGGAAGGATTGGGCAGAGACCAATCTGGTGATGGTTTGTGATGTCTGGCTGTGAGGTGGAATCATTGTTTGATCGGTTGAGGTGGTTTGGCCTCTGGAAGCCCTGGTTCGGTTTTGATGGATTTTTCCATGAGATCCCACATTCATGTTTGGAATATGACATGGGGGTGATTGGATGAAAGAAGGATTTAGTTAAGCCAATCTATAGTCGGGTGGTTCATAGAAGTCCCAAATCTAGTTGGTTGTTGCATCATTAACATAAGGTTATTTCTCCTTTTTATTTCATGAGTATTATATTGGGTCATATGTGGATTATATGGCTGTTGTTTCCTTGGTATTTCTGTTGTTATTATGCTAGTTATGGGTATGTATTATGGCAATGGTGATGTATGGCTCTCATCATGTTTTACTTGTAAATGAATGAACAATGTATATATGGCCTAAAAGATAATAATGCATCTAATGTGATAAGGAAAAAATTCCTCATAGTGAATCTTATATAAGTATGAGACCCCTATGCTCAACTCTGCTGTTAAGACCTGTAGATTTCATATTTGTGATATGTTTGACGAAATTCTTGTCATGGCTAGTAGGGATCCAGTCTAGTCCTTGTTGATGTTTTTGCAAATGTATCTTTTTTCCATTTTGAAATTTCATTTCTAAACCTGTCATTGAGTTCTAGGTAGTGAACTGGGCTATGGGCCTGAAAAAGTGGCACAAATCCCAGAGTCGCAGGCACAATACTAGGGAAAAAAGTCCCCGGAAGCACCCTTGCCCTTGTTTTGGGAGCTTCTAGAGCCTCCCAAATGGACCCTTGTCCATATCAAGGGAGCATCCAGGGGTTTGATGCACTAAAAATTCAGTTGGTCTTAGGGGTTGGTTACCTTAGTGGTTGGGATGGCTCCTGGGAGTTTTGTTGCTGACGTGGAAAGTCTATGTGATGTGTTCCACTAGTTCCACTTCCTTAACTAACAGATAGGGATTCAAACCATATCATAGTAACTTCTCGTCACATGTTTATCCCGTTTGTTCGGTTACTTAGGTACATGTGGGAGGAGGGTGTTACAAAGTGGTATTAGAACGAGTTGCACTCTCTTTGGGTCATATCTGATACCACATAGTGGTATCAGAGCGGGTTTCACTCTCTTTGGGTCATATCTGATACCACAGAGTGGGTTTCACTCTCTTTGGGTCATATTAGATACCACAAAGTGGTATTAGAGAAAGTTTCTTTCTCTTTGGGTGGTGTCTGGTTTCCATTATTTTTGGGTCATATTTGATACCACAGAGTGGTATCAGAGCATGGTTCACCCCTTGGACTAGATGGGCGGTGTCTTGGTTATGCATTCATGTCGATTGCATATGTGTTCCTTATTCTTGTAGTCCATGTGCTTGTTGCATTTGCATGGTGTTGATCATGGTTGTAGTGATGTCACCATGTGAAGGTTGATGATGTTGTTGTGGGATGTGTCATCATGAGTGTATGGTTGTATATGCATTTGTTATGCATGTCGGTGTCTATATGTTGTTATGCATGCATTTTCATGGTGAAGGTTGTTGTGCGTAAGGTCTTCATGATGATATTGGTATGTTATGATGCTAATGTGTTGGCTAAGATAGAGCAGGAGATGTAGATCATTAAAGTGAAGGTGCAATAATGGACTTCGGGGTAAGAGAAGATCATCATATAGGTTTGTATGGTGGGCATGCAGGTATGTTGGTTAATGTTTATTATAAGCATTAGGGTTACCGATATGCTTGTCATTCTATTATTATTATTGTTACATGTATGATAAATGCTAGTTGATTAGTGTATTCATATGCACATGTCAGATAGTCATGAATGATAGTAACATGTGGTTGTGTGCATTGCTATTGTTGTTTTATGATAGTTAACTTGATGATTATGTTATATGTTAACTTGTTGTTTTTATATGTTAGTTTATGATTAGGGTTATTGCATTAAGATCTTGATGTTATATGTATCATGCTAAATTGGATTGGCCTATGCAGATGGTTAGGGTTATGAAATTAAGGTATGAGTTTGAATATGTCATCTATTTGATGTTTGAGTGTTTGAGCATGTCATCTAGTTGATTTATTTAACATGGTATGTTTGCAAGTTGGTTGAATGTTTGATTAATTGCATAATATGACTAGGTGAATGTAAGATTGCTTGAAGGAATGATCTTGTTTTAAGATGGTTTTACTCACACATATGTGTTGAGATAGCTAATATGTACTTGAGTGTAAGTAAGTGACAGTTGTAGCATTATGTATAATGACTACGAGTTGACTATGGATTATGACATGATTGTTAGTCTTGGTAAAGCGTGATTTCAAATTAGTAGATATGTTGTCTTGATCTTTGGAACATGTCGCTGACATGTGTGTTCAATTACAAGGCAACGTGATTGGAACAATAAGGTAAGATAATTGGTATATTGTTACATTTATTTATGCACTGATAGTTATGTGTTATGGCAGTATGATACAGAGAATTGCATGGCAAAGAAATTGCCATGGAATCTTGAAGAAGGCTTGGGTTGAGCTTTCCCTTGGAAGCACTGGGAACCCATGGGGATTGAGTCATAGTGTTTGTTGAGAGTCTTGTGCTTTCAGTACTTTGTCATTTTCTTGCACTTGATTTTTAGTTTTGTTATGTCTAGTGCATGATCATGCCACTTTGTTTGTGGTGTCATATTGTTATTGGTTTTCATGATTTTCTTCTTGTTTGTTTCTTGTTCTTGCCTTTTATGTTTTGAGGGTCTTAGGAATTGGTTGGGAAAGAAGAAATTTGATGGAACTCTGGGAGAGCTATGTGGAACCCAACAGGTAATGAAAGACTTAGATGAAGTTGGTGCATGTGTAAGGGTAGCTAAAGGTAAGAGTATGACAATCGGCTAAGTTGGTTGGGTCCATTAGTGTAAATGGATGGTGGCAGGACAATTATGAGAAAGGTAACAGGAAAGGTAAAGTGAATGGATGTGAGGCATCTGATTCCTTAGCTATGTTGGGAACAATTGTTCTTAATGTTGGGCATGGATAAATGGAATTCTCTTAACCTTAACCTTATGATACTTGGTAATTATGTTGTGATCATGTTTATGTTAATGTTTATATATATGTATGTATGTATTTCGTTGTCTGACAAGATCATGATTTTTTTATGTTCATGTTTATATATATATATATATACTGTTCTCTAACAGGGTCATCAAGAATCATTTTTTTGGAGGATTGATTGCTTATACAGGTGAATGGTATGAAGAGATTCTTGGTTTATGGGGAATCAAGTGGGAAGAGTAGTCCTAACAAATATACGAGGTCAGTATCATGTGGTTATGAATTGATATTATGTGATTATACTATGTCTATGTTTATGTTATGGACAAGATAATGCTGAGAGATACATCAACGAAATGAAAATAGTGTGATCCGCGACATGCTAGGATAAGCATGGATGGTAGAGAGACACTGGAAGCAAGGTTGCTTGGTAGAGGCAGTGTGGTCTTGGATGTGTAGTGCTATTGTTGTGTATATGTTGTGCATATTTTATATTTAGTAATTGTACTTATGGTGTTGTGTGCATATTGCATATGCAGTGCCGGGTATAGATGGTGCTATGTACATGTTGGATATGCATTGTTGTGTACATATAGAGCTATGCGCATGATGGATATGCTGCATTGTGTGCATATGGTGTTGTGCGCATGTTGGATATGCGGCATTGTGTGCATATGGTGCTATGTACATGTTGTATATGCAGTGATATGTACATATGGTGTTGTGTGCATGTTGTACATGTGGTGCTGAGTACATTTTGTACATGTGGTTTTGTGTACATGTCGTGTGTGTGGCGTTGTGTACATGTGGTGTCGTGTACATTTCGTGCATGTGGTGCTGTGTACATGTGATATTGTGTACACATTGTACAGGTGGTGCGATGTACATGTGACGTTGTGTACACGTTGTGCAGGTGGTGCTGTGTACATGTGATGTTGTGTACACATTGTACAGGTGGTGTTGTGTATAGGTGGTATTGTGTACATGTTGTACATGTGGTACTGGTGTACATGTGGTATTATGTGCATGTCGTACATGTTGTGTTGTGTACATGCGGTAATACGTATGTGCATTGTGTAGTTGTGGCATCGTGAAATGTATATTCGTTGTTTTGTAGTATATGTATTGTGTTGTGGTGTACACCAAATGTAGGGGTATGTATTGTGTTGTGTTATACACAGGGTATGGGTGTATGTGTGGTATGTTAGGTGTAGGTGCATGTATTGCATGGGGTTGTATGTCATGTGTGGTTGTATGCATGTGATGCACACTATGTGTATGTGCACATGGTTGAGGAGAAGGTACAGAGTGTTTGTCGAGTGTGCCAATCGATCCGATGTGCGTACAGAATAAGGACAAAGGTAGAAGCTAAGGATTGATTGAAGGATAAGTATCTGTATTTTAATTCAATTTTATTATGCAAGTGATTTATGATTATGGTCTATGATGATTACATGTGATCTATGATTCTGGTCTATGATGGTTACATGTGATTTATGATTTTGATCTATGATGGTTGAGTTTTGAGCTAACCTGATGTGATATGTTTATACATGATGATTTGGTCAAAGTGTTTTGGGAAGTTTTAGTGTTCTTGGATAAACGCCTAATCCCTCTAGACTAGTAGTTTAATCTAGAAACAACAACACAAAGCATTCTCTACCTTTCCTATAAACAATAGATAAAATAAGAGAACAGAGAACCTACTTGTAGCTTCTGCTTGTTCCTTATCTCCCTTGACCGATTCTGTTGCTCCTTCCCATACTTAAGCTGCTTGAGAAGTACCCGCACACAAACAGAAATGAGAACCCATCAAAGCATGTGATAATGATCTATTGATTAAACATAACATGGAATCAAGTACATGATAAGCATATGAAAGCATAAAAAAATAATACAAGCATATGGAAAAGGCTTTGAACACTTTATTAGTAAAAGGAAGAACTACAACCCAATTTTTCTGATTCAGCATCATTCCTCCAGTTCAATCCCATCCTCTCCTCATGACAAGCAAGACACTTTGACATCATTACAATACTTGCAATCAACTCAAAACTCATATCAACAACATCTCCCTACTATTCAATAATTTCCAACCCCTGATCTCTTAGATGAGTGATATTTTTATAGGTGAATGAAGGAGGTTATGCCATCAATGGTGATAATGAATGCCCTCCCATTTTAAGAAATCAGTTCCATGGAAGAAGGGATAAGGGGATTGATGTTCCTTAACTCCCTTCCTCATCCAAATGCGAACTCAAAGGAGTGGGTAGTTTTGAGAAACTTCTAGAGGCATCCAATGGATAAGGAATCTTCAAACCTTCATGAAATTTCGCTCAAATTCGCCCAACGCAGGCCAAAGAGGGACCAAATGCACTGCATAACACCCTATTAGTGTATGGTTTGCATTGTAGCGCACCCTAATGAAGGCCTACTTGCGTTGATCTTCTTAAAGGTAGTTTTTGGATGTTTTCAGTGATAGAACTTCTTGGGAAGTGAGGCATTCTGATGAGTAACTTCTTTAGGGCATGTAACAATTGCATTATGGATTGATGGGCCCTAATAGTATCGATCTGTAATTTGGGGTTGATGTGCCCAAATGGATCTGTAACAGTTTCCCCCTAAAGCATGAAGTCGTAAATATATATATGTCGAGTGAAATGCTTTATCACGAGAGAGGAGGTTTCGAAATAGAAGGTGACTTGCATCAATTACAATACATATGTCATGATAATTTGATTTTTCTCATGAACTAGCTGAGGGAAGGCATACCCATGCTTAGCTTATAAACTTTCATTACATGTACAAATATAGTCGTCTACAGATATAGATCTATGAATGGTTGACTAGGAATGTAAGGCCATTGTACATTTGATTTAGTACTCCTGAAAAATATTGCAGCCTAGATGGATGAAACTAGATCCGGGGTCTTCAATCTCGTTCAATCTTTTGCTCAAGTACAAGTCTAACCATGTGAATAAATGTTCTGAAGTCGAACATGGAAAGACATCGTCTGATTACCAGCCAATGATGTAAGCCGTTAACGAACGCGAGAGGAATCATTGATAATGACCCTCAAGGTACTACAGTAAATTTCGCATGGTGTGAATAAATTATTTGATGTCGAACACCATACAAAGTCTTTTGATTGAAGGCCATTGATGTCAACCTATCGCCGGAAGTGAGAAACCTACCATTGATGTATGCAAGCTTTAAGGTATTGAAG
The DNA here is from genome assembly GCA_031772625.1 of Pinus tabuliformis. Classification (NCBI taxonomy): domain Eukaryota; kingdom Viridiplantae; phylum Streptophyta; class Pinopsida; order Pinales; family Pinaceae; genus Pinus; species Pinus tabuliformis. The sequence continues at coordinate 814,336,873 of CM062820.1, forward strand.
GGGTGTTTCTAAGTTAACTTCTTAGATGATGTGTTGATGTCGACAAGCAGCGACTCGTCACAGGAGGGCCTTGATGTATCCCAGATCTACGAAATGAGATAAATGATTTTGGAGATGAAAAAATGTCTGACGACACAAGGTTCAGGAATGTCGATCATGAAAATGAAGGTTTACGGTATTGCAAAGGATGAAGTTTGAACTCAATGACTTCTCTTGAACATGTCGGCGACACTAAGATGAATTGGTAGCATTGACCCAAAACAAAGTAATGGATGGTATGATAGACCAACAGTGTGATAACCATCAAGTTGAATGACCCAACTTACATAGTCACGGTGATGCGGTGAAAATGTCATGTTCAAGAGTGACTTGCTACCATAAAGTTTTCTCGGATTTTTCTATTTTCCCCAGTCATTGTTGACCAATACCTCTTTATTTTTTTATCAATATTGAGGAGGATAACATATTCTTGTTGTATAATTTCACCCTTCAGGTGAATCCATCGATATTTGATGCTTTAACGAGTCTAGCAAAGGTGAAACTCGGCCTTGTCTAGATGGACAAGTTTGTCGTTATTTGATGTTTTTAACGAGTTTAACGACAAAGACAGCTTGGTCCTTTTCATGTTTAGAGAGTTTGAAAAGGGATGAAAAGGAAACTCCATAAGTTCTTTTTCATAAAATAATCTCTCAAGTCCGAAAAAGCGTAAAATAATACAAGAGAGATATCGTTTCCAATCCTTTAACGAGTTGGAATAGACAAGCGCTCGAAAATCTTTTCATATTTAGAGAGTCTGAAAAGAGTTTAAAGAGGAATCCATGGGGGTTCCTTTTTCACTTTTAACAAAGCTCAAAAAAGAGACAAAAGTTTGCTTTGTGGTCAAATATGTTCAATTTACACTTGAGCACGTCAAATTCTGCTTTCAGCTGTTAAACCTACTCAAAACTCCATCAAAGTGGATTAAAAATACATGTTCATGGAAAAAATGAATAAAAACTAATGTTTACTCGATTAATGTGCAAAAAATAAACATAAAAACAAGTTTTATCATTCATTTTTACCATTTCACTTTTACCCTTTGACTTTGGTGCTCTGGAGCAGTTTTCTACCTCGAAGTTCACTAGCTGATTGCGGAGGATTCAGTGGACCGTTTCTCGTGCCGTCCGGACTAGGTAGGAGCTATCCCTGTTCTCTTTCATTTTATTCCATTTGTTTTCAGTTTTAAGCAATTTTTTTTGGTTTTTGAAGCCCCTAGGGTTTCATTTTTCGAACTCTGGATCAACACACCCTTTCAATATCGAAAGGTGCGCTGCATTGCACACACCTAGAAGGCTGTATGCATTGCAACACATTGTCTCTAAGGGAGGGGTGCGATGGGTGCAAAAACCAATTTTTGACAGCTTTTTTCTCCCAATTTTCCACTGTTTTTGGCAAAAAATGGATCCTAATTTGTCTAATGGTTGCATTGCAGACATTCATCGGATCAAAATGGTGATTATATGGAGAGAACAAGAGCATGAAGAACAAGATATGATTGCCCTAAATAATCATGGAACAATTGATGCCCTAAGGAATTGTGGGTTACTCAAGTATTTTCGATTATCTAGCATGCAACAACAAATTGAGCTTTTACAGTACCTTGTTCGTTCTTGGGATCCTACTGATTAGGTCTTTCACATTAGGGGCAAAGTGATCCCCTTTACCATCAATGATATTTACTTTATGACTGGACTGTCGAGGTGGGGTGCCCCCATCTCATTATCAGGATTTACCAGAGGAGGTGAATCAGTGAGAGACTATATACGACAGTTCTGCGGGGAAGGAGCTCAACCTAGCAGAGACAGAAATATCAATATCAGGGATGTTAGTGTTTTACCATTAAGAACAATCCTTTTTACCCTCGCCGAACTGGCTGGCAGCACAACTTTACACTTGAAAAACAGGTCTCATATGCAGTATGCTTTAGAGTGTTTGGAGCCAAAAGTTTTCAACTGGTGTGAGGCAGCTCTTTTATCCATGAAAGAACAACTGACCAAGGTAAAGAATGGAAAGACAATTTTTTTTTGGCTATGGGTCTATCTTGATTTATTTTTCCTTGGAGAGAATTCTACTCATGCAACCACAACTCATCTCACTAGGAGTACCTGGACCTAGAGACCAACGGATGCAGAGGTGGGTAGATCTTATGGCTAGGTATGCTAGCCAATCATTGATCTCGTTTACCCCTGTTTTATCTGAGTGTTTTTAGCGATAGGACATGGCCTTCGTAGAATATCCATATTCAGGAATGGATTTCCGTGGTGATCTAGATTTGATGTTACCAGTTGGAGCACAGTGGAGTGCTATTGGTAAATTGTTTGACCAAAGTATTTTTCTTTTTAAAGTTTCTACTTTTTTTGTGTGTGTTTTTTTTATTGCCAAGACTAAACAAACATTTTTTATATGTATGCAGATGTCGGACCTATTCAACCTGTGGGAAATCAAAAAGAGGCAAGTGTGCCAGTACAGAGAGCTGTTGGGAGAGCAGTCCTCCGAGACTTGGATTTAGCAGAGACATTGGCCGAGCTACAAGATCACATAGAGGGTTTGACTCTAGGTATTCCAGATGTTCGGATCAAGGAGTTACCTATGTGATTGCAACGCCACACCATTGGCGTGACAAGTCATTGGATGAGACTCCTACGCATGATAACACAGGCTGTGACCTGTTATCATGAGCAGCACTAGTCTACTTGGATATTTTCCGCATACATTTTTGAGTTTTTTGGGTCAGATGACCAATTTTTGTCTTGGACACAAACTATTTGTAAAAACTCATATACAACTATCTATATTAACTTTTAGAGTTTTATTATGGTTAAGTGATGCAATCCTATTCAAATGATGATGTGAATTGAAAATGTTTACTTTACAAATGTCGCAAATGTCTATTTAACACATAGTTCGCTAGAGAATCAGTTAATGTGTTTAGATTTATGGAAATATGCTGAAATTGAATAAACTTAAAATACCTTTCCAAAATACGAACTCTAAGGAACATGTGATGAATTGCTGGATTTCAGATGGTATAGGCGCTAGTAAGCTATAGTACAACAAGTTGTGAGTATAGCCTAATGATGATTCGGCGTATGCCAAGTGAAATGGCATCAGAGAGGAGTTCAATCAACGTGCTATACTTAGCGATATTGTTTGTCGATCGTCCAATACATATCCCTCTAAAACTCACTAACTCGTCGCTTGGAGCGAAAATGGCCCATGTTGCAGAAGATAAATTCTGCATACTACGACTAGCTCCATCAGCATAACCAACAAATGGTTCTGAAAAGTTCGACATCTGCAACAAATGCGAAGTGGATTACCTAACCAAATAAAAACTCTAAAATAAACACACACACAAATGCAATCAAAGCATATATACAGTGAGTTTTACTACACTTAACTAAGCATAGTAACGTTTAAGGTACAACCCGTTTTGGGGCTGTGACAATGGAATCCCATCATAGTCCACTAACTCGTAGGCACCTTTCGTCAACACACATTTAACAATATAAGGGCCCATCCATAATGGTTCAAATTTTCCTGCTCCAAGTTTATCAGAATCCTGATCGTAAAGCAAGACCAGGTCACCTTTTGAGAAGACATGAGGTATAACATTTTTATCATATTGAGCCTTGATGCGTTTTTTATGCGCCTTGTTAACCACTGTGGCATCACGGTGGGTTTCATCCAGATGGATTAACTCCACAGAAATGCGCTTCTTCTTCAAAAGTGTCAGGTAGCAGGTCAATCGCGAGTTTGAGAGACGAGATTTCACATTGGATTGGTAAGACTGCTTCCAAACCATACACCAATTGAAAAGGGGTAAATCTGGTCACATTTCTCATCGAGGTTCGATATGCCCACAAAGCTGAGTACAGGATTAAATTCCAATTCCTCTTATGAACTCCAATCGTTCTTTGCAACATGCACTTAAGGACTTTGTTGATAGCCTCAACTTGTCCATTATCTTGTGGGTAGTATGGAGTAGAACTATCATGTGACGGTCCTAATTTGGCAGTTAATTCAACCATCACGTGATTGCGAAAAAGTGACCCATGATCTATAACTGTAGCTTGTGGTACACCAAACCTGGCAACCACATGGTTGAAGAAAAACAGAGCAGTTGTTTCGCCACTGTTGTTCAATGTTGGCATCGCCTCGGCCCATTTGATAAAATAGTTAACATTGACTATAATATACCCATGCCCCCCGGTCGAGGTGGGGTTACATGTCATAAAGCTAATTCCCCATTTTGCGAATGGGCCAATAGCAATGACTAGATGCAGTGGTGCAGGTGGTAATCTAGTTTTACGGTCAAATATCTGGCAAGCATGGCAACTTCTGACAACAAGAATGCAATCTTTGAATATGGTTGGCTAGAAGTAACCAGCACGTAGAATTTTTTGTGCAGTTGTGTAACCAGATAAATGCCCCCCACAAGCGCCTAAATGACACTCATTTAAAGCTTTTTCGGCCTCCTCATGGGTAAGGCACCTACATAAAATTGTATCGACACCACGACGATAAAGTGTATCACCAATGATTAGATAATCTTTGGCTTGGTATCGAGTACGTCGTTGTTCAGAGCGAGAGGTATTAGGCCGAAAAGCTTGGGTCTGGAGATAGATCAGTATATCTCCATACCATGGATCACTTGACAAGATAAGAAACAGAGACTCATCCAATATTGATGCTTCTGATGTTAAATCATTGGAGGATGAGGGAAGATCACAAAGTAACTTGGTAAAGACAAGATATTTCTTTGACTTAGATTTGATGAATTCCAAATCAAACTCCTATAAAAATAACTATCCATTTAGAATAATTGCCCCCCAGCAATTGACATGACAAAATGTATGTCATAGGGTTGCAATTTGATATAATGGTAGTTTTGTGGAGGAGGATGTAATGACGAAATCTTTGCACAGCTTGAACGACTGCCAAGGCTAACTTTTCGACATGTGAATACTTACTTTCTATATCGTTTAGATTATGACTCAAATAATAAATAGGATGTTCAGTTCCACTTTCTTCTTGAACTAAAACCATACAAATGGTTGTATCTGCAGTGGTGAGATACAGGTAAAAGTATTTTTGATAGTTTGGGGCACACATTAACGATGCTCTAATCAGGGAATCTTTGAGAGCATCAAAAGAAGCTTGCGCAACTTGGTCCCAATGGAAAGGTAACCCTTTCTTCAATAGACGTGTATAACCTTTATCTAATTCAACATCGTTTGGAATGAACCTCCTTAGAAAGTTTGCCTTCCCTTGAAGTCTCTGTAATCTGTAGCAAGTTTTAAGGTGGAGGCAAGTCAAGGATTGCTTGAACCTTAATGGGATCAAGTCGAATTCCATCTTTTGAAACTACAAATCCAAGAAATCGATTAGAGCCAACACAAAACACACATTTATGTGGATTGAGTCTTATCTTGAAGTTTCAACATCGTAAGAATATTTCTCTCAAATGTTGCGAGTGATCAGTCCATTTTCTTGAATGAGCAGGCAAATCATCAAGATAAGGTTGAACAATGTGCTTTATGTCATGGAAGGCATAATTCATTGCCCTCTGAAATGTAGCCCTTGCATTCTTCAAACCAAAAGGTAACTTTCGATAAGAAAATGTGCCCCACGGACAAATAAAAGCGATTTTCGATTGGTCTTGTGGGCGGATATTGATTTGATTGTAGCAAAAAAATCCATCCATGAATGAAAACATTTCACATCTGGCACATTCATCAATAATCTGGTTAATAAAAGGTGTAGGATAATTATCTTTTGGACATGCTTGGTTTACATCCCTATAACCGACACTTGTTTCTTGTTTTTTCATCACTGGAACAACATTAGATACCCAATCAGTAAGAGGTACAAGGAAAATAAAGCCAACACGCAAAAGTTTTTCAACCTCTACTTTAATGGCAGTGACTTTCTTAGGATGAATAGGTCCAAGTCGTTGTCGTACTGATTTGACATCAGGGTACATTTTAATCTCATGTTCAACAATACTTGAGTCAATTCCCGACATCTCCTCATAAGACCATGCAAAAATATCTCAAAATTCGCGAAACAGAGCACAATAATTATCAAGTTCCAATGGAGAATAGGATTTGCTGACATGAATATTTTCTACAATGTTAGGCTTGGTAAAAATGTTTATAGAGACCGTTTCTTCTATGTTGGACAAATTACGCTCGAAATCTACAATATTTACAGAATTTGACAAGAAATAAATGATCGATGGGTGTTTTAGCTCATTTGAATAATCTTCAATGTCATCTAGATTGTGGGAATGATGATGATAATCCTCCCACGGTGCCTCTCCTATCATCATTGATTTGACGATTCCTTCATCCATAGAATGTATATGTGAAAAAGGATTCGAAGAGGTACCATATTCTAACGATCTATCTACCCATACAATTGTTGAGTGCGGATTAGGGTTTGCCGCACAAGCCTGAAAAATTGATTGCTATGATGATTCAATGGGGCTTAACGGCAACGCCTCACTATGACCATCAGTTTCAAAGTAGTTGGAAATCTTCATAAAATCAGATGATGTAGAAGAAATCATGTTGCAAGTGTCTATTCTTGCCACTTCCACCAAGTCAGATGGTGACGGGAGGGTAAAAGTGCCCATTAGGGAAGGATCTTTAAGGAGACCTACTCCAACACTTTGAAGTGATAGTGGGTTTCTGTGTATCAACAGAATGCTTCCCGTAGCCTGTGAACTATTGGAAAAGAAGGCTAGCTGATCAATGACTGTGATTCCACCCTTGAAAGGGAATGTAATTGTATGAAAGTACGTGGAAATGATAGTAACCATAGCATATACCCAAGGCCTTCGAGGTAAAATTTTGTAATCAAGGAGTCCATCAACTATCTCAATGTCAACAGTAACTGTCTTGCCCCCTAGTTCAATTTGCAGGTTACTAAAAATCCCATATGGAGTATATGTTCTTCCATCAAAGGCTTTTAACGTAGTTGGTGATTGTGACAATGGTGGTGAACCAAGTGTTTTCCAGCAGCTCATGGACATAATGCAAGTAGATGCCCCCTTATCAATAATAGTTCGGTGAACGTTCTTATTGAGAGATTTTACTTGGATTAGGAAAGCTAATTGCACTGGTAACTGTGGTGAATATCCCACATGGTTAAAACCACAAGATTAGAATCCGTAGGATCGATTCCACCTATTGCTGACAATAAAGCTTGTTTCTAGGAGGGACAGTTTTGCAACACCTCAAGTGTCGACATAGTGGAAGGTGATTGAGCTTGATCTTCCACTATATTATAGTTTTGAGCTGCTTGAGCATGAGGGTTGAATGTTAATTTGTGCACAACTCCATTTGGTGGCTTTATTGTCAATTTAGGTACAACTGGTGGAACAACTTCTGATGAAGTTGGGGTCGAAGTACTAGGTTGATCAATGGCCTGATTATTCGACGACGACGGATTTCCATAATCTTTGTTTCTTGTTGACACCAAAACATCATTTTGTGGATTTGTGATGGATAACATGAGTACTTGGGATGTGGAAGCATGGTCAGTTTCAACCAAATGTGTCTCCAGGGTTGGAAACGGATCTGTCAACACTGCTGATGTGGTTGAAGTCTTTAAAAATTTAGAGACCTCAAAGCAATGTGGACAATCTCTTGTATACTGCTCGTCATTACATATCAGACATGGATAACGAGGTTTCTTGGCCACGGTAGGGGAATCAGATGATTTCTTTGGAGTGGAATTTTCTTGTTTCTTTTTGTTATTCTTCCCCTTTTTCTTACCTCCTGGTTGCTTTGGATTCTTGCCTTTGTTAGATTACATGGCATTAACCTCCGAGGCATGAGTGTTTTCTAATGCATTGGTAGCTTGATTGGAAACAACAAGAGTTTGACCAGATGGTCTTCTTGCCGCCTGTGTGCTTGAAGAACCGATCACACCATCGCCGACATGAGAGTCCTTACTCGATTGTGGGGGTGGTGGAACAGTGTAAGTTGGTCTAGGTGCATTGGGGAATTTATCATAAAGTGTGTCGAATTGTGTGTAAATCAAATCCAAGTATTGGGCACAAGCGATAACTTGCTCTTCTGTGACAACTCCACCTTTTGCCACATCCTCGGTGATTGATGGCAACAAGGAATTTATGAACCACTCAGCTAAAAGCTGATCAGGAACGTATGTCTTAACCATTCGACAACGACACCACCACTCATGAATATGATTTGATATATGGGTAGCAGTAGTCTGTTTAAAGTTGGTCAAGAGTTCCGTTCCAGTCTCGTATCTGATAGGTAACTGGAAGTGGGTCAAAAAGGTAGTGGCTAAAGTGGTGAAGTTACCGAAAGAAGCTCTTGGTAATTCAATGTACCATTTAGCAACTGGACCAGTAAGTGTTCTTTGGAAAAGATGAAGTTTGATCGAATCATCATTCAAAGTGTTGGATGAACACCATAAATGAAAGGTCATAACATGATTCGATGGGTATTCTCCAGGATTTCCATTAAACTTCAGAATATTAGATGGTAACTTATGCGGAATTACCAGCCACCAATGTGCATATGAGATTGGATCATTGGTAAGCCGGTTTAAATCTAGTAATTCAAATGGCAACTATCGATTCAAGTTAGGTTGAGCATACCCAGGATATGATGGAATTGCCTGTGCAATAGGTCTTTGCAGACCATCATAAGGCATCTGCATTTGGTAACCTTGGTATGATTGTTGAACAAAACCAGTATAAGGTGGTTGTTGATAACCAGATTGAATTTGTTGTTGTGCATAACCTGCAAAGCCTTGTTGCCCAGGACCTTGGTAAGCTTGATATTGACCAAAACTAAGTTAAGCTTGTGAACCAAGTCCAAACTGAGGTTGGAACTATTGGAACTTGGGTTGTTGGAATTGCGGCAGCCACGGTTGTTGAGCCAACTATTGTTGCCTAGCAATGAAAGGTTGACCAGGTTGTGAATCAACTATACCGGTGTAAGCCTGGGTCAGTCCAAATAAAGGTATACTAACCTGAGGTTGTTGCTAAGCCCCAAAAACAAGTGGTTGTTGTATAAAAACTTGAGAAAATTGAACCTCTTGACTTGAAACTTATGGTTGCAAGGGAGAAGGATCAGTTTATACCGGTTGAGATACAACATTTTGAGCTTGTGACTGTGGCACAGTAGTAACAACAGGTGTAGTAGGAATAGTTGACACAATTTGATTTGGTTGTATTGGATACAGAAGCCTTGGTTGAGTTGGCATTGCTGGTTGCCATTGACAAACTCTAATTCTAGGTTGACTTGAATATTGTGGGAAATTACTGTATGTTTGTCCTCCGAAATAAGGAGGATACAATGAATAAGCATATTGCTCTCCATATGGTGGCAATCAAGTATTTAATGGATACACAGGTATTTGTTGACTAGATTGCCCAGCATGATACTGATGTGCAGGATCAAACTGTTGAGTTCCCATTAGAGAAGAACGAGGTAAAATTCCAGTTGAAGACATGGGTAATGACCATGGTGCAGAAGCAACCCCTGAGTGGGTTCCTGACAATGATTGGTAACCAATCGGGATGGATGATTCACCATACAGGTGTGACTAAGGTGTGGTAGAAAACATCGAAGGAGTTACAAAAGAAGATTCTGCTGCAATTGCATCAAATGATACAGTCTAGGATGTTAACGCTTTTCAGCCATAGTTAACTAGCCCAAAAGTTGTCATCAAGATTAGGAGGGTACTTGAAAGGAAGCAAGATCAAATGAAGCAAAGTAATCAGGAGTAGTAGGGTAAAGATAAAGCCCAGTTCCAAAGTGAAACGAGGTTCCAGGTGTGGAATATTCTACTAATTCCTCCTCTATGGCAATCAAATCTGGTGGAAGAACTTGACCATCAGGTCCGTAAAAGATTTCTGGTGTTGATGAAAGTGTAGTTTCAACAGTAACTGATGTCTGAGGGGTAACAACTTCTGAATGTCGAAATTCGAAGTCCAAATGTTCAGGTAAATGAACAACAGTTTCAAAGGGAGGTTCCTGAACAATTTCAGGTTCAGATGTAACTTCTATTTGAACTAGGATAGATTCTGGACTAACTTCTGGTTGAGCTGTTTCAAGTTCAGAAGCACTTTCTTGTTGAACAATTTCAAGTTGAGTATCAACTTGTTGTTGGACAACCTCGATTATTGTTTCACTAGGATCAATACTAATGTCCTCAGGTAATTGTGAAACTTCTTCTTTAGGAACGGATGTACCAGAAATAGTCAGAGTAACTGGAGTCTTTGTAGTTACCGAAATAAATGTTTCAGGTAACCCAAATGAATAACTAGGAGTTCTTGATGTACTAGACTCAGTTAAACGAGACCGCTTTGTCCGAATTGGTGTTTCTTTGGGAGGCAAAGGCGGTTGGCTCGCTGTTCTCCGTGAACGACGGGGTTTGGGTTGATGTTCCTCCACGATTGCTGATTAATTTTATTATCAAAAAGAAATAAACAAAAAGGGGTAACTAGGCAAAAGGTTTACCAGGAAACTGTGAACTGCAGAATACCTCCTGGCGAACCAAGAAGTACGGGCAGGCAATCTCCTCGAATGCTGTGTTCGGTGTATCACATTTGCAAGGTGGCCAACTTGGTTACTTAAGGATGGATAGCAACCTAGTGTTGTCCTCCCATATATACCCGAAGGTACGTGGAGGGCCATTCCGTATAAGCGCTGTCTAATGAAAAATTGCACAGTGAGAGCATTCCCATATACTTTACGTACTGTAACACCACCCTATATACCTGAAGGTATGTGGACGAGCTACGATATACTCACGTACGTGGAGTGAGGTATCACACTCGGGATGTATTGCAGACAAGTTAGCGACAACTGCTTGGTTTAACGATGCCAGAACACGTCTCTAGCCTAGAACCACTAAATGTTTTCGTTAATGACAATGCTCCATTAGTAAATTGATGTTTATTTTAAGTTGATATTGCTTAGAATTTGTCTCTCAAGTTCACCGCGTGATGTATTCTGAAATTCCTAGGAATGCAACTATCATGATAAGCACTCTTTCCATTAAGTTTAACAATGAAAATCCTAGCTACTTAGGGATAGAGTAATCAGATTTCTTTTGATCAAAGAGAAAAAAGCACAATCTAAATGAAAATTCCCTACACTATTCCATTTAGCACACACAAACTCTTTTCAATGCAAGATGCATGTATTTCTTTTCAATTTCCCTTAATGTGAATGATTCAAAAAGGAAAACTAATGCACAAACGATAAAAAACTCTTTTCATAAAAAATGACAATTTTGCGACAATTTCTTTTCAAGGAAAGGAAGACTCTAAGACACTTTCGTTTTCAAAGAAATGAGGAATTACGACACTTTCAAATAAAATACTAATAATATGCACATATCAACCAATTGATCTTTCATGAATGAATATTTGACGACATTTCAATTTTCGAAGGAAAAGGACGATTTTACGACACTTTCTTTCGCTAAAGATCAATCAATTAAAACTAACTTTCGACTATAGATTGAAAATGATAAAGTAAATACATAAGAAACATTTATCATTCCTAGTATAAGTAGGGCCAAATTAAGGATATGAAAAACTATTTTCAGAGACAAAACATCATTGACATTCAGCAACTCATTCAAACAAGAGAAAATTGGCAAAAACTTTTAGTTCCTAGATGGGAAACTGACCCTCAAGGGATCAGTGCAGCAGCAGTTAGAGACAGTGCGATGAATCGCACTAGATCTATGCGGGAAGTGCACTACAGTGCACTGTGTCCTTCATTAGACTGCGCTGGTGATAGTAAGCGATTCTGAAGGCAATTTTGACACAGTTTTGACTCAAATTTCCATGAAAGAGGACTGAAATCAATCAACGACCACAATTACAGTATGTAGAAATTTCTTAAGAGGCTGATAAGCTACTAAGATGGATAAAATCCCCAGTGGAGTCACCAATTTGTTTTGGGAAGTTTTAGTGTTCTTGGATAAATGCCTAATCCCTCTAGACTAGTAGCTTAATCTAGAAACAACAACACAAAGCATTCTCTACCTTTTATATAAACAATAGATAAAATAAGAGAACAAAGAACCTATTTGTAGCTTCCGCTTGTTCCTTATCTCCCTTGATCGATTCTGTTGCTCCTTCCTGTACTTAAGCCGCTTGATAAGTACCTGCACACAAACAGAAACAAGAACCCATCAAAGCATATGATAATGATCTATTGATTAAACATAGCATGGAATCAAGTACATGATAAGCATATGAAAGCATAAAAAAATAATACAAGCATATGGAAAAAGCTTTGAACACTTCATTAGTAAAAGGAATAATTACAACCCAATTTGCCTGATTCAGCATCATTCCTCCAGTTCAATCCCATCCTCTCCTCACGACAAGCAAGACACTTTGACATCATTACAATACTTGCAATCAACTCAAAACTCATATCAATAGCATCTCCCTACTATTCAATAATTTCTAGCCCCTGATCTCTTAGATGAGTGATATTTTTATAGGTGAATGATGGAGGTTATGCCATCAATGGTGATAACGAATGCCCTCCTATTTTTAGAATTCAGTTCCATGGAGGAAGGGATAAGGGGATTGATGTTCCTTAACTCCCTTCCTCATCCAAATGCAAACTCAAAGGAGTGGGTATTTTTGAGAAACTTCTAGAGGCATCCAATGGATAAGGAATCTTCAAACCCTCATAGAAGTTCGCTCAAATTCACCCAACGCAGGCCAAAGAGGGACCAAATGTGCTGCGTAGCACCCTGTCAGTGTATGGTTTGCATTGCAACGCACCCTAATGAAGGCCTACCTGCGCTGATCTTCTTAGAGGTAGTTTTTGGATGTTTTCAGTGATAGAACTTATTGGGAAGTGAGGCATTCTAATGACTAACTTCTTTAGGGCATGTAACAACTGCATTAGGGATTGATGGGCCCTAATAGTATCGATCTGTAAGTTGGGGTTGATGTGCCCAAATGGATCTGTAACACAAAGATGCTAGTTTGACTTGTTGTGACAAGAAGCGAACAAAATTGCAAGTATACCTTATTGATGGGCCACTAATGAGGTATGATTTGAATTTATTTTGAATCTAATGGAAATTATGTGCTTGGTACAGGAAAACATGAAATGTCTGAATGGGTGGTCGAAACTGACGGAAAGAATTAGTTGCAACAAAAAAAGGAATTGGAACAGGCATCAATATGTTGGTAAAGCATTCAGGAGCAGGGCCATTGCGGGACACTGGTACCCAATAGTGTCCATTGATTGCCATGAGAATTCTATGACCGGTATGATGGTTTGAGAAAGGGATATGCCTTAGTTTTTGGACCTTCCGATGCGAGGAAACCTTACCAAGGGATGGACTTCCCTGGTTGGGGGTGCCAACGGAACTTGGAAGGCGTGTGACTGCATGGAAGGGAGTGACTGGATTTCTTGAGGGACTGTGTAGCAGAGAATGGAAGGTCAAGGATATATATATTTTTGGTCATTAGCATTGCCAAATGGAATCAAATGCACATTGGGAGTGTGCCCTGGAACACTGAGCTGGTAACTATTAACTGAGAGGACAAGTGGTGCAAGATTATAACATTGGACATTGGATGAAAATTTGACCTTGCAGTGGATTCTGGACTTCCTGGGAAGGAGGTGAATCCTTGTATTACTTTGAGGGTAGAGGTGTGATCCTCTGGATTCCCTTGTTGCGGATGCATGCATCATATCCTTTTATTTGTTGGTTGAGAAAATGTGCATATGTGTGTATTATTATAATTAGTGTATCGAGCTGGAATTATAAAGCTCCACAGACAACATGATTATTTGCTGGGTGAAGCAAATGTGTATGTGTGTATATGTGGTTATTATTCTAAATACTGTAACGAGTTGTGTTATAAAGCTCCAGTAAACGATATGTTTGTAATGTTTTAGAAGTTGGTCATTGTAAATATTGCAACGAGTTATGTTATAAAGATCCATGGGCAGTATGTTTTGTTTTCAGCGGTCTTGTTGGTTATAGGTGTCATTGAACACCGAGGACGGTATTCCCCCAAGGGGGAGGGTTCTGTAACAACCCTGGTTAAAAATCCACGTAAAAAAGAAAAGACTAGGGTCATGGGACACGTATTCCAAGTTGAATGGTGGGAAAAACATCCTAGTGGGTGTTCATTTGGTTTATTATGGCTAAGGTAATTGGAAAAGGAAATGGAAAAGGATTTGGAAATAGGAGAAAAGGAAGATGAAAATAATGGAAATAGGAGAAAAGGAAGGTGAAGGGTCACATGTTGCATGTGAGGAGGAAATTGAAGGAAAATAATGGAAATTGAAGAAAATAGAGGCCTCATTGTTAAAAAGGATTCTGAGGATCGGTTGGCAAGCTTTTGCTCAAGGCTTGGGCAGTGTAAGATCTTGCTAATGTTTTGTTAGTGTAACGTTTTTTCAGTTTAGTTTTGGAGCTCTCATTCTATTCTCTCTCTCTCATACTCTTGGACACTTGAGTTTTCTTGGAGCACTCTTAGAGAATGTGGCATACTTGGATGTTTGGAGCTAGAAGGAAAAGGAAGAGCAGGAAAGTGTAAGAGGAATGGAACACACAAAGTTCATTCTTCAAGTCTTATGGAGTATTTGACCTGAAGAACAAAATTTGTTCGGCATCCGAATATTATGAGAGTAGACAACTCAACCAAGTTACATATCGGGACCATTCGGAACAGAAACAACAAACTGATGTTCCAAAGAATATTGATGTAACCTCAATCCAATCCTATGATGACAATTTATTACAAAATTCCAGTGATCATAATATTCTATAGAAGATTAATCTAGGATGGTCTGATCCCTTCTTAGTGTGACAATTTTTTTTGTCACTTAGAAGATCATATCAACTTGTATCAACGAAGATGACAGTGCCGAGACGAGAAGATATTTGAAACTGAAAAAGAGATCAAGCCTTTTGCATCAACAAGCTTTGAGGACAAAGCTGTTTTGAGGAGGAAGGAAATGTTATGAATAAAATATATATAAATAATGAGGACAATTGTAATAATGATAGCTAATTAATAATTAATTAAACAAAGAGGCATGTCTAAGGAGACATGACCGCTTGTGAAAGGGTACTTTCCTGGCTTTATATAGACATGAACCTCATTCTCATTTGTATCATTCTTATTCATATATATATATATATATATATATTCTTGTATCTCAATGGAGATCTTTATATTCCAAGTCTTTTGGAGTATTTAACGGGAAGTACGAACTTTGTTCGCTCTGAGGACATCAGGATCAACAATTACAACAAGTTTTTCTTGCAGGTACTGAGTTGCATGTATGTTTTCCTCACTAGTTTTGGCATGCATGGCACATGCATGTGGTGTATCGTTCATGATATGTCATTAGCATGGAGTATTGCTTAGATTAACAATGGATTTTCCTAGCCTTACCATTTCTGGGAAATCCATGGTGTTGTGGGTTCATTTTTTTTTTTGGTTGGTTCTCATGTTTCCTTTAGCTTAGGTTGAGTTACTAGTTCTTGGAAGCCTTGGTTAGACAAATTCTTTGGAAGCCCGATAAAAACTTGGGTTGAAGTATTAGTCCTGGAAGCCTTGGTTGGAAAAATGCTCTGGAAGCCCTTGGCGGGTTGAGTTACTAGTCCTGGAAGTCCTGGTTGAGCAAACGCTCTCAAAGCCCGGTGGTAGTTATGGGTTGAGTTACTAGTCCTGGAAGCCTTGGTTGGAACAAATGCTCTGGAGCCCTAGAAGGCTTGGGTAGAGACAAATCTGGTGATGTTTTGTTATGTCCGACCATGAGGTGGAATCACTGTTTGATGGGTTGAGGTGGTTTGGCATCTAGAAGCCCTAGTTCGGTTTTGATGGATTGTTCCATGAGATCTCACATTCATGCTTGGAATATGGCACGAGGGTGATTGGTTGAAAGAAATATTTGGTTCAACCAATATATTGTCGAGTGGTTTGTGGAAGTCCCAAACCTAGATGGCCATTGCATCATTAATATGAGGTTATTTCTCCTTGTTATTTCATGAGTATTATACTGGGTCATATTTGGAGTATATGGTTGTTGTTTCCTTGGTAATTTTGTTGTTATTATGTTGGCTATGAATATGTATTATGACAGTGGTGATGTATGGATCTCATCATGTTTTTACTTGTAAATGAATAAACAATCTAGCTATGGCCTAAAAGATGATAATGGAGCTAATGTGATAAGGAAACAATGCCTCATAGCAAATCTCAGATAAGTATGAGACCCCTATGCTCAACTCTGTTGTTAAGACCTATAGATTTCATATTTGTGATATGTTTGACGAAATGTTTGTCATGGCTAGTAGGGGTCTAGTCTAGTCCTTGTTGATGTTTTTGCAAATGTATCTTTGCTCCGCTATAAAATTTCATTTATAAACCTGTCATTGAGTTCTGGGTAGTGACCTGGGCTCTGGGCTTGAAAAAGTGGCACAAATCCTGGAGTCACAGGCATAACTATGGGGAACAAAGTCCCTGAAATCTTCCTTGCCCCTGTTGTGGGAGCTTCTAGAGCCTCCCAGATGCACCCTTGTCCATATCAAGGGGGTGTCCAGGGGCTTGATGTACTAAAACTTCAGTTGGTCTTAGGGTCTGGTTACTTGAGTGGTTGGGATGGCTCCTGGGAGCTCTGTTGCTGGTGTGGAAGGTCTGTGTGACGTGTTCTGTCAGTTCCACTTCCTTAACTGACACATAGGGAGTCAAATCATATCATAGTAACTTCTTGTCACATGTTTACCCCGGTTGGCCGGTTACTTGGATAGATGTGGGAGGAGGGTGTTACACCCTCCCTGTCTTCAAAGTGTAGTTCTTCTTAAAACATGAATTCTTTAACAAAGTATTCACCATTCTCTATATTTGATGGATCTTAAATAATGGCTATATTTTTTGATTCTGTAAGATTCCCTTTGAGAGGATCAATTGCATAGATTTTACAATGAATTGTTATATGACCCAATTTTTGTAGTAGCAAGATTCTATCCTCCTGTTGCCTTTAAACTATTTGTTACAATTGTTTCTTGAGAAAAATTCCATCACAAATTGAGTATCACCTTATCTCTTGAAATGTTTCTCTTTTCTTTTACTAAGAGTACAACAATCGTATCTCGTAATATTTGAGAAGGAAACTAAATTAGAGTAAAAATAACATTGTTGTATTTAGATGATAGACTATTTAAGAGAATGGTTTTGGCATCCTCTTCTTATACCACAACCTTGTCTTCTACTATTTGTCTAAGAATAGATAATATATTGTTTATGTGGAGACATAGTGACTTCAACTAACATCTTAAAATTGAATGATTGTAGCATCAAAGAAAATTTTTCATTCATTATTTCTGCTCCAAAAAATGCATTATCCCAATTTTCCTTGGATGATTTCTCTAGATCTATGTAATGCAATTCTAAATATAAGAGATCAAGGTCAATGATGGCTTTGGTTTTATCATCTCTAATTTTCCATTCTAGTAATTTGTTTGGATCTATCAATGATCACTTAGTCCTTTCTACTATTCCCCATAATGTTTTGTGCATTAATTGTGTTTTCTATTTTTACTTTCCATGTGTGGAAATTGAAATTAGATTATTTCTCTAATGGAATTTTCATGATTAACATCCAAAAAAAAATTGTATACATTGAAGAAAATTTAATAACTATAAACCAAAATATATGACGCCTTTTAAATGATAAATAAGATTCCTTCTACTTGATTTGCTTGGAAACACTACTAAGATATTGTTGGAGCGAACATAAATTTATTTGAAATCCACTAGATGGAAGCAAGGTAACTAATATAGCTATATCTATATACAATGATCAATTTCTAAAAAATGACGACTCTTTTCTCATATTGCACATGGTCGTTGAGAAGAGAAAAAATGACAACACCATCCTTACTTTGCACATGCCTGGTGAGAAGAGAAAAAATGGCATCTCCTTGCATAAATTGTGTCTCAGATCAACAACCCTTTTTTTTTTAATTTTTTTTTAATTTTTAATTTTTTTATGGGTGGTCTCCTTTATATGTGATTCTACACAAATCACAACCTTGTATTGTATCACTTTCTACTAGGCACATATTTAGATAAACACAATTTCCTTTGATTTTTTGCTCCATGTTTCTTGTCTATATTCTTAAAAATGAGTGTTATGAGACTACACATTCCTCTTCCTACCATACTCTTCTTAGGAAGGAGTAACCTAACGAGGTCTCACAAATTGCGCACCAATATCACTAAAATTGATAGTATGAACACTTTTGAAAATTATTATATATTTAATGTGTATGAATACTTTTGATAAGATTTTCTTTTAGTTGGATTGAATTAGTATGGATATGATACCAAATTAGAGTAAGACCTAGATTAATGGGAGACACAATGATAACAAAATGAAGGATGAATGAGAGGAACCCGAAGAATATATTCAATATTTGTTTCAGTTCATCAATAGAATAATGTTTGTCTCTTTTATGGAGATTGTAAATGATTATACGATCTAACTACTTCTTATTAGAGAGCAAGTGGTTGAGTGATTATCTCATCCATCACCCATAATAACTAAATGCTTAATAACTTGAAATTATTACATAAACATGCCTTGTAATCTAATATAGGTCTAAAACATTGTACTTCATAAATTGAGAGTTCCTTCCATAAGCAATCATAACATTGTATATACTTCCTTGCATTTGATAGGTATTCTTCAACTTTTTGAGTGTCGAGTGTTCCATGTCATGGATTCTGTATATGAATCCATACATTGACTAGCTATACGAATGCATACGCTAACTAGTTACATCCTTCTAGATTCAAAAACCTCATTTTCCATTAACTCGTGAGCACCACTTAATGGTTGCTTCCCATATAGGTATTTTTTAACATAATCCATCTTATTGATGGGTTGTTTTCTTTCTCCACTTACTAGTGGGGATTGAGGGTGAACAAATGGTCCACCTCACTTCATGTGCCAACAATCCCGGGTATTTTGGATAGGTAATTCTAACATTTCTATTATTGCTTATTATGGTTCTTCTTACACAATGTTGCTCCTGATACAAATACCTAAAACTGTTTTTGTTCTTTTTTTCTTGTCTTTTGGGGGGAGGGGATTTTGTAGACTCGGTAGATCTCTCTATTGATTCCATGGGGGACTCATGTTGTTCTTCATGGTGTTTTCCATATCCAATTCTTTCTTCTATTTTATATCCTTATGTTGAAGTGTATTCCCTCTTTCCACAACCTTTCTAATTTATGGTTTGCATCCTTAGTCAAACAGATGTTAGCCTTCCTAGTCTTCACTTTGGATGCCATTGGAACTTTGCAATTTTAATTTTGGAGGATTGCAAGTTCCATCTCATCTCACAAAATGCCCCCCAAATGTTTGTCTTAAAACAAAACAAACTTCAAAATTAATAAACACTACCAATATTTTGACCAAGTAAGTTGGTTTATGTCTAAAAAGTGAACTCAAGCATAACAAGACACATAATATCTCACAACAAAAATCATTTTCATTTCCATAAACTATATTAATATAAATGAAAGTGCATAACATATTAATTCAGGTAAGCACAAATGAAAGTAATTAACCAAACACGTGAAGTAAACCCATACTAATAGCATAAATCGATCATAGACTAATTATCCACATTATCAAACATAATGGAAATGAAAGATGAAAAAAGAAAAAGTGAGCATAGTAAAAAAATTGAGCTAAAGAGAGAATAATGGGTACATGGGACCTTAAAATAAAGAGGTTGAGGGTCTCTCTATTGAAGAGGATAAATAGAGGAAATCAAAGGATAACCTTCTTCCTACAAGAAATGAATAATTATTCAAGAAAGGACAAACCATTCACTACAATCGAGGTAAGCTACACCCATATAGATTATAATGGACGATAACAATGAGGTTTGGGAGGAAGGACCATTATTAAAGGAGAAGAGTAATATTTTATTAAAAATAGTTACTAAGCATCAAGGAACAATGACTAAACTATTACTTTAATAGATCTATACTTATAGCCCATGATGTGCTTGACAACATTTGTCTACTTTGATAAAGCCCTCCTTCCCCAAAACATGTTGATAAAGTAAAAATGATTCTTATATTTATAATACATGGTTATATTGATAAATTATGTGAATTATTACTTTCTTAAGGGTTTGTTCACTCCCAACATGGCAAAAGATGAATCCTATGTATTAAGCAATGAAGAGTTGTTATCCCCAAGAATCTTTAACATCATACAAATGTGACCATAGAGGTCTAAAATTACTCTGGGAAGGATAATAAATGAAATGGATACCAAAAGTACTATTTTTTCCATAATAGTGAATAACATGAAAGAAAATGAGATAATCAATATCCACAAGCTTATATGAGCCATGGGACTAAAATAACACTAGTATTGGTGAAAATAATGGTGAAAGAAGTGGACCAAACGAGGGGTAAGGTAGACAAGGCAAATGTTAAGCAATATATATTTGCCTTATAAAATATGTTAAAGAGTGATTATGACACTTGCCATCCTACATAGTACCAACATACCGTCAACCATTCATTTGAATTGATGTGACTCATGTCACCCACAACATGCAAACATTATATTAAGTTGGAAACGTTAGAATGGAAAATGATAGATGTCGATTTCCCTCTATAGAGTTTTAGCATTAATTGGAAAAAACTAGCATGATAAATTCCCGAGGGTGGGCCACCCTAAGGGAGAGAGTTATGGGGTAAAAGGTAAACTATAAAATACATAGGGGAACGAGAAAGGAAAGGAAAAGTGGAAGCATTCACATGAGTGGGATATTTTTTAAAAGGCATGCAAAGACACCATTTAGGACATTAAAACATGGAAGATAATTTTGACATATTTTTTCATTCTTTTATAAATTAGACAAAGTACTAAAATAGGAGAAAATATCATTCTACATTTTTGAATAAAAGATTTTCACACACTAGGTATGTGCATGGCTTCTTTGTCTTATAACCTTTCTTATATTTCACCTTCTCTTTTATGCTATATTTATCTGAGTTTTAGCCATAATCTTGCAATGATTCAAACAAGCCCATAACATTCTATGGCTTTCCCCCTTTGTTAAGTTTATATATTTAGCTATTTAATATATTGTGAAGTAATTCATCCTCTGAAAAATATTGTGATGTAATTCAAGTTTTTTTTATTGAAGATTGTAAACTTTTATTCACGTTAGATGGTTATCTATATTGTACTTTATATATGATTATGACTTAAAATGAGATATTAATGACTTAAAATGAGATATTAATGGATTCATTCTCTAGATTACCCAAAACATTTTTCTTCATTGAATCTATGAATGAAGAAAACTTTGTAATTATATTTCATAGAGTTTATAAATATTTGTATTTTTATCAAAATTTTATTTTTCCTCACTTTTTAAGTTAATATGTGATATAGTAAGCGTATGCTCAATACTTTATTGATGCTTTACCCTCTCTGTTTTTGAAATATATATGTTTGAAAAATAGACAAAAACATATTAAAAAAATGAAAAATAATCTCCTCAAACTAAGAATATTTCTTGGAATTTAAGTAAAGAGGTTTACATTTTTAATGAATACCTTTAAACTTGAATGTGTTGGAAAGAACATTCAAATCACATATAGGTTTATAAAGAGTAAAACCACTTTATATTTCTTAATACTATTAAATGCATCTAGACTTAAAAAGAACATTCAAAGTACATCTAAACTTATAAAAACTAAAATCACACTACTATTAAATACATCTAGACTTAGGAACATTCAAAGTACATCTAGACTTATAAAGAGTAAAATCACCCTGTATTACTTAACACTATTAAGTACATCTAAGCTTATAAAGAGTAATATCACCCTATAAGTATCGTGCTTGGTCGATTGATGCAATAATAGTGGTGCATATAGGAAAATACACATTATATCTCATCTCTTTTGAAATACAACAATTACATGTCTGAAATACAACAATTACATGTCTCAAACTCTAAATTCATTTAGAATATCCAAGCTCAAGGTACACAAATAGTTTATGTTCAACGCAAGTAGTTTAGGTGGTACTAATGATGGATTTGGTGAACCCATTAGGACCCATTCCTTTTGAATACACCAATCAGATGTCTCAAATTCACTAATCCATTTAGAATATCTAAGTTCGTGGAAAGAGGTGGTGTGACATTTGGTTTGGGATTTGGGCTTTTGTTCAAGGCTAGCAGTTAAATTTACTAATCTAATTAAATGTTCAAAAGGCTAGCAGTTTGGTTAGGGAAATACACACTAGGTCCATCTCAAATTCACTAATCTAATTATATACCCAAGTTTTGAAATGGTTAAACACCACCATAATTGTGGTGACTTAGATTCGGTGGATATGTTGGATGAGACTTATCTTGC
Source organism: Pinus tabuliformis (assembly GCA_031772625.1). Taxonomy (NCBI): domain Eukaryota; kingdom Viridiplantae; phylum Streptophyta; class Pinopsida; order Pinales; family Pinaceae; genus Pinus; species Pinus tabuliformis. The sequence goes on from CM062820.1 coordinate 814,359,374, forward strand.
CTGTTCAGTGCCGGGTGTTAAATACGTGGCAATAAATGGTTCTTTGTATCGTAATGTAAATCGAGGACTACCCTGAAGAAGCGTACGTGCAGGCAGGTGCGCCGTTACAACAAAGTGGTGGCAGCCTGGTACTACTTTATTTTTAGAATTTTCTGTTTGCATTCCGCATTACGAAGACTAGTACTCTACTACCTCACGGCAGTTGTGGAAGCAAGCAGAGGATACGCATCCCTGATATAACATAGTACATCAGGGGAAGAAGAAAAAGAGAAACAGAGCAGTACAGCGGTAGGGGAAGAAGAAAAGGAAGAACTGACCTTGAAGTGCATTTGCCTAGTTTTCTTCTTCAGGATTATAAGCTCAGGAACCATGGGAATGTATTGGACAATTGTATCTTATTTGCAGTCGCTAACAGGGTATGCAGTTGCTTTTGGTTTTTAATTTATGCTTTTCACATCTTGGAAACAAGTTATTTTTGGATATTAATGTTACTATAATTTTAATATGTTGCAGACCGGGACTGATGCTTTTGTATCCATTGTAAGTTTTGTGTTCTTCATTGCATTAATTCTGTAATGACTATGCCAAAAAATTTAGGACTTTTTTAAGAATTAAAAGGAAGATTCTGCCAATGCCAATCTCAGGTATGCCTCTATAAGAGCAATTGAAAGCCCATCAAAAGTAGATGATGAACAGTGGCTTACATACTGGATACTCTACTCTTTTCTAACCCTTGTAGAAATGGCAGCAGCAACACTATTTTCATGGTGAGTTAATTTGCAGTGGATGGTTGATTCCCTTTTGGGGTTTATCTGTTCTTAATGTTTCATATTCTAGTTTGCCCATGTTGCATGGATGGAGGTATAGCTGTATAGACTGATGGGCTGGTTTTGATTGTCAGGATACCATTTTGGCACCCTGTAAAACTGGCTTTTATAGCGTGGTTAGTTCTACCACAGTTTAGAGGTGCATCATTCATTTATCAGAGGTTTGTGAGGGAACAGTTAATCAAGTACAGGCAGTGGCTTGACAAGGATAATTTGGGGGCGGGGGGAAGTGAGAATCAGAGGAAGCTCATGGAAGATATCCAGAGTCCCAAGGCAAAAGCCAAAGTGGAACATTTCATCTCTGAAAATGGGCCAGATGCGTTTGACATCATTTTTGAAGCAGTAAGTAACTACTAATGAATGCCTCCAACATGTTCATGTGCATTTTTCCTTCATCTGCTCATGATGGTATTTTATTGGCTGCATGTAACCATCATCCTGTTATTCTTGTCTATGTTCCATCTTCTCCTTCATCTGCTCGTAATGGTGTTTTATTGGCTGCATTTAATCATCATCCTGTTATTCATATCTATGTTTCCAATTTTTACTTCATCTGATCATGATGGTATTTCCAATTTTTACTTCATCTGCTCATGATGGTATTTCCAATTTTTACTTCATCTGCTCATGATGGTATTTTATTGGCTGTATGTATGTAACTATCATCCTGCGATTCATTTTTATTTCATCTGCTCAGGATCGTATTTCTATTTTTTACTTCCATCTGCTCGCGATGTTGTTTTATTGGCTCTATGCAACTATCATCCTGTGCTTCATATCTATGTTTCCAGTTTTTCCTTCATCTGCTCATGTTGGTATTTTATTGGCTGCATGTAATTATCATCCTCTAACTATGTTCCCATTTTTTTTCAGGCAATGCATGAAGCTCAAAAGGATAAGTAACAGCATAAGGATCAGTCATAATGTATGGAACTGATCATGATTCCCTCACTTGCTCTCTCGATGCACTCGATGCACATGCTCTGCCCATGTGCATATATATAGTGGGCATAGTGTGTATAAGGATTAGTTGGTAATGAAAATGAAGTAGCATGACCATACACTTCAAAGCAAATCGGATGTTTCACAGAGATCGTGTGAATACAAAAAGATGTCATTCTGAAAATTTATGATTTCAAATCGGATGTTTCACAGAGATTGTATGACTAGAAAAATATGTCATTCTGAAAATTTATGATTTCATATATGAATATCAAGAAACGGAAATTTACAAAAGAAAATGATTTTGGCGCATATATTGCCACTCTTTATGGTTCAAGTAGAAATACATTCCATCTCATACTTCTCATACAAGTATTATGTGAGTGTTTTTGGATAATTCTGTTATTCACTTAGATTTATTGAATGTATAAGATTGGAGACTACTGTAATCATGAATTTATGAGATTAGAGACTATTGTAATCTAAGAGATATTTTGTGTTGTTTATTTGGTATATTTTTGGCATTCACTTAGATTTATTGAATCTTAGATTGATTTAATTTTATGAGATTGGAGAGTACTGTAATCATGATATATTTTTATTTGGGATAATTTCGGGATTGATTTGGATTTATTGAATTCGATAAGGTTTTGTTATGCTGTTATTTTTGGCATTCACTTAGATTTATTGAATTTATGAAATTGGAGGTTATTGGAATCACGAATTTATAAGATTTGCAGAGAGATCGGAAACTATTGTAATCATGAGATATTTTGTGTTTTGCGGTGTGTTTTGTATTTGAGATAATTTCGGCATTGATTTGGATTAATTTATTAAAAAAAAATCGTTAAGAAAATTTAAGAGGAGAACTATAATTGAAACTTTGCATTTAAGAAAATAAATACAAACCCTTATTACTGGGTATAGCAATTTACCAAGTTCTATATATGCAATAGAATAACATGGTATTCATTCAAGCAACAAAGCCATGTCATTTTATTATTGGGTATATCCTATAATTGAAATGGTATTCATTCAACTTCTTCATGAAATTTCCATCTTATTTGTGAAATGAAACATTTATAATTATTTAACGTTTCTATTTCATTTCCTTGCTCATATGTTTCCATTCTTATGAATTTTATACTTGATAGTTTGTTATTTTGTTAAGTTGAACTTTATTAGTTGATTTCTCTGCTTAAACTCTCCCGCAGACAGATCTTTTGCAGGAAGCTGCCCCGTTTCTCTTAAAATTTGGCTTTTCTGGCTGACTTCAATAATTTCTTATATAGTTGCTTTGTTATTTTGTGAAATTGAACCTAATCCGCGAAAGCTTAAATTCTTTCGCAGAGAGATCGTTTGTAGGGAGCTACTCCGCTTCTCTTAAATTTTTGTTTTCGCATAAATTCTTTCGCAGAGAGATCGTTCATAGGGAGCTACCCCGCTTCCCTTAAATTTTTGTTTTTGTTTTGCTTTTTTGGACGGCGTTTTTGTTTAGTTTTGCATTTTTAGACTTGAAACTCTTGTACATGTTGCATTACTTTCATATATGCGTGTACCAAGAAAATGTGGTTGTTTCCCATGTGTATGGGTTGTATGGGTTAAATTGTGATGTTAAATTGTGATTTTAGTGTATGGGCTAAATGTGTTGCATTACTTTCATATATGCGCGTACCAAGAAAACCATGTGTATGGGTTGTATGGGTTAAATTGTGATGTTAAATTGTGATACCATGTGTATGGGTTGTATGGGTTAAATTGTGATGTTAAATTGTGATTTTAGTGTTGGGCTAAATGTGTTGCATTACTTTCATATATGCGTGTACCAAGAAAATGTGGTTGTTTCCCATGCGTATGGGTTAAATTGTGATAAATTGTGATGTTAAATTGTGATTTTAGTGTATGGGCTAAATGTGGTTGTTTCCCATACTGTATGGGCTAAATTGTGATTTTAGATGTGGTTGTTTTCTATGTGTATGAGTCACGAATTATATTTGATGGGTCTCCTTACTCATAAATTTGATGGGTTAAATTGTGATTTTAGATGTGGTTGTTTCCCATGTGTATGAGTCAAATTGTGATTTTAGATGTGGTTGTTTTCTATGTGTATGAGTCACGGATTATATTTGATGGGTCTCCTTACCCATAAATTTGATGGGTTAAATTGTGATTTTAGATGTGGTTGTTTCCCATGTGTATGAGTCAGGGGTTAAATTTGATGGATCCCCTTACCCATAAATTTGACGGGTCCCCCTACCCATCAGTCAAATTAGATGTGGTTGTTTCCCATGTGTATGAATAAGGGGTTAAATTTGATGTGGTTGTTTCCCATGTGTATGAATAAGGGGTTAAATTTGACGGGTCCCAAGTTGTTAGTGCCTTAGGTCGTGTACCAAGGTGTGATTTTAGATGTGGTTGTTTCCCATGCGATGAGTCGGGTTAAATTTGACAGGTCCTTCTACCCATCAGTGAAATTTTTTATGACAGTTTTATTTTTAAACGGCCCCGTCATTTGACTTTTAATAATTATTTTTATCAGTTTTATCTTAGTGAATATGAGCTTTCTACATAGTGAGAGACTAGGATTATTGCCATTTTTGCATGATTGGTGGCTTATTGAATCAAATGTAATGAAGGTATGCTCAGGTGTGCCTTTGCTTTATTGGCGTACGAAATCTAATAGTATGTCAAATCATTCTATCTTGGTTTGTGCCTTTGCTTTACTGGCATATGAAATCTAATAGTATGTCAAATCATTCTATCTTGGTTTCCCTTTGAGACATATTTTTTGTGTCCTCAAGAGTCAAGCCTATTGTCTTATGGTTCAAAATTCAAATCTTGTAATTATCCGTTCAAAATTCAAATCTAATAATCATTGTTCAAATCTATGCTCAATGATTCCCCTTTTATCATCCTGAAATGTTACAAGGATCTATGGTTCAAATTTAAGATCATGAATCTCTGCTCAGTGACTCTGCTTATATCATCCTATGCTGGTACATGGATCTACATGTGAAGAAGCCAAGCACGCACAGGTGGGTTACCAAATTTCTCCTTTTCCACTATATTGCCCAACATCTCCCAAGGTTCGAAAGCCAATTTAAGTGCCATTAGAGTAATTGGTTGCATATCCACCATTTCAATATCCAATAGCAGGGGTACCCACCTCTGAGCAAGCAACAGTAACAAAGTGAGCCCCACCACAACAGTAACAAAGTGAGCCCCACCACCTGAACGAGGGCGGAGAAAGTGTTGGTTGACTGAAGAGCAACTCCTGTGCAAATTTAAGATTCTGCCTCAATTGTAAATCGATATCGAAATGTATCCAATGTGTTTGTAGTAAATAGATTGGTTCTGGTAATGATGAGTGAGAACAAATCAACAGCAGTGGGAAAACAAATCAGGAGTAGTTAAGTTATTCGACACTCATACTTGTTGACTCTTGTTCGACATTGTAGTCAAGCTTACACTCCTATCCATAATCTTAGTTGTTTGTGTGCAAGTCAAAGACATGGAGTTGTGGGTTGCTCCTTTAAACTTTAGTGTTTCTATTTCACACCATGACCTTCGTACTTTAATTCTATAACTGTATCTTAACCATCACACCTCTAAACTCAAAACAATCAATGGCTTTTCAAAATAGAAGGAGTTATGGAATTGAAAGTATACGCATTCCCGAAATTTTAATCATGCTTTCACAACAACTACATATTTACTGTCAATAGAAAATTAACCGTTCCCCAAATAAAAAACTCTAATTATCAGAAGCGCAGAGCAATCGGGAAAATAAAATATAAAACCACATCTATAGCTCTTTAATCCAGGAATAGGTTTTATGATTGTTCAAGCAACAACGACATTTCTAACAAGGGAATCTAAGATGACATACCTGCTTTTGTGAAGAAGTTGAATGAATACCATAGCCGATGTCTGTTACCAACTTTGAATCTTGAACAAACTTCTTTAAATCTTGTGATTTTGTTCACTATTAAAGCAAAATTTTCACCACCGGTTTCAACGGCATGTAAGTATGGGGGATTTACGCAGTGCATTATATTAGATATCATTTTTGGGATTCAACTGCGTTAAGTAAGTCATTCAAACGTATGACCATTTCCATGAGAGGTAGTCGTAAAGTGACTAATTTCTCATGATTTTTGAATAGTTCACTTAGCACTCATTGCATCGGGTGATGCTCACAGGGGTGAAGAAGTGGGATTGAAACTAGTGAAATGTGGAGAACGAATCACATAGCATCAATCATCACTTCCGGGGCTTGCACCCGGTAACCAGGACTTCCCAGGAGGTCACCCATCCCGGTAATGATTTTGAACTTTCCTTTAAATTTTTGTGAAACGAGTGGCTTTCACCCGATCCTTTTTGGCATTTTTAGCATTACACAGTGAAAGAGGTCTAGGCCATTCCTCTCTAAGAAATGCATTTCATTAGAGCCAGACTATGCTCGTCCATCAAAATCCATACATAGTACAAATATTCGGAGGCCATTTCTCTTAACCAATGTGTATTCACATCATTTTGATTTGATTGACTCACAACACTTGAGCATTGGGTCAATTCATCCTGCAAATCTTGAATACGATAATTACAAATCTTTAATAGGATCATTACAGATATATAAAATATATATGTATTATATATATAATTGAAACTGGTCATTTTATGATATGCCATTCATTATGACATTTTTTAAAATTATTAGCAAGTTGATAATGACGTGTTTAATTTAAATTAAACAGTATTTTACTGGTAAAAACAGTGAAAACGTGCATACGGGGGTCAATTTTAAAGCCTGGTATGAGTAGTGGTTGTGTCATGTCCCAGTGATAGATCCACTTTTTAAGATCTAAATTTGTCGAAGTTAGTTATTTGTATCCTATAGATCCACTTCTTAAGATCTAAATTTGTCTAAGTCAGTAATTTGTATCCTACGTTAGACTTAAAATTCTTGTATAGTTGTTTTGTATATGTTGGAAGTAATGCTTCCCTATCATGTGTCAGTTGTATTACAAGTACAAGTTGTTAGTGGATGTACCAAGGTGTGATTTTAGATGTGGTTGTTTCCCATGTGTATGAGTAGTTGTTGTGTCATGTCCTAATCATAGGTCCACTTCTTAAGATTTAAATTTGTCGAAGTCAGATCCACTTCTTAAGATCTAAATTTGTCGAAGTCAGTAATTTGTATCCTATATATATGTAACTTTTATGATTAATAAAAATATGAGAGTGATTTGTGTTGTGTGTAATTTTTCTCTCTCTTTCTATTTCTAATATGGTATCAGAATTGATATTGGCTTGAATCCCTCAAGGGAGGGCCAGGAATACGTGAGGGATCTTCAACATTATTGTACACATTAGTATAGATGTGAGAGAGTTTATTTTTAGTATGTGAAATTATTCGTGATCTTGTGTGTGTAGATCTGTTTGTTTGTTTGCAGCATTTTCAAATAATGTTAGATCCTTTTGTTATCTTGCTATTTTAAAAGATTTGTTTGTGCTTATCTACCCGAAACCTGCAAATGAGTTAAATTCATCCCTGGATGGTTTTGTCAAAGTTGTGTGCACTATCATATTATAAATCTGCAGAATCATGCCCATGAACTGTACATGCTGCGACATGGATTTGGATTTGAGATCTAGATCTCAAATCTGGGGCGAAGGAGTTTCAAGTGGCTAATGATATATGTCAAAAGTGTTAAAATTGGAGGCAAATCTCATTTTTCTCTTCTGCGGGGAAGAGATCTCTGTGTTAGATGTTTATGTTGCAATCTTGTTCCGATCTCAAATTTTGGAGTTTGCATTTTAAACATATCAAGTCGGGTCAACCTAATATGTGAGTGTAAGTTTTTTGGAATTGACCACTCTTAATAAATGTTGCTTTATGAAGACGAGAAAGCTCCAAGACAAAGATTGTACCAGATGAACAACTTTTGACCTGTGCTAAGAAGGGATGTGGTGACTTGTCTATTCCTGAATGATAGTTGATAGTTTAATGATTATTGAGCTTGTAGTGCGAAATGTTTCAATTTTTGGTTATAAAAAGGGTTGGTGGTTCTTAAACTGGAAGCCTCGGTGTCTGAAACATTAATTCTTGTGTGTTAGTAAGGTCAAGTTGTTTGATCAACTTTTGAACACATTCAGTATCTAGACCTCCATCCTAGCAACTGACGGGTAGATGAAAGCGAAATATCCGACCGATGGTGGATGGTCCATAGGATGGTTCATTACTTGATGATTCTTATCACAGAAGCCCCCGACGAGCCGAGGTGTCAATATTGTTGATCTTACAAAGTTCATCAACGATGGTCAGAGGTGGTTATGTTTTAGATGGAGGTCAAGTGACAACTTGAAGATGTGGTGGTGAAAGAACAGTGTTTGCAAGATTCTAGAGTAGATGTGAGTGCTGATGAAGACTAGTTAGACAAATATTATCCTTGTTGTTGTAATTTGTGTTTTCAATGTTTTCCATGTAAGCATTAAGGGAGGGTGTTGGAAGTAATGTTTCCATATCATGTGTATTACAAGTTGTTAGTGAGTGTTCCAAGGTGTTATTCTAGATGTGGTTGTTTCCTATGTCTATGAGTTGTTTTTGTCATGTCCCTGTCATAGATCCACTTTCTTAGGATCTAGATCTGTCGAAGTCAGTAATTTGTATCTTATATATATGTAACTTTTGTGATCAATAAAAATATGAGAGTGATTTGTGTTTTGTGTAAGTTTTCTCTCTCTTTCTATTTCTAATAACATACTTGGTGGTTTCTCAGTGAATTTTACCCTAGATCGCTATTATTTTGGGAAATGCAACGTTTCTACTTGATTTCCTTGTTTAAAATTTTTGTGCATACATGTGATCCAGGTGGCTCCAAAGACGCTCATATTCAGAATTGGCTTTCGAATAGCTCAAAAATCAAAGTCTTAGTTTCAAGTCAATCTGAGGACTTTCATTCCAACGGTGTGAACAACACTCAAATCCGAGTTCGTATACTCCATATATTCGCGGTCAAAGTTTTGGTCAAACTTGGCCAAGTGGCATGCTTAAGGAGGCAACAATTTCGCCGAGACCCGGCACATAGGATCCAGCCACTGGAATGGGCGAATTTGTAGGACACTTAATTTTCCCAATATATCTTATTTTCGACAAAATGAAAAAAATGCCAATGTTTGTTATATAAAACAAAATATATTAAAAAATAGAGGTGGCGGGCCACAACCCCCACCACCCCACCACACATTAAAATTATATTAAAGTTGGGGTGGCAGGGGGTCAAACCTCGCCACCCTCATCCATATATACATATGTGTTATAAATATAGTGGCAAGTGGACCGCCACTGGCAGATCCGCCCTTACTCACCACCAACCATGTCACTTGTTAACAATACCAAGGGCGGCGGGGCGAACTCGCCCAGCCAACGTTGCTAGCCCGCCTCCCTAGCGTCCCCACAACCAACTTTATAACTAAGTGTTATTGGGAAATATAGTGTCTATGCAGAGCTACTAGTCCCACTAAGGCTGGTAGCTACCTTAGAAACAAACAAACTAAAACCACTTTCGTTTTCCTTTATAAGAAGTAGATAAGAGGGGAACAAAGGAGACCAACCTCTGTCTTGCGCTTGGTTCCTTGCTTGATTCCTCTCCCTTCTGGTAGATCTTTTCTACTCGCTTCCTCATCTACCCAGCTTCAAAGAGCACCTGGAGAGTCAAAGTAGCATAACACTATCCAAGAACAGAGATCTACTATCGTAAACAATATAGGACCAGATATATATTGACCACACAAATGCATATATCATCAATCATACAAGAATGTGGAGGAAAATTTGAATAGCTTTATTAATAATCAAGAATAGCAAAGAGGATTACAACCAATTGTTCTGACCCAGCGTCATCCTCTCAGCAAGAAAGCCCTTCTTCACCTCATGAAAAGCTTAGATCACCCAACACTATGATGTTACACCAAGAAACCATCAGCACTTCCTTACAAGATACAAAATTCCAGCCTCTGGATCTCTGGGATGAGGGATCCATATATAGATGTTTGCAAGGGGGGTGAGTCAGCTTCTGAGATTTGATTAGTGTCCTCTCTCTAATAGTTCTTGATTCCACTTGGAGATTGATGATCTCTTACTCATCCTTGGGCGAATGCAGAGAGGCAAGTGTCACAGGAGAAGTTTTTGGAAGATTCCATGATCTTCCACCTCGCAAATTGACTCTGCCATTTTTCCACTCTCACCCATCGCACCCCATAGAAGGGATTTTCAGTATGCATCGCACCTACCGTGTGCATTTAGGTGGGATGCAATGCACTTTGACCATGGAGCAGGTGAGATGGTCTAGTTTTGACCAGTTTTGAGTAGTTTTTCATGGAGAACTTCTGGGAGATGCTGTAATCAGTTGACCTTGTTCTTTTAGGGGTTGGAACAACACTTTTAGGGAATTAGGAGCCCTTGGTTTATGGACATTTATAATTGGGGTTGCAGTGCCCAAAAATGTCTATAACAGTTGCCCCCTAAAGCATGAGGTCGTTAATCTTTTGATGTCGGGTGAAATGCTTTATCATGAGGATCCGAAGTTTTTTCATGCTAGAAGGCGACCTGTAATAAGATACAATACAATACATTATATTCATAATATTTTCATGATCTAGATGAGGCGAGAATTCCCATGCTTAGCTTTATAAATTCATTTTCATGTAAATAAGACAGACAATCGTCTGAGTGCAGATTGATCATTCTGGTAGAGCCATCATCCCTTGGATTGGATGATTATCTATGCAGCAATGATGTACATTTGATGTCTTTATTTTCCTGAATATATATCGCAGCCCAGATGGATGAAACTAGATCCAGGGTCTTCAATCTCGTTCGATCTTCACTCAAAGTACAAGTCGATCCATGTGAGAGATGTTCTCGAGTCAAACATGGAAAGACATCGCCTGATTACCAACTAATGATGTAAGCTGTTAACAGGCGCGAGAGGAATCACCAATAATGATGATGACCCTCAAGGTACTACAATACAATTCAGGTGATGTGAATAAGGGACTTGGCGTCGAACACCACGCAAAATCTTCCGGTCGAGGGCCATTGATGTAAACCTGTCACCGGAAGTGAGAAACTTGCCATTGAGGCATGCAAGCTTCAAAGTACTGAAAGGGTTGTTCCTAGATCGACTTCCTGGATAATGAGTTGATGTCGAGAAGAAGCGATCCGTCATAGGAGGGCCTTAGTGAATCCCAAATCAATGACATGGAACAGAGCAAATGATTTTAATGGAGGTGAAAACGATCTGATGACAGAAGGTTCAGGGTGGTGTTCATGAAAGAATGGAGCGTAAATGTGTTACAATGGATGAGACACAGGTGAATTCTCTGGGCGACTTCTCTTGAACATATCGGCGACACTGACATGATGGATTGGTAGCGTTAACCCCAAATATGAATGGTGTGATGGACCAATGGTGATATGACCGGTGAACGGAACAACCCAACCCGACTCGGATGCGGAGTGAAAGTGTCATGTTCAAGAGCGACTTGCTACCAATAAAGTTTCTTCAAGTTTTCTTCCCAATTTTTCCCCAATCATTGCTGACCAGTACCTCTTTATTTTTGTCAAGCTTGAGGAGGATAACATATGCTTGTTCTATAATTTTCCCTTCGGGTAACCCCATCGCTATGTTTTAACGAGCCTAGCGATAGTGAAACTCGTTCTTGTCTGTATGGACAAGTTTGTCACTATTCGGTTTTAACGAGTTTAACGACAAAGATAACTCAGTCCTCTTCAATTTTAGAGAGTCTGAAAAGGGACGTAAAGAAAAATCCAATAATCCTTTTTCGTCATATAATCCCTTGAGTCCGAAAAAGTATAAAACAATACAAAAGGGATGAATTTTCGGTAATTTTAACGAGCCGAACAAAAGAAGCGCTCGATCTTTTTGTGTAATAATCCCTCAGGTCCAAAAAGATTAAAATCTAAAGGAGGGATAGCACTTCCGGTCACTTTAACGAGCTGGAGAGGCCAATTGCTCGGCATTCTTTTCATATTTCACGAGTCAGATGAAAAGATCTTAAAAGAGACTCGTTTTTCGAGGAACGAGTGATAAATTCGGGTAGCAGCTAATTCCAGGTAAGGTTTGGAATTTTCCAATCACGACAGTGTCACAAGGATGGTTAACAGGATCACTCTTCGCAGCTGTTCCTCGAAAAGGGTAAACAATCAAATGGAGGTGAATGATCGGCCAATACAGAGTGGAGGTGATGATGGGAACATGACCAAGGCTTCAAAGGCTGATGATAATGCATTCACGATGGTTATTTACCGGAAATTGGTTCATTTTTTAATGAGCTTAAACTCTGGGGGAACATTTGCTCATTACTTATGTTTATTTTTTAACGAGCTTGAATTCCGCGTTAAAACTGCTCGAGGTAGGTTTATTTTTTAACGAGCTTTAACCCTGCGGTAACACTGCTCATGATAAATTTGCATGCCCCCAGCATAATAACGCAAATCGAGGTGCATGTCCCCCAAGCTTCATTGCATTCATCTCAGTGGTTGGAATGAAGGTTTACCTTCGAGATCTTCGAAAGACTCGACTTTGATTTTACGAGTTCATAATCAAAGACTCGATTTGGAAAGGGAGTTGTTTCATTTTTTAATGAGGTTTGCATAGTAAAAGAACTATCCTCATGACTCCTTGTTTCATTTTTTAATGAGGTCGACACCAGATAAGAACTGTCCTTGAAATCCATCGTATTTACAGTATTTGATAGAAAATCAAAAACTGAAGGATGATTAAGGTTGCTGGAATTATCTTCGTGGTAATCCGGAAGACGGGAGTGATGGTGGTGATCTTCCCATGGTGCCTCTCCTATCATCATTGACTGAATGATTCCTTTGTCTGTAGAATGTACATGCGAACAAGGATCTGAAGAGGTACCATATTCCTTAGACCTATCTATCCAAACACTCGATGAGCGTTTATTTGGGCTTGCCTCCCAGGCCAAGAAAATTGATTGCTACAATATTTCTAAAATGGCGATGATCCATGCTGTCAAAATGTTCAGGAATCTTCTGAGTCTAGAAGATATCATATTGCAGGTTCCCACTGTGGCCACTTCCGCCAGATTGTTTGGAGGCGGTAGGGAAAAAGTACCCATCATTGTAGGGTCTTTTAGTAGGCCTACTCCGATATTTTGAAGCGAATGGGGGCTTCCATGGATCATCGGAATGCTTCCCGTAACTTGGGAACTATTGGGGAGAAATGTTTGTTGGTCGACAATTGTAATTCCCCCTTGAAAGGGAAATGCAATCTTCCTAAAGTAAGTCGACACAACCGCATCCATAACATATATCCAGGGCCTTCCCAGTAGGATGTTGTAATAGAGGTTTCCGTCGATTACTTCAACATCTATTTCTAATATTTCCCCCCTAGTTCAACTTGCAAGTTACTTAAAATCCCATACGGGGTATATGTTCGTCCATCAAATGCTTTTAATGTCGTCGAAGATCGCAACAAGGTTGGAGATCCTAAAGTTTTCCAGCAACTCATTGACATAATACATGTAGATTCCCCCTCATCAATAATTGTTCGATGAACAGTTTTGTTGAGGGCTTTCACTTGAATGAGGAAAGCTAGTTGAGCTAGTAACTGAGGATCATATCCTTTGTGATTAAAGGACACAAGATTAGAATCCTTTGGGTCAATCCCACCTATTGCTGATAATAAAGCCTGCTTTTGGGAGGGGCAATTTTGTAGTACCTCAAGTGTCGACATAGCGGATGGCGATTGGGCCAGATCTTCCACTATATTATAATGTTGTGCTACTCTGGCACAAGGATTAAATGTCGACTTGTGTACTACTCCCTTTGGCGGTTTTATTGTTAGCTCTGGAATGATGGTTGGCGCAACTTCTGTCGAAGTCGTTGTCAAACTACTAGGTTGATCTTTATCCTTGTTTTTCAACAGCCGTGGATTCCCGTAATCTTTATTCCTTGTCGTTATCAAAGCATCATTTTGCTGTTTCGAAACCGAAAACTAGAAGAATTATCACTGGCAACCAGATTTGTTCTTGGATTTGGAAACGGATCAGTTAATACCGCCGAGGTTTTCGAATTCTTGAAGAATTTTCTAAGCTCAGCTTTATATGGACACTCTCTTGTCCAGTGATCCTCATCACATATAAGACATGGACGATTTGGTTTCTTATCTCCAGAAGGGTTTGCAGAAGATTTTTTAGGTGATGATTTCTCCTGTTTCTTCTTCTTCCCTTTGTTTTTCTTCTTGCCTCCTGGTTGCTTGGTTTCTTTGCCTTTGTCAGTTGAGACGGCATTTACTTCCGCGAGAAGTTCTTCTTTTGCATTTTGACTAGAAATCTTACGAGCCTTTTTAGATGTAGCCTTTGTTGATTTCGTTTCTGTCGTACCAATCATGCCATCGCCGACATGAGAGTCATTGTTCGATTTAGGAGGAGGAACGGAAAATTCCGGCCTGGGAGCGTCAGGGATTTTATCGTAGAGCGTGCCAGACTGAGTATAAATCAAGTCCAAATATTGCGCATGAGCAATAACTTGCTCTTCAGTGACAACTCCTCCCTTTGCCACATCTTCTGTAATGGAAGGTAATAATGACTTAATAAACCATTTAGCTAAAAGCTGGTCAGGAACATATGTTTTTACCATTCTACGACGATGTCGCCACTCATGAATATGATCTGATATGTGAGTGGCCATCGTTTGCTTGAAATTGGTAAGAAGTTTTGTTCCCGTTTTGTACCTTATGGGTAACTGAAAATGGGTTAAAAAGGTTGTGGCTAGGGTACTGAAGTTATCAAACGAAGCTCTAGGCAATTCGATATACCATTTTGCTGCCGGACCAGTTAATGTTCTCTGAAAAGGCGAAGCCTAATCGAATCATTGTTTAGGGTGTTTGATGAACACCACAGATGAAAAGTCATCACATGATTTGACGGGTCTTCACCCGGATTCCCATTAAATTTAGGAATATCTGACGGAAGTTTATGCGGAATCGCTGGCCACCAAAGGGCGTAAGCAATTGGATCGTTCGTTAGCCGATTTAGATCCATTAACTCTAAAGTCGCCACAAAGGGTAACTGTTGATTCAAGTTTGGCGAAGCATACCCAGGATAAGATGGAATTGCCTGGGCAGTTGGTCTTTGCATACCAGCATAATGCATTTGATGCTGGTAACTCTGGTAAGGTTGATGGGCATAACCATTGTAGAATGGTTGATTTTGACCGTTTTGAATATACGGCTGCCCATTATTTGCAAAGATTTGTTGCTCAGATCCTTGGTAAACTTGTTGGAATTGCGGCTGTTGGTATTGCACCAGCCATGGTTGTGAAGCCATGTGCTGTTGTCCAATACTGGCTGTTTGACCAAGATGAGGGGTAATTGTACCTATTTGGGCCTGTTTCATTCCACTAGTTGGCGATTGTGGTTGAGTCGTAGGGATAAGAGGCTGTTGCATTACAACCTGAGAAACCTGAGGTTAGCATACAACATGCAACGCTTGTACTTGCGACACCGTCACAATAGTCGGTGTAGTTGGTATATTTGACATAGGTAAACATTGTTGCATCGAGTATACAACTCTTGGTTGTTGAGGCAGTATTGGCACCCAACCGCTAGATGTAATTCCAACATAACCTGAATTTTGTTGTGAACTCTCGTATGGTTGTCCTCCCGGAGGAGACAATGAAAGGGTATATTGTCCCCCATACGACGGTAATCCGGTACTTAAAGGAATGGTTTTCCCTTGAGGACCGGACTGCCCAAATTGACACCGTGAAGGATCAATTTGCTGAGACTCAACATAAGAGTTCCTGGATATTATTCCGGATGAACAAACGGGAACGGACTATACTGTCGAAATAACCCCTGAGTGGGCTCCATCTAGCGATTGAGAGCTAGTTGGGACAGATGGTATGCCAATGAACATTGTTGGAGTGGCAGCAGGAATTTCTGCCGTCGCTGTGTCTGATGACATAGTCCTAGATGTCGATGGTTGTTCAGACATTTCTAGTCTATCCAAAAGATTTCCTAACGATTCTACAAGAGCTTCCGATAATGGTAGACTAATTTCTGATGAAGAAGGATATAGGGTGATTCCGACTCCAAATTACGATGGAGTACTAGATGGAGGATCCTCCAAAATATCTTCTATAGCAATTAGACCAAGTGGAAGAGGTAGACCATAAGGTCCATAAAATATTTCTGGTGCCGAAGAAGGTATAGAATTTGCAGCGACAGATGTTTGGGGAATAACACCTTCCGAATCGGCTGTAGATGGAGCTAGTTCAGTAATACAAGTGTTTACCTTCACACTAGGATTAGCTCTACTGTCCTTTGGTGGATGCGGAACTTCTTATGTAAAGGCAGGGATACGAGAAATGTTTGGAGTAACCGGAGTCTCCGATGGTGTCGGAACACTTGTTCTAACTTTACTAGGGGATTTGGAACCGGTTAAACGAGTTCGCTTCGTCCACAACAGTTTTGATTCTGGAGACAAAGACGGTTGACTCGTAAGCCTCCGCAAACGACGGGGTTTCAATTGACTTTCTTCCACGATTGCGGATTACTCGACCAACTAAAAATCAAGGGGAAATATGTTTCTGAATTAAATGAATTTTAGACGCTTTGACACAACTTGATTTTTCAATTTTTAAGAGTCGAGAAAAAACAAAAGATGACTCTAGTCGCCTTCAATTTTTAATGATCTTGAAGTGACAAGTGCTCAGATGGACCTTTTCCTTTAAGGAGTCTGAAAAGGAACGAAAGGGACTACTCTCGAAATCTAGACAGAGGGATTACCAAACCAATCGCAAAACTGCAGAATACTTTTTACGGTACGACAATCAATCTTCCTGAATGCTGTGTTCAGTGCATTGCGATTGATAAGGCGGTAGACACAACTTCCTATGGATAAAGGATAAAGCCTATCGTGGTCTCCCAATATATACTCGACGGCACGTGGGAGCACAAGTCCTTACTGGCACTTATCGTCTCAAAGTGGAGGAATCACCCAACTAGCAATGAAAACAATGGTTACCAGGCTTTACGACGCCGGAATACGTCTCTAGCCTAGACTTCTAAATGTTGTGCGTTAGGTTCCAAAGCATTTTTAGATTCATTAAATTTATTTTACAGTTGATCTTGCTTAAGAAATTTGCCTTTCAGGTTCACCGCGTGATGTAGATATACAATTCCTAAAATGCAATCTAAGATGATAAACAATCGTTTAATCTTCTTTTTGCAATGAAAATCCTAGCTACTAAGGAAAGAGAGACGATATTCTTTCAACCTAGAGCAGAGAGCACACACTATATGCACTGTCCTAAATCAAACCAACAAACAGTCTAAATGCAAATGTACATGCATGTATTTGTTTTCAGCCTTCTTAATGTGTGAATGATAGAAAGAAAGCTAAGTGCAAATCTGAATTATTTTTCAAAGCGACTTTACTAACAAGCTTCTTTTCAAGACAAAATGAAGATAATGATGACACTTTGTGATTTGAAATGGAAAACTTGCTTTCGACACTTGAAAAACTACTAATTCAAATCAAATACAAGAGTAACAGTGTAATTGACTATCAAGAACAATCAGATTCTCTTCTATGACTGAAAACGACACTTGCGACACTTCCAAATCAAGAAACGACAGTTCAATTACGCTACTTCTTTGTAAAAGAGAACTGAAAATGGTTCACAATACATAAAAACATTTACAGTTCTTTGCACAATGGAGGTGGAATAATGGCAAGGAAGGGGGTTTCCAATAGAGGTATACTGACTACAGAAAGCAAAACTCCTGAATAGGGCTGAAAAGAGTGAAGAAAAACCAAAGTCTGGAGGCAAAATTTGCCCTTTCTGATTAGCGCACCTGTTACACAGGGATTCCAGTATGCATCTCACCTACAACACATGGGAAGTGCGATGCATACTAATATCCTTGAAGAGAGGGTGCGATGGTACAGTGCGAGACTTTTGATCCAGTTCTTGATCACAGTTTGCAGCACAGTTCAGGGATTTAGGCTGAGCAAGTGATAATCAGTAATTTAATCACAGGGGTAGATCTAAGGAGCTTACTAGAGCCACCACAAGGGCAATAATAGAGTTTGTAAATCGATTGTTCAGTTCATAAACAAAACCCGGATATAGACTGAAGCAACATTGATCTACTTTGCACTTGCATAGAAAATGCAGTTCGAAGGCTAGCTGGCTTGACTTCAGGCTTCGTCTGTAAGTTTATAAAGCAAACAAATATAGACAAACAAACAATCTATTCGCTCCCCAGCAGAGTCGCCATTTTGTTATCGGGAATCTAGTGTCTATGCAGAGCTGCTAGTCCCACTAAGGGTGGTAGCTACCTTAGAAACAAACAAACTAAAACCACTTTCATTTTCCTTTATAAGAAGTAGATAAGAGGGGAACAAAGGAGACCAACCTCTGTCTTGCGCTTGGTTCCTTGCTTGATTCCTCTCCCTTCTGGTAGATCTTTGCTACTCGCTTCCTCGTCTACCTAGCTTCAAAGAGCACCTGGAGAGTCAAAGCAGCATAACACTATCCAAGAATAGAGATCTACTATCATAAACAATATAGGACCAGATATATATTGACCACACAAATGCATATATCATCAATCATACAAGAATGTGGAGGAAAACTTGAATAGCTTTATTAATAATCAAGAATAGCAAAGAGGATTACAACTAATTGTTTTGACCTAGCATCATCCTCTCAGCGAGAAAGCCCTTCTTCACCTCATGAAAAGCTTAGATCACCCAACACTATGATGTTACACCAAGAAACCAACAACACTTCCTTACAAGATACAAAATTCCAGCCTCTGGATCTCTGGGATGAGGGATCCATATATAGATGTTTGCAAGGGGGGTGAGTCAGCTTCTGAGATTTGATTAGTGTCATCTCTCTGATAGTTCTTGATTCCACTTGGAGATTGATGATCTCTTACTCATCCCTGGGCGAATGCAGAGAGGCAAGTGTCACAGGAGAAGTTTCTGGAAGATTCCATGATCTTCCACCTTGCAAATTGACTCTGCCATTTGTCCACTCTTGCCCATCGCACCCCATAGAAGGGCTTTTCAGTATGCATCACACCTCCTGTGTGCATTTAGGTGGGATGCAACGCACTTTGACCATGGACCAGGTGAGATGGTCTAGTTTTGACCAGTTCTGAGTAGTTTTTCATGGAGAACTTCTGGGAGATGCTGTAATCAGTTGACCTTGTTCTTTTAGGGGTTGGAACAACACTTTTAGGGGCTTAGGAGCCCTTTGTTTATGGACATTTATGATTGGGGTTGCAGTGCCCAAAAATGTCTATAACACTACGTGCCATATAAACATTGCAACATATTTCGATAACCGCCCACGACTATGTATTAACAATACAAACCGCCAAGTCCAAATGCGGTTTGGTTAAAAATTGTACTGTGGCGCGTGTGGGGCTTGACCCCGGGTCGCTGTCGCTCAAATCGAGAGCCAATACCTTTATGCCAAATGACCTCATTGTTTAATTCCCCGCTTAGACTTGTATAAAGGCCTTCAAAACCATTCGATCGAGAGGCGTGGAGGTCCGGACGGAGGCAGAGCAAAGACATTACCCTTCACGACAGAACCATGCCCGGTAAGAACCTTGCCCAGATAGAGGGTGTGGAACCCTGCACTGGTGAATATTAGGATGATGAAAAGATTCCTTTGAGAGCTAGAGGTGCAAGTGACAAAATTTTTCACGTTTATAGTGATTTTTGCATGTTTTCTCACCAAGAGTCCAACCGTGCAGTGAAATCTCCATCTGAGCAGCGGAAATGCAGGTGTCCAGTAGCTAAGAATCATTGGAGAACCTTGAGGAATCTAAAAGATTCCCTTTGAGGCTAATTTTTCCAGTGTCAGAATGATGCTGACTTTATAGTCATTTTTCATAGAATTTTGTAAGGAGCACAGGTGTGTGCTCATAATTTCCATCCGAGCAGCGGATCTTCCAGTAATCTTTGGAATGAAACTTTGGGGGAATCTTCAATATTCCTAAGGGTCCAAAATTTGACGATGTCAGAATTCCACAAGTTTATAGTCGATTTTGCACCACTCATCACCAGGAATTCAATGGTGTAGGTCATTGCCTGCCTGAGTTTTGCTTTTTACTTTGGTTGCAGGTGCTGTTGAGGTACTTGGGCTGATGTGGGCCACCTCTGCTTTGTCCATTCTGCTCTTCATCCTCTTTTCCCTTGCTGATAGGATAGGTGTGCCACCCTTTTCTTTGTCCTCCTTTCCCTCATGCTTCTTCCTCTGTTCTCCCTTCTGCACTGTTGTCGGGGTCTCTTGGCCTTCTTCTCTCTGTTCCTCGGCCACTGCTTCGTGTTCCTCACTGCTGGAGGAACCCATTTCTTCGATCAACATTTTAATGTCCCCATATTTTTTTAAATTCCGGAAGGATTCCCATGAGAGGGGAACCTTATATGAATGCAATGCATCCTCCACAAGAAGCTTGATCAGCCCATGGTGGGCTATCTGATCTGGTATACCCTCTTTCAGCTTTGTAGCACACTCCATTAGAGACTGCAGGAGGTAATAGGGGATGCTCAGTTTTTGTTCTACAGGAAGGTCAATTCGGTGCCTCAACTCAGTGAGCAGCCGAAAGTGATATGCATACACGATGTTGAAACGACCTTCACAAGTAATATATTTCATGATTTGCAAACTGACTTCGTTCCAAGGTGGCAACAGGCTCGTTCTTCGCACCCCGTTTTTGTCCTCCGAGAATTCTTCCTCAGGTGCAAAGAATTGTTTCTTTGCCTGCTGACTCAGCTTTCTCTCCTCTTTATCCCACGACAGACCCATAGGAAGTTCTGTGATCCAACTGGTATGTTCTGGGGTGAGCTTGAAGCTTAGACCTCTGAAGTTTACCGTGGCCAGTGTCTGAGATTTAGGCTTCAGAGCCTGCAAGAATTCTTCGGCCACTTCATCATCGTAACCCTGCAGCTTATCACAAAAAGGCATCCATTGTGCTCTGGTGAAGAGCTCTACCACTGCCGGGTTTTCCCTTAGTTTAGTTGAATCAGTGGGCTCCCGTCTTATAAACCCACCCGGCATGATGAACACGGTCGTTTTAATTAAAGGTGGAAAATGCAAAAGAGATTTGGTCTATTAAGACAGAGCATGCACATACAAAATTCAACACAGTCTACTTATACCGACATCCTGTAGAACGGTAGCATAGGCACAACAAACAACAATTCCACCAATATCTTTATGACCCGACTGTGGACGATGGTCTTGCCACTTCTACTAACCAGTTACATGAAGAGTTCAGGGTTACCTCTTTAATTGGCCACCTTTTTTCGTGAGGCACCCGCTTTCCTGTAGATGGCTGTGTTCCTGTAGACTGCGTTCCTGTAGAACCGCGTTCCTGTAGAACTGCGTTCCTGTAGAAGCAGTGCGCAATTCTCGGGGAGGACTGTAGTTGGCCCATGCTCGAGGTGTGATTTACCGGCGTTCTGGTAGCCAACAGCTCGGCGTATCAAAGTGCAGAGGAGATCATAATAGCCACCCGAGTTTGAAGTGTTGGATTATAAATGCATGCGTATGATCTAGCCGATTAGATTTTGAATCGGCGCAATCCGTGGCGCGGGGGATGAGCTGTCCCCGCCGGACCATTGGGCGACGTCATCCATCATTCGCCTGCGTATTCACTTGCTGCCACATTCATTCCCACAGATTTGCCGCCGCCTTTTCCTGTTAAACTCATGCTTCTGACGAGAGTGTTCTCACGTGCGTGCAGTTCATTCTCTTTGT
Source organism: Pinus tabuliformis (assembly GCA_031772625.1). Lineage (NCBI taxonomy): Eukaryota > Viridiplantae > Streptophyta > Pinopsida > Pinales > Pinaceae > Pinus > Pinus tabuliformis. The sequence continues at coordinate 814,380,989 of CM062820.1, forward strand.
CGTGGCCGCCACCCACACATCCAATTACACTTTAACTAGCCGACGTGGCCAGTCGACTGGCCATACGGCCGCTCAACCATTCAATTTTACGCTTTGAAAACAATTTCAAAGTAAGATTCATGCGATTTGATGGAAGGAAGGGTTGAGACACTTACCTGCGTGGCTGCACACGATTTTTCCAGTTCTTGGACGAGGGTGAGTGGATCTACCTGCTGCATGCGACTTGCACAGACCCGGAGGCTCGTGGTTACAGGCTGCCAACGATGGAGCGGATGTTTTGCTTACATGCGCCCGCGTTTTATTTCAGATGGCGGTGCTGTGAATGGCATCCACTCGAGCAGGTTGAACTGTTACAGGATTCCCGCGAGGTGTCTCGTAACAGTCCTTTCTCCTTGCGTGCATGCTGCACGATGGTGGTTCTGGCCTTTCAATCACGTTCCCGGTGCTCTTGATGCCTGCGGTATGAGATCCCAGCATTTGTTTAACTTTGAAAATGGCTTGTCTCGCGAGAACTCATCGATCTTCTTTGTTGGTGCAGGGAACTTGGTCGCATGTCGACAAGGATGGTGGAGCAAGGTGACAACAATGTGCAAGGGTGCCAATAGAGGCTTGCATGCATCCAAACCAATCCATAGTCGCTAAATCTCCTTTTAAGATGAATTCTGGCCGTCCAAAACTCCTACAGGAAGTTTCCTGTAGAACACAGAGCTTCCTGTAGAAAGTTCGGCCTTCCTGTAGAAAGTCTGTACTCTCCTGTAGAAAGACAACATCTTCCTGTAGAAGATTCAAACTTTGATAAAATTGCACATACCTTGAAAAAACATGGGTACCCTTGGAGGAGGTTCTGGTGAGGTTCCTTGATAGCATGATAAGGACCCTTGGCTCTGAGTTGAAGGGCTTCCTCTCCTCCATAGAACATCTGCAACCTGCATGCAATTTTACCATATTTTGCTTATTGTTTTTTTCTTTTTTTCTCTTTTTTCTTTTTCTTTTTTCTTTGAAAGATAACAGGGGCGCCTCAAAGAGGTTTTCACCCGTGCCATCTGCCCTGAGCGCCTCAGAGAGGTTTTCACTCAAGGATCTTTTCACCTTTTCTCCTTTTTTTTTGAAAGACAATAGGGGCGCCTCAATGAGGTTTTCACCCCTACTACCTGCCTTGGGCGCCTCAGAGAGGTTTTCACCCAAGGATCTTTATTTATTTATTTTTTTTTTCTTTCTCTTTTTTTTTTTTTTTTTTTTTCAGATATTTTTTCTTCAGGTTATGCCAGAGGCAGAGGCAGAACCCTTCTCTATGACCAATACAGATTTCTCTATAGTCTTGATGAACTCTTGTCTTGAGAGAGGTCTCCTGTAGATCTTCAAACGATGCCCATTGACAAGCATGGTAATGGCTTCCTCATCAATGGTTCGAATGAGGACAGATCCATTGTCATGGCATTTCTCCACTGCATATGGTCCTAGCCATCTGGTTCTCAGCTTCCCCTTGAAATCTTTGTATTTGGAGTCATACAACAAAGCCCAATCTTCCAGCTGAAATTGTTTGTCATGGAGATGTTGGTCATGCCACACCTTTCTTTGAAGTTGAACCACTTCTGAGTGAAGGAGGGCCTGCATGCGGTGCTCATCCAGGCCATTCAGCTGCAGTAGCCTTTCTTGCTGTGCATGGCTGAGATCTAGGTCCAGCTGAGTTGCCATCCTCAAGGTGTTGTATTCAAACTCAATGGACAACAAATCTCTCTTCCCATAGACCAGCTCATACGGTGTGAAGCCGGTGGTGGTCTTCCAAGTGGTGTTGTAAGCCCATGTGGCTTCAACCAGGCGATCTGCCCAGTCCTTTCTGCTGCTGCTCACCACTTTAGTCAAGATCCCTTCTAATGCTCTATTGGTGACTTCCACCTGCCCATTTTCTTGAGGGTGATAAGGGGTGGAAGTCCTATGCTTGATCTTGTGATGAGCTAGGAGATCTTCAACCAGGTTGGAGGTGAACTGGCTCCCTTGATCGGTGACCAACTCTCTTGGATAACCAAACTTATAGAAGATGTTCTCTCTTAGGAACTCGGCCACCTTTTCTTCTGTTGCTGCTTTGATTGCTTTGGTCTCTGCCCACTTTGTCAAATAGTCAGTACACACAATGATGTAAGTCCTTTACCTCGAAGAGGGGTTGATTGGGTCCACAAACTCCATGCCCCACTTCTCAAATGGCTCAAGAGTCACTTGAGGTTGGAGAGGCATCTTATCCCTTTGGGTCGGTTTCCCCATTCTTTGGCATTGGTCACACTGACTGACATATCTTCTGACATCTTGATGAAGTGTGGGCCAATAGTAGCCTGCCTGCAGGATCTTGAAGGCAGTTCTCTTCGCTGCAAAATGCCCTCCACAAGGCCCATCATGACAAGTGAGGAGGATATCAAAGACTTCCTCCTCCCTTACACAACGCCTTAAGATCTGATCGGGGCCAAGCTTGAACAGATTGCCCCCGATCCAAGTGAATGAGGCACTTTTTCTGATGATTCTGCTCTTCTCTCTGGAAGATAGGTGTGGAGGGAACTGTGCTGAAACAAGATAGTTTGCTATATCAGCAAACCATGGAGAGAGTACTGAAATAGCAAACAGATGTTCATCAGGCATCTGGTCGTCCACTGTTCCATCCTCATCTGCAGACAAATCCAATCTAGATAAAAAGTCAGCAACTACATTTTCTCTACCTGGTTTGTCAACAATGGTCAAATCAAACTGCTGCAATAAAAGTAACCATCTAATAATACGAGCATTCACATCTGGTTTATTCATTAAATATCTAATAGCAGCATGGTCAGTATGTACAAAGGTCTGGTAACCAGTAATATAATGTCGGAACTTGTTCAATGCATGGACCATAGCCAAGAATTCTTTCTCGGTTACAGTGTAATTCAACTCAGCTTTGGACAAGTTTTTGCTAACAAAGTAAATGGCATATGGAAGTTTCTGCTCAACTTGTCCTAAAGCTGCACCTATGGCTTTGTTCGAGGCATCAGTGCGGATGTGGAAAGGTAGGGCCCAGTTTGGACCTCTCAGGATTGGGGCTGACACCAACTTGTCCTTTAATTCATTTAAAGCCCTCTGACAATCGTCAGTCCAATTAAACTCCACATCTTTTGCCAACAGGCCAAACAATGGCGAGGCTAGTTTGCTAAAATCTTTAATGAATCTCCGGTAGTATCCTGCTAATCCCAAGAAACTCCAGACATCCCTGACCTTTTGAGGAGGTGGAACCCTCTTGATGAGAGCAATTTTGTTAGGATCCACCTGGAATCCTTGGCAAGAAATGGTATGGCCTAGCACGGTCCCTTCAGTCATTAGGAATTCACATTTTTCAGGACTAAGGGACAAGTTCATCTCAGTGCATTTGGTTAGGACTTTTCCCAGGTTGGACAATGCTTCCTGGAAGTTGGCCCCATAAGGAGTAAAGTCATCCATATAGATCTCTACTGCATCATGGACCAGCTCCGAGAAGATGCTCAAGACAGCTCTCTGAAAGGTAGCAGGAGCATTGCATAGCCCAAAGGGAAGGACTCGATAGGCAAAGGTACCCCAAGGACAAGTGAAGGTGGTCTTATCTTGGTCTTCCGGGCTGATTTGGATTTGGTTGTACCCGCTAAACCCATCCAGGAAAGAGAAGAACTTCTTTCCTGCTAGTCCATCCAACACTTGATCTATGAAAGGTAGAGGGAAATGGTCCTTCTTGGTAGCTTTTTTTAGTTCTCGGTAGTCCACACAGATTCTCCATTTCCCATTTTTCTTGGGAACCAACACTAGAGGGGACACCCATTCACTATCTGAGATGGGGTAAATGAATCCGACATCTAACAGTTTTTGTAATTCTTCCTTAACGATGTCCTTAAGGGCTGGATTCATTCTCCTCTGAGGTTGCCTAACCGGTTTACAATCCTCTTTGATGTATATATGATGGGTACAGACCGAAGGATGGACTCCTTTCATTTCCTTATAGCTCCAAGCAAAAGCATCTAGGTGATTGGCCAACAGACTACACAGCTCCTTTTCCTGGGAAGGAGATAGGGAGGAGCTGATCTTCAATGCTTTCTCAGGGCCAAACTCCACATTCTTGACTCTGGGAGTAATAGGGTTGGTTGTACAAAGATCCTCTAGGGTGCTAGCTTGGGCATCCTCCACCAATTTCTCTAAGGGTAGCGCACTGGAAGGTGGATTCCAGATCAGGGTCTTGATCAAGTCATCCTCAGTTGGGGGGTCTTTTCTAGTGGTATATAAGGTGCACAGAGGTGCTGAGTACACCTCGTCTTCCTCTCCTTCTTCCAACCAGAGTGGTAAGTCATGCTCCAAGGAGGGTTGGGCAGGAGGGTATAGGACTAGCTGCTTGGACATGGGACCATTTTTGATGGTCATGTTTCCTGCACGACAACTTATGTAAGCATCTGCAGTAGCTAACCAAGGCCTTCCCAAAATGAGAGGATATCCAGTAAGCTTGGCCTTTGGTTGCAGAACCAGGAAGTCTGCAGGGTATTCCCAAGAGTCAGTAGAGACCAAGACATCCTCCACAATCCCTTCGGGAGTCACGGTGGAGCGATCTGCTAATTGCAGTACTGTCGAGGTCTTCCTCAAGGAACCCTGAAGATTAAGCTTAAGCATGGTATCCCTGGTCATCACATTAATGGCAGCCCCCAGATCAATCAAGGTGTGAGGTAGAATGGTGCCATTGATGTGAACATCTACTACAGGACTTCCAGGATCTAGGTACTTTGGGCAGATGACTTGTCCTAACATAAGGTCAGACAGTTGTCCTATGACATTGATAGTTGAGGCATCTTTCTTCCGTCTGCCTGGGTGTTTGAAACACTTCTCCTTAACCAGCTTGTTGTATATTGGCACATCCTTGATGGCTTGGAGAAGTGGTATTTTTACACACAACTGCTTGAGCTCACCCAAAAGCTCTTCCTCCTCTGGGTTGGGTTGTGTGGTGGCTGTTAGTCTCTTAGGAAAGGGTGGAATAGCCTTTGGTTCACTTTCCTGTTTGTCTTCCTCATCCTCTGGGGGAGGAGGTTGGCGATCTGGTAGAGTCTTTCCAGATCGAAGATTGATCTCCTGGATCTCTACAGCATAGGTAGGGCATGAGGTTTCCCCAGTGTATACCTGCTGGGCCTGTCTATTGTTGGGGTTCGGGTTCGGTTGAGCAGGCATTTGAGGCTGCCTTGGAGGAGCAGGAGGTAATGGCTGAGGTTGAACTAGTGGTGGAGGCAAGATGGTAGGAGGAGTTTTGTATTGGGGCCTCCACCCCGACTGAGGTGTATTCCATTGAGGCTGTGGCTGGGCATGTGAGTGATATGAATGAGAAGTAGGTTGAGTGGGGTACTGAGGTGGATAAGACGATGGAGGAGGCATGGACCATGAAGGATGAGCAGGGGGACCCCAGGAAGGCATAGGAGTCGATTGGTTGGGGCTGTAATAAGCTTGAGATGCCCCTTGCATCCCCTGCTGATAAGGTCTAGATCCTTGTGGCCTCCTTTGGTTGAGGTAATAGAGAGGCTCTGTGGGAGAATCTGTCCCTTGGTACATGGCTTTAAACCCAGCTAAGGTTGGACACTGATTTGTGGGATGGTCCTCCTCACAAACGAAACACACTTCAATCGAATGCAATGGACATTCGTTCTTAGGGTGCCTCCTTGTGCACCTAGGGCAGAAGACAACCAAGGCTCTCTCAGCCTCTTCTTTCTTTTGCTGAATCCTGAATGTGTCAAGCTGCATGGCAATGGTTTGTCTCACCTCACTCTTAAGATCCTCTAATTGATTTGCAAGCTCATGTTTGGAGAAAGGGACACTAGTTGAGAGGTGGTTTCCTCTACCTCGTTTCCGAGCTGCCCTGGAGTGGTTTATAAACACTGTCTTGATGTCCTCATAAGGTAGTTGGTAAATGTCCCCCCCAGCTAACATGTGAAGGGTATCTAAGAGGTCTTCAGGGACTCCTCGGAGCAGGACCAACTTGAGGGATTCAGGGTCAAGTGTGCACCTGGCCCGCTTATAGCTTAGTTGGAACCTCTCCTCATAATCCTCTAAGGACTCATCATTTCCCATGGACATCCGAAAGATTTCCCCCTTTTTTTCCTTGGACCTACAGTAATCTCGGTACTTGGTGTTGAAAGCTTGCTGCATCTGAGCCCAAGTGGTGATACTATTCCCAGGTAAGCCCATGAACCAGCGTAGTGCTGCATCCTTAAGAGTGGAAGGGAAAAGTTTCAACTTTTGCTCATCTTCAGTATAGTCATAGGTTCTACAAAGGACAGCAAACTCAACCAGGAAGGTATCTGGATCTTCAGTGGTCAACCCATGGAAGTGAGGTAAGGCGGAGGGGTTAATGTTCTTCATTTTCATCTCTCCATTGGTCTCTCGGATGGGGAAGGCACCTTCTATTCTCTCATCTTCTCTTCTATTGTCAGCCATAGCTTCAGATGGATTGGTCTCTAACTCTTCTTCTACTATAGGGTCTTTGGATATCTCAGGTTGTTCACCTATAGGTTCTTCTGGGTCACTGTCACCAAAGAAGAGAGAAGGGTGACTCAGTGATGTGGTGGGGGTGTTTTGTAGGAATTTGCCTGATCTATATCGGTTCCTACGAGGCATGAAATGGAAAAGACTTTCTTTTTCTTTTTGATTGCTTTTGCTTTGCTTTTCTTTTGGTACCTGCAAAACTGAGACAGATTGATCTACAACTAGCTATGAAAGATGCAAAATTAACTGAAAGCAGGAAATAACTAATCTAACGTTGCTCAAAGGAAATTGCAAGAATGGAAATGCTAGTCTACGCTTGCAGAAAGGAAATGTTAATCTAGGAAAGCAGGAAATGCTAATCTATGAAAGCAGGAAATGCTAATCTATGAAAGCAGGAAATGTCTATGCTACTTTTGCAGAATGGAAATGAAGTAATCTACTTAGCAGAAGGCAAGAGTAAGGAAGTAGAAGAAAAGCAACAATTACTAATACTCTGACACTTCCCCGGCAACGGCGCCAAAAATATGGTGGGCTCCAGTATTGTAGCAATAATGCTACAACTCCTGGAGCTTCCTGTCTCTTAATTTTATCAACCCGGTAGTTCGTACAAACTTGGAAGCGACGGTGCTGTATGCACAAGTACTAGCTCTTGTCGCAGCTGTCACTTGGTCAACTGGCACAAGTCCGCTAGGGCTCAAGCCAACTTCTATAGGCTCACAGAAGAAGCTTTATGAATGATGGACGAAAGCTAACTCAAAGGAGACTAGTCTAATTGAAGAAGGAAACTGAAAACCAATAAAGCATGGAAACCCTAGTAAACCCTAATTTGACTAGCTAGACCCTAACTATGCAAAACTGTGAATGAAACAACTACCAATAATGCCATTACTTGCAGTGAACTGAAATACATGCATCTAAGCTACTTGCATTTGAAAAGACATGTTTTTGTATTTTTTCATTAAGTGGTTGGATTTATTGTGATGATGCCTTTGATTAGGGTTTGGTTGTGCATGAGCGGTTGGAATGAAAGGAAAGCATGGGCAAGGTCAGGATGGCTAGGGGAGGTCCCAGAGGGTCTCTAGCATCAGTCCATAGAAGTCTACCATGTTCGGATGCTCAGCAACCGAGTTTGCAGGCTTCTACAGGAAGTCTGCAGGGGATCCTACAGGAAACTCAGGGGTTTCTACAAGAAGTCTGTGCAATTCTACAGGATGTTTGGCCGTGGAAGTTTTGGGAGATGGTGAAGTGTTGGAGTGGTATGGGATGATAGGTGAGATGGAGATGGAGCTGGTGATGGCTCAGGAGCAGAAAAATCAGAGGGAGGAAGAGTGCATGCAGAGGTTTGATGATTGGAAGGATGGGATCAACGAAAGTGTAAGTAAATGGAGCTAAGTGAATAATGGATGAGTTGGAGGGTAAATGAGCTGGACAGAGGCCGAGTAGGGCTTGAGGAGAGATCAAGAAGAAGAAGAAGAAAGTGGAGTGATAAGGAGCAGCGTAAATGAAACAAATGACTTATGCACCAAAACGAGAAATTCATTAACCTATGATAACTGTGCCATGAAACCTATGAACAACAATGGAAAACCAAGAAATGAAACTCGTGCATGGAAGTGAAATGTAGAAGTATGGTTCAATGTCGAAAGTGCATGGATGGATCTTCAACGAAAATGTCTATGTTGCAGCTTGCATGGAAATGAGAAGAACTGCGTTTCTTTTTGGTGGTTGGTTATGGACTGCACCCCAATCCCTAAGAGAGATGGCAGTGAGCCTTAACAACCTTTTGCTGGAGCTCCAATAGATTATTTCTATCCTCTTCTAACCTAAGCAACTGGAAACAATTTCACCATAAACTAATCCTATCTAAGCTCATGAAAAAGACTAAATTAACAAACTGTAAATTCGAATTGCATGTGAAAGTAAAAACTCAAAGTGCTGAACGAAATGCAACAACATTACAACACCGAGGAGATCTATTGCTCTCAGGTTGGGCCCTAACCTGAGAGCTATAGCTCGCTTAGAAACTCATAATGAGATCAAAATCTGACTGCCTTTATTCATAAACGAAAGTCTGATGACATGCCAAAATTGGCTTACAAAAGGAACAAAAACCGAGCTGTAGCTCGTACTTCCAAATTACAAGAGCAATACCAAAGTTCAAAAAGCTTCTATCCAAGGCTACGGCCTCAGTATTTATGCAAAATGATCATCCAACAGGTGTCCTTGATTTGAGGAGCTCGGCTGTCCAACTGAAGTTTAAACTGCTGATCCTGTAGGACAGTCATAACTGCTGTTCCTGTAGAACAGCTGGCTGCCTCTAAGCTCGGTGGGGAGATGGATTGGAGCTCGGAGCTATGGTGGGAATCACGAGGAAGGTCCCCAAGACCGTGGACATCCTCTCCTAAAAACCAGCAGTGCCACCTCATTGTCTCCTTGTCTCCTTTCTCGTGGTTTTTTTCTCCCTTTTAATGCCAAAAACCTGAAAGCATCATGCATTAGTCACGTAGATAGAATGTCTACCCTTCTTCCTACAAACAACACGAATAAACCAAGAAATGAATGCATAAGCAATAAAAAATGAATGGTTTGAGCAGAGCAAGTAGGCCAAATGAGCCCAAATTGTACCAAAAATTGGGGCTCATCACTATCATCATGATTACTTCCTTTATCTAGCTGCAATCTCTAGTACCATCGCTATGGTGCTGGTAAAATAGGATGACGAAGGCAATGAACATGTTTTTTACTGCGTCAGTCGCAATCTCCTCGACACCAAAATGCATTATGCTCATGTCGAGAAGTTGGCTTTGGTTTCCGTACAGGCTGTTTAGCACTTTCAGCATTACATTCTACTCTACACTACTACTGTGATTTCAGAATGCAACCCCATGACCTACATCCTAACTCGTCAGTTGTTGGGGGAAAGTATTTGAAGTGGATTCTTATCCTCCAAGAATTTAATTTGGTTTTTACTACTGCCAAATCCAAGAAATCACTAGTCTTTTCTAAGTTGATTTTCTCCCTTCCCTCCGCTTCTCTCCCTGCTGGCGCCGATGAGCAGCTCCCGGATGAGACTCTTTCCTTAATTATCACTCTCGACTCCTGGTACGGTGATATCATCATATATCTCCAGACATCCATCTTCTGGTCTACATTGACCAAGGATGATCTTCGACGCATTCGGCATCAATCTCAACTTTACCGTATCATTGGAGATACTTTATACTGCATCGGTGTCGATTCAATTATCTGCCACTGTCTCATTCTCGAGGAGGCTGAGAGAGTCTTGAATGACTACCATTCTGGTGCATGTGGTGGTCACCTGTCTAGATATGCTACTGCTCAAAAAATCCTTCGCGCTGGTTATTTTTGGCCCTTTATCTTCAAGGATTGCATCCTTGTCATTCGCAAGTGCCATGGGTGCCAAATTTACCAGCATTATATGCACGCCCCACCCACTCACCTACACCCCTTTAGTACCGTCAGTCCTTTTTCCAAATGGGGCATCAACTATATGACCTGTAACCCTCATTTAGCCGAGGGGCATGGGTATATTATCATTTCTATGGACTATTTCACCAAATGGGTCGAAGTGATGCCTACATACTCTGCGGACGGTAAAATGACGGCTCAATTTCTATTCAATCACGTTATTTCCAGGTTTTGAGTGCCTCAGGCCATTGTCATCGACCATGGCTCCCATTTTCGAGATTACATGATGGTTGAGTTGACTTCTCCACTGGGCTTGCACCACGATGGCTCAACCCTATACTACCCTCAGGGCAATGGCCAAGTTGAAGCTGTGAACAAAGTTTTGGTCACGATGCTTCAACACACCATTGGGATGCACAAGTAAAATTTGCATCTCATGCTCTTTTCACCTCTATGGGCTTACCAAACCTCAACCAAGGATGCAACTGGATTCACAGCATTCCATCTAGTCTGTGATCTAGAAGCAAATTTACCGATTGAGTGTGAAATTCCATCCCTCAAGTTGGTTGTCAAACTTCTCCCCGAGACCTCACCTCAAGAAGAGAATCTCTTGTACCCAGAACGACTTGATGAGAGTCATCGTCTTACTTCTTTGGTCATCGAAGCATAGAAAAAGTGGGTCAAGTCCCATTTTGATCAGTCTGTCTCCCCTCGATCTTTTTCGGAGGGCAATTTGGTTCTTCTGTATGATCAGGCTAATGATAAGCTGGGCGTAGGCAAGTTCAAACCCATGTGGCATGGTCCCTACATTGCTAAGCATGTATTACAGAAAGGGGCCTATGAGCACATTGACTATGAGGGAAATCCCTTAGACAAGCCCTGGAATGGGCTTTATCTCAAAAAGTACTATGCTTGGGTTATCTTGCATGGTTGCTTTTGTACAATAGTGTGTTATTCATTTTTGTACAGTGTGGTTTGGTGTGTTGTTTTGCAAGCATCTTTCCTGCTTATTATGTTTTTTCCTGCTTTGCATATGTTGGTATCTCCTCACATTGGTTTCGCTAATGGTGCTTGTCGTAGTACCCGAAATCTATCATCTGCGACAGGGGCCATTTATCACCCCCATGGTGAGTTGATTGATATTCAAGGTATTTTTCTAGGTCGAACAACTAATAACATCGCTGAGTATAGCGTAGTTATTGAATTGTTGTCAGAAGCTATCGCTCTTGGCATCAGGGAATTGGTTGTCAACCAAGATTCACAACTTTTTGTTCTTCAACTTAATGGGAAATATTCCATTAGAAGCCCTCAGATATTAAGAATATATCTACGTATTCATCTACTAGAAAGATATTTTGATTACATTACAAATAATCATATTCCTAGACACATGAATACATTAACAGATGAATTAGCTAATTATGTGTTGGATAGACATTTGTGAAACATGTAAAAATCTCAAAAAACAAAAACATTTGTGCCATAGTAAGAAAGGAAGTACAACATATATATATATGTGTGTGTGTGTGTGTGCCGGTAATGTTTGTCATACATCAAAACCTCAAAAAATAATATGTGTGTTCAAGATACATCGGTGCCTCGCGGGCTTATACATATGTGGCTCGTAGGCCTCAAAAATGTGGAATGTTAGACCTATGCACTAAATAGCATGATGCTCGTGATAGCATGTAACTGCTCAGACTACACGAGTCAGCAGTCGGCAGATCTGATCTGACACCTCCACCGTATGCCTCTGGTACTGGCATGGGACATATCCCATCCAGGAATACTTTGGGATCCCATGGGTCAAACCCTCGATATTCCACATAATTCCCTCCTCTTTGTCACTTCCCTCCTGATAAGGAGTGACCTCGAACTGCCGAGCAACGCGCTTAGGGACCGAGGACATACCGGCAGGGCATTCTGGTCCAACATCTGCATTTATAAAATCAAAATGTCATGAACACATATATCTCAAAACAATTAAAAAACATCAAAAATTAAAAATTGTCTGTTTTTTACCTCCATCATCATAATCCTCCCCCTCTAGGAGTGGCATATCCAGATCTCTGCGGAAGTCGATACCAATGTAAGGCCAATCCTCCACTACAATCAGTTGTCATTGTAGCCATGAGAAAAAGGCGAGCTTATAGGACATCTATTAGCCCCCAGTAATCTTGGGCATCAACTCACTCCAATGGACCATTCGTGGGTCTCGTTGCATCGACAATTCCACCTCAGCCAACTGGTAGTGGAACAATGGAACCCAATCCAAGAAGAAGTTCACTAGCACAAACCCTAGCAAAACTGCTTTAGGTTCCCCACCGTAGCTTTTGATAGCTGGCGCTTCATGTTTACTTTCATAGCTTCCGCCCAGTTGAAGATAGTGGACGTCATGCAGTCGATAGCATACTGAAACTTCAACTTGTTGGTCTCATGCAGCACTTGGGACCTAGCCACTCTGTTGATGGTCAGAAGTAACACTCTCAACATAAGATCTCGAACAGTCATAATCTTGATCTTGCCACTTTTTGATTTGAGTGCTTCTGGGAAATGTTCTACAAGTAGCATAGCCACACTTGCCCCAATCAGCCTTGACCCATATAGATTGACTGGATCCCCTCTCTGAGACAATCCTAAGATGAAATAAATCTCTGAAGTTTCCAACTCCAACTCTTGGTCACCAATGATGAAAATTTCCCGATTCACATCCTAGCGACTAATCAGATACCGCAACAATTCGGGTTGAGCCCGTAGACCTGGTGTAAGGAATAATTTGAGGAGCCCACAGTTCCTCAAAGCATCCAAGAAATTTGGGTCAGCCATTTCTTGGGTGAAAATATCCTCATGCTCGCATTCCTTCCAATCCATCATTTTTCACAATTTTTTCCCTGCAAAAATCATATAATCAAGTCAATAATCATCTTTGGCAAGAGAAATTTGGATTCAAACATTCAAATTGAGCAAAAACATGAAATATTTTTTACTTGCAGCGTCAGCACAACTGTTTTAAAAACAGTAGCGTCGATAGCGCGGTTGACAGTTTTAGCAACCCCCAATCAGCGCGATTCCATGCCCAAATATCGCACCGACCGAGGGTGAATTTGTTTTGCCAAAACCTCCTCATGAAATCCAAAAAATGGATAAAAATAGGTGAAATAAGTATGAAAATGGAGCTTAAGGTCTTGGCTCTTACTTGTAACTGACGACTCGGCGAATGACCTCCCGCATTTCCTGCAATCTGCTTCGGAAAAATTAGGGCACAAGTTGGTAAAAATCTCTTCACGCAAAGGTAAAATGGAAAATGGTAAAAAATAATTACTTTTGCCTCATTTTAATCATTTTTTCATGAAATATTAGGATTTTTGAGTATTTTTGACCTATTTTTCGTCACAACTAGATAATGCATTTACCTTTTTGTGCAACGACAAGTGGCAGATTGTCGATGATGGTATTGGAGTCATGTTTCAGCTCTTTTCTCGACTCATAAAACTCCAATGGAAATATCGCCAAGTATTTTCCCCTTTTTGACTCGTAAAAGAGAATAAAATAGGGGGTCTGCTTTCAGGCTCTTTTCCGACTCTTTAAACACAAAAATATTGTCGAGCTCTTGTCATTTTGAACTTGTTAAAGGTTGCGAAAAGTCATTCACCCAGTATACGTTTACCCCTTTTTCAGGCTAGGATGCACTATTTACGAAAAAGGTACTCCTTGAATGAAATGGTCAAGTGATTCTCTCAAGTATCATTTTCTACCTTTTCGGGCTCAAGACACACAAATGTACAAAAAGGGAACATGTGGAGTTTTCTTTTTCGCGTCTTTTTCAAAGTCTCTAAACATGAAAAAGATACCAAGTTACACCTTTGTCGAACTCGTTAAAATATCAAACAGCATTGGATTTTTTGCCATAATGATTGTGAGCTTCTCCTTCCTAGGGCTCATTAAACTTACTAGGTCAAATTCGTCCGAAGGATGAACTTATAGTGCAAGCACATGCTATCCCCTTCAAGCCTGCGATCAAAAATAATTGGGGTACCTGCAATAAATGGTGGGGGAAAATTGGAAATTCTATCAGTCATGTCGGCGGCTCACTCTTGAACATGACACTTTCTGCTTCGTGCCGAGTTGGGATATCCTCCTTCTCATTTGAACTTCCTAGGTTGGGCCGCTCATTTTTCCTTCCATTTGATCTCTACCACATCCTTGTGACCACCGATCCTATGGATACAAAAGTTTCCAAACTTCAGAATAGTGTCGTCCCTCTACAGTTACACTTACTCTTGATTCTTTGTATCATCTGGAATCATTTTCACCCCTTTGTCTCATGTCAATGATGTGGGATACATCATGGCCCTCCTTCGACACAATCACTTCCTGTCGACTTCAGCTCATCATCCAGGAAGTTGACCGAGAAACTCCCTTCCAATACCTTAGAGGTTGCATGCCCTAATGGCAAGTTCTTCGCACTCGACAACAAGCTCACTTCATTGGCTTGTGATCGGGTGATTTCACAGGTGTTCGACATCATTTCCTTTATTCACATTCTATGAACTGTGTCGCAAGTACCTTGAGAGCCATTGTCATTATTGGTGGTTTCTCTCGTGCTTGTTAATGGTTCGCATCATTGACCTGTAATCAAGTGACTTCCTAGCATGTTCGACTTCAACACATTCATTCACATGTTAGGATTTGTACTTTGATCTAGTCGTTTGGAGCGCAAGAACTTGGGCTAAGATTACACAAGTCTAGGCTACAAGGTGATGTGACATGATCATGTTAATATACATGTATCTTTCAAATGGATGGCTACGACCATACCATGAGTCATTATATGTAATCCTTCTCTTTATTGGATGGCTGCGACCATACCTTGGTTCCATTATGATCCTTTCTATTGGATGGCTACGCCCATGCCTTGGATCCATTTACATGATCATTCTCTAGGTGGTTTCGTCCACACCATGATTCATGTATCATTATTCAGAGTTTTCAGTGATGTATATGTATCTATGCTTGCTTGCAGGTCTTCCAATGATGGACTCTGGTTCCCCGCTTCCACTTGTAAATAATTTCACCCCTCACTCTAGTTCGACCTTCACGCTTTAGGGGGAATCTGTCACACAGCATTTTGTCACTGTTCCTGTACTCCCCATCTACGATCCTAGAGGACCTCTATAGTGTACCCGAAATGATTTCCCATCATGAAGAAACTCCTAGTATGTCCCTCTTCATGAGAAGAATAATTCCCCTTTGCATCATTTCCCAAGAATATTCCTTTTATCCCAGTTTATGAGACCGATGCTACTAACCAGTTTCCTCCTTGCACTGATCTGTAGAGATTAAAACTTTCTAGCTTAAGGAGATTTTCCATAGATTGTTTTTTTTTGGCTAGAACCACTCTCTCGGGCTGGAGGAATTGTTTGTGTCCGTACTGAGAATTTACCTGTACCACACTTGGTAAACCCAAATTGTTCCTTCCTGTGCTATGCCTAGAAAACCCAAAATTCACCCTCTTGTTTTTGTGGCATGCTTGGAAAACCCAAAATTCACCCACGCGTTATGCCTATCATATTTGAAATTTTAAAAAATATTATAATTTTTATTTTAAATAATTTTTCATTTTGATTTTATAATTAGAAGTTATCCTTAACTAGTTATTATTAGGAGATATAATGGTTAGGTGATCTAGGTGGATCCCTTGATGCTAATAAACAAAAGTCCTTTGATCACCGTGAAACTAGGATGAGATTGAAGAACTCATCACAAGGTTTCCAACGGCACAGATGGCGCCTTGGTCTAACTTTGTATGAGGGAGATATGGCCAGTAAACACTTATGATCAAACTTGACTTTGGAGCTAAATTTAGAGAACCTCCAAATAATTTTGGTGGAATCGCAAAATATAGCGACACCTACTAAATTTTGTGGCATTGTAAAGGGCCATTGAGGGGTTTCAACATGGCCCAATGGAATGGTGCGACATGGCTCCCAAAGAATGGCCAAATTTGGCCCTAACTAACCAAACTTGGCAATGAGACTATCAGTGGCCATTTGTTTGTTTCGATTGGAAACTCTGTGGTTTGTTTTCACATGTATGTCTAACATTGTTAAAATGGGTGGCGAGCAACCATACTTGGTGGTCCTTCCAACCCACACCACCAACAATCAAATGTAGTGGTAGTATGGTTATAGTTGGCAGTTATCAAATATGAACAGGCCAATTTCAAATGGGTCGATGGGAGTTGAAACCACACCCACTGGTCAGCGGCTGTCCCGCCAACTGAAACCCCAATTAAAACAAATTGGCACTAAACATCTCAACCAATGAATAGAGTTGTTGGAGGTTAGTTGTTTTGATACCATCAGTGGTCGACAGGCCCAACACCGAGTGGTTACAATTATTACATCTGGCAGATAATTAATGTGGCAACGGTTATGTAAATTGTGGGGTTAGCAAAACAATTTGTTAAAAAAGGTGGATTGCCAATTCAAATCCAACCATATATTATCTTGGCATGGAATGGCCTAATCACATGGTAGTTTGCGACATGTTATTTTTAATTAAAAAAACATATGCCAAGATTGGGGGGCCACAAGAATTGAACCCGAGCCACCTACCACCCAATGGCTTAGCAAGGAACATCCAGTCGACTGGCCAACGACTGGGTTTTGGTATCATCATCGGATCAACCATGTGTAAAAATCTTGTTTCCATTTTATCGATGGGGCAACAATGAGCATGTAGGGTCGTGAGTAGATCCATGAGCCAAAGGTGGAACTCTAAATAGAAATGGGAGTGGTGTGGAACTGCGAGCCCTGTGGAACCTTGAATGGTGGAACTAGGAGTGCAACCTTTCTTGCATGAATTTCAAGATGGAATATTTTAGAGAATATTTTTGATGCAAAACCTTAGAGGAATCCAAAAGATTCCTTGAGGGGCTAGATTTGTAGGTGGTGGAATGTAGCCGAATTTATACCCATTTTAACCAGAATTTCACAAGGATCATAATGGCGAAGTTAGTTTTTTCATCTGGGTAGAAAAATTCAGGGGTCATCACAGAAACCCACCTTCATAATTAATTGTTGGGAATGAAGTTTGAGACAACAATGGACATGTCAGAAGTAGGTCATGTTTACAATCAAATGTCTCAAGAAGACAAAACAGACCTACTGGTGCTATGATTTTTTTTATTTGAGTATCCAAATTTCAAGTCACACCCAGGAATGGAGGTATAATGATGTATTTTTCCACGTGCTTTCCTTTCTTTTTATGAGATGAATGAAATGACCTCCCCACTATGGTCAGGAGATAGTCCACACTTGATGAACTCCATTATCAAAATTTTGTATGCATTCTCTTATGGTTTCCATTATGTTTCTTGTTCTATATTTGTTTCCTTACATGGTTTATATATGCTCTTTCATGCAATTCTACAACCATCAACTAAAGAAAAGATCTTGGTTATTGTTGGTAAATCAGAGATTCTAAGTCAATTTTGGTATCACAATGGTCTTCTTGCTAATGTGAATTGCGAGTGTGAATGATAACCATAGATTGTATGTACAACACAAAGAAGGAAAATTGAGAATAAAAAATATCTCTACAAATCCTTCTATGAGATGGCAGACATGGTAGATATATTGTTTACAGATCATGAGAGGAGATTGGAAAAGAAGGAAAAGAAGAGGAATGCTTCGGTAAATGAAGGAGAACCTTAATATCCATCTTCAAGTGAATATTTGTCTTCTTCATCATCTTCTCAGTATTCAAATTAGGAGATCAACAAGAACATTCAAACATAGAATGTTGAATTGAGGAGACTGGTACAAGAAGTATAACAAGAGTAGTAGATATTGTAGCTTCAGTTATGTGCCACAAAAGAGGCCTTGGAAAAATTATAATGACCTCATTTGCCGACTTTACCACCCGCTTCAATATCAACAAATAAGGTAAACAATGATTCTTTAGTTCCATGTTCTAATTATGATGATGATTTTTTATACTCTTGACCTGCAAGAAATTCGAAATACTAGAAATATGAAGAAATATAGCCCAAAACATAGAATTATCACATTGAATGAGAAAAACTACAAGATGTTTTATTATTCAGTAGCAGATTCAATGTTCACTTACCTCTTCGAGCGGGAAACCTCTAATAGAGCAGAGCTATATTACAATAAGACTCGATTGTTGAGAAATGACAACAAGAAATTCTAGTTTAATTTGTCCTTGAATTAAACTGTGAATTAAAATCGAATTCTATTCTCGTAACAACTTGTAAATAGTTAATTAAGTTTAATTAACTTAATTAGCTTAAGAATTTCAAGTTGGAAGTCTTTCTGAAGTCATGTATATGTTCTACCTATATCATAGGGGTCCAGGGTGAGTTAAGTATGAGTTGTAATTACTTAACTCACTTTACTAAGTTAAGTCCAGTTAAATTAGCTCCAAACTATTTGAGGAACTAATAGTGAGTTAACAGTCAATTTGTGCACTAATGCATTAACTAGTGCTACTCTAGTTAACTGGATATTCTCTCATTAGAAACTCATGCATGTTGATTCTAAGAAAGACCCAGTTGATACTAGAGTGCGGGGACAATGTACTATTTGTTCTAGATTTTTCTGAGTTGTACCCAGGGTGCATGTAATCAGGGACTGAGCCTAGAAGGGACTATGCAGTTTTGGATCCACTGATTTCCCTTTAAGATGGGTAATCAGACATAGGAACTTTGCAAGGAAATAGGGACTTGGAGAGTTGGTGAATTGGCTAAGTGTTGTCCAAACGCTTTCTTGTGAGTTGGAGATTGATTTTACCGGGTGCTAGGATTGTTCTTGTGAGAACAAGCGTTGTAATCTCAAGTTGATTTTCCAATATATGTAATACAGATAGTGGGGTTTTGAGTTGTGGCGTTCCCCATATATTTATTGTGTTATGTGTATTTGATTCTCTTCCTCTTTTCGATTGTTGTTTTTCTTGATCTTTATGTGCTTCCGCTGTAAAGAGTAGAGGTAGATTCTTGTCTCTTGCTTTAGTACATTACATGAGTTTGTGAATCTACAGGAAAATATACATGGTATCAGAGCTGAGAATAGTATACTAGAGGAGATTTCAAATTTTCTGAGTTCAGGGTTATAGGTGAAATTCGAATTTGCATCTCATACTTCAGGATCAGAAGATGGCATTCTACGGTTTGCGGCTCGAGTATGCCTTGGAAGGCAGCTCGAATTTTATAGCATGGAGGGATATGATGGAGGATATGTTAGAAGATAATGGTTTGAAGGAAGTCATTGATCAAGAAGTCCCCAAGCCAGCGGATGCACAGAACTTGGACGAGTGGAAGAAGTGTGTGGTGAAAGCAAGGTGGATAATCATTGAGGGAGTTCGAGACCGCATCATCTCGAGCCTCCATGGAAAGGAAACTTCACATGCTTTTTGGAAAACATTGACGGATTTGTATTATAACAACAGTAACCAAAGTAAATTGGCATTGAAGGAAAAACTTTGAAAAATCATTATGGAGAAAGGCGAGACTATTTTCAAATACTTGACCAAGTTCACTCAATGTTGTGATGAACTTGGAAGTGTTGGAATCATGGTTGCCAAGGAGGATATGGTGAGTCTTGCTCTTCTAGGACTCCCAAAGAGTTGGAATAGTTATTAGGACTCTATCAATGTTGGGAGAAACTTTCAGATTGGGAACGACTGTGGTCAGATTTGATGGAGGAGGAGATTAGGAGGAACACAAAGGATGGCTCTTCATCAAATACTGACGATGAAGAGAATTGTTCCTTAGTGATTAAGGCGAGGAAGGGGAAGGGAAAGCTTACCATTCCAAATCATATTCTTATCATGGAGGTAAGAAGAAAGATATGGAGAAATTTAAATGCTTTCATTGTCATAAGATGGGACATTTTGCTAAAAATTGTCCACTCAAGAAGTCCAAGGAGAAGTCCTCAGGAGGAGCGGCGAGTGAGGCTTTGGCCTCTCAATTTGAATTAGAATTTTCCCTCATTGCATGCATGGTGGCATCTATGTTGGGAAGTGTATGGTACTTAGAGAGTGGAGCTTCATTCCACATGATTGGTGACAAAGAGTTATTCAGTGACCTGGAGGAGAAATATCTCCAGATGCATATGGAGATGGGTGACGACGGGAAATATAGTATTTTTGGATTGGGCACGATTTCTTTTCAAAGAAAGCATGGGGCTCCACTCACCTTGAAGAATGTTATGTATGTACCCGGGATGAAGAAGAACTTGGTATCTGTTGCCATGCTTGAGGATAGAAGCTATGATGTGGTCTTCTCGAAAGGAAAGGCATTCCTTCAACACATAGCCACGGGTCTAGTAAAGAAGATAGGGATTCATTTGAAGAATCTCTATAAGCTAGAGGTAGAGGAGTGTGCTGCTTTGAGTTCAAAAGTAGAAAATATGCAAAGTCGAGACATTGGCGAGTTGTGGCACAGGCGATTGGGCCACTTTCATCATGGGGATTTGAAGATATTGCAACAAATATCTACCAGTCTTCCCAAAGGTACACTTGGGCAAGTTGATACATGCAAAGGGTGTAATTTGGAAAAATACACCATGTCTTCCTTTGGAGATAGAGACGATTGAGCACAGTCTATTCTAGAGAGAGTCCATTCAGATGTGTGTGGACCATTCTCGATAGCATCCACGGCCAAATTATATTATATTTGTTGATGACTATTCTCACAAATGTTGGATATCTTTCATGTAGAAAAAGGATCAAACTTTCACAAAGTTATGTGAGTTCAAAGCATTGATGGAGAAAAAGTTAGGGACGAAGGTTAAAGCTCTACAGAGTGATAACGGTGGTGAGTATGTCTGAAATGAGTTTAAGAACTTCTGTGCAGCAGAAGGGATTAAATGAGAGTTGACGGAACCCCATAACCCTCAACAAAATGGGGTGGCCAAGAGGAAGAACAAAACCATAGTAGGGGAAGCGAGGGAAATGTTGCATGATCAGGGCTTACCACTACAATTGTGGGTTGAGGCATGCAACACAATGGTTTATGTTTAGAACTGTAGCCCACATTGAATTCTTGAGATGAAGACACTAGAGGAGGCTTATGCCGGTAAGAGGCCAGATGTTGGTCACTTCAGGATTTTTAGGTCATTTGCATATTGCTATGTGACAAAGTATGCATGGAAGAAGCTTGACCCGACAGTAGAGTTGGGGATATTTGTGGGGTACATTGATACACCTCACAACTATTGGGTGTACATGTCGACCAGTCAGCTTACATTGGTTCGCAGGGATATCAGATTCGATGAGCAGAAGGCCATGCAATTTTCCCTTGAGAGGGAGCTTGAGCTACATGCGGATGAGGGTATTTTATCTCCTAAGGTTGAGGAGCCTCAGATTGATGTGGAGCAGCCACATGCAGAGGTTCCGGGAGTGGAGACATCCACTCAGGCAGAGTCTTCCAGAGAGGGAAGAAAATGCACTAGAGAGGTGGACAGATAATTGGATGATGCACGGGACAATGTGGGAGCACCCACTTCTCAGCGCAGGAAGAGGAGGTCACCTGAGAGGTACACTGGATACATGGCTCTTATGGGTGCATGTCTTGTTACAGAGCCATCTTCCTTTTAGGAAGTAGTGCAGCAACCAGTTTGGGTTGATGCGATGGTGGAGGAGTATGACTCCATAGTTCGAAACAATGTTTGGGATGTGGTCCTAAGACTGGAGGAAAAGTCAGTAGTGAGCTCCCGTTGGCTTTACAAGGTAAATCAAGCTACAAATGGTAGTTTGGAGAAGCATAAGGCTAGATTTGTGGCCCGTGGCTTTTCATAGGTAGAGGGGATTGACTATGATGAGACATTTTCTCA
The DNA here is from genome assembly GCA_031772625.1 of Pinus tabuliformis. NCBI lineage: Eukaryota > Viridiplantae > Streptophyta > Pinopsida > Pinales > Pinaceae > Pinus > Pinus tabuliformis. The sequence goes on from CM062820.1 coordinate 814,402,774, forward strand.
TGTTGCAAGGTACTCATCAATCAGATCTATATTGGCACTATCAGCACAGATAGGTTGGAAGATCCATCAAATGGATGTGAATAAAACATTCCTTAATGGCATGATTGAGGAAGAGGTGTACATAGAGTAGCTTGAAGGTTTTTAAACCTTTGACCATGAGTCACATGTGTGCCGACTCAAGAGAGCATTGTATGCGCTGAAGCATGAACCCCGTGCTTGGTACACCAAGATAGATAGCTACTTCACTAGGTTGGGCTTCAAAAAGAGTGAAGCAGATGCAAACTTGTACCACATCGTGGTGGAAGGTAAGTTGTTGATCATTGTACTATATTTTGATGATCTCATACTAACAAGTGATGAGAAGCTGATCAAATATTATAAGGAGTACCGTGCAAGAGAGTTTGAGATGAAGGACATGGGGCTTATGCATTACTTTATTGGCATGGAGGTATGGCAGGGAAATGGGGATTTGTTTGTATCTCGAGAAAGTATGACAATGAGATACTCAGGAGATTCTGCATGGAGAGCAACAAACCCATGGAGACTCCTCTAGTTGGTAACTGGAGGAAGGAGGATGCTACTTTAGGGGAAGTAGTGGAAGCTACTCTTTACAGGCAGCTTGTGGGTTCACTCATGTACTTGGTGAACACATGACCAATATGTGCTATGCAGTTAACCAGCTTATTCAAGAGATGGTTATGCCTACCAAGTTGTATTGGAAGGCGGAAAAGCATGTGTTGAGATACCTCAGGGGAACTACTCAGTTTGGGTTATGATATAGACGGACAAAGGGAGTGAAGCTTTAAGGCTTCACTGATGTAGATTGGGCAGGTAGTCCATCCGATAGGAAGAGCACATCTAGAGGGATCTTCAGTATTGGGTCAGCGACAGTTTCTTGGTACAACAGGAAACAGAGATCGGTTGCACTCAGTTCAGTAGAGGTAGAGTACATGGATGCAAGTCATGCAACATGTGAGGCTATCTGAATGAGGAAGATCTTGGTTGGTTTGTTTGGTCAGTAGATGGATCCTATTATGATTTACTGTGATAATAACAGTTGTATCAAACTCTCTGAAAATCCATTTTTTCATGATCGGTCCAAGAATATTGATATCCGATATCATCATCTCAGAGATTGTGTATTGAGGTGGATCATGTTGTTAGATTACATTCCCATGGAGGAGCAAGATGATGACATATTGACAAAGGCATTGTCAAGATGTAAATTTGAGTTTCATAGAGATAGGATCGGGGTAGCTAATAATCCCTTTCTTGTTGAGAGGGAGTGTTGAGAAATGGAAACAAGAAATTCTAGTTTAATTTGTCCTTGAATTAAACTATGAATTAAAATTGAATTATATTCTCATAGCAACTTGTAAATAGTTAATTAAGTTTAATTAACTTAATTAGCTTAGTTGGAAGTCTTTCTGAGGTCATGTATATGTTCTCCCTATATTATAGGGGTCCAGGATGAGTTAAGTATGAGTTGTAATTAGTTAACTTAGTTTACTGAGTTAAGTCCTGTTAAATTAGTTCCAAAATGTTTGAGGAAGTAGTAGTGAGTTAACAGTCAATTGGTGCACTAATGCATTAACTAGTGCTACTCCAGTTAATTGAAGATTCCCTCATCAAAAACTCATGCATGTTGATTCTGAGAAAGACCTAGTTGAGACTAGAGTGCAGGGACAATGTACTATTTTTTCTAGATTTTTCTGATTTGTATCGAGGGTACATGAAATTAGGAACTCATCCTAGAAGGGATTGTGTAGTTTTGGATGCACGGATTTCCCTTTAAGATGGGCCAATCAGCCATAGGAATTGCACAAGGAAATAGGGAATTGGAGAGCTGGTGAATCGGTTAAGTGTTGGCCAAGAGCTTGCTTGTGAGTTGGAGATTGATTTTACTGAGTGTTGGGATTGTTCTTGTGAGAAAAAGCATTGCAATCTCATCTTGATTTTATGATATATGCAATACAGATAGTGGGGTTTTGAGCTATGGATTTCCCCAGATATTTATTGTGTTATGTGTATTTTATTCTCTTCCCCTTGTCGATTATTTTTTTGCTCGATATTTATGTGCTTCCGATGTAAAGAGTAGAAGTAGATTCTTGTCTCTTGCTTTAGTACATTGCATGAGCTTGTGAATCTACTGGAAAATCTACATCAATGATCTTTCCCTTACTAACTAAGACTATTTATAGCTTAATGACATACAAAACCATAACTACTAGTGGTCCCTTGCATAACACAGGTTAACAACTTTATTTATTAACTATGGCCCATTTACAACTAATTGTGGTCCCTTTTCTATAATGCGGGTCAACCACTTACAATTATTAATGTGGGATTTATTGACTCTTTAACTAACTATGACTTTGACTCGGCCCCTTGGGCTTATTACATAAATAAAGGGGTTAGGGTTGGACCCTAACATGCCCTCCCCTGTTAAAATAAACCTTGTCCTCAAGTCTAAAGTTGTGGAAACTGCTAAAGAATAGTGGTTGGTACCCAGGTTGCATATTCTAGAGAGGTGTCTTTCCACTTGATGAGGACTTCCTTGATCATTTGGCTATGGAGATGTATTTTGCGAGTATTGAGGGCATGTTCTAGTCAGCCTTCCTCATCCAATTTAGGTATACTTGTTTGAACTTGCAATTGTTCCCCGCCACTTTCTTGAGGCATGATACATGGAAGACCAGATGGATTTTTGAAGTAGGTGGTAAGGGCAGTTTGTAAGCGACTGCTCCTATGCACTGAAGTATCTGATAAGGCCCATAGAATTTTGGTGCTAGTTTCTAGCAACCCTTTTCTTTGAGAGATGTTTGCTTATATGGTTGTAGTCATAGGGATACCTGATCCCCTTCTTGAAATGAGTGCTCGGAATGATGTTGGTCAGCCTGTTGCTTGATTATGTTTTGAGCTCAATGTATATTACAATTGAGATGAGTGATCATGGTTGCACGATTCTGTAGGAGTGGATCAACTACCTATACTTTAGAACATCCATGGATATAAGAAACTGGTGAAGGTGGGATTTGGCCATACACTACCTCATATGGAGTCATCTTGCTGGCTTCATGATATTTAGTATTATACCACCATTCAATGAAAGGTAGCCAATGTACACAATGATGTTTCTTGTCTAAAGTGAAGCACCTCAAATAGGTCTCCAAACATTTGTTGACTGCTTCTGTTTGACCATCGAATTGGGGATGATAAGTGGTACTTAGTTGGAGTTGCGTGCCCTGTAGCTTGAAATGTTCCTACCAAAATTTGTTGGTGAAAGTGGGGTCTTTATCAGACATAATGGAATTCGACATGCCATGCAGTTTGAAGATTTGGTCCAAGAAAACTTGAGCCACCAAAGTGGGGGTAAATGGGTGTGGTACGTGCAAAAATGATCATATTTAGAAAGTTCTTCAACAACCACCATGATGACTTACTTGCTTCCTGACTTTGGGAGACCAGTAATGAAATCCATGGAAACATTTGTCCAGATAGAATCATGGAGTGGCAATGGTTGTAAGGTTCATGGATACTTGATTGTTTTGTTGCATTGGCACACATCACATTTAGCTATAAAATTAATAATGGCATTCTTCATGTTATTCCAAAAGAAATAATGATGTGCTCGACTATAAGTCTTCTGAAATCTTGAATTTCCTGCAATTGGAGATGAGTGCACCTCATCCAGTATGTGGGTTTTGAGTGTGGATGTCGGGGATAGCACTATTCGATCCTTGTAGCGAAGAATCTCATCCTTCCAAGAGTATTCTACTAAGGAATTAGGATCTTCTCTTAAGTTATGAATGAGTTGGGACAGAGAAGGGTGGGAGAACTATTCATTGCGGGCCTCTTCAATCCAATCTGATATGGGTAGAGAGAGTGATAAAAGGGTTCTCTCATCCTCAAATTGGCACGATAAAGCATCAACCACTACATTGTCATGCCCCTTCTTGAAAATTATCTCATAATCATATCCCAACATTTCAGCAAGCCATTTATTTTGTTGTGGATATGATAGATGTTGCTTTAGAAAATATTTTAGGCTATAATGGTCCGTGTAGATTTGGAAAAGTCACCCCAATAAGTATGGCCTCCAGGTGTCTACTACATGTAAGATGGCCATCATTTCTTTCTCATAAGTAGATTGACCCAAATGTTTGCCACTAAGTTTTTGACTGGTGAAAGCCAATGGTCTACCTTCTTGCATTAATACAATGCCAATACCTATACCTGACGCATCACATTCAATCACAAAATATTTGGTTAAGTTGGGTAAGGCCAATACGGGAGTGGAGCACATGGCCTGTTTGAGAGCCAAGAAGGCCTACTAAGCTACATCAGTCGAAAGAAATGATTTTTTCTTGAGAAAATTAGTGAGGGGTCTAGAAATGTGTCCATAATTGCAGACAAATTTGCGATAGTAGCTAGTGAGACTCAAGAATCCCCTCAAACTCTTCAAGGTTTTTGGTTGGGGCCAATCTTTCATTACCTAAATATTTTTCATATCAACCCTCACTCCTTCACGACCCACAACGTGTCCCAAATACTACTTATTCCACGCCAAAGGAGCAATTGGATAATTTGAAAAATAATTTGTGATCTTGGAGAAATTGTAATATCTAGTCTATATGCTGAAGATGTTTGTCCTAGGTTATGCTGTAGATGAGAATGTCATCGAAGAAGACCAGGAAACGTTTTTAGAGATATGGTTTCATAGGGTGGTTCATGAGGCTTTGAAAAGTAGATGGAGCATTACAAAGACCAAATGGCATGACCAATAATTCATAATGGCCTTCATGAGTTTGGAAGGCGGTCTTGGGAATGTCTACTTCCTTCATGCATATTTGGTGATAGCCTGAGCGGACATCTATCTTGGTAAAGAATTGAGCACCATGCAATTCAACAAGAAGATCATCAACAACAGGAATATGAAATTTGTCCTTGATAGTGATGTTGTTGAGGGCCCAAAAGAATGGACACATGCACCATTCTCCATATTTCTTTAGAAACATGACCACTGGAGATGAATAAGGGTTGATGTTGGGATGGAAAACACCGAATTCGAGGATTTCCTTGATGATTTTTTCAATTTCATTATTTTGGGAAAAATTATTTTGATATGGGAATACATTAGGCAGCTAGGCACCCATGACCAAAGGGATGTTATGATCATGTTCATGCCTAGAGGATGGAAGCTCTTTAAGTTTGTCAAAGACTTGCTGGTGGTGATCTAATACATGTTGCATCTGAGGATGAATATGAGGAGTAGTAGATTCAATTACCTGTATGGCATTAAATTGGGTGACTACTCTATGATGGCCCCTTTTTAAAAGCGTCCCCTTTCAATGTGAGTTGATGATAGTAGGAGCACCCGCCTACAATCCCCTCAATGTATGAATGTGGTTGTTCTTCTTAAAGCTCACATATAACTCCTAAAAATCCATTGTGATAGGGCCCAGTGTGTGAAGCCATTTAGCACCAAGGAAAATGTCGTAACCACCCATTTTAATGGCAAGCATCTAGGTCTTTAAGTGGTATTCTCCCATCGAAATATTAATAGTTTCATAGCGGCCTTCACATTTCATGGTCCCCCCATCATTAATAAGGACTTGGAAATTAGATACCTCTCATACAAAGTGATGAAAAAATTATGTGACTCTCTTATGGATAAACTTATGATTTTTTCTACTATTAATCAATACCACTATTGGTTGATGTTTAATAAAGCTGTGGATTTTAAGAGTCTGAGGTGACAAAATGTCAGCTAAGGCATGTCATGATATAGCTGACTCATCGGGCGTAGCTTTGAGATCATTGTCAGTTTGGGTTTCACCCACTTCTTCCTCGGGAAACTCAAGGGATGGAGCTTCATCTAATGAGTTGTTATCATTAGCATCAATTTGAAATAATTTTGGTTCCTTGCACTTACGTCTAGGAGAATACTTGTCATCACAATAGTAGCACGGTCCTTGTTTCCTTCTTTTGGCCATTTATGTCGGTGACATTTTTTGAACCTTAAGTTTTTATGTGGGGCATTGAGCATAGGTGGGGCATGCCTTGGTGATGAAGTTTGGATGATTTGACTGGGCATTTATTGTGATTTCCACATCTAAGTCCTTGCGTCATGCGTCTAGCCAAGTAGTTGGGTGGTGTATCCAGACATGGGCTTAGATGGCTTCCTTTAGGCCATTGATGAAACATTCCAAGTAAAATTCATCTCTGAGATCGTTAGTTCTGATGGCCAATTGTTCAAAGGCTGAAATGTAGTCCTTTAAGATACCTATTTTCTGGAGCTTAGTGAGATGGCTCAAAAATTAGATTCTCAGTCAAAGCGATCATGTGATCCTAGGGGGATTTTGATATACCCAAGGGTACATGGAAGTGCAGTATGTGCGTGGTTCTTTCCATTGCACTACTACTCGAAGGGGTAACCACAGGGGCTACAAGGGAGTCCAACAAGTGTGAACACTTCTTGTAGTTCCTGCATGTATGCCTTCCTAAATCTGTAGGTTTATGTGCTCAACAATAGATCCTATGGTTTAAAGATATTGGAACATGTATCTAACCTAAAAAAAAAATGTGAAAATTGGAGGTAGAGCTAACCCTAGAAAGTGCTCTGATACCACTTGTTATACTCTTAACCTGCAATAAATCCATAATACCACAACTACAAAGAAATATAACCCAAGATCTTAACAATCTCTTGGTTGGCTTCCTGCAGGTTCTTGTTGATTAGATCTGCATTAGTCTTGGTTGTCTCAAGTTTTTTTTCTTTTTGTGACAATGCTTGCTAGGCTAAGTCTAAATACTTATGCACCTTCTTGAGTTCTCCTTCTGAGCCCTGGATCTTGGTGAGGGTATTTTTGAGTTGTCATGTAGGATTTTGAGGGTTCTCAGGCACCAGCACTGCACAGATGCGAGTGTCTATTCTCATCTGAAGTTCAGCAACCTTTTACTTAAGAGCCACTACCTCATTATTTTGGTTTATCAGCTTGTTTACCATGATTTATTTCTCCTCCTCCACCTGTGCAAGGTCCTTGGACTACACATGCTCATTGGTTGGCATCTTCACTTGTGTCTCAACTTCTGAAACTCTTCTTGTGGGATTTGAAGAAGGGCCTCAAATGCAGCCTTATCCTCTGGATTCACCCCTAATTTCACAATCAACTCCTTGAAGTTTTCATTATGCATGTTGATAGCTCTAGAGTTATCTCTTTCTTGTTTCAATCTTGTTGCATCCTTCTCTAACAGCTTCTCCGATTTACTTATGGTCATTTTGTTTCTGTTTAGCTCACTGTAAAGCATATCTCTTAATTTCATGTGGAAGTTGATTATTAGGTAGAGGTGCACTTTCCAAATCTAAGGAGACATCCAACACCTTGAATTGGGAGCCTGATGGTAATGAATGTGCTAGTGGGTGATAGATTGAGAACTTCATTTGATTTATCTCCAAATCCATAGCAGCCAGAAGTCTAGTCTAGTATGGCACTGAATGGGAAGGTACTTGTTGCTACATATCCTCCCTTATTTTCTTATTCCTTTCCTCAATGGCCTTTCCAGCATGCAAGATGGGTTTAACTGTAGTTGTACTTCATGTTGAACTTAGAATGGCTACCTCTGATGATGATGAGGAAGCAGCTTGTAGTGGGTCCTCTAAAGTCACTTGGAAGCCTAGTTGATCTTGTTTTGTCTCTACCAACCTCGTCTCAATTTTTTGTTCTTCTTCTTCTATCTCTTGAGTTCGGGGCTTTTTTTTACTTTGTACATCCATTATCTCATCAACAGTGCTTTTATGCGCCCTTTCCTTTGTTGTTGTAGTTTCGACCTCCATATTTGTGTTAATATGCCATGAACCAAAGTTAGCTTTTGATTCAAGCTCAATCCTATCTTCATGCTCATAAGTTGAATATTTTATGTTTTCTCTTTTCTTTTCAATGACCCCATGAGGATCATAATGCCAAAAATATACCAAGTCAAAATTATTTTTTTTAGCAATTCCTTAATTACCAAGAAGGCCTCTCTGGAGTTAACAATAAAAGGCCTTATAGATTTCCCCAACTTGAACATATATCCCTAAAGTGGACCAGGTCCACATTCAAGATTTGTCTGATGAACTCAAGGGAAAATATCCTCATAGGTATGAATACAGGCAAGCGGTAGGGAGGAAACTCACACCCATAGACCTGAATGTTTGTGTAATCCTCAAACAGGTTCCAGTCTTCCACCCTGGTTTCCTTGCTCAGTTGAAGAATTGCTTTCTGTTGAGGGATAATTCTTAGATGGGACACATTATGAAACATTTTGTAGGCAATGGCCATGTAGGAAGAAATGAACTATCAATAGCCATACCTCTCTGGTTTCCTCCTAATAGCAGTGTCTCAGTCAAAAAACAACTTCATCTGTTTGTCTGGGGCTACCAGACTAAGGCTCGGGAATTGAAATTCTTCCACATGGGAATATACAAACAAATAGAAAAATAGAGAATAATACCTGAAGTATGAAGTGATGGACAAATGGCACAAATGGAATTTTATTGACTCTACCAAGTAGCAGGTGTGTCAAATAAATGACTAGGCTACATTCTCTCCTTGAGAAACCCTAGGTATGCTTTGTTAGCCACATTGGCATTGTCATCTCCAAACAAGTGGGAAATCACAAAAAAGATAGGTTGTACAGGATTAGAAAATATAGTTAATGGGAAACTATCAGTAATGGGAAAGGACTATAAGCCACGGGCTAAGACCATTTATAGAAAATATTGTTGCTCAGCTACTCGAATGGTAGTATAGTTGTAAACCAGTATGGTTTTTGTCAACTTCTCGAATTAAGGGGAGCTTGGGTAAACTAGATCCTTTTGGATTAGCTCTGGGGTCACCTCTAGGATTTTAGCTTTAGTGGGGAAAATAAACAGTTTTTCTCCTCTATATAAACTACATTCAACCAAGACAAAGAATTTAGGGAAGTGATGTACAGAAGGGTCGACCTAATAGTACATCCCTAATTCAACTACACTGAAAGAGTCTTTACCTCAGACGTGGTGGCCATATAATTCGAACCAGAGGTCTGACAATTGGAACGAACAAAGAGGCTCTGAAATTTGAGCCTCAGTGTCCATAAGAGGTTTAACATTAGACGAAGATTTAGCTTCCTGATATTTAGGCATCTTAGGGGTCAAATTCCTCATGTTCAAACAAGTATTCAATTAATTTGCAAGTGGAGGTGACTAGATGGTTACCTGGTAATCGTTTCGACAGCTAAAAATAACGTCGAAAGGGAGATATCGACTAGATGAGTACTCGAACGACATTATAGGGAAAACGAATGGTAGAAGGAGACTCTATCAGGAAAATGAGATAAAGGTTTAAAATTTTGGAGCAAGAAGGATTTTTTATAGGCAGATAGGGTGCAATGGTCATCTAACGTGGGATGATGTCATGGGGGGGACACATGGTAGAAGGAGATTGGATGGAAATGGGTGAGAGGTGGACTGAAGCAAGGTCGAATAAGTTACCGTTTAACTTTTGAATTCATCACTCACTTGAAAATTTTGGAGCGAGAAGGATTTTTTATAGGTGGATAGGGTACAGTGGTCATCTAACATGAGATGATGTCATGGGGGGGAACACATGGCAGAAGGATATTGGATGGAAACAGGTGAGAGGTGGACCAGAGAAAGTTTGAATAAGTTACCATTTAACTTTTGAATTCAACTACACTGAAAGAGTGGTGATTTCCATGGAAGTGAATGTGATGGCTAAGTTCTCCTTCTAGGTGTGCATCAACGCTAGGCTCCTCCCTATGAGACATTTTTATAAGGTATGCTAGTTGAGAGATCTGGTTCGTAATTTTCACCTCTAATTCCTCAAAAATTTTCTCAAGTTTTTCGACCTTCTCAACTGCCCTTTCCACAGCCATAACTCAATATCTAATACCTTGAATACACCAACCCCGATCAAATTTCTTTATCTTACTTAAGAATAGTTTGCTCAGAAAGAGAGCAAGCTTGAGAGTCTAATGGAGTGGGTGACTTGAAGCCACGTCAGGAAGAAATTTGGGACCACTAGAAAATTAGGGGCTTATAAGTGAATGGTACCATTGTGACCAACTCATCATCCTAAAGATTATGGGATAAGTCTCTTGCAAGCATCCCAGTATAGCCTCAAACTCTTTTTTTTACTCTAAGAGGATTTTTACTCCTAACTAATCAATATTGCAGTGGCCAATTTCCAGAAAGCTTGATATTGCCCAATATCCTACGAAAATCGGGCACTATACTATAGTAACAAAAACCCCAAGGTCTTGGTACTATAGAATGTGCTACAACAATCTGATCTAGGCTATGGCAGCCAAAACCCTTACTATACAAAGAGTCTAATCTGTGTTGTGAAAAACCCAACTACTGAATCTGATTTATACGGCGGTGGTAGAACCGCAACTGTTGGATCTGATCTGGACGGCGGTAGTTGAACCCCAATAACTGGATCTAATCTAGAAGAAAAGGTAGAGGGCGATCTTCAGCTAGGGAAGGAAACTATGGTCATAAAGGAGTTTCAAGTGCTATAGATTGCAATATATGCATGGGTCTAACAATAGTACTCAACCCAATTTTTTAGGGCACTAACTAAGGAGGATCGACCGTACCCTTACCCGTACAACCCGACTACCCTATTTTACATGTGAGTAATCTCCTCAAGTGTTTTTCTTAGTGTACTGTAATAGAAAGATGGCCAACGACTTATCTAAATTTATGTTTCGTGTGATCCTAGGGGGAATTTGATATACCCAAGGGTACATGGAAGTGCAGTCCGTGTGTGGTTCTTTCCATTGCGCTGCTACTCGAAGGGGTAACCACAGGGGCTATGAGGGAGTCCAACAAGTGTGAACACTTCTTGTAGTTCCTACGTGTATGCCTCCCTAAATCTATAGGTTTATGCACTCAACAATAGATACTATGGTTTAAAAACATCGTAACACGTATCTAACCTAAAAAAGATATGCGAAAATTGGAGGTAGAGATAACCCTAGAAAGTGCTCTGATACCACTTGTTATACTCTTAACCTGTAATAAATCCATAATACCATAAATACAAAGAAATATAACCCAAGAGCTTAACAATCTCTTGGTTGGCTTCCTGCAGGTTCTTGCTGATCAGATCTGCATTAGTCTTGGTTGTCTCAAGTTGTTTTTCTTTTTGTGACAATGCTCGCTAGGCTAAGTCTAAATACTTCTGCACCTTCTTGAGTTCTCCTTTTGAGACCTGGATCTGGGGGAGGGTATTTGTGAGTTGTCCTATGGGATTTTGAGGGTTCTCAGGCACCAGCACTGCACATATGTGAGTGTCTATTCTCATCTGAAGTTCAACCACCTTTTACATAAGAGCCATTACCTCATTATTTTGGTTTATCAGCTCGTTTGCCATGATTTCTTTCTCCTCCTCCACTTGTGCAAGGTCCTTGGACTACACATGCTTGTTGGTTGGCATATTCAACTTGTGTCTCAACTTCTGAAACTCTTCTTGTGGGATTTGAAGAAGGGCCTCAAATGCAGCCTTATCCTCTGGATTCACCCCTAATTTCATAATCAACTCCTTGAAGTTTTCATTATGCATGTTGAGAGCTCTAGAGTTATCTCTTTCTTGTTTCAATATTGTTGCATCCTTCTCTAACAACTTCTCTGATTTACTTATGGTTATTTTGTTTCTGTTTAGCTCACTGTAAAGCATATCTCCTACTTTCATGTGGATGTTGATATTATCAGGTAGAGGTGCACTTTCCAAATCTAAGGAGACATCCAACACCTTGAATTGGGAGCCTGATGGTAATGAATGTGCTATTGGGTGATAGAATGAGAACTTCATTTGATTTGTCTCCAAATCCATAGCAACCAGAAGTCTAGTCTAGTATGGCACTGAATGGGAAGCTATTTGCTGCTACATATCCTCCCTTATTTTCTTATTCCTTTCCTCAATGGCCTTTCCAGCAGGCAAGATGGGTTCAACTGTAGTTGTACTTCACGTTGAACTTAGAATGGCTACCTCTGATGATGATGAGGAAGCAGCTTGTAGTGGGTCCTCTAAAGTCACGTGGAAGCCTAGTTGGTCTTGTTTTGTCTCTACCAACCTCAACTCAATTTTTTGTTCTTCTTCTTCTATCTCTTTAGTTTGGGGCTTTTTGCTGCTTTGTACATCCATTATCTCATCAACAATGCTTTAATGCGCGTTGTCCTTTTTTGTTGTAGTTTCAACCTCCATATTTGTGTTAATAGGCCATGAACTAAAGTTAGCTTTCGATTCAAGCTCAGGCCTATCTTCATGCTCATAAGTTGAAGATTTTATGCTTTCTCTTTTCTTTTCAATGACCCCATGAGCACCATAATGCCAAAAATCTACCAAGTCAAAATTATTTTTTTTAGCAATTCCTCAGTTACCAAGAAGGCCTCTCTTGAGTTAACAATAAAAGGCCCTATAGGTTTCCCCAATTTGAACATATATCCCTAAAGTGGACCTAGTCCACATTCAGGCTTTGTCTGATGAACTCAAGGGAAAATATCCTCATAGGTATGAATACAGGCAAGCGGTAGGGAGGAAACTCACACCCATAGACCTGAATGTCTACGTAATCCTCAAACAGGTTCCAGTCTCCCACCCTGGTTTCCTTGCTCATTTGAAGAATTGCTTTCTATTGAGGGATAATTCTTAGAGGGGACACATTATGAAAAATTTTGTAGGCAATGGCCATGTAGGAAGAAATGAACTACCAATAGCCATTCCTCTCTGGTTTCCTCCTAACAACAGTGTCTCAGTCAAAAACCAACTTCCTCTGTTTGTCTGGGGTTACCAGACTAAGGCCCAAGAATTGAAATTCTTCCACATGGGAATATACAAACAAATAGAACAATAAAGAATAATACTTGACGTATGAAGTGATGGACAAATGGCACAACTGGAATTTTATTGACTCTGCCAAGTAGCAGGTGTGTCAAATAGATGACTGGGCTACATTTTCTCCCTGAGAAACCCTAGGTATGCTTTGTTAGCCACATTGGCATTGTCATCTCCAAACAAGTGGGAATCACAAACAAGATAGGTTGTACAGGATTAGAAAATATAGTTAATGGGAAACTATAAGTAATGGGAAAGGACTGTAAGCCACAGGCTAAGACCATTTACAGAAAATATTGTTCCTCAGCTACTCGGATGGTAGTATAGTTGTAAACCAGTATGGTTTTTGTAAACTTCTTAGATTAAGGGGAGCTTGGGTAAACTAGAGCCTTTTGGATTAGCTCTGGGGTCACCTCTAGGATTTTAGCTTAAGTGGGGAAAATAAGCAGTTTTTCTCCTCTATATAAGCTACATTCAACCAAGACAAGAATTCGGGGAAGTGATGTACAGAAGGGTCGACCTAATAGTACATTCCTAATTCAACTACATTGAAAGAGTCTTCTCCTTAAACGTGGTGGCCATACAAGTCGAACCAGAGGTCTGACAGTTGGAACGAACAAAGAGGCTCTGAAATTTGAGCCTCAGTGTCCATGGGAGGTTTAACATTAGACGAAGATTTATCTTCCTGATATTTAGGCATCTTAGGGGTTGAATTCTTCATGTTCTAACGAGTATTCATTTAATTTGCAAGTGGAGGTGACTAGACGGTTACCTGGTAGTTATGGTGACAGCTAAAAATAACGTCGGAAGGGAGCTACCGACTAGATGAGTACTCAAACGACATTATAGAGCAGACGAATGGCAGAAGGATACTCTATCGAGAAAATGAGATAAAGGTTTAAAATTTTGGAGCGAGAAGGATTTGTTATAGGCATATAGGGTACAATGGTCATCTAACGTAGGATGATGTCATGGGGGGGACACATGGCAAAAGGAGATTGGATGGAAATAGGTGAGAGTTGGACCGGAGCAAGGTTTAATAAGTTACCGTTTAACTTTTGAATTCATCACTCACTTGAAAATATTTCTTCCGTAAAGCTGACCTCCAAAATGACGTCACGTTAATGTCATCACCTCAAAAAAACTTTGATGTCCAACCTTCCAATATTGGGCCCCGACATACCTTCCTTTTCATTTCGGTTATCCTTCAAATTTTGGTTATCCTCTGAATTTTCACTCTACCCCGAAGTTTCAGGCCTCCCATATGATGCAAGTCTCCGATATGCTAAGCCTTCTCTGAAATGATCTTTCAAGGGGCTTCCTCATGGATGAAAACTAGGCCATTTGAAAGAAATGTAAGCAAGTATTAGATATACAACATCATCTCCAATTAGGGACAATGTATTGCAAGCAATGCATTGATAAACTGCATATTAGTGCCTTCTATACATTGGGCATGGAGTCATTTTATTTAAACCTTCATAAGGAAAAAAGCAGTAATAAAAACCATGAAACAATGTTGGTATTTACAATGGATCACTGATATTTATAGTGGATGAGAGTGGACTTCTTTAATGCTGGAAGTAAAGCTTGAGAAACTTCCCATTAACTGGTATCTCAAGCACTTCACCATATAAATTTTCTAGCAAGAAGGCATTGTTCCCTTTTGCTTCATCATTATTGAAAGGTCCAAACCATAGAAGGTCAAACTTGCCATTTTTTCCTTTATCTTCCCTTTTGACATTCCATCTAAGTACCAAATCTCCTAGTTGCAGGGATCTGTCTCTTGCTTTCCTTTCAAAGAGAGAGTTCATTTTTTCTTGATAATTAATCAAATTCTGATTTACCTGTTCCCTGTTTTCTTGAAGTTCTACTAGCTCATTGATCCTCCTGGTCAATGTATTTAGTTCCTCCTCAATATCTTGTAGGATATTAGTGACTAAAATTGATAACTGTATAGGGAAAATTGCAGCTTTCCCATGCACTAATTCAAAAGGAGATTTCCTAGTGGACCTTTTGGTGGTAAAATTGTTAGCCCATAGGGAAAACTTTAGTTGTAAATCCTAGTTCTTCTGATTTTCTTCTATTGTCTTCTTCAAAATCCTTACTAACGTTTTATTAGAGGATTCAGCCAATCCATTCCCCTGTAGGTAGTAGGTAGTGGAATGACCTACTATAATGTTGTACTTCTGGAAAAAATCAATAAATTTGACTGACTTGAACACCTGAGCGTTTTCAGTGACTATCCTCTTTGGGCAACCAAACTTGGTAAGGATGTTTTCCTCTAGAAACTTGATGACCATTGCATCAGTTGTATTTCTAGTTGGGGTTGCTTCCACCCACTTAGTGAAGTAATCGATGGCTATGAGTATCCACTTGTGTCGGCCATTCGAGGGTGGATGTATTTCTCCAATAAAGTCTAACCCCCATTTCCTAAAGTGTTCTTCTACAAAAACAGGGATTAAAGGAAGGGGGACCAACCTCTGCTTTTCCACAAAAAATTTTCATTTCTCATAGGCCCGAACACAGACATGCACTTCACCAAAAAAATTAGGCCAATAAAAGCCTTCCTTGAGAATTTTATGGGATGTAGCCCTCCAACTATAGTGTCCTCCAAAAACACAGTTATGGAACTCATCAATCACTTTATGGATCTCTTCTTCAACCAAACATAAGAGCAAAATCCCCATTGGGTCTTTCCAATATAGTTGGCCATTTGAGATTACAAATTTTTGGGTTTGCAGCCTCAAATTTAACTTTATCAAAGTTGGTTAGACTCCTCAAAAAAAGTAAATAATGAACAATATGCTTATACTAGTGGGACATAATGTATTTAATGTGAATTTTCTGAGTTAGGGTCTCAATTCTATGTTGTTCCTCCTCTTTTCCATTTCTTCCATCCTTTCCTATCTGTAAATTTATTCCCAAAGCTTTGAAATTTGCATCAAACAATATTTTAGCCAGCCCCTGCCCTTTGATTAACTTGGTGGGTTTGATATGCATGTAATATTCATGTATTTTAGCAATCCACTTGCCTCTTTTTCCTTCACTATCCCCCTGTACAAGGATATCTTTTACTGTAATTATAGGAACATATTCTGTTATACTTGATTGTAGAACATCGATCATGAAAGATTTTAGGGCTTTAACTAAGGTGTAAGCCTAGTTCTAGAAAATATTATATTTTAGCTCAGAAAATCATAACACTTAACGGAAGAATGCAATCGGTTGTTCATGTCCTTGATCATTTTTTTGTAACAAGACAACAACCACCGTGTGGAGAGAAGAAAAATAAAAGATGAGAAACGGTTTTTGGTATTGTGAGATGACTAATACTAGGGCTTCTGCAAAATCCTTCTTGATTATGGAGAATTCTCCCTAAGCTTCTACTGTCCACTGTACCTCCCTATCCTTCCTCAGCATATTTATGATTTATTTAACTATTTCAGCATAATTGGGTATGAATCTTCTTTAAAAGTTGATTGCCAAAAAATACTTGGATTTATTTCTTATGTCTTGGTAATGGAATGTTATTGATTTCCTCCACCCTTTTGGGATCAATCTTTACTCCCTCCTTTTCCATAATGTGGCCCAATAGTTTTCCTTCACTCAGAGCAAATTGAGATTTCTTGGGGTTTAATGATATACCATACCTTCTACATTTTTCAAAAGTGAGCTTCAAGTGTTTTATGTGCTCTTCATCTATTTTTGAGAAAACATTGATGTCATCCAGGTAAATAACTACAAACTTATCTTGTTCTCCAACAAATGTTATATCCATATCTCTCTAAAAAGTGGCTCTTGCATTTATGAGGCCAAAGGGCATTCTGGAATACATAAACATTCCCCAGAGTGTGGTGAAAGCGGTCTTCTTCTGATCTTCCAGGTGAAAAGAAACTTAGTTATATCCAAAGAAACCATCCATCATGTACATTTGAGCAAAACCTACCACCTTCTACAAAATGTAGTCCATATTAGGCAAAGGATAATTATAATAAGAGAGGAATAAATTGTTAAAGGGTTTATTTAACCCAACATTTTGGACTTCCAAGTGAGTCCATCCTCAAGGGATACACTAATTGATTAAGAGATTAATGATGTCTCATAGAGCTGATCTTAAGTATATATGTAGTTTATGGAAACGATCAAAATGAAAAGATTTAGTCAACCTTGACATTCAGGGTATTTAATTATTACCCTGAATGTCAAGGCCGACTAAATCTTTTCATTTTGATCATTTCCATAAACTACATATATACATAAGGTCAGCTACATCATTAATCTCCTCTTAATTTTGTATCCCCTGAGGATGGACTCACTTGGAAGTCTGAAACGTTGGGTTAAATAAACTCTTTAACAGGTTATTCCTCTCTTATTAAAATTCTCCCCACCTGTATGGATTCACTATTTATGAAAGAATAATTATATTTTACTGAGGCCTTGTTTAGGTTCCTGAATTCCACACATAGCCTTATTTCTCCATTATTTTTCCTCACAGGGACTAAATTTTCCACCCAATCTGAATACCTCAAGGGAACAATAATTTTGGCTTGTAGCAACTTCCTTACCTCTTTTTCAATTGATGGAAGTAACAGAGGGTTAATTTTCTTGATCTTTTGTTTATATGGCTTCACCCCACTCTTCAAAGGAATTTTATGTTGAATTATAGTAGTTTCAAAGGTTTTCAAGTCATCATGTGACCAAGAAAACACAGCCATATACTTATTGAAAAGATCCAAATACCTTTGCTTGTATTATTTTGGAACTCCTTTGGCAAACATTATCACCCTAGGCTCTTTTTATGTACCAATGTTGTTGTCTTCCACTTATTCTTCCAGCTCTTGCTCAATAGTCTTGGCAGTCATCACTTGGGTTAAATATCCTTTCCAATGGGACCAATCCCCTAGGGATGGTGTTACCCTTCAATTTCAAAATATTGTGTCCAACAATAGTTCTCTCCAACCGACTTATTATTCATCTATTACTTCCTCATCCTCCTGGTCAATTACTGAGTTTGAAAACTTTCCAATAACCTCCATGAAGTGTTTCATTTGTTCCTCATCTTCGAACACCTACCAATACTTAACATTGTCTGGTATTGTAGGCTTATATATGACTTCAAATTTGTATTTGAGCAAGGGATTTTGAGGAGGCTTGAAGTTACTAGTAGCTACAACCAAGGAGTCAGCCATCTGATTTCTATGTCTGGGAAAAAATTGGATACTAAAGGCTACAAAAAATTATCAATCAGATCCCATACCTCATTTTGGTAAGCCTTTAATCTTGGATGTGGCTTGGAATTGATTTCTTACTTGCTTCACCATCAGCTCTGAATCTCCAAAGACTTCCAAGCACCCAATATTGATATTTTTGGAATCAATTTGCCTTCTAAAGACAACAACAATACACCTGCTCCATTTCCTTCCCTGGAATAAACATCGTCGAAGTATATTTTCCATAATTTATTACACTCTAGTGATTGTTTATTTAACTGAATAGAACATTACACCTGCGTTTCATCCATGATTTGACCATCTTCCTATAATAGAAAAAAAGATAAATCCGTCTCTTTACCATACACAGGAGCATTATTTGAACAATCTTCCCTTGTAATTGTCTTTACAAATCTTGATTCTTTATATAGTCGATGTTCCTCCCCACCGAACATAGGGTTAGTGGCATATGTCAAATCCAATTTGATAGATTCCCTTATTTTCGACCCCCATGACCTCGAAAAAAGCATGCCAAACCTTCCAGGGATGTCAGCAACCTCAATATCCATGACAACACTTTTCACAGGAATTTGGGCTGAATTGACCACCAAGTCTTTAATCCTCCACAAGAATTTTACTCTCTTCGATTCAAAAGAGTATAGGTCTTTCTATGGTTTTTTATTTGCAGCCCCAACTGCTCCATGACAGTCAAGGGCATCATATTATGAGAAGCTCCTGAGTCAAGCATACAGTTATGTAATAGAAGTTCATGAATTACCAAGGTAACATAGAAAGGGGTAGTGGAAGAGTCTTTCTCCTCAACATGAGGTCCAAATACAACCATGGGCCTTTCTTCTTGGAGGTTCAGTGTATCTTGCATAGGAGCTATGGTAGGTGGACACATGAACTGAGATACTTGACTTTATAATTTGGTTGTTTCAACAATTCAGTTAAGGGAACAAATATTTTGACCTTCTCCAACTCTTTTTGAAGATTAAAGGGAGAGGGGTTCTCATCAGCTATTGCGACTTTAGAAGGTTCCTTCCCCTTACTGCAGATTGGCTTGGTTTCGGTAGGCAATTTCTCTATCTTGGGTTTTTTAGGTTTATGAGGAATAGGATTTGAGGACACCCTCTTTCTTGGTGAGACTGGGTAAGGAGTTTTCTTCCCTTTCTCTATTGAGCTGGGAGTATTTGAGTGGGGAGGTTCTTCACTTTGATCTTGCATTCTATACCTTTTCTTGGAGGGTCTGAGATCATATTTTCTACGTAATTGAGCTTGCATGAATTCATCAAATTGTCTACAATAGTTGTCAATTTCGCCATCATCCAATGGGGCATCAAAGTCATCCCCTTCTCCCTCGTGAGCTTTTATCTCATGTTCCTCATATAAGATAGAAGAGAATTGGTTTTCTTGAACCATTAATGTTTCTTCAATATTTTCCTTTGGATCATCCTCAAAATACAAGGGTGGTTGAATGTGATATTGTTTTTATTTTCTCTCCCTTTGCAAGATCTGCAAGGGTGGTCTTCTATATTAAGGGTTGAAATTTCAACTTGCAGATGGTTGACTTTGTCTAGGAGGGTTTTTGTTTTCTAATTCCATTTTTACAAGCTTGTTAGAAAAAATTTTATCAACTTATTCATCTCCTCAAGCTTTTGTTCTTGGTTTTCCTTCCCATGGGTCGAAGAGCTAGATTCCTCTTCTCCTATCACCATGCTCATTTTTCCCTTTCCATTTACCGGTGGAGGTAAAATTTTCTTCAACTTCTAAAGCATCTATTTGAATCTAGTCCAGGGTACGGGACTTTCTTTCTCTAAGAGTGAATCCAAATTTAGGTTCAAAAGCCCTAGCAAACACTACTTTAGCAGTAGCCTGTGGAGGTTTGATTTCAGCTAGAAGACTATTGTATAGTTTTTTTAACCTTTTATGAATTCTGAAACATCTTCATTATGTTTTTTCTTCATTGCATTGAATTCAGTGAGGATGTACCCATGGTCCCTTTTCTCTCCCATTTCTGCATAAAATAATTCTCCATCTCCTCCCAGGTAGTGATTGAGGCGTTTGGGAGGGATTTGAACCATTTCCTTGCCTCCCCATCTAGGGGATTGGACAAAAAGTCTTAATATTGCATCCAATTGTTCTACATTCAGATTTTCTGCAAATGCACAGAATATTTCTATATGTCTCTAAGCTTAGATGTCATCTTTTTCAGTGAGTCTTGGCAAGAGTTTAAGGTAGTCTTGTGTCATTCCATTTAGGGGTTGTGGAAATTCCATTGGAGCATATTTATTTAGGATAAAACTAGCAACACACATGTTTTGCAAATGAGGTGATAGAATATTTATAACAGGGTATTGTCAAGGAGTTGGTTGAATTACAGCTAACTAGAGCTAAGTTGGGAAACTATTAATTCTCTATATTGGATTGTTTATGAGAATATATTTAACTTCCTCAAGTTCTGGGAAGGTATGAAATGTGAAGGGAGGAGAGTTGACATAAGCTTCTTCAATTTTGACTCTTGAGTAAAATGGGCCAAACAGTGCACAACTTTCCTTAGGATATTCCAATACTTTGAAGGAAGACTCAAATTAATTCATCACAGCCTTTTGAGAGCTAGAGGATGAGACTTCTGAAAAAGAGGTCACAGGAACTGGAGTGAAAGGAGTTATTTCTTTCTAAACTCTTCTAGATATTATCCTTTCAGGGTCAAACAAAGGAGGAGTTCTTTGTTGTGAAGTATCAGAGAGAGTGTGTGGCCTTTTGAAATCCAAGATGATCAAAATTAAATTTAGATAGTGGAGTCGCCAATGTGAGAGATATACATCCCACACCCCTTTCTTCTCACCTTACTAAAGGGTGTATAAATGTCATACCCAAGGAAAATTTTCTGATTCGTTCCTCGATAATGGTGCCAGAAGATGTTGTAGCTCCCATAGACACACCCCCCTGGGCTGAAGAGAGACCAATGCCTAGGACATCTTGCTGAGTGCTTTAAGGATCTGCTGATATTTGCTATTACACTCAATATTTAACATATTCGAGATGAAATTGATTCAGAACCTTCCTTAAGAGGAAAAATACAAAGTCGGATGCAAAATATTAATCACAGAAGCATTAATATCTGACTCTAGCATCCAACATCACATGAACCATGTAATTTTATAGGTCATTTATAGTATATCGGATAGAAGAAAAGAGGAATAACTAAAACCAATGCATAGGGCTTAAACTAAGAATCATGTGCATCGAAGTTTAGCATGAAATGTTTGAGAAGGATGTTTAAATGAAATTCTAAGATATATGGAGCACATTTTAAGGATAACAATTCACTTATAGGCATCTTTAATCGGCATTAGACCTAGATTAATCCATAAATCCATGAAAAAATATTCAGGAACTGTTATTACATGTAATCAGAGAAGAAGAGTGAGAACATATGGAACAAACACAAGAAGGAATACATATTGCACATTTATATGAGCTAGAATCACCAAAAACTTTCATTAATCTTCCACAAAGCATACATTTCATTGACAACTTGTAGAGCTTCTCTCTTGGAAAACCAATATTCTAAACCCTTGGTTCCATATCATAAATTATTTTTATAAGGCCTCAGAGGGAGCACCCATTACAAAATAATATTTCTTGATTTGGCAATGAATCATCATAACAAAGTGTCATCATGCTCTAATGGCATAGTTGTACTAGCCAAATCCTAACTAACTAGTATTGTTTCTTTGAAAACATAATATTTACCTAAAAATAGAAAATATCAATTTTTCATGATTCGACACAATTAGTAGCATCTTTAACTATGATAGGCAAGTTCAAGAGGCAACGTCGTTGGGTTGATGATATGGAATACAAGAGGATTGGCGAATTGTTCACACCTTTGCCACAATGTTGGAGCTGGTAGAGGAGCATGAAGAATCATTGATATGAAATTTTGAAATTATGAACCCTATATAGTATAACCAAGGGCAGAACAGGGTCTTCACCAATCCTAACAGTTGAAATTATTTTTTGAGACAATTTACCACTATTTTACCTTTAAGGGTGGCGGTCTTCTCATGGGAGGAATCCACCTTACTCTTGGCCTCCACTAACATATGATTGTATTATGTCCATGGGACCAACAATCCCACAAGATTCTAGCAGCTGGGAAACCATGCCCTAACTGTCTCATCAAATGCAGAGTTGAAGGAAACCACATTCTTCAACACTATATTGAGGAATTATTCATATTTTTCTCTTTCCTCTTCCTGATGGACTACTTTGGAGATTTTCATGATAGCAGATACTTTATCCACCACATCTATGGGCCGAAACTCACTAAGTGGCCTTTCATTTACAACTTGAATGAACTTCCTAGCAATCTGGGAGTTCTTTTCACCCTCTTCCTTGGCAACTAGGATTAAGAAATCATACTCCTTAATCACGATATTTTTTTCATCCATCAAAGTTATGTATTCCGAGATTTTTTTTTTATCTCTATTGTAATCTCATCCTAGACCAGTTGCGTAGCTTACACGAGAGACATATTCCCTTTCAGAAGGCCTTTGATCTCAACAATCTCCTAGTTGGTTGCTTGCAGGTTCTTGCTGATAAGATTTTCATTACTCTGTATGTCCCAAACTATTTTTCTTTTTGTGACAAGGCTCGCTGGACTGAGTATGAATTACTTTTCACCTTCTTGAGTTCTCATTCTGAGAGTTGGAGCTCGGTGAGGGTCTTTGTGAGTTGTTCTGTGGGATTTTGAGGGTTCTCGGGTACCATCACAACACAAATGTGAGTGTCTATTCTCATCTAAATTTTAGCCACCTGCTTCTTAAGAGACACTACCTCACTGTTTTCATCTATCATATCCTTTGCCAGGTGTGCTTTCTCCTCCTCCACCTATGTAAGTTCCTTGGATTGCACATGCTTTTTGGCTAGCATCTTCATCTCATGTCTCAACTCTTGATCCTTTTCTTATGAGATTTGAAGAAGGGCCTAAAATGCGGTCTTATCCTCTGGATTCACCCCTAATTTCACAATCAACTCCTTGAAGTTTTCATTATGCATGTGGAAAGCTCTGGAGTTAGCTCTTTCTTGTTTCAGTCTTGTTGTGTCCTTCTCTACTAGATTCTTCACTTTACTTATGGTCATTGCATTTATGTTGAGCTAACTGTAAATCATCTCTCCTACTTGCCTATGGAAGTTGATCTTTTCAAGGAGAGGGACACATGTCACATATAAGGAGACATCAAGTGCCTTGAACTGGGAGCCTGATGGTAATGATTGTGCTAGTGGGTGATGCAAGGAGAATTTCATTCGATTTCTCTCCAAATCCATAACAACCAGTAGTCTAGTATGGTATGGCACTAAATGGGCAACCATTTTTTACTGCATATCCTCCCTTATTTTCTTGTTCCTCTCCTCAATAGCCTTTCCAACAGGCCAGTTGGGTTCAACTCTAGTTGTAATTCTTGTTGAACTCAGAATGGTTAGCTTTGAGGATGATGAGGTAGTAGCTTTTAATGGGTCCTCCAAAGTCACTTGGAAGCCTGTTTGGTTTGGTTTTGTCTATACTAACCTAGTCTCTATTTTTGGTTCTCCTTCTTCTACCTCTTGAGTCTGGGGCTTTTTTCTAGTTTGTACATCCTCCATATCTACATCCCTTATCTCATCAACGGTCCTTTTCTACACCTTGTCCTTTGTTTCTAGAGTTTCAACCTCCATCTATGTGTTAATAGGCCATGAATCAAAGTTAGTTTTCCATTCAAGCTCAGGCCTATCTTCATGGTCATAAGTTGAAGCTTTTATGCTTTCTCTTTTCTTCGTAATGACCCCATGAGGATCATAATGCCAAACATCTTCCAACTAAAATTTCATTTATTTTAGCAATTTTTCACCTGCCAGGAAGGCTTGTATGGAGTTAACAATAAAAATCACTATAGGTTTCCCCAACTTGAATACATATTCCTTCTTGGCAGAGACAGAGTGGACTTGGTTGAAATTTAGGCTTTTTTTGACGAACTCAAGAGAAAATATCCTCATAGGTATGAATACATGCAAGCGGTAGGGAGGAATCTCACACCCATAGACCCGAATCAATGTGTAATCCTCAAACAAGTACTAGTCTCCCACCTTGGTATCCTTGCTCAATTGAAGAATTTCTTTCTCTTGAGGGAGAATTCTTAGAGGGGACACATTGTGAATATTTTTGTAGGAAATGGCCATGTAAGAAGAAATGAATTGTGAATAGCCATCGCTCTCTGGCCTCCTCCTAACATAAGCATCCCAGCGAAAAATAGACTTCCTCTGTTTATCTGGGGTTACCAGACTAATGCCTAGCATTCAAATTCTTCCACATGGGTGTATACAAACACATAGAACAACATAGAATAATACCTTAAGTATGAAGTGGTGGAAAAATGGCACAACTGGAATTTTATTGACGCTGTCAAGTAAGCAGGTATGTCAAATATATGATTTGTTTTCATTATCTCCCTGAGAAAACCTAGGTATGCTTTTTTGTCCATATTAGCCTTGCCATCTCCAAAAAGGAGGGAAATCATAGAAAAGATAGGCTATACAGGCTCAGAAAATATAGTTATTGGGAAACTATTAGCAATGGGCAAGGATTGTAAGATAGGGGCTAAGACCATTTGCAGAAAAGATTGTTGCTCAGTTGTTGGGATGGTAGTATAGATGTAACCCAAGATGGTTCCTATAAATTGTTGGTATTTAGGGGAGCTTGGGTCGAATAGAGCCTTTTGGATTAACTCTGGGGTCACCTCTAATATTTTAGCACTGGTGGAGGAAACAAAATAGTTTTTCTCCTATACATAAGTCATAGTCAACCAAGAAACAAATTTGGGGAAGTGATGTACAAAAGGGGTGATCTGAGAGTACAATATTGATTCAACTACACAGAAAGGGCCTTCTCCTCGGACGTGGTGACCATACAAGTCAAACCAAAGGTATGACAGGTGGAAAGAACAAAGAGGGTCTGAAATTTGAGCCTCTGTGTCCATGAGAGGTTCAACATTCGATGAATATTTAGCTTCCCATGTTTTAGGGGTATTTGGGGTCGACTTATTCATGTTTTAACGAGTATTCAGATAATTTACAGGTGGAGGGGATCGACCAGTTACCTAGTAGTCATGGCAATAGCTGAAAAAACATTGGAAGGGAGCTCCAAACTAGTTGAGTACTCGAACGTCGTTACCAAGAAAAGGAATGGCAGAAGGAGGCTGTAGTAAGAAAATGAGACAAAGTTTTAAAATTTTGGAGCAGGAAGGATTTTTATAGGCAGACAGGGGACAACAGTCATTTGATGTGGTACAATGTCATTGGGGGGGACATGTGGTGGAAGGATGATCTGATAATCACCCTATGAGTGACCTCAGTAAAGATTTATTTAACAGAAGGTATTACAGACTCATGTGCTGGTGTGTGTTTTCTGTGTTATTGAAACAACAGATCTATCAGATTGCCAATACACATACATTTTGAATGGAAAGACAACAGATAAATGCAGTAAGCCGACACAAAGACACAAGCAATTTTTAATAAGGAGTTCACCCTATTCTCCAGGGCTACATCTCCGGTCCAGCTTCAGTGGTGGCCTTGTTTTATTATGTCTTTGAGTAGAGAAATTACAATACAGGGACTCAATATGAGTTCTCCTGAAGCAGATTTTTGCTTGGCAGGGTGGTTCTTGGATTCCCCAAGCCACTTAGAGTACACAGACTCTTGTTCTTCCTACCCACTTTGTGACCCTCGGTCTACAGTGGAAAGAGCCAACTGTTATGCTCAATCTGGACAGATTCCTCTATGGGAAGGCTTGATTCTTCAAGCTCTCTGGTGCTCGATGCTGCCTGTGGTCAGCTCGGCCCTCTGTCTCCTCTGCTTGGCTTTACTGCTCTCTATGCTCAATCCTTCTCTTAGGGTTCACTATTCACTATCTCTCTTGGTTGCTTGGACTCTCGATCTCCTATTCGACTGCCTCAGTTCATGGTTTTAGTCATTGGGCCCTCGGCTTGTTCATTTCCTCTTCTTCCCATGTCAATTCGCCTGTCGCCTATGTGCTTGGAATTCCCTGTTCGGCGTCAGCATAACACTCAGGAAGTAGCCACATGTCTTCATCGAAATTGCGCCAGCCCGCTTGTCGATTCGTTACTTTCTCCATCGTGGAGGTCAACAAATTCCAAATCCTCTTAAATCGTCGCTTTATCCCCTGGCGATTCCGCTCTGTCTATCGGGAAAAATCTCAGCCGTCTGATCTGGGCTCCTCCAGATCCAACGTCA
The DNA here is from genome assembly GCA_031772625.1 of Pinus tabuliformis. Lineage (NCBI taxonomy): Eukaryota > Viridiplantae > Streptophyta > Pinopsida > Pinales > Pinaceae > Pinus > Pinus tabuliformis. The sequence goes on from CM062820.1 coordinate 814,429,172, forward strand.
TTCGCACGTCAAGCATGGTTGACTTGCTTGATCGATAACGCGCGATCGCGGTGGTTTCTCTCTCTCCTTCGCTGCCACGTGTCGATCACTGATTGTGATCGCTCCGCTTTCTCCAAAACCTCTTACCATTCAAGGGCGTCCCGATCAAACCGCCAGTTTCCAGGTCGTGGGTCCCACCATTGTACATTGGCGCTTTTTCCTTTTTTTCGCCCACGGTCCTCTCACTCCCTGATGTGACCGAGTGCTTAAGCCCTACCATTTCGACCCATTTGCCCAGCGATGCGCGTTAGCTCCTTTCCCATTCCAGGAAAAGGAGTTCCTTTTCCCATTCCAGGGCTCCCAAGGGCTATTTTGACCTCCTGCACAGTCTCCATGGGCCTCGGTCAGTGCGCTTTCACTGAGGTCCTCGTTGTTCCATGCTGGCTGCCATGGCCACTAGTTCAGGGTGTTTTCGATTGCTGTTTTAGATTCTTCAAGGATTTGTTCGACCTGTTTTAGTCACGGTTCTATGACAGTCATTTATGGATCCGATTCCGATCACGGCCTCCCAACTGAAAAGATTCTGGACCACCAAAAGTTGGTTTTCTTTTAAGCATTGACTAAGTGAGGAAATTGTTGTCTCACTTGTCCAATCTTAATCCACTTCACATTGCTCGGCTTCGAACCTTTAAGCCCAATTCTGAGGTATTCCACCTGTCCACTACGTGTCGTCCTTACCTTTCTGTCCAGCACTGTATCTTCCTACAACTCATTAAGATATTCCGGTAGTAGATCATAGACAGAAGGCAATTGACTCTGCTCTTCAGGGTCCTCAATCATTGAAGGTTCAAACAATCTCAAGCAATCTGCATTCACGACTGAGTAGATGTGCATGTAAGCTGGCAGATCAAGGCGAAAAGAATTTTCACCAATCTTCTCAAGTATCCTGAAGGGTCCATACCTGATAGGTTTTAGCTTCTTACTCTTCAACTTGAAAACTATGCTCCATCCGATGCTTATCATGCCTAGCCTTGTACTTGGCCTGGCTCTTTTCCAGTTGTTCCTGTACTGCCTGGTGGATCTCCTGGATCTGTTCAATGAACCTAGTTGCTTTGTCCACATCACTGTGTCCATCAACCATGGTATCTTTACCAAAGACAATCTAAGGGAGACCTTGGTATGAAACAAAGCAGGTCTCAGAAGCAGATCTTTGTGTAGAAGAGTGTTTGGCTCTATTGTAAGCATGCTGCATGTTATCACTCATGTTGTCCCTTGGCTCCTTAAGGGATACGGCCGAGGTAACCATAAACCAGTCTTTGGGCTGCAGGTCCTAGCCTACCTGCAGTCATAGAGGGATCTCTATTTAATATTTAACTTTGTTTTGGGTTGATTTTAGGCTAGTTATGGTGTACATGGGTTTTGTTTCGATTTTGGTGGGAAGGATGATGTTTTCAAAGAGAGTTGGGATGCATAGAGTGAGAAGTTCAAACCATTGGGCATGGAGTCATGGATTAGGGCTTGCTGTTGCGTTTTCTTGGTCACAAGAGGAATACAGAGCAGGATAGCTACACATAGAACAATATCAAGCTGGAATAAAGATGGAATGAAGGTCAGAGATGAAAGGCAACTAAGAATCTTTCATTAGCTAACAGAGAGGGAAGGTGAATGAAAGTTTGTCTAGCAGCAGTTAAGAATTCCTAAATAACAGTCGAATCTTTCATTAGCTAACAGAGAGGGAAGGTGAATGAAAGTTTGTCTAGGAGCAGTTAAGAATTCCTAAATAACAGTCATATGTGAAAGAAACAGGGTAAACATGATCATTTAAGTATGCATATTCATAACCATTTCTGAAGAAAACATATAGAAATAACAAGAACTGAGCGTAGGGTGCAGTCAAGCAAAACCTAAGCTATTCTTCTTTCTTGCTATTTAGATGCTAACACAATGGTGGCATAAACATATGTAAACTGTAAACAGAGTTAGGAAAACACTTATTGAGCCATGTAGTAGCACAAGAATTCCACAGTCACTCTTCGGCCATTAAATAACACAACAGACAGTTATTCATCCAAAGCATTCCAACAGTCTTTGATTATAGAGCTCTCGAAGTATACAGTGCAAGTCTAGAATGAGGATTATCAACCAACCAACCCTTTAAACAATGAATTAGGGTGGTTTATATAGAGAAAAATATCCAAAAATATCTATTACAGCAGACCTTAAACAGATCTGAGGGAAATGAGTTCTTTAATCTAATCTTGTCCTGGAATTAATGCAAGAAGATATTTATTTGAGCTGTGCTGGAGGCAGCTGCATCAAAATGAGTTAATCTGGTGTCCTTGGTGGCTCGGTGTAGTGTTTCTCTATAACTGTGCCTTTAATTTCTTATCTGCACCTCTAAGGCGGTTCTGCTGCTTTTAGGTGGCTTTAATGTGCACTAATCCCGATCTGATGAGCTTTGAATGGCCTTTACTGCTTCTTTGACTTGGATGGAGGCCTTTAATGTTCACCTACTTTGATATTGTCGATCTGATACTCTTTGCCACTTCACTGATACTCTTTAATTTAATCTGGGCTTTATCTTTCCTCTGATACTCTTTAACACTTGAATCGGGCCACTTTCTCTCCCTTGATATTTTTGAAACTGTCAAATCGCCCCTTTTCTGCCCTTTCAAGGCAAAAATAACTGCTGCAAATGATTTTCGTGGCCTCTAGAATGCTATCGGCGCTGGCCAATTGAATATGAACATACATGAAGAAATCTTGTCAAATAATGACGGAGGAATGCAACCTGATAACTGTGCTGGGCTGAGCCTGGTTTTAAGCCCTCCATTTTGAGCAATATTTCTTAGCGATGCGCGATTAGTGCTAAGCGCTAATCGCGCATCAAAAACTACCTCTATTTCTCATTCCAGGCATCCTTTGCTACGATTTTCGCCCTTTGCGCCTTTTCTGTGATGACGTCAGCATGACGTCAGCGGCGGGTCCTGGTACGGCAGGGTGACGTGGCAATGACGTCAGCAAGGTGATGTGGCAGATGGGGTGGCAGCGACATGTAGCAGTGGGGGGTTGACACAGAGGTGACGTGGGCGGCGACGTGGCACTGACGTCAGGGGCGGAGAGACAAAAGGCAGTTTGTGGTTTTATCGGACCGCCTTCTGTACGAGGGCAGTAATTTTCAGAGCCCACTCGATACAATCGCATGGAGACACACGTCTTTTGTACGGTGGGGAAACTGCTAGCCTATCAGAGGCTAACTATCGGACGTCGGGGCAGCTCCAAAATCGGTGAGAGCCGTCGGATCTGGGAGGGCGGATCGGAGGGCTGACGGAGCGCGGAGCTGGCGGCAGGTTAGTGTATGGGGGCCCGCTGTATATTTGATTTATATATGCGGCGGGGGTTTAGACTTTGGGTTTGTGGGTTTTATACATGGTTTGTGCACCGGGGGTAGAGTTTAATCAAAATATTTAAACAAAACCCGAAAATGTGAGCGCGCAGGGTAAAACATTAAGGTTTATGGGTAAGAGAGGGGAGGGGGCAGTTGTTAATTCAACCAGAGGTTAAACTAACTCCAGGTTAAAACACGGAAGGGCTAATGCCAAGCCCCAAATGAACTTGGCATTTCCCCAAACTGATGTTATAGGGCTATAGTGCCAGGGGATGGGCATATGTATTATTTTTGGGATTTTATATAATTTTTGTAGCAATAGGGATGGGAAAGTAGTTAGGGAGCTACATAATAGAATTAGGAGTTAATATGATTTTGACAAGAAAGCACTAAGTTTAGAGATCTTAGGCTACTTAAAAGGGAAAAATGACTTGTAGAGCGAATAAGAGTACTCCTAAGCAAAGCAAACCTTTACTTAGGCCAATGATATGATCAGTGATGAAACTTAAGAGATATCAAGCAGATCTTGACCTCTTTGGGGAGGTTAGTGAATGATTTGGGGAATAAGAAGAAGGGGGAGTTAGACATGCCTCGTTTGAGCTCCTCCAAATGAAAAATTGACTCATAATTGTGATCTGAATAGATATAACACTTGAAAACATGAAATGGATCACATAGCTTGATTCTGCAACCACAAAACTACTTACCCAGCCTACTTACCCAGCATTTTTTTCTTCTTTTTGCATGAGTGCACTTAGACTTGCAGACCCTGATTGTCTTCTTTTCTTTTAACTGCCCTCCTATCTAAAATAAACCCTTATCTCTTCCAAGGGCCCAGATTAAGCAGTTGGGCTCCTTCATTTCTCTACCTAGCTACTCATCTGCCAAGCTTAAGCTGTTTGGACAGATATTCATTCTCTATCTTCTAAAACAAGCAATTTAAACCTAGGGAAGCCAAGATTAAGCTGTTTGGCTTTCCCTTATCTGTAAAACTCTTCAAAAATGGTATGATTCTTCAAAATGGAACTTCTTGGAAATATGGAACCTTGCAGCATGAAAAGATGACATATTTGGCATGTAAAACAGTCAATCATGAAATATGAAACCTATTGCAATAGGAGGCTAACAGTGGCTCCACTTGGGGATGGTTTTTCAAGATGAAAAGCCAAGAACAGCAGGTCAGAATGCCTTGATCTTCAATTGTTGCTGTAAACTAAAATTCTCCTTTTTCTCAATGCCTTTGACTGCACTCTTATAAGCTGATATGCAGTATCCTTTTGAGCTAAATTGCAGAAAAATTACAGCCCTGCTTCTTGCCTTTTGGGTGCTTGTAAACATATTGAAGTCTGCTTGAGCACTTCTTTGGATTTATTTCAAAAACAGAGATCTAAAATAGAGCTTTCTTTGATCTTTCCTTCAAAATTTGCTGCGTTGTTCCCTCTTATTGGTCTGCTATAAGAAAAAGTGCTTAAAATACAAATATTAATGTACATATAGTATACAGAGTTGTGTTGCGTTCAACAAAAGGGATCATGATAGTGCTTTATCATTCGGCCATTGACAGGACCTTCTTCATCTGCGCTGCCATCCAAACTCTTCAGAAATATGTGTTGTTGCCTTGAACATCAGAAATAATAAAGGGGCCTTTCCACAGGAAATCAAACTTGCCATGCTTTCCTTTGTCCTCTCTTCTTGAATCCCATCTTAAGACTTTGTTGCATATGTAGAAATCTTCAGCCTTGGTTCTTTTGTCAAACATTTTCTTGAGCTTCTTTTGTAAAATCTGAGCTCTGTCGTACACTTGCTCTCTTGTTTGCTACAAATGGATGGTTTGGTTTATTCTTCTTTGGATATCATTTGGCTCTGCCTGAATCTCTTGCAACAATTTGATAACAGGGATTCCCAAGGAAGAGGGGAACTTGGCCTCCATGCCATAGACTAACTCATATGGGCTCATCCCAATGGATCTCTTGGTTGACAATCTATCTGCCCATAGGGCATTTACAAGCTTTTTGTGCCGTTCTTCTTGTTCTCCTCCAAGACTTTCTTAATGATGTTAATCAGACTCTTGTTGGACGATTCGGCCAAGCCATTACCTTGAGGGTAATAGTCTGTGGAGTGACCTAAGGTAATGTGGAATTTGTGGCAAAAACTGATCATTTTGTTGGATTTGAAGACAACAGCGTTATCTATAATGATCTTCTCAGGATAGCCAAATTTGGACAAAATGTTGGTTTCAAGGAATTGGATGATGGTGGAGTCATTGGCTTACCTACAGGGGATGGCTTCAATCCACTTGGTAAAGTAATCTGTGGCTGTTAGAATCCACTTATGCTGGCCAGAAGAGGATGGATGGATTTCTCCAATGAAGTCAAGGCCCCATTGTTGAAAAGGCTTCTCAGTTGAAATGGGCTTAAGGGGAAAGGGCAGAAGCTTTCTTTTGCCTTCAAAGATTTGGCATTTATGGCATGAAACAACAAACTTTCTCACATCAGCAAACAAAGAGGGCCAATAAAAACCAACCCTTAGTATCTTATCAGCAGTGGATTTCCAATATAAGTGCCCTCCACAGTCCCCTACATGAAATTCTTTCATGACACTGTCAGTTTCACTCATAGTTAGACAATTCAACAATATTCCTTCATGATTTTTCCAAAACAGGGCACTATCTAAGACACAAAAATTTGATGCTTTCATTTTTAAAAATCTCTTTTTGGTTCTGGACAACCCTAGAGGAGCACACAGGTTTAACAATATACAACATATATCAGCATACCATGGGGATTGCAAAAAAGCTTCACTGATCTGTGGAGTCACCAGCTCCTGTTCGTTGTCCAGTTGATTAATGTCTAAGGCTTGAAAGTTGGTTTCGGACATCATTTTGGCTAAACCTTGTCCCTTTATCAGATTGGTGGGTTTTATCTCAATGTCATACTCAAGGATATTGGCAATCCATTTGCCTCTTTTGCCTTGTATGCCCTCTTGAGTTAATATGTCTTTTACAACAACATTTGGCACATAAGCAATCACATGTGAATATAAAACGTAAATTCTGAAATCTTTGATTGCTTTAACAAGGGCATATGCTTGCTTCTCCATGATTTGGTACTTCAAGGGTGCATCTCTAAGGGCTCAGCTGAAAAATGCAATTGGCTTTTCATTTCCCTAATCATCTTTCTGCAAAAGGACAACAGCAATGGTGTGTTCAGATGCAAATGAGAAAATGATGAAATCCCTATCAAATTGAGGACTTGTGAGGACTGGGGCTTGGGTTAAGGCAGATTTTATGCCCTCAAAGGCTTGCTTGGCCTCTAAAGTCCATTTTACCTTAGAATCCTTCTTTAACATTTTATTTAGCATTCTTATCAGCTCGGCCAAGTTTGGGATAAATCTCCTTAGGAAATTGATCTTTCCTAGGAATGCTTGCAACTCTTTGATGTTTCTTGGATAAGGGATTTGAAGGATGGATTGAATTCTTTCAAGATCAATTCTAATCCCATATTTTGAAATGATATGGCCTAGCAATTTGCCTTCTTCTAGGCCGAAGAGAGATTTCTTAGGATTTAAGGAAATGCCATATTTCCTACAGGTTAGGAACACTTGCCTTGGGTGTTTAAGGTGCTCATGATCAGATTTTGAGAAAGGAGTAAGGTCATCAAGGTAAACCACTAGGAAATCATGGATTTCCTTGGCAAATGCAATGTCCATGGCCCTTTGAAAGGTAGCACCTGCATTCTTTAGTCTGAAAGGCATCTTCACATACTTAAATGTTCCCCACGGTGTTGTAAAGGCTGTCTTGTCTTGGTCATCCCGGTGAACAAGTATTTGATTAAAACCTGAAAAGCCATCTAGCAAAGAAATTCTTGAAGACCCCACTACTCTTTATAGAATGTGGTCCATTTTTGGTAGTGGGTTGTGATCTTTAAGGGAGACTTGGTTAAGATTTCTTAAGTCCACACATAGTCTAATCTCCCCTGTTTTATTCCTTGTGGGAACAAGATTGGATACCCATTCTAAAAATCTAATGGGTGCTATGATACCGGCCTCAGACATTCTTTTCACTTCTTTCTCAATCAAAGGGAGAAGCACAGGATTGATTCTCCTTAGTTTCTGTTTGAAGGGCTTTTGATTTGGCTTTAAGGGAATGGTATGTTGAATAACGGAGGTGTCATAGGACTTAAGGTCCTCATAACTCCAGGCAAATACATCTTGAAACTCTTTAAATAAATCAACATATTTTGGTTTTTGATCGGGAGGCAAAGACTTGGACAGTTTAGTCATTTTGGGCTTCTCTACTATCCCAATATTAGAGTCTTCCACAGTAGCGTTTAAGGGCTGCATCTTTGGCTTTTTGGGGACATCGTTTGAATCAAATATGTCTTCTAATGGAGTGAGACCAGCAGGTAGAAAATTGTCTTTTAAATCAATCACTTCGGCCTCTGCTTCAGCTATTTTATCTAAATGCTTTTGCTTCAGCTCTTGCATGTTTTTCTCATCAAAAATGGTTGGGTGCATCATTTGATTTGCTGCTCCAGCTGTTATAGTTTGCTCATTTTGGCTCATTTGCTGTTGTGGGTCATCCATGGCATCTTCATCAATGTTTGAGCTTGAGAATTCTTGCTGTAAGGTAAGAAAATTTTTGATTTGAGCATCATCCTCAAACACTTGCTAATATTGATATCGTTAGGGACAGCAAGCCTGTGCTTTATCTCAGCAGTAAAGTGGTAATTGGGCTCAAAGGGCAGCTTGCAAGTGCTAGCAAAAGTAGCTAGACTATGAGCATGTATGTTATGGCTTCTAGAAATCTTAGCAAGCTTGGATTCGGTGAAGGAATTGAGTATTTTTGTGGCAGCGGACCTATAAGCTCTTAGCCTATTGTCATTAGTAACAAAGTTACCTTTCATCTGTTGGATGATCAAATCGGAGTCACCTAGAATTGACACTTCTGCAGCTCCTAGAGCTTTGAGCAGTTTAAGGCCTAAAAAGAGAGCCTCATACTCTGCCATGTTGTTGGTGCATTTGAAGTTTAGTCTGTAAGCATGACCCTCTGCATGGCTGTTATGTGTATTTTGAATCCATATTCCTGCCCCTGCTCCTAGCTTATTAACAGAACCATCAAACTCTAAATACCATGTGATTTCTTGCTTGTGGTTAGTATTAAGAGTTTCAGTCATTTTAGGATTGGGCAGACCTAGGTTTTGTGCTTCATGTGGTTCTTGTATGCTGGTTGCACTAATTGTTTTAACAGTTTCACGGGTATGGGCAACCAACTCTTGGTTGATGCATGTTTCTTGTTCTAAAGGCAAAGGCTTCTCATCAGTGGGAGGGTAGCTATCATCATTGAACAATATAAAGGAGTCCATATCAGAATGGATTGAGTAAATGGGAAAGTTTTGGGGCTTTTCCTCACTACTTACCACATACTTCATTAGTGTTTCTCTATACAGTCTCTTTGGTTGCCCAAAGACTGAAATAGTGGCATATGAGAGGTCTACTTGGAGGGATCCTTGGAGTTTTTCTCCCCAAGATCTTGATAAGAGCATGGCATACTTTGGTGGAATGTCAGCAACCACCACGTCCATTAGGATCGTTTTGTTGGGAAATTGAACTAAAGACACACAAAGGTCTTTGATTAAGCCTAAACACTTGACTTGACTAGAATCAAATGAGAATAAGTCTTTGTAGGGTCTAGTGACATCAAGGTTTAGCTTCTCCATTCAGCTTTGGGCATTAGATTGTGTGAAGCACTTGAATCAAACATAGCATTGAGCAACACTTTATCATGAATGTGCAAACTGACATAAAAGGGTAGAACAGCTCCATGTCCTGATTTACCATTGACTTCAGGACCAAAAAGTAATTCAGGTTGATTATCTAAGACATTAACATCATCCCTGTTCTCTGGCATTTGCAGTGATCTTTTGATTTGCTATCTGTACACATCATGTTTGGCAAGCTCAGAGAGAAGAATAGATATCTTTAATTTACCAATTTCTGCTTCTAAATCAAAAAGTTTTTCTGACTGTGTTTTAGTATTGTGACTGGCAGATTTTCCCTTTTCAATTGTGTCTTCAGTGATCTTCTCTTGGTTATCAGTTATTTCTTGAGATTGTTCTGTTTTGGGAAGGCTTTGAGGAGTGCTATTTACATTGTATTTTGAGGGAAAGGATACAAAAGGCTGGCTATTAGAGGGCTTCATGTCAGATACATCCTCTATGGTCACTTCTTTTAATTTTGGGTCTGTTTTATCAGCAGGTTCTGTGATAGCGGCCTGGTCTTTTACTTTCTTAGGCTGCTTGGCATCCTTTGGCTTGATGGGATCAGACACATCAATGGTTCTTGTTCTCAATTTGTATTGTTTATGGACTTCGTAGACAGCTGAATCATAGCCTTGTTTGAAGTCAAATGACTCTCCAGACTTGGTCTGAAATTGCTTTATATCATGGTCATCTTGGTCTTCCTGGGTTAGGAATACTTGTTGTTCACTCCTCAAACCCATCAAGTTTATGTGAGTGTCCTCTATCTGCTCACTAGATGTGGATGCTTCAGCATAGTTTTCATGAAAAGGTGGTCTTATATCCCGGTCAGGACTTGCCCTTCCAATGTTTGGGTTCTGAATTTTTCTAAAGTTTGGATTTCTGATAGGATTGTTTTGTTGTCCTTCCCATGAGGCTTTTCTTTCAATAGTTCCCATTCTATTTTCAAAGTTGTCCATGCCTTTGATGATTGTGTCCAATTTTTGCTCAAAGGCTGAAGGTTCATCTTTAAAAGTGGTTCCTCTCAGCTCTTGCTCTATTTCGCTTGGCAATCAGATTTGCCTCCACACTAACAACAACATTCTGCATGTTTGCTAAGGTTTGAGGGGCTCTTTCCCTTAACTCATAAGCCATGTCTGAATCAAATCCATCAGGGAATTTGTATAAAGCAATATCAGGTGGAGGTCTAAGGTTTTGTGGAATAGCGTTGTAAACATTGTTAAACCTGGCACAATAGTCTAAGACAGCTTCTTGAGGGCCTCTTTTGATAGTGTCATACTCGGATAATATGTGTAGTGGATCTTTTTTCTTTTCCCATCTGTTGAGAAATGATTGGTAAAGGGCCTCCGGGTCAGCTATGGAATTTGCAGGAAGAGCTCTAAACCAGGGCCTTACATCTCCTGTTAAACTTTGGACAAAAATCTTCATTCTTATACTATCATCATCTATTTCATAACTCTCAAAATAGTCCTGCATTTTCTAGGTATGTTGTAGGGATGTGCTAGAAACAGTGCCATCAAAATATGTGATTTTGGTTTGATAATCCTGAGGCATAGCCCCTGGATTTGCAGGTAACTGTAAAGGTGCATATATGTTAGCCATATTTACAGGGATAAGTGGAACGACTAGAACAGCTGGAATAGCTGTAATAACAGTGGTGGTAGTGGTAGTATGCGTAGTGAATGGAGGTGTGGAAGAGGTGCTTGGAGAGGTTGATGACGAACAAGGGGAAGTAGGGGTTGAATGAAACAAAACTTTAACAGGGGTTGGAAAACAGCTTGGCTGAACTGTTTCAGGACTAGAATCAGCAAACTCTTCTTGCTTTTGTTTGCTAAGGTTTCTAGAGATTAAATTGGGATTTTCAAAAAGAGCTGGTGGATTTGGGTCTGGCTTTGACCTAGTATTATGTGTTTTCTTCTTGGGAGCCAGCTTCTAACTTGTTTTTTGGAATTTTTTGAATAAGTCCCCAGTGGAGTCGCCAATGATGTTATCACTCAGGTTGTCCCTTGGCTCCTTAAGGGATACGGCCAAGGTAACCACAAACAAATCTTTGGGCTGCAGGTCCTAGCCTACCTGCAGTCAGAGAGGGCTCTCTCTTTAATATTTAACTTTGTTTTGGGTTGATTTTAGACTAGTTATGGTGTACATGGGCTTTGTTTTGATTTTGGTGGGAAGGATGATGTTTTCAAACAGAGTTGGGATGCATAGAGTGAGAAGTTCAAACCATTGGGCATGGAGTCATGGATTAGGGCTTGCTATTGCGTTTTCTTGGTCACAAGAGGAATACAGAGCAGGATAGCTACACATAGAACAATGTCAGGCTGGAATAAAGATGGAATGAAGGTCAGAGATGAAAGGCAACTAAGAATCTTTCATTAGCTAACAAAGAGGGAAGGTGAATGAAAGTTTGTCTAGGAGCAGTTAAGAATTCCTAAATAACAGTCATATGTGAAAGAAACAGGGTAAACATGATCATTTAAGTATGCATATTCATAACCATTTCTGAAGAAAACATATAGAAATAAAAAGAACTGAGCATAGGGTGCAGTCAAGCAAAACCTAAGCTATTCTTCTTTCTTGCTATTTAGATGCTAACACAATGGTGGCATAAATATATGTAAACTATAAACAGAGTTAGGAAAACACTTATTGAGCCATGTAGTAGCACAGGAATTCCACAGTCACTCTTCAGCCTTTAAATAACACAACAGATAGTTCTTCATCCAAAGCATTCCAGCAGTCTTTGATTATAGAGCTCTCGAAGTATACAGCGCAAGTCTAGAATGAGGATTATCAACCAACCAACCCTTTAAACAATGAATTAGGGTGGTTTATATAGAGAAAAATATCCAAAAATATCTATTACAGCAGACCTTAAACAGATCTGAGGGAAATGAGTTCTTTAATCTAATCTTGTCCCGGAATTAATGCAAGAAGATATTTATTTGAGCTGTGCTGGAGGCAGCTGCATCAAAATGAGTTAATATGGTGTCCTTGGTGGCTCGGTGCAGTGTTTCTCTATAACTGTGCCTTTAATTTCTTATCTGCACCTCTAAGGCGGTTATGCTGCTTTTAGGTGGCTTTAATGTGCACTAATCCCGATCTGATGAGCTTTGAATGGCCTTTACTGCTTCTTTGACTTGGATGGAGGCCTTTAATGTTCACCTGCTTTGATATTGCCGATCTGATACTCTTTGCTGCTTCACTGATACTCTTTAATTTAATCTGGGCTTTATCTTTCCTCTGATACTCTTTAACACTTGAATCGGGCCACTTTCTCTCCCTTGATATGCTTGAAACTGTCAAATCGCCCCTTTTCTGCCCTTTCAAGGCAAAAATAACTGCTGCAAATGCTTTTCGTGGCCTCTAGAATGCTATCGGCGTTGGCCGATTGAATATGAACATACATGAAGAAATCCTGTCAAATAACGGCGGAGGAATGCAACCTGATAACTGTGCTAGGCTGAGGCTGGTTTTTAAGCCCTCCATTTTGAGCAATTTTTCTTAGCGATGTGCGATTAGCGCTAAGCACTAATCGCGCATCAAAAACTGCCTCTGTTTCTCATTCCAGGCATCCTTTTCTGCGATTTTCGCCCTTTGCACCTTTTCTATGATGACATCAGCATGACATCAGGGGCAGGTCCCGGTACGGCAGGGTGACGTGGCAATGACGTCAACAAGGTGACGTGGCAAATGGGGTGGCAGCGACATGTAGCAGTGGGGGGTTGACGCAGAGGTGACGTGGGCGGCGACGTGGCGCTGATGTCAGGGGCAGAGAGACAGAAGGCAGTATGTGGTTTTATCGGACCGCCTTTTGTACAAGGGCGGTAATTGTCAGAACCCACCTGATACAATCGCGTGGAGACACGCGTCTTTTGTACGGTGGGGAAACCGCTAGCCTATTGGAGGCTAACTGTCAGACGTCGGGGCAACTCCGAAATCGATGAGAGCCGTCGGATCTGGGAGGGCAGATCGGAGGGTTGACGAAGCGCGGAGCTGGCAGCAGGTTAGTGTACGGGGGCCCGCTGTATATTTGATTTATATATGCGACGGGGGTTTAGACTTTGGGTTTGTGGGTTTTATACATGGTTTGTGCGTCGGGGGTAGAGTTTAATCAAAATATTTAAACAAAACCCGAAAATGTGAGCGCGCAGGGTAAAACATTAAGGTTTATGGGTAAGAGAGGGGGGGGGCGGTTGTTAATTCAACCAGAGGTTAAACTAACTCCAGGTTAAAACGCGAAAGGGCTAATGCCAAGCCCCAAATGAACTTGGCATTTCCCCAAACTGATGTTATAGGGCTATAGTGCCAGGGGATGGGCATATGTATTATTTTTGGGATTTTATATAATTTTTGTAGCAATAGGGATGGGAAAGTAGCTAGGGAGCTACATAATAGAATTAGGAGTTAATATGATTTTGACAAGAAAGCGCTAAGTTTAGAGATCTTAGGCTACTTAAAAGGGAAAACTGACTTGTAGAGCGAATAAGAGTACTCCTAAGCAAAGCAAACATTAAATTAGGCCAATGATATGATAAGTGATGAAACTTAAGAGATACCAAGCAGATCTTGACCTCTTTGGGGAGGTTAGTGAATGATTTGGGGAATAAGAAGAAGGGGGCGTTAGACATGCCTCGCTTGAGCTCCTCCAAGTGAAAAACTGCCTCATAATTGTGATCTGAATAGATATAGCACTTGAAAACATGAAATGGATCACATAGCTTGATTCTGCAACCACAAAACTACTTACCCAACCTACTTACCTAGCATTTTTTTCTTCTTTTTGCATGGGTGCACTTAGACTTGCTGACCCTGATTGTCTTCTTTTCTTTTAACTGCCCTCCTATCTAAAATAAACCCTTATCTCTTCCAAGGGCCCAGATTAAGCAGTTGGGCTCCTTCGTTTCTTTACCTAGCTACTCATCTGGCAAGCTTAAGCTGTTTGGACAGATATTCATTCTCTATCTTCTAAAACAAGCAATTTAAACCTAGGGAAGCCAATATTAAGTTGTTTGGCTTTCCCTTATCTGTAAAACTCTTCAAAAATGGTATGGTTCTTCAAAATGGAACTTCTTGGAAATATGGAACCTTGCAGAATGAAAATATGACATATTTGGCATGTAAAACAGTCAATCATGAAATATGAAACCTATTGCAATAGGAGGCTAACACTGCACATAGCCCAAGTGCTCATCTCAAAGCTTAGGATGTTTGCTGCAATATCCTCTCAGTAACTGGATCACTGTCCTATTTATTACTTCTGTTTGGCCATCTGTTTGTGGATGAAAAGTTGTGCTTTTCTTTAATTTGGTGTCCATTAGTTCCCACAGACTGGACCAAAACTTCCCCACAAATCGGGTGTCTCGATCAGATATAATAGAAGTGGGTAATCCAAAATGAACCCATACATGTTCAAAGAATAATTTTGCAGTTTGTTCAGCTGTAATCTATTTGTTACAGGGTATCAAAATACACATTTTGCTGAACCTATCCACAATGACATATAGATAATCATGACCTTTCCTAGACTTAGGCAGTCCTCCAACAAAATCCCTGGAAATGCTCTCCCAAGGGTGAGAAGGAACTGGCAATGGAGTGTACAGGCCTAGTTTTCTGTTACTGGGCTTGCTTTTAGCACACTTGGCACACCCATTTACATATCTAGAAATTGTCTCACTCATTCTTGGCCAATAGCAGAACCTTTGCAGCTGTGCAACTATTTTACTTACCCCAAAGTGACCTGATATCAGAGAAGTGTGTGCTTCCCTAATTATCTTTGCTCTCTCAGTTTGTGGAATGCAGAGTTTCCCACAATGATATAAGAGTCGGTCCTTCACATGATAGTCCAATTCTTCTACTCTCTTGCCTTGACTCAAAGTTGCATATACATCTTTAAAGTCCATGTCCTGAGCATACTGTTCTATGTAGCTTTCATGTAGTACAGAATTATGCTTAAGGATGGTAGATGCATTTATAATGGGTCTAGATAACATGTCTGCAACCTTGTTATGTATGCCCTTTTTATATCTGATGAATAAATGAAACTATTGTAGAAAACCCATCCATCTGTAATGTCTTGATTGTTGCAACTTAGTTTGGGAGTGTAGATATTGAAGTGGCTGATGATCAATATGTATTACTATTTCTTTGCCAATTAAATAACGTTTCCACTTTTTCACACTCTGAACTAATGCATACAATTCTTTATCATAGGTAGGATAGTTAACTACTGCAGGATTAAAAGTATCAGAATGATAACATATGGGTTTATTGTGCTGTGTCAACACTGCTCCCATGGCATAGTCACTAGCATTAGTTTGTATCTCAAATGATCTCTGTAGATCTGGCAGTGCTAGTACAGGTGCTGTACTAATTTTCTCTTTCAAGGTGTCGAAGGCTTTGTGCTATTTGCCTCCCCACTGAAACACCTTGTTCGATCTTGTCAAAGCATGTAAGGGAGATGCAATTGAGGAAAAGTTTGAAATGAACTTCCTCCAATACTATGCTACTCCTAAGAAGCTTCTCACTTCTGTAGCAGACTTGGGTTTAGGCCAGTTTACAATGACTGCCACTTTAGAGGGATCTATTTTCAATTCACCTCCCCCTACTATATGACCCAAATAATTTAGAGAGGTTTTGCCAAATTCACATTTTGAGAGTTTAACACAAAGTTTTTCTATTTTCAAAACATCTAATGTCTGCTTAACATGCTTTAAATGTTCTTCCCACGTTTTACTAAAAATCAGAATGTCATCCAGATACACAATAACAAAATCATCAAGAAAAGCTCTGAGTACATCATTCATTAATCTCATGAAAATAGCAGGGGCATTGGTCAAGCCAAAGGGCATAACCAGCCATTCATACAATCCCTACTTTGTTTTGAAAGTAGTCTTCCATGCATATTTCTCTGCAACTCTGACCTGATGGTATCCACTGTGCAAATCCAGCTTGGTGAAATAAACAACTTCCTTCAATTGATCTAAAATATCATCTATTCGAGGAAGGGGATAATGATTTTTGATCGTTATTTTATTCATTGCTCGGTAATCAATGCACATTCTCCACGAGCCATCTTTCTTTCTCACCAAAGTGATTGGTGACCCACATGGTGATGTGCTAGGCCCGATGAACCCTTTCTCGAGCAACTCCTACACCTGCTTCTTGATCTCAGCATTCTCTAAAGCAGATAACCTGTACATCCCAATGTTAGGAAAAGGAACATCTTGCTGCAAAATAATATCATGTACTATTTCCTTTTTGGGTGGCAAACCTTTAGGTTCTTGAAACAAGACATCATACTCTGAAACAATCTTTTCTATATCAGCTTGCTGATTAGAATTACAACCCTCAAATACCTCAGTTTTATCAATTTTCTTTTCTTTTACAACCATTAGTAAGAACTGTTTGCATGAATTTATCATTCTTTTCATCTGTCCTAAGTTTATGAGAGTATAATTATTCTTGAGCTTATGAGCTCTTACAAAGTATTCGATTCCATCTTTAACAAGTAGCTACTTGTTCTCAGCTCTATAGAAAATAGCCTTTCTATCATAGAAGTAAGGACTTCCTAAAACAATTCCACATATATCTAAAGGAATTACATCTAACTCAACCTCATCTACAAATGCTGACCCAAAAGAAAAATTGAGTTTGCACTATCTAGTCACTTGTAGTTGTGCTTTATCATTCAACCATCCTAATGGGTATGGCTTCCTATGAGGTGTAGTTGCTAATCCCAATTTCTTTACAATTGCTTCAGAAATCAAATTTACTTGTGAACCGCTATCAAACAAAGTATCAATCTTTTGATATCTAGAAACAACTCGAATATGGAAAAGCTCACGCCTTTTTCTCTCACGTTCTTCATCAATAACAGATTGAGCAGAATTACTAGTAGATGCTTCAGAATTCTTACCTTTTATACCTGTGGCTGCTATGATTGTTTCGTCTCCCAATTCTGACCCCAAATCTTTCTGAATAACTACAGCAGTCGTCTTCTTCTTGCCCTCGAACTTCTTAGGTCTCAGCTCTGGATGCAGAATCCAATAGTGCTCATCATCATGCACCTCCTTCTTACAGTGAATGCATGAAGCTTTTCCTTTTTGTGCAGTGTTGGCCTTCCTTGCTTTCCATTTCGGCTTCCTTTTCTCCTTGCTTTTGCTTACAGTGGGTTGGGATGGTCCCCCAACTTTTAGATTTCCACTCTTTCCTCTTGCTTCTAGATGAGTAGCTTGTACAGATACCTCATCTATACTAGTGGGATTAAACATGAGGATAGTGTGCCTCATGTAGCTGTGTAGACCCCCAATGTACTTCAAAAGAGTTTCTAGTGAGTCTAATGGAATACCTAACATCAATGCTCTCTTTCAGAACTCTTGAGTATACCCTTGTACACTTTGCCCTTTCAACTGCCGAAGAGTTTGCCAACTCATCATGGCCTGTTGCATGTAGGCCAATGGATAGAATTGCTTTCTGATGGCAGAAACAAAGTCACTCTAGACAAAGATGGTCTTACCATGCTTCTTCACATCAGCTTGGGTTCTGCCTTCCCACCAAACCAAGGTAGTGCCTCCTAGGCGTAGGCTTGCCAGCTGAATCTTACTCTTGTTTGAGTCTATGTTCTGCACCCTGCAATACACATCAATTTGTCTTATCCAGTTGTCCAACTTTTCAGCATTCAACTCTCCATCATATATAGGCAAATCAAATTTAACATCTAACTTAATCAAAGATGCTTTCTTATTATGCACAGGGCTACTAGGAGGTGTAGGGAGGTTTTCTTCTTTTCCCTTCCCTTTGGAGTGGTCATGGGAATGAGGTTCATCTTCTTCTTTATCTTGCTTAGAGCTTGATGAATCCTCACCCCTATGCTTTCTAAAGTCCCTATACATTTCTTCCACCATGGACTTTATAGCTAGGAAATTTTCTAGGAATTGAGGGTCTGGCCCTACAGAACCTTCTTTTGACATTGTCTTTCGATAATAGACTCTCCCAGTTTCAGGATTAGTTTCCACCAATTCTCCTTCTACTAATTTGAGCTTTGATCTAGTGATCATTCACATCTAAACCAACACAAGCTTGTCTAACCTTACAACCTAGAGCTCTGATACCACTTGATATGATAATCACCCTATGAGTGACCTCAGTGAAGATTTATTTAACAGAAGGTATTACAGACTCATGTGCTGGTGTGTGTGTTCTGTGTTATTGAAACAACGGATCGATCAGATTGCCAATACACATACATTTTGAATGGAAAGATAGCAGAGAAATGTAGTAAACTAACACAAAGACACGAGCAATTTTTAATAAGGAGTTCACCCTATTCTCCAGGGCTACATCTCCGATCCAACTTCAGTGGTGGCCTTGTTTTATTATGTCTTTGAGTAGAGAAATTACAATACAGGGACTCAATATGAGTTCTCCTGAAGCAAATTTTTGCTTGGCAATGTGGTTCTTGGATTCCCCAAACCACTTAGAGTACAAAGACTCTTGTTCTTCCTACCCGCTCTATGACCCTCGGTCTACAGTGGAAAGAGCCAACTGTGATGCTCAATCCGGACAGATTCCTCTATGGGAAGGCTTGATTCTTCAAGCTCTCTGCTGCTCGATGTTGCCTGTTGTTATGAAACCAGCTCACAAAAAGATAGAAAAGAGAGATCCACGCCTTAGAATTCAGCCTCTTCGAGGGGCCAACCTCCTTTACATTACATAAATGAACAATTCTTGGATGATACAAATGACAAAACCTCCTTTTTATATATAGGAGTCTAAGGAGTCACAATATAATCCAGCCAACCTAACAATAATAATATAAAGCCACAAAAATAACAATAGAGGGATTCTATGGGGCACAGAAATAACAATATGGGGGTAATGGGGGCACAACAATATAAATAGGGGGTATAACTACAATAGTAATGGGGTAATCACTAGTATTATAGGGACCCAACATGCCCCTCTCCTTCAAAAAAGTGTTGTCCTCAACGCTTGAGCAGTTCTGGATACTTCTGCATAAAATTCTCATCCTCCCATGTGGAATCTTCAGCGGATAAGTTCTTCCACTTGATAAGATACTCTGAAATTGATTAATTTCGTAGCTGTCGAGTTCTTGTTTCTGTGATTGCTTCCGGTTCCAATATAATTTTTCCTTCCTCGTCAAGTTCTGGCAATATTGTTTGAATTGGGATCTTGTCACCTATAACCTTCTTTAAACATGAAACATGGAAAACTGGGTGCAATCGAGAAGCTGCAGGAAGCTCCAATTTGTATGCCATAGTACCAATCTTTTCCAACACCTTGTACGGACCATAATACTTTGGTGATAATTTATTATCCTTCTTAGCTTTCTTTAGGGACATTTGCTTATATGGTTGTAGCCGTAGGAATACCCAATCACCTACATCAAAACTTCTTTCACTGCAATGTTGATCTTCCTGTTGTTTCATTCTATTTTTTTCCAACACGAGGTTATCCTTTAAGAGTTGGAGGACTTGTTGTTGATGTTCGATGTGATGTTCCACTGCCTGAACCTTAGAATTTTCTCTTAAATATGATGTGATGGATGGTGGTTGATACCCATAAAGTGCCATAAATGGGGTCATTTTTATTGTTGTATGAAAGGAAGTGTTATACCACCATTCAGCCAGAGGCAACCATTTGACCCATTGTGTCTGTTTATCAGATACAAAGAAACGAAGATATCCTTCCAAACATTTGTTTACTATCTCAGTTTGCCCATCAGATTGAGGATGATAAGATGAGCTATGAGCTAACTGAGTACCAAGACAAGAAAATAATTCTGTCCAAAAATTTCCAGTGAAAATGGGATCTCTGTCACTTACAATAATCTTTGGGTTTCCATGTAGCTTTTGAACTGTTTCCATAAATGCAGTAGAAACTGTACTGGCTTTAAATGGATGTGATAATGCACAAAAGTGTGCATACTTGGTAAGTCTGTCAACTACCACCATGATGACACTCTTTCCCTCAGACTTGGGTAAACCTGTGATAAAATCCATTGAAACCTCCTCCCAACGTTGGCTTGGAATGGATAAAGGTTGTAATAGACCTGGTGTCTTAATTGTTTCAACTTTATTTTGCTGGCAAACCAAACATTCCGCCACAAAATTTTGAATATCTGATTTAAGGCCATCCCAGAAAAATTCCTTCTTAACCCTGTGGTAAGTTTTTAAAAATCCTGAGTGCCCTCCTAAGGGAGAAGTGTGCAATTCCATAAGAATCTTTTATTTTAGATGGGAATTATTATAGAGGTATAAGCGATCTTTGTACCATAACGAATCATTTTGCCAGCTAAATGTATCAGAAGTACTGGAATCTTGTTGTAGCTTTTGAATAAGTGCCCACACTTCTTCGTCATTCTTCCATTCCTCCCTTGCTTCGTTTATCCAATCTGGTTGGATAATAGAAATGGCACACAACAATGCTTCCACATCCTCATCCTTTCTTGAGAGTGCATATGCCACCACATTTTGCTTCCCTTTTTTGTAGATGATTTCAAAGTCATAACCCAACATCTTTGTGACCCACTTTTGTTGCTCTTCAGAGGATAATCTTTGTTCTAAAATGTATTTAAGGCTATCATGGTCCGTTTTTACCTTGAAGTGTCTTCCCATTAGGTAGGGTCTCCATTTCTTAAGTGCATGGAGTATTTCCAACATTTCCTTCTCATAAATAGCTTTGCTTAAAAACTTTCCCTTGATTGGATGACTTTCAAAAGCAATGGGTCTTTCATCTTGCATTAGAACAACACCAATTCCATTTCCTGAAGCATCACATTCCACAATAAAGGTTTTTGTGAAGTCCGGCGTAGCTAAGACCGGTGCTTGGCACATTGCCTCTTTAAGATGTTCAAAGGCCTTTGTTTCTTCCGAAGTCCATGAAAATGAATCTTTCTTCAATAATGTTGTTAGAGGTGCTGCTATTCTCCCATAATTCTTAACAAACTTGCGATAATACCCTGTCAACCCAAGAAATCCTCGCAGATGCTTTATGGATGTGGGGATTTTCCATTCCTTAATGGCTTTAATTTTGCTAGGGTCTACCTTAACTCCTTCATGAGATACAATATGACCCAAATATTCCACCTCCTGGACTCCAAAGAAACATTTGGATCTTTTTGCATATAATTGTTTCTCCTCCAATAGTTGTAACACCCTGTCAACATGTTCAACATGATCCTTCCAAGACTTGCTGTAGATTAGTATATCATCAAAAAATACTAACACAAATTTTCTAAGGAATGGTTTGAAAATTGAATTCATCAAACCTTGAAATGTTGAAGGTGCATTGGTAAGGCCAAAAGGCATGACCAAAAATTCATAATGACCCTCATGAGTTCTAAATTCCGTTTTCGGAATGTCTTCAATCTTCATTCTAATTTGATGATATCCCGAACGAAGATCCAACTTGGTGAAGTAAATTGATCCATGCAATTCATCCAGTAATTCATCAATAACAGGAATGGGAACTTATCTTTAATAGTGAGCTTGTTGAGCTCCCTATAATCTGGACACATGCACCATGATCCATCCTTCTTGTGCACCAATACTACTGGAGCTAAGAAAGAACTTTGACTCGGTTGAATTATACCAGCCTCTAGCATTTCTGCAACCATACGTTCAATTTCACTTTTTTGGACATATGGATATCTGTATGGCCTAATGTTTGGAGGAACACTTCCTGGAATCAGATGAATAGCATGATCATGATCATGCATAGGTGGGAGACCTTTGGGAGTCTCAAATACCTTGGAATGATTGTCTAAGACTTTTTGGAGATCTGGAGAAATAGACGATTCCAATGTGGAAACATCTAGCGAACATAATTGTGCAATTACACCTCTTTGCTCCTTTTTTAGAAGCTTTGTCATGCCATTAGAGCTGATTATCTTTCCTGGTTTCCCTGCAATACCCCTTAATTCAACTTCCTTTCCTTCCACAGAAAATTTCATGAAAATTTCTTGAAAATTAAAAGCTATTGTACCCAAGGATTGTAGCCATTGGACTCCTAGTACAACATCAGCACCTCCCATTGGAATGGAAAGCATTGGGCTAGTCAATACATATTCTCCCATGGATAGCTTGATATTATGGCACTTTCCAGAACAATTTATTGTTCCTCCATTTGCAATCATCACTTGACACTCTGGTGCTGGATATAGGAAGCAATTCAATTCTTTTGCTACCCTACAATGAATAAAATTGTGGGTGCTTCCTGAATCAATCAACACTATTACCTTTTTCTTCTTGATTTGTCCTTCTATCTTGATGGTTTGAGGAGTGGTAATTCCCGCCAATGCATTACAAGATATGGTCGGATTTATTTGTTCTTCATCTAGGCTTTGTTCCTGGAATATATCCTCTGCTTTTGACCTTTCTTGCTCCTTTTCTTCTTCCTCTTCACAATCTATGTAGAATAATTTCTTCTTAGCACACTTATGACCTTTTGTGTATTTGCTATCACAATTGTAACAAAGCCCTTTTGCTCTTTTTTCTTCCAATTGTTGTGGTGTCAACCTTGTAGGTTGTGGAAGACTATGGGAAACAACACTTCCGTCTTTATAGTTGTGAATGGTATGCTTCCTAGTTGCCATAATTTTTCTTTCCATTTTTCTTGCTAACCTGAATGCCTTCTCTAATGAATCAGGTTCCCAAATGCGCACATCATGTTGGATATTATCCTTTAAAGACCCTATGAACACATCAATCCTATGCTCCTCTGGAATATCTTTTACCCTTATGTTCAATTTTTGGAACTCCTCAATGTGCTCCATTATTGAACCCTTTTGTTTGAGGCTTATCAATTGGCTAAAAAAAGTGTTTCTTTTTGTATCCTCATAATGTGCTATCAATTCTTCCGTAAAAATTGCCCAAGTGATAAATTGTTTACGAGAACAAAGCCATTGATACCATACAAACTGATTTGGTTCCAAATATAAAGTTGCCATACGTACCTTTTGTGTGTTTTGCACATTATTGAGATCGAAGAATTGCTCTATCTGTAATATCAATGTGGCGGGATCCTTGCCATCAAACTTCCTCATATCGATTTTTGGAACATGGTGAGTCTTCGATCCAACATTAGAGTCTATGGAATCATGATTAACATTTCTTTTGTTCTCATCATGAGTTTCCTTTACTACCTTTTCACCATTAGTGACCCTTTCTTGTAGCAACTTCTTCAATTCTTCCATGTCTGCCTTCAAATCTATCTTCAAATTTGCCATCGAATCCTCCATATTAGCTTCCATGCCCTTTATCTTAGATTCCACACCATTTACCTTAGCTTCTGTTAGCTTTTGTGAGCGTGACATTTGTTGCACTTGTTCTTGTAATTTTGATATATCATGTAGCATTTCTTCCTCTTCTTCATGAGTCATGCTAGAGCTTTCAGGTTCCTTACTAGGTGTTTGCATTTTCTTTCCTCGGGGCATCAGTTACCGATAATAATGCTTTACTATGCCCTTTGAATTCCGTTAAACCAAGCTTACACAAAAATTTAAAAAAAAAACTACACACCTTTTTTCACTTTATAGAAGCCTGATATTGAATCTGATGTATCTCTGTAATTTCAAATCATCCAATTCTAAAATTGCTACCTGTAGTAGCCTTCTGCGTCCTCTTTCCAATGCCACAAGTCTGAGCTAAATTGGATTCTCCAAGGAAGAGTTATGTGAAATCTCCCACAGTGACTTGCTTTTAGACTGGTTCAGTAGAGCGAACTTGTACGACGTTCCACGAGTCCCTGTTTCAACCTTTGAATCTGAAACACACACACAAGAAACTACAGTCTGTCCTCTTTCTGTACCTTCTGATGAAATTTCAATCCGATCCCCAGAGAGAAAGTTATGATGATTTTCCCCAGGTCACCTGTTTTGAATGTAATTTAGGAGTCTGCAAAAAGACCAACTTCCTCAGATCATATCTCCGCAAATATCGCACAAAAAGCTCCGAAATTCGGACCCAAGGTTCAGCGAGATTTCTTCTCAAATGGGTTTTTTTTGTGACTTCTGAAACGTCACAGGAAAAAAGTTATAGCGAAAATGCCACGATGACCTGTTTGGAGCAGCGACACCCTAGAATCTAAAGCTCTGATACCAAATGTTATGAAACCAGCTCACAAAAAGATAGAAAAGAGAGATCCACGCCTTAGAATTCAGCCTCTTCGAGGGGGAAAACTCCTTTACATTACATAAATGAACAATTCTTGGATGATACAAATGACAAAACCTCCTTTCTATATATAGGAGTCTAAGGAGTCACAATATAATCCAGCCGACCTAACAATAATAATATAAAGCCACAAAAATAACAATAGAGGGATTCTATGGGGCACAGAAATAACAATATGGGGGTAATAGGGGCACAACAATATAAATAGGGGGTATAACTACAATAGTAATGGGGTAATCACTAGTATTATAGGGACCCAACACCTGTGGTTAGCTCAGCCCTTTGTCTCCTCTGCTTGGCTTTACTGCTCTCTATGCTCAGTCCTCCTCTCAGGGTTCACTGTTCACTGCCTCTCTTGGTCGCTTGGACTCTCGATCTCCTATTTGACTGCCTCCATTCATGGTTTTAGTCATTTGGCCCTCGGCCTATTCGTTTCCTCTTCTTCCCGCGTCGATTCGCTTGTCGCCTGTGTGCTTGGAATTCCTTGTTCTGCATCAGCATAACGCTTAGGAAGTAGCCACATGTCTTCATTGGAACTGCGCCAGCCCACTTGTCGATTCATTGCTTTCTCCACCGTGGCGGTCAACAGATTCCAAATCCTCTTAAATCACGGCTTTATCCCATGTCAATTCCGCTCTGTCTATCAGGCGCAATCTTAGTCGTCTGATCTAGGCTCCTCCAGATCCAACGTCATTCACACGTCGAGCACGGTTGACTTGCTCAACTGATAACGCGCAATCGCAGTGGTTTCTCTCTCTCCTCTGCTACCACGCATCGATCACTGATTGTGATCACTCCACTTTCTTCAAAACCTCTTACCGTTCAAGGGTGTCCCGATCAAACCGCCGGTTTCCAGGCCGTGGGTCCCACCATCATGCATTGGCGCTTTTTCCTTTTTTCCGCCCGTGGTCCTCTGGCTCCCTGATCTGACCAAGTGCTTAAGCCATACCATTTCGACCCTGTTTTCCTAGCGATGCACAGCGAAAACCAGCTCCTTTTCCTATTATGGGGCTCCCAAGGGCTATTTTGACCTCCTGTGCAGTCTCCATGGGCCTCAACCAATGCGCTTTGACCAAGGTCCTCGTCGTTCCACGCCGGTTGCCATGGCTACTGGTTCAGGGTTTTTCAATTGCTGTTTTGGATTCTTCAAGGATTTGTTCGACCTGTTTTAGTCACGGTTCTATGACAAATGTTTATGGATCCGATTCGGATCAAAGGAGAGAAGTGCCAGGTGACCAGTGGATGGGAGTGGGGCCGAAGAAGTTATTGTTTACCTTTTGAATTCATCGTTAGCTTGAAAATGGTGTTTGTAGACCTGTAATAGGGTGGGTGGTCCCCACCATCATCCGACAAAAAAAAGAGCAGGAGGCAGGATCCAATCATAGAAAATTTTAGGGGCGAATGTTCGCCCTTTGGTGAAATTAAGGGGTTTTAAATTTTTAGTGGGCAAATATTTTGTATCATAGCATATTTTTACAAATCACCTCAAATAGCCCACCTTATTTTAAGGGAGAGGGTAAAAAAGGTAAATTTAGCCCTTGAAACTAGGAGTTACAACCTTCCATTCACGCATTTTCAAGAATAGGTTTTATTTAAGTGAATCCATTCGCCTATTTTCAAGAATAGGTTTTATTTAAGTGAATCCTATGGGCCGAATACCATATTTATAAAAGAGGTATGGTAAATTAATAAAAGTATAAATAAATGAGAGGTATGGTAAATAAATAAAACATTTTTTATATTTACTCCATAAGTCACCTTATATACATGCAAGGGTGCAAACAAATAAAAATATAAGTAAAGTGGAGGTATGGTAAATAAATAAAACGTCTTTTTATACTTACTCAAAAGGTATGGTAAATAAATAAAAATATAAATAAACTAGACGTATGGTAAATAAATAAAACCTCTTTTTATATTTAGTCCATAACCCTCGTTCTATTTATGAAGGCTCAAGAAAAAGGTTTTATTTAAGTGAATCCTATGGGCCAAATACCATATTTGTAAAAGAAGTATGGTAAATTAATAAAAATGTAAATAAACGAGAGGTATGGTAAACAAATAAAACATTTTTTTATATTTACGAACACTCAAAAAATGCGTTATATTTAGGTGAAACCTATGGGAAAAATACTATGGGACAAATACCATTGACTAGATTGTTATTAATACCATGCAAAAAAACGTTATTAACCCTAATATTAGTATTAATAAAAATAAAAATGGCACATGGGATTGACCCATGGTATTCACCTGGAATGTAGCCTATTTAAATGGGGGAATTAAACCAACATATATCCATCTTTACTCTGGATCTACTAACCCCCGAGAGGTATCAAATATCGTGATATGCAAACTAGCATATTTGATCCCTCTCGGGGCTTGGTGGATCAAGAGTAAAAATGGATGTTGTAATCTAATGTATGTTCAACATTTTAGCTTGGTTAAAATAAAAAATAAAATAAAATTCAACTATTAATTTTTATAAATTACTAATAGTAATTTTTAAGCTCCAAGTTTATGATAACCCATGGTATTGACCCATGGTAATACCATGGTATTCATGTGAGCATAGACTATTTAAAAGGGAAATTCTATCATCTTAGATCCATCTTAATTCTAGGTCTACCAAGTGCTCAGAGGGATAAATAGATTTCATCCCTCTAAGAGTGGTAGATGTGGAGTTAAGATGGATATAGGTTGGATTTTATGATAATGAAGATATTAAATAGACTTAGGAAATTATATTGTAAAAACATCTTAAGGTGAATGGTTAAAGCATAGACATTGGAGAAGTATATTTGTATACTTCTGTTTTAAACTGAAACAAATCCAAGGCTAAAAGGAATGGATTGATTGCACTAGTCATCCTTCTATAACTTTCCAACATATGTCGGAGTAAACAGATTGTAATTTGGGTAATTTTTCTAACTGCAAACATGAACATACTTGTGTATTGGCTGAAACAAATCCAGGGCTAAAAGGAATGGATTGATTGCACTAGTCATCCTTCTATAACTTTCCAACATATGCTGGAGTAAACAGATTGTAATTTGGGTAATTTTTCTAACTGCAAACATGAACATACTTGTGTATTGGCAGGGTGGTTACGAGGTCCCTAGATGTGATGAATTTGAATTTTTCTTGGTTTTATATATAGTATTAGGTTTTTTTTCATGCTTTCTGTGAATGACACGAGTGAATTTTATCCTACACCCACTTGGTTATCGATATGTAATTTCAGTAATTTTGATTTCAAAAGATATTTTAAAGAAATGCAATGATTTCATTTGTGTATTCAATAAACACAATATTCTAATGGAATTCTGAATTTGTGGTTTACCTATATAGATTCCATGGAGAAGTGTTAGTGGCGTGACATCAATTGTCCTCAAGCAGAGGCTTTAGTTTTACTCTTTTTTGAAGCAAATACTTTCTTCCAACATTTTTGAGTTCCATGAAAAATTTGAAAGTCCTAATAGTATTCAATTATGGGTTCAAGTGAGACATAGTATTCAATTATGGGTTAATGAGATCCACACTGAATGACCTATCGGCCTTATCTTCATTTAGTTTAAGACTATTCACTTGGAGAGCCTGCATGTGCCCCCACTTCAAGAGCATAGTAAAGTCATGTAGAACTTAGAGAAGCTATCTTTAAGCTTTTAGTGAAGAATGGAAAAATGTATGGGTTCAATAACAACCAGTCGAGCATCAAGCTTCCAATAATGCTAGATTTTAACCTGGAGCACTTTTGTGATTTGGAGGAGATGCCCCCTCGTATTTGTGACACATCTTCAGTTGTGAATTGGATTATTACTAACTTTCATTTCCTTCAAAAGTTACCTGATGACTTGGGGAACCTCAACTCTTTAAGAATGTTAAGGAAGGAAAGAAAGTACATTATGCTAAGTTCTCTTATGCTTTTCAAGTTTTTCTTGGATATCTACAACGTTTCAGGTAGGAAAGGACATTCTGTTAATGAAAATTTGTCTTGATAGAAAGGCCCAATTTCAAATTCTAATACTTTCAAAAAAACATTGTATAACTGTAATGTTTCTAAAAGGAAAGCATATTTTTTCAATTTAAGTATCATGATCCCATATTCCAACTTATTTTTCAGTAACCCATTAGGCTTTGTAGCTTTGAATAAATCCATGTCTTTTGATAAGATCCTCTTCCAAATTAGAACGTCGTTTCCTTTTGGCAATAACCACATACAATGTCTTGATTTTGTTATTGAGAAAATAGAGGTTGTGAAACAAGCTTGTGCCATACAAGGACTTGATTCATTGATTATGTATCAATTATGGCTCTTGATGTAACAATGTCTTGATTTGTTGCTTGAAAATAGAGGTTACGCTTTACTATTTCCCAGAATTTCTTACAATCTTTCCATAAGTATTGGTTTGTAATCTCAGTCACTAAGGGATGACAGTAATGACAAAGGTAATATTCCATGGTTTGAAGTTACCCTCTTACTAAATATTTAAATATATCACCACTATTTAACTGTTAGTTAAAGGAATTGAATTTGATTTGTAAACAATTCATTGCTTGATTTATAGATTTTGATTTTTTCCCCTTTTTATTTTTTTCTCAGATTTGGTATGAGATATCTTCCAATACTCGGGTTCCCTAGTTTCCCCACCATAGCTATGAGGTTCATATTCTATCATTAAATATTCTCAGAACGTTACAACTTTTCTAGTAAGTGTACTTTGAAACATTATTGTTGCTTTTCCATGGTGTTGATGCAATAAGCACTACAACTAGTGCCATTATTTAGATTAAGTGCCGAAATCTAGGTGGTCTTGTAATGATGGAGTGATTGTTTTCTAGCTACTAAGGCCATATGCATTTTTATCTCTTATGTTGTCCTGAGATATTCAAATTTAGAATAAGAATTGAGGTCTTGTTTCCGCTGTAGATTGCAGTCAGTTTCTTGAACATAATATATAGTAGATTATATTTTACTAATCAACTGTGGATGTGATCCCTCGCAGGAAAGGAAATTAAAAGTGACTTTGATTTCACATTGATTTGTCAAAACATCCACACAGGAAAGGAGATTCAAAGCGACACTAATTTTTCAAAATGGAGGCAAGAGAAAAGGAAACTTTGTATTCAACAATGCTCTTAATTTCATATGTACATGCACAGACATATTAGTAGAAAATATTGAAGGGTTGCCTAAGTAATATTTTCCATTCCACCACATTCTTTATAGCTTGTAAATAAATAACTCGGAACAATTCATTACACTACTTGTTATTCTTTATTAATCAGTGGTTAAGATTTTGATATTGAGTTGGCTAAGATTTTTCTTCCTTCTGTGAAATTGTGTGTTCTATAATGCTTCTTAACCATTCACTATGTATAGCATATAAAGTGTGTCTAATGGAGTAGGAAGATTGGAAAGCCTTGTGATCCTTGAACTATGTTACAAGGCAAAAACCCAACGGGGCAAGGTAGGTGCATCCCCACAAAGGGGTCACAAATACCAAAGTTGGTATTGGCTAGTGCCTTGAGCTAGAAAATTTCCTTTACCCTTGTATTAATAGTGAATCCGGAGAGGATTATAATATTATCTTTATAAGATTTATATTAGTTAAGATTGATAAATAAAATTCATGAGACATGAGCTAGGATGTCCTTGCAAGGTGGTTGTTGATTATTGGAAGATATGATGACCATTATGTCAGGCTAGGTGGTCGCACTCCCTTGATCGTGAGCATGATTGTGATCAATATGGAAGACTTCATAGTCTGGATTGATTGTTTAGCAGTGATAATTAGTGGGCTCATTCACAAAAGCTTCTATTTCACTAATCCTTTTTATAGAGTTGTCAGATTCAATTTCCAAAGGTTTTAATTACACTATAGAGTTGAGTTCTGAGAGAGTTGTGATTCACAGTGTTAAGTATAGTAGCTATGACACTTGAATGAAGACAAGCATAGTAGATGTATCAGACTCTGTTATAAGGTTACCTGCATATTATAAGGGACTTGGTTGGTTTTTTTATAATTTTATAAACAAGTTCCATTTCGTGGAAATGTGAAAAAAACAGTGATATTGCCACCATGTGGCTCTTGTCATATATGGTTTTATACTTTTTCAAAAAATTCTCTAAGAGTTCACAATGCTAAGATTCACTAAGACCTTACAAAGTTTTATTATAGTGAAAGACTCACCAAGATCTTACAAGATTTTATAATTGAGTAAAATATTTGCCATGCCTAGTGAGAGATTTGCCAACAAATTATATTATTGATAAAATTGCCTTCCATTTTTCCTATATACCATGGAGATTCGCTCATTTATTATACATATAAATTTGGGGGGGTTCTTAAAATTTTCCCTGGATCCAATGCTTACCCCCTGGAATCAATCTAGACCATTGGATCGGCAGGCCCACTCCTCTGACTTTTCAACTTCAGGGTGTAGCACCAGTCTATCGTCCGCGCAGGTTACCCCCCCAAAATGATTGTGGGGGTTGATTAGGCAAAAATGGATGGTGGTCCTCTCCTTAAAATTCTCTATCTTTAAACTAAAGGGCACACCTCATGATAATTTACTCTTCATCCCTCTTATCTCCATTTCCCCATGGGACTATGTGTCGTGATCAGTGGTTTGGGCGCTTGGGTGTTCAAGCCTTCGAGTTCTTGTTGGGGGCCTAACTCTTTTTCTATCCATTCTTCTACCCTTGGTTATTTGAATTCCCATGACCTAATTCCATATAATATCAGATCCCCTCCATTGATTTTTTTCAAAACACAATTACAATAGGGGCCCAAAATTTCAAACCTCCGATATTCAACCTAGCGCCTGGGTGCTCCGCTTTTTCCACGCCTTTTGTCCCTTGAGTCTAGATGGTTGAGTTCTAATCAACATAGGAGTTGCATCCATCAGATAGGGACCTTTTATAACATTTTAAATCGGAGGTTACGAAATTTCTTTCTTCCGAAAAGACAACCTCTGAAATGACGTTGTGTTGATGTCATCACCGTAAAAAAGCTTTGATGTTCAACCTTCCATATTGAGCCCCGATATGTATTCCTTTTCATTTTGGTTGTCCTCCAAATTTTGAATCTCCTTCGAATTTTGGCTCCCAAAATTTTGGTTCCCCCATCTTATGTCGATCTCCAATATGCTAAGCCTTCTCTGAAATGATCTTTCAAGGTGCTACCTCATGGATGAAAACTGGGCCATTTGACATAAATGAAATCAAGTATTACAGATACAACATTACCAACAACTGAACGAATGGATAATGTATTGCCCTAGTGTTGGAAGCTAAATTCTGAGTATGTCTACTAGCACCATCTATGAATTGTGAGTACACCGAATTACCCATCGAAACCTGCCAAAGAAGATCGAAAACACCATTAGCACCATGAAAACTATAGACAAAAACTAAAAATATGTATAATATTTACAAAACAAAGCAGATGCTAGGCAAGATCCTAGGCCTAATACTTCTTGAGATGGAGCCCATTTTTGGGCTAGGACAACAAATTCCCTTTAAAATCAATCAATTAATAAGCACCCTTTTTTAATACCCCTGTAATGATGAAAGTATTGTACCACATAGGTTTGAATTCACCTACCCCCAAGGTGTCTTCATCTTGGTCATAGACCAAGACAAGGTCACCTTCAAAGAAAACCCTAGGTCATACAAACTTGTCATATTGATCTTTGGCTCTTTTATTATTGGCCTCATTCATTGTGGTGGCATCCCGATGCTGCTCATCGAGTTGTTCCAAATGAATAAGCCATCTTCAAGACTTGAGGTGCCTAGAAGAAGTTGGACTACTAACTTGAGAGATGGAATATCATATTATATAGGAAAAATCAATTCCAAACCATAAACCAATTAAAAAGGAGTGAATACTGTAGCAATATTAATAGAATTATGTATGCCCATAACATGGGATATAGCATGATGTGCGAGTTGGATTTCGCTTGATTAATCATCCTTTGTAGGATAGTCTTAAGGGATTTTTTAATCACTTCAACTTCTCCATTAGCTTGAGGATAATAAGGAGACGAATTCTCCTGAAGAAATCCTAGTTTCGAGGCCAACTCAAACATCATCTTATTTTTAAAGTGACTTCCATGATCACTGACAATCTCTTTAGGGATACCGAAATGTGAAATGACTTTATTAAAAAGGAAAAAAGTTGTTTTCTCACCACCATTATTAAAAGTGGGAATAGCTTTGACCAACTTCATAAAGTATTCTACTGCTATGATAATGTACTTGTGTGCCTT
The DNA here is from genome assembly GCA_031772625.1 of Pinus tabuliformis. NCBI lineage: Eukaryota > Viridiplantae > Streptophyta > Pinopsida > Pinales > Pinaceae > Pinus > Pinus tabuliformis. The sequence goes on from CM062820.1 coordinate 814,461,766, forward strand.
AGCTGAAGTCAAGTTACAAGTAGTAAAATCAATTCCCCACTTAGTAAATGGACCGATAATTATGACAAGAAAAAGGAGAGCTACATGAGCGTGCACTTTTATAGTATAAACATGACAATGATGGAATGTTTTGACCACCTCAATACAATCTATGAAAATCAGAGGCTAAAAATACCCTACATGCAAGATTTTTGGAGTTGTAGCAAGCCCAAATAAATGACCTCTACAAGCCCCACTATGGCAGTCATTCAACACTAACTCAACTTCTTTTAAGGTCAAACTTCATTTAAGAATTGAATCAACCCACGATGATATAAAGTATCACCAATAATGAGATAATTCTTGTCCAGGTGACATAAATTTCAGCGCTCGTCCTTAGAAAAATACTAAGGGAACTTCGAAGTCTGGAGATATACAATGATGTCTCCATACCAATGATCTTGTGAGGAGATAAGAAAAATATTTTCATCTGTAAATGATTCTTTGTAAGTATTGTTTCCTTCACAAGGCAATTCCAGGATCAATTATGCAAAAACCAAATACTTCCTTGATTTAGCTAACATAAATTCGAGATCAAGTTATTGCAAAATAACAATCCATTTATTGTATTTTCCCCCAATCACCTGCTTGCTAAGGAAAAATTGAAATGGATTGATGTCAGCTAATACAAAGGTTTTTCTCAGCAAAATGTAATGACAGAGTCATTAAACATCATGAACTGCTACTAAAGCCAACTTCTTAATATGAGAATACTGGAGTCTAGTACCAACTAAGCCACAACTTAGATAATAAATCTCAAGCTCTCTAAGGGCATCATCTTTTTGAACCAGAACCATACCGATAGTTGATTCTGCTATCACAAGGTACAAAAGGAAATCTCTTATATAATCATGTGGACTTAGAAGACGAGGAGAGGTCAATGCCTTTTTCAAAGCATCGAATGAGAATTGAGTGATTTCGTCCCAAACAAATGTAACTCATTTCTTAAGTAAACGCATAAATCCTTTTATGATCTCAGCAGTTCATGATAAATCTCCTTAAAAGGATGGCTTTTCCTTACAGACTTTGAAGTTGATGAATATTCGACAGGGGAGGCAACTGAAGGATTGCCTCAACCTTGAAAGGATCAACACAAATCCCTTCGTTATAAATGATGAATCCCAATAACCGACCAGATGTAACTATGAAAATGCACTTATTAGGGCTCAACCAGATTTTATAATAATGGCATCTCTCAAAAATTAGGCAAATATGTTGTATATGTTCCATTCTCTTATGAGAGAGAGCAACTAAACCATCCAAATAAGCCTCAATTATATGCTTGATGTCATGGAAAGTGTATGAAATAGCCCGCTGAAAGGTAGCCCTAGCATTTTTAAGTCCAAAAGGAATTTTCCTATATGCGAATGTACCCCAGGGAAAAATAAATGTTGTCTTATATTGATATTCAGGACAACTTGTTAATTGATTGTATCCAAAGAATCTATCCATGAAATAAAATATTTCATTCCCAACACACTCATCAATAATATGATCTATAAACGAAGTGGGGAAATTGTCTTTTGGACAGGTTGTATTCAAATCCCTGAAATCAATGCATACATAGATTGTTCCTTTATTTTGGTCCACAGGGACTGGATTTGAAACCCATTCAATTAAAGAAACAGGGTAAATGAAACCTACCTTAAGCATCTTCTTTATTTCTGCCTTGATAGCGCATATTTCCTAAGGTTAACCGGTTGAAGCTTTTGATGCACAGGCTTTGCGTTTTCATAAGTATCGATATCATGTTGAAAAATACTAGGATCAATCCCAAGCATTTCCTCATAAGACCAAGTGAATACATCTCTAAACTCCTTAAAGATATCGGTGTAAATTTTGATTTCTTCAAGGGAACACTCAGCTCCAATGAAGATATTCTTGATAACATTAGGATTCTTGGAAATATTCACCAGAATAGTTTCTAAAATATTAGCCATGTTACCTTCGGCAAAAATATGTGTTGGAGCCAAAGGGTTTAAAATTTTATGAACACTTCCTTGAGAAAGAGGACTAGACAAACTTGATTCGACTTTACGCAAATTAGGGAGAAAATAGGACTGATGATGCAAATCATCCCACGGTCTCTCTACACCAGTCATTTCTTCTATAATTTCCTCCTCAGATGGTAAAATAATATCAAGGTAATCCATAACCAAAGTGGAATCAATTTTCCAGACCGTTGCCACATCATCATCCACACCCTATGTTGAAACAAGGATGGGATCCGAATATGCAGAGCTAATGATAGTTTGATATGCAATTTCTACTGCAGATATAGGATAAGCCATTCCACCCACTTTCCCTTCTTCTAATGTGGTTTTAGGAGGGGGAAAGGGCCAAGGATAAAAAAATAATGAGTTCTAAAAGAACATTGTCGAGGGACCATCCTGGAGGATGAAATGGCATTAATATGAGCAACAAGAGGTGGAAGATCAAAAGTACCCATCAAAGAGGAATACATTCCAACTCCTAAATTCTCAATAGGCTGCTTGGTATTCTTCACCAAGGGGACAGTGGAGTCAGTAGATGCATTAGGGTCATTGGGAGAATAGGCTAACTGATCAATTGTAACAATTATCCCTTCATGAGGAAAACATAAGATGTGGAATAAAGATGAGACCATGGCATCCATCACATAAACCAAGTTCTGACTAAAAAAGATTATAATCAAGATTAGCATCGACTATCTCTACTTCCACGTTAACAACCTTTCCCCCTACATAAATAAGGAAGGCATGTAGACTCCCAAGAGGCATATGAGAATGACCATCAAATGCGGTTAAGAGAGTAGGAGAGGGAAAAACTTCAGGGGACCTGATAGCTTTCCAACATGACATAGAAATGACACATGTGGAATCCCCTTCATCAATTATGGTTTGAAATATGGTCGTCTTATGATACATAGATTTAATCTGAAAATTCATATGATGAGGGTGCCTTTTTTTAACATTTGACATATCAAATGTAATTTTTAGAGATATTTTGGGTCAACTGCTTTGATCGTAGTGAGAAAAGCACTCCTTTTCACAGGAAATGATTGGATTGCCTCTAATGCAACAAATCGCAGGGGATTTGAGCTAAATCTTCAACAATGGAATAGTTTTGAGAAGCCCCAGAATTCGGATTATAAGTCGATCGTTTTGAGGACTCTTTCGTCATTCGAGGTATAGGTTCATCTGCAGGCCTCTCTATATGAAGAGGTTCTTGAGTATCGGAAGTAATTTCAGCCTTAGAAGATTCTAGCTCTCAATAATCATGAACTTTAGTTAAAATATCAACATGATACACAACCATATACACATTTGATGTAGATTCCCCTTCTTGGTTTTTCCCTATAAGGGTTCCAGTATTAGCATTCGCGCCAAAAGTAATTGTTTCCCTTGGGCAAAGGGTTAGTAAGCACATCCTGGGAACTAGAAGAACCTTGTTGGGCTAACAAGTGCTGAGCATCTTGAATCCTGGGGAAAAGATGAGTAAACTGATCCCCATTGCATAACATACATGGAATTTAACATTCTTTTTAGACTCGTTCTTGCCCACACTAGTGTCTTCACTAGGTTTATTCACATTCCCCTTCCCTCCAATATTTTTTTTCTTTCCATGCCCTGTATTTTTCCCATCAAATTGTTGATTTCCATTAGAATTCAAGGACTGAACAACATTCGTTGTTAAAGGTTGATAAGGAGGATAAATTGATAGCATAGTCTGTGTCGCGGAAGAAGATTGTAATGAAAACTATTGTAATTTATTTAAAAAATAGTCATAATCCTATCGATTGATCCTACAACTCTGTCGACATGGGGGGATGGTTTCGGTTTGGTGAGGTCAGTTTTCGATCTACGAGCATTAGGTAAAATCTTATAGAGGACTCTAGACTCGGAATAAACAAGTTCTAATTACTGGGCTCTAAAGATAGTTTGTTCTTTAGTGAACGCTCCCGAAAGTGACACATCCTTGGATATCTCCGGTTGTAATGATTTCAAAAACCATTCTAGAAGAAATTCATCATGGATATAAGGCTTGATCAACCTCTTCCTTTCTTGAATGTGGTCAAAAATATGGGTAGCCTTTTCCTGCTCAAAATTGGCGAGAAGTTCAGTTCCAGCATCATAATGGACATGAAACTGAAAATGGTTGAGAAACATTGTAGCTAACTCACCAAACGTAGAAAATGACCCCCCATTTAACTCGATATGCCAATTCATCGCATTTTTAGTTAAGGTGCATTGAAAGAGTCTCAACCTAATTGAATCATCAATTAAGGAATTTAATGAGAACCATAAGTGGAAAATAGTTACATGGTCTGTTGGATCCTCACCATACTTCCCTTCTAGTTTTGGTATATCATATGGAAGTTTAGTAAGGACCAAAAGCCAAGTTAGGTTGTAGCGGATCAGATCATTAGTCAACTTCAAAAGATCTGGAAATTAAGAGTTTCCAGGAATGGTAAACGTAGAGGTATTGCAGAAACCCAAGCTCCACGAGTGGAATTCCCAACATTCGAAAAAGAGTATCTTGGATTTTTAGATGCACTAAGATGTCAACGATTACTTGTAGAAGTTGTTGCATTTAATTATGCAAGGAGCTATTTCTCCATGATCTCATGCCTAATTGGGATTACCAGATAGCAAAAGGAAATACCAATAGAGATATAATAGTGTCCCAACCCAAATGATAAATCATGCATCAGGCAGTCGGTCCTATATACTACAAGGAAATATGTGTGCACCTAGCCTCCTCACAGGTTGGGGAATAATTTTGGGTCTAATGCAAATTCTTGTGCTCCACTCAAGAAATCTACCTCGTCCACACCTGATCTCGATCCCTAAACACAACCAAAAACAAACAGAGACAACCAGTGACCTTCCTTGGAAGATCGTTAGATCAAAATATCATAGAAACAACTATAAAGCATGCTAAATACAAATAGATATAGGGAAGGAACATATACTTCTATTAATCATATAAGTGAAAGTACATTAATATACCTTCAACAAATGAGATTCTATCCTCTAGCTTGTCGTATGGTCTCCTCTCCCAATAAAGTAGAGCTCTCGCACTATAGTTTGGATACCCTCCCTCCTATTTTCTCTTGGTGAGATTATATAGGCTCATTCTATCCTTTGGGAGAATGTATCTAGACACCTAGGGGCTTGAGAAGTTAGGAAACGTATACAATAATGGACCCCTAGCAAACTCATACACAAGTGGTTCAAGTTGATCTTTGATGAGCCTCATCATTGGGTAACTATATGGACCTTAATACACCTCCTAGCTTATTCAAATCAACTCTTCTCATAATTTCTTACATGTTTTGATTGTATTTTGCTTAATGAGATGAGTCAAAGTGAGATATTATGCCTAATGTACTAATGTGCATTGATTGTAGGTTTTCGAGAGAAAATCATGGAAATTTTGGCTAACTAAGGGCTGAAACTCAAATGAGACAAGGAGTAGAGATTATAGGAGATAGATCCTCCTCATTTACTCCTCACTCATTCTAATATTCATCCATCAATCACACTAGCTCAGAGTTACAAGAAGCCAAGTCATGGAGATCGAAAGGCAGCCGAGCCAGTGATAGTTAAAGAGCTAGTTTATCTCGAGTTTTGGAGCCAAGCCTCCCTAGATTTAAGGAAGTCGTTGGAGACTTCAGTTGTATAAACAAGGAGGCCTAGAGCCTCATTAGGATTCGAATTTTCACTGTAAAAACACTAGTCATTTTCGAGTTCAAGACTTGTGGAAGGCCTTGTGATGTAATTTTCTATTTTGATAATGAGAATGAACATTTCCTTGATCCAACATTGAGTTGACTTAGAGGGCTAAAGCTCTTGGGTTAGGGCCCAACCCTAGCAACGAAGGCTCCTCTTCTTGTATTTGTATGCTTAGTTGATTTCATAGATTAATGGTTGAATTGTCTTTAGCATTATTTCATTGCAAGTAGTTGTGGATTTGATTAATTTGCTTCCATTTGTGCCTTACTTCAACAGTAACTTAAAAGAGATAAAGGAATATCAAAAAACTGTCAGTAGGTGGATTTGGCCTCACTCCTCCCTTCAAGGATCATGGTTTGAGGAAGAGACCCCTATGTAGCCCCAAAAAGACAGAATTCTGATTTCTCATGGAATTTAGGGTTTTCTGTTACTTAGGCCAACATTTTATTAGTTTGCAAGAATAGGATTTGATTTCCATTTCTTCTATATTCAGTCTTACATTAGATCTCATCAAGGTTTCATATTATTTTGCAAGTTTTCCCATGCATGAAATATGCAGCTAGCTCATGAAATTTTGTTTTCCTTAGTTAATTGAAATCCTTCTCATTTACATGATTTATGGATAAATGTCAATGATTGATGTAGTGCAGGAGTTTCAGAAGTATAGAGAGATTTCATGATCAACAACCTCATCCCAACTTCATCCATCCATGATTATCACTTTCTTTCACTAAATCCCTTACCAAATTCATCATTCCATAAGAATACTTCTTCAAGCTTGTTGAGCAAATCCAACCATCTCACAACTCTGTTTTTGATCCAACAGTGGTCCTAGGCACTCCCTTGCCTCATTCTTTCCACCAACCACCTTCCCTAAGCCTTAAATCACCTTCCAAACCCCTCCTTTTTCTCTCAGCTATATCTTGTAGGAATACAGGGGATCTTGTAGGAATTCAAGACATCCTATAGGGCGCATTAGGACATCCTGTAGGTTGACCTGTAGTGGCCTATTTTGAGGCCAAATTGTGGAAAAATCCCCTAGGAAGCTATAAAAGGACCCCTATTTTCCTCCCAAGCCTTGTGACCATTCACCATAATCCCTAAGCCACCTACCACATCACCAAAAGAAGTTAGCTTTCACACTTTCATACAAAAAAAAAGACAAAAAGAAAAACAGATTTATTTCATTCATTTACATGCACATCAGTAGAATTTTTGATGTTTTAATTTGCATGCCTAGGGCAGTAGTACTGGAGCATTCTTTTGAAGAAAAGCCTTTGAGCAGTTAATTAGAAGAATGGTGTGTTTAAGCATTTGATTTCAGTCTTTTTCCTTACTGTAGTAGACAAGATTTCTTTTAGTATAGATTTCTCTTTTCCTCATTAGTAATCAAGATTCTTCTAAATCAATAGAAGTCTGGTTTGAAAAACCTTAGTGGTCTATCACCAGCTTAGCAGTGACAAAGAGTGGACCCATCACATTTACTTATGTATACAACATTGTCACCTCCAAGTTTGTACGAACCCTGGGTTGATAAAGTAAATTTGGCAGCCCTAGGAGTTGCAGCATTCTTGTTGTAATACTGGTGCTCATCAATCTCCTTGGGAATGAGAGACTGTAGAAACGTTTTTCACAATTATGATATTTTCCTCAATTGTCTCAATTATGAAATAAATATTATCTCATAATTATAATATTTTGGAAAAATAATTATGATAAATTGCTCAATTATGTAATTTCACCCTTTTATTATGGGATAAATGTCACATAAGTAAAATAAAAGGTGAAAGGGGATGAATTTTAGCCAAACAACTGAGGTAAGTTGATATTGGGTTTCTCTAACTATAATGGAGTGGAAAATAAGGTTATAACAAATGCCCCCTAATGCATGAGGTCAGAAGAGAAACTGATGGCCGAAATGAATTACAATAATACTCAAAGCTCAAAATGGGAGGAAGGAGCCAAGACCACAAAGCTTGATTGGAGGAACTCAAGTGTTGAAGTCTCAATTATCTTGATAACCTCCCAGAGGTAGGCATACCCATGCTTGGTCATAAGAAGATACTGAACATGGATGCCATAAAATACACTGCGGATCCATGACATGAAATGCAAGAACATGGCCATGAAGACATACATAGTGGATCCATGTGACTAAACATATAGAGTATACCCACTAACAAATAAAATCGTGGACCTATGTGACAATATACATAAGTAGGACTATGCACACATGATAGACACAGAAGTGTGTCAAGATAGTTCTCAAAGTACATAAACGATACATAACTCCCATGTAGCTTGGGAAGGATGCCATATAAGAGTGAGATGTCCCTAACCTAGGGTCTTCGACATAACCCTGATGGTATGAATCTACATAATGCGAATATATGAGTTGAAGTAGAACATGGTAGAAACATCCTGATTACCATCCAATGAGGTAAACTAGTAACAAACGCGAAGGAATCCACTAATGAGGAAAATGGACACCAAGGTATCTAGTACAATCCACTAAGTGTGAATGAATGAGTTGATGTCGAACACTAGTGAAATCGACCAATCAAGAGCTAATGATGTAAACCCACTGTCAATCACAAGGAAGCCTACCACTGAGGTCTGCAAGCTCTAAGGTATTACTTGTTCACATATCAAGCTCCTGAATAATGAGCTCAAGTCGATAGGAGAACATTTTTCGAAGGAGCGCCTTGATGTGTCCCCCATCAATCGACATGGGACAGACCAAGATGATGTGATTTATGGATGAAGTCATAAAGCGATGAAGTACGCATGATGCAAGTATCGCCGACTCAAAAAGGTCAACATGCTTCTACAAATGGCCGACACAGGTTGAGACTTCCCTTAAACACATAGTGGCATGACACAAGAGTGACTTGGTAGCATGACTAATGAGCACCATGTGATATCATACAACGAAACAATGAAACAGGAGGAATTGGAGCATGCTCCATATGACTGGAAGAGTAACTAGCTAGAGGAGTAAAGAGACTCATATGGATGGTAAACTCTTAGGCAAGCTAAAACCCCACTATGAGATAATGAAACAGACAAGTGCAATGTTCAAGGGTGATGCAACTGATTCTTCCATTTCAATGACTAATGGAAAAAGATGTTCCCTCCCTTCTCCTTTTATAAGTTCCTTTTTCATAAATTTTCCCCCCAAACCCAAAAAAGAGATAAAAATATACAAGGGTGAAACTCCTAGACAAAGTAGATTAGGGTATTCCTTTTTCATAACTAGTCTATCCCAGTCCAAAAAAGGGTTAAAATTATACTGGGTAGATGATGCTTCAGGTACTTTAATGAGGCTGAAGTATACAAGTTCACTCAACAATATTTTCTAAATTAAGGAGTCTAAAAAGAGTTTAAATAAAATTCCTCTTGGAGGAATGAGTGGTAGAGAGGATAACAAATGGTTCCGATAAGGATGGAACTACTCATGACATAAGGAGTGTTGTTGGGAAAAGTATCCAATTCGGAATGCCCCTATCCCACTCTAAGGTGTGATAGTGCCTTAGCAACAAACAAGGAAACTTATTTGAGTATTCTTCTTTATGAAATGTAAGTGAGGAAGAAGGATGTAACTAACCTGTGTCTTCCGCTAGTTTGTCGATCCAAATCACTCCTCTCTTCAGTAGCTCCCAACTTCTTGCTCCTTCATCGGCCCAACTTCACCGAATTCCTGCAAGATCACAAGAGAGAGAAACTACACAGAGATACAGATATACATTCATAAAAAGCTCAAGACCAGATTAAGCTAAACATGTAAGCATAACAAAACATCATTGGTACACAACATGTAGGAGAAACTCAAATATTTTATTGATAGAATAAAAAAGTCCAAGAGGAGATACAACCAAGTGAGTTCCGATCCAGCATCTACCTCCCAGCAAAGGAATCCCTTCCTCTCCTCCAACAAAGCATAAATCATCCAATGTACTAATCTCAATCTCAAACCAACAACAATTCTCTGCAAAGTATAAAATTCCAACCTCCTGAACCTCTGGGTGAGAGATCCATATATAGATGTAAGCAGAGAGGATGAGTCAGCTTATGTTTTGACTTGTGGCTTCTCTCTGTCAGTTCTTGCTTCCACTTGGAGGTTGAGAGCCTCTTACTCATCACTAGTCGAATTCATTGAGGCAAGTGTCATTGGAGAAGATTCTGGAAGCTTCCAGGGTCTTTCCACCTCGTTGAATGAGCTTTCCATTTGTCATTTCCCGCTCAGCGCCCCATGGTAGTGCTTCCACCTGCGTTGCAGTGCACCTAGCCAGTGTAGTCTCTGCATTTCAACGCAGGCAACTAGAAGAGCTTCTGAATTGATCCCGAATTGACTGTTTCTGAGTGGTTTTTGGTGGAGAACTTCTGGGAGAAGCTGCCATTGGTTGACCTTGTTCCTTTAGGAGCTGTAGCAACATCTTTAGGGACTTTGGATCCCTTGAATTATGGACATTTCATGCTTATAGTTGTAAGGCACAAAAATGTCTATAACAGTTGCCCCTAAAGTATGAGGCCGTTTATTGGGTGAAATGCTTTATTAGGAGGATCCGAAGTTCATCCAATGCTGGGAGGAGACCTGTAACAAGATACAATACAATACATTATTTTTCATACTGTTTTCATGATCTAGCTGAGGCGGGCATTCCCATGCTCAGTTTTATAAATTCATTTTTATGTACATAGGACAGACAATTGTTTGATGATAGACTGATGATCCTGCTGAAATCATCATCCTTTGGTAGGATGATTGTCTGTGCTGCAATGTTGTACATGTCAATGTCTTTATTTTTCCTGAATATATATCGCAGCCCGGATGGATGAAACTAGATCTGTGGTCTTCAAACTCGTTCGATCTTCACTCTAAGTACAAGTCGATCCATGTGAGAAATGTTCTGAAGTCGAACATGGAAAGACATCGCTTGATTACCGGTCAATGATGTAAACCGTTAACAAGCGCGAGAGGAATCACCGATAATGATAATGACCCTCAAGGTACTGCAATACAATTCACGTGGTGTGAATAAAGGACTTGGCGTCGAACACCATGCAAAATCTTTCGGTCGAAGGTCATTGATGTATACCTGTCGCCGGAAGTGAGAAACTTGCCATTGAGGCATGCAAGCTTCAAATTACTGAAGGGGGTGTCCCTAGATCAACTTCTTGGATAATGAGCTGATGTCGACAAGAAGCGATCCGTCAAAGGAGGGCCTTAATGTATCCCACATCAGTGACACGGAACGGAGCAAATGATTTTGATGGAGGTGAAAACGATCTGATGATATATGGTTCAGGGTGGCGGTCATGAAAGAATGAAGGATAATGTATGGTAGTGGATGGGACACGGTTGACTTCTCTTGAACATATCGGCGACACTTGTGTGATGGATTGGTAGCATTTACCCCAAAGGTGGATGGTATGGCGAGACCATGGCGATGTGACCGGTGAATGAAACAACCCAACCCGACTCAGGCACGGAGTGGAAGTGTCATGTTCAAGAGCGACTTGCTACCAATAAAGTTCTTTGAGTTTCTTCCCAATTTTTCCCCAGTCATTGCTGACCAGTACCTCTTTATTTTTGTCAAGCTTGAGGAGGATAACATATGCTTGTTCTATAATTTTCCCTTCGGGCAAACCCATCGCTATGTTTTAACGAGCCTAGCGATAGTGAAACTCGTTCTCGTCTAAAGACAAGTTTGTCGCTATTAATGTTTTTAACGAGTTTAACGACAAAGATAACTCGGTCCTTTTCATTTTTAGAGAGTCTAAAAAGGTACGTAAAGATAACTCCAAAGGTCCTTTTTCGTCATCTAATCCCTTAAGTCCGAAAAAGTATAAAACAATACAGAAGGGATAAATTTTCGATAGTTTTAACGAGTCGAACAAAACAAGCGCTCGATCTTTTTGCGCAATAATCCCTCAGGTCCAAAAATATTAAAATCTAGAGGAGGGATAGCACTTCCGGTCGCTTTAACGAGCTGGAAGGCCAAAACTCGGCAATCTTTTCATATTTTACGAGTCAGATGAAAAGAGCTTAAAGAAGACTCGTCTTTTGAGGAACGAGTGATAAAACGGGTTAGCAGCTGATTCCAGGTAAGGGTTGGAATTTTCCAATCACGGCAGTGTCACAAGGATGGCTAGTGAAATCACTCTTCGCAGCTGTTCCTCAAAATGGGTAAACAATCCATATGGAGGTGAATGATCGGCCAATGGAAAAGTGGAGGTGACGGTGCAAACACGACCAAGGCTTTAATGGCTGATAATGTTACATTCACGGTGGTTATTTACCAGAGGGTAGTTCATTTTTTAACGAGCTTAAACGCGAAAAACACTGCTCGGTCTTATGTTTATTTTTTAACGAGCATGAACTATGTGCTAAAACTGCTCGATTATCCAGTCATATGATAAGAATGTCTCACGTAAGATCCCATTTTTTATGGAGCTTGCGCCTTACAAAGCTATGCCCGGCATCCTTTCGTTATGCAAGTTCGGAAACGACTAATCCTACAAGTTTAAAGGGTTAGACCTACAGGTTTAAAGGGAGGACCTAAAAATTTAAAAAATAAATAGTCGCCCCTTGCTTGCACTCCAAAAGGTTTGCATGCCCCCAGGTATAAAGTACGATTTCAAGGTTACTTCTCAATTTGCAAATAAAACATTTTTTCTACCAGGAAAGGCCTACCTCTTTCAGGTTACCAAAGATTGTCTCATTTGCGCAGCAAACAAAACACTTCTTCGGCGATATCTACCGAGATAGACAAAGGTGAGTGACAATGAGCGCCAAACACATAACTTTGACAAAAGAATCTTATTCTAGAATAACCCCTCTTCCAAGACGGACGGGGTACAGACTAGTCATATTCTCCCGCGGAAACCTACCCTATACCCAAAGTTTTCCTGTCGAAGCAGACCAGGACGCATGCCCCCTGGGTTCCAGTCATATCCCTCCGAATTACTCGCGCTCATCGGGAGGATGGATCGTGGGTTGAGACATTTCTTGCGTGAAGAGACCGTTTAGGGATGGTATTTGACTATTTGTGATGCATGATCCGGGAAATGAAAGCTGGTCCACGAGCTTGACCACTCTTCCTTCGTTCGGAAAACACATTACTCTAAAGAGTGAGGAGACGATGGCTCCCATGCAATATATATAGTCTCGTCCAAGGAGTAGGTTATAATCCAAGGGTCCTTGAACGACCATCACGTTCATTTGAACGATCTTCCCTTTCAATGTGATAGGCACATTGGGGAGGATCCCTAAAGGTCGACTAGTTCCTTTATCAAAGCCTATCAGATTTCTCATTTCAGGCAAAAGCGCTGGCGAACCAAGCGCTTTCCAAGCAATGGAGGAAAGGATACTCACAGATGCCCCCTCATCAATGATGGTGCCAGCCATGACCATTCTGTATATTTGGACGATAATTCTGAATGGTATGCTTGCTGGAAAACGGGGTTTGCCTAGTTGGTTCCAGTCGAAGGAGACAACTAGGTTGCTTGGTGGTGGGACCGAGTGGATGGCCGGGTATTGCTCTGACGAACTTCCTTCCTGCGATAAAGGAATGGGGGGAGTGCCCCCGTGCTCGTCGGAGTCTGTGTTGATGAAGAGAATTTGGATGGTGTCATCTTTATCCTCTTCAGTGACTGTATCATTCGAAGATAAATCCTTTGAAGGCAAGACCGGGTCAACTACCGCCTCGACCTTTTGACTCTCGTCGGGTATGGATTCAGCTGGTTCATCTTCAATGACCGGCGCTTCAGCTGACCACTTGAGCGGGCCAGCTGGATTTTCAACTAACGAAGGACTCGGCAAGAGTTTTTTATATCCAGGAGGAAGTCGTAACGGTGAAACCGGACGATCATCCAAAACTATTTTCGCTTCGTCTAAGAAGGGACAACGGTGGATGGCGTGGTTGCCTTCGCACAGTCTACAGGGGGATCTAGCTCTCCCTTTTTGTCCAAGGACTTCACTTTCGCTAGTTGACGGTATGCATTCTACATGGCTATCAGAGGTTGATGCCACCGGATTGTGCAAACGGGGAGACGAGTCCCTTAGTATCCGAGGGATGCAGGGACAATCTCTGTGGAAGTGGTCTCCCTTGCATATGACACATGGCGATTTAGGCCTAGTCAGTGTTGTGTGTGGATTTTTGTTAGACGACACTTGTTTGCCCCGAGTCGCTTTTGGCTCCTTCTTCTTCTTCTCTTTCTTCTTCTTTTCCTTCTTCTCCTTAGGAACTTGGTTTTTTGTTTTACCAGTTCCGTCAAGTGAAGAGGAAGGAGGAGAGGAAGAATTAGAGGAAGTAGAAGGCTGGTGGGCAACTCTGGACTGGTCTAACTGTTGATTCAACTGTTCAGGAATAGTGGTGTTCTGAACGACATTGGTTGAGAAGAGCCAGACCGGCAAGCCAATTGTCAGTCTTGGAAGTGACAATGTGGCCATATGGGGCGCACCAACATCTCCCCAAGAGGAGAAGGGACTAGGATTTCCACCAAGGGGAATTCCTTGGTTGGTGGGCTCCATTTTCTCAACCTAAAGATCAACGCAGGAAAAAGGGGTGATTGTTCCGTTTAAAATAAATTTTAACGATGCTTAGACCCAACTTGCTTTTTCAATTTTAAAGAGTCGAGAAAAAGCTAAAGATGACTCTAGTCGCCTTCGATGTTTTAACGAGCCCGAAGTGACAAATGCTCGGATGGACTTTTTCCGTTATAGAGTCTGAAAAAGGCCAAAAGGAACTGCTCTGGAGTTCTAGGTAGAGGGTGTGCCAAACTTTTCGCAAAACCGCAGAATATTTTTTAAGGTACAGGCGGTCAATCTTCCCGAATGCTGTGTTCAGTGCATTGCGATCAGTAGGGCGGCCGACACGACTTCCTAAGGATAAAGGTTTTATGCCTATAGGGGTCTCCCAATATATACTCGACGGTACGTGGGAGCACAATCCGTACTGGCGCTATCGTCTCTCAGGAGGAATCACCCAACCATCAGCGAGATCGACAGTCACCAGGTTTTACGACGCCGGAACACGTCTCTAGCCTAGAGCTCTATGTTGTGCGTTAAGTTACAAAGCGTTGTTAAGTTCATTCAATTTATTTTAGGTTGATCTTTCTTAGAAGTTTGCCTTTTTGGATCACCACGAGATGTATGATACAATTCCTAAATGCAGTCTAAAGATGATAAGCAAGCTTTTATATCTTTTCAACAATGAAAATCCTAGCTACAAGGGGAAAAGGAAGACACAAACTTTTCTCAAAGAGCATAGAGCACACTGTAAATGCACTTTTCCTAAATCAACATACAAACTATCAATATGCAAATGCACAAATGCATGTATTTGTTTTTTCTTTCTTAATATTGATGCCTAAAAAGAAAGCTGTTGTACAAATTTGAATTCGATTTCAAGTGAAAACATAAACAAGTTCCTTTTTCGAAATCAAAAAGACGATTACGACACTTTATGATTTACTTGTTTCGACACTAGAAATGCATAAATTCAAACCAAACGACAAAAGTAAAAGCTTAATCAACTGTGAACAGCAAACAAACTCACTCCTAAGATCAAAACGACTCTTACGACAGGTCTAGACCTAAGGGCGACAGTATGACTAGTTTACTTTTGTAATGGGAAACTGCAAATGATGTAACAAATACACAAAGAACAAATACAGTTTCTTTATACAACTGAGGCAGAATTGAGGCAAAGAAAAGGGGTTTCAGATAGGTACACTGACTGATAACAGGCTGCAAAAATAGAGATAAAACTGAGCAAAAGGAAGCAGGGAACCACAGCTGCACAAGGAAAAGGCTGATCAGCGCACCCTCAGCACAGAGAAACTGAACTTTAGCGCAGGTATCCTTCACGGGACCTGCGTTGAAATGCATAACCTATTCACAGAGTCTGCGCTGAAGCAGAAATGAGAGTTGTTTCTGGGTTCTGGGTCACGGTTTGCAGTTTAATCTACAGTTTTTGGCCGGATAAAAGCTATCAATTAGGTACAATTAGGAGGATGATTTAAAGGAGGACTAAGATCTAACACAAAGGGCTGTTAGAGTACTTGTGGATCAGTTTGTTCAGATCATAAAAACAGGCCCAGCGAGTGGACTAGAGTGGCAAATCTCTACTTTGCATTTGAAAATGGCAAATGCATTTCGATTCGGCACTCTTGAGTTTATGAGAAGAACAACAATAGAAACACAAATAAACTAACAAGATACTTTCCCTAGCGGAGTCGCCAATTTGTTGTTGGGAAAAGTATCCAATTCGGAATGCCCCTATCCCACTCTAAGGTGTGATAGTGCCTTAGCAACAAACAAGGAAACTTATTTGAGTATTCTTCTTTATGAAATGTAAGTGAGGAAGAAGGATGTAACTAACCTGTGTCTTCCGCTAGTTTGTCGATCCAAATCACTCCTCTCTTCAGTAGCTCCCAGCTTCTTGCTCCTTCACCGGCCCAACTTCACCGAATTCCTGCAAGATCACAAGAGAGAGAAACTACACAGAGATACAGATATACATTCATAAAAAGCTCAAGACCAGATTAAGCTAAACATGTAAGCATAACAAAACATCATTGGTACACAGCATGTAGGAGAAACTCAAATAGTTTATTGATAGAATAAGAAAGTCCAAGAGGAGATACAACCAAGTGAGTTCCGATCCAGCATCTACCTCCCAGCAAAGGAATCCCTTCCTCTCCTCCAACAAAGCATAAATCACCCAATGTACTAATATCAATCTCAAACCAACAACAATTCTCTGTAAAGTATAAAATTCCAGCCTCCTGAACCTCTGGGTGAGAGATCCATATATAGATGTAAGCAGAGAGGATGAGTCAGCTTATGTTTTGACTTGTGGCTTCTCTCTGTCAGTTCTTGCTTCCACTTGGAGGTTGAGAGCCTCTTACTCATCACTAGTCGAATTCATTGAGGCAAGTGTCATTGGAGAAGATTCTGGAAGCTTCCAGGGTCTTTCCACCTCATTGAATGAGCTTTCCATTTGTCATTTCCCGCTCAGCGCACCATGGTAGTGCTTCCACCTGCGTTGCAGTGCACCTAGCCAGTGTAGTCTCTGCATTTCAACGCAGGCAGCTAGAAGAGCTTCTGAATTGATCCTGAATTGACTGTTTCTGAGTGGTTTTTGGTGGAGAACTTCTGGGAGAAGCTGTCATTGGTTGACCTTGTTCCTTTAGGAGTTGTAACAACATCTTTAGGGACTTTGGATCCCTTGAATTATGGACATTTCATGCTTATAGCTGTAAGGCACAAAAATGTCTATAACAAGGAGGACAAGAGGTTGGCCAATAGGATCACTCATCACAATTGTTCCTCCAAGAAGGGTAAACACCAAGAGAGAGTGGATGGTAGGCCAAGTAGATGATGATGATGGAAGAGAGGAACCAAGGCCCATCATGCAGAAATAGGCTAATAAAAAGTGGCAATCACAAGGGATAAAAATGATGGAATCCTCATGGGGTAAATCCATAAATATGACGAAGAAGAGGACATGAGGCTCAAATTCTAGGTCATGGCAGGTTAGAAGGAGGAATTCTAAACATGGAATATAATGACTGCATGGACACCAAGACGGAAAAGAGGTGCTAAATAGTGTATCCATGAGTGGGTAAGCTCTACTACCAAGCTACGACATGCATAATGGAAATTGGCTAAAGTCGCAACGTGACAGGGTCAGCCTTAAGGTATAAATATGGCACTGACGGTCAAAATGAAATAGTGAGAGTGAATGTGATCTACCCCTATATTCCTGTAAGAGGAGAGATACCTCAAGCCCAATGGATGTAGCAATAAAAACACCACCCTGCCCTATTAAAATCATCCAAAAATACTGGACCCATGGTTAAATCACATAATGAAAGACATAAAACATGGATTCGGTAAAACAGGACCATATGTTTTTTTTTTAGTTTTATATTTTTTTTGGATTTTTGGCATAAATAGGGCATGAAAAATACTCGCATCATACACCAAATAGAAAAGGATGTAAAGAGTCATACTCCATATGTATAGGTGCAACTTAGTCTAATAGGTCATGTCAAGGTGTGTGTTACAGGGAAAAGTGTTTATTTAGAACTGCTCTATCCCCCTAAGGTGTGACAGCTGCCTTAGAAACAAACAGAGAAAAACTACTTTTGTTTTTCCTTTATGAATTATAGATAGAGAGGAACAGAAATACCAACCTCTGTCTTGCGCTAATCCTTCGATTTGATCCCTCTCTTCTTTGATAGTCCCCAGCTACCTGCTCCCTTGCATGCCCAGCTTCACAAAGTACCTGTAAGATCACAGAAGCATAGCACTATACAAAGACATGGATCTATAATCATAAACAATCTAGGATCAGATGTAAATTGACCATACAAATGTAACAAGCATCAATGATAAAAAAGCATGGAGGAAAACTCAAATAGCTTTTATTGATAAACAAGAAAAGATCCAGGAGGAGTTACAACCAGTTGTTCCGACCTAGCATCAACCTCCCAGCAAAGAAGCCCCTTCACCTCAAACAAAGCTTAGATCACCCAACAATCTGATGTTTGTCTCTAGAAACCAACAGCAATTCCTTACAATATGCAAAATTCTAGCCTCTTGATCTCTGGGATGAGGGATCCATATATAGATATCTGTAAGGGGGATGAGTCAGCTTGTGATTTGATTAGTGTCTTCTCTCTGATAGTTCTTGCTTCCACTTGGAGACTGAGGGCCTCTTACTCATCCTTGGTCGAATTCAGTGAGGCAAGTGTCACAGGAGAAGATTCTGGAAGCTTCCATTTCCTCTCCACCTCGCGAAATGACACTGCCATTTGTCATTTCTCGCCCATCGCACCCCACAGAAGGGAATTTTGAAATGCAACGCACCCTCATAGTGTATTTAGGTGAGATGCAACGCACTTAGCCAGTGGAGCAGCTGCAATGATCTTGTTTTGACCAATTCTAAGTAGTTTCTCATGGAGAACTTCTGGGAGAAGCTGTAATTTGTTGACCTTGTTCCTTTAGGGGTTAGAACAACACTTTTAGGGACTTAGGAGCCCTTGGTTTATGGAAATTTCATGCTTGGGGTTGTAGGGCACAAAAATGTCTATAACAGTTGCCCCCTAAAGTATGAGGTCGTTAACCTTTTGGTGTCGGGTGAAATGCATTATTATGAGGATCCAAAGTTCTTTCAATGCTGGGAGGAGACCTGTAATAAGATACAATACAATACATTATATTCATACTATTTTCATGATCTAGTTGAGGCGAGCATTCCCATGCTCAACTTTATAAATTCATTTTCATGTACATAGGACAGACAATCGTTTGAGTGTAGACTGATGATTCTGATAGAGCCATCATCCTTTTGAGTGGATGATTATCTGTGCAGCAATGATGTACATTTAATGTCTTTATTTCCCTGAATATATATCACAGCCCGGATGGATGAAACTAGATCCGGGGTCTTCAATCTCGTCCGATCTTCACTCGAAGTACAATTCGATCCATGTGAGAAATGTTTTGAAGTCGAACATGGAAAGACATCACTTGATTACCAGTCAATGATGTAAACTGTTAACACGCGCGAGAGGAATCACCGATAATGATAATGACCCTCAAGGTACTGCAGTACAATCCACGTGGTGTGAATAAAGGACTTGGCATCGAACACCACGCAAAATCTTTCAGTCGAAGGCCATTGATGTAAACCTGTCGCCAGAAGTGAGAAACTTGCCATTGAGGCATGCAAGCTTCAAAGTACTGAATGGGGTGTTCCTAGATCAACTTCTTGGATAATGAGCTGATGTCGACAAGAAGTGATCCTTCACAGGAGGGCCTTAATGAATCCCACATCATTGACACGGAAAGGAGCAAATGATTTTAATGGAGGTGAAAACGATCTGGTAATATAAGGTTTAGGGTGGCGGTCATGAAATAATGGAGTATAATGTATGGTATTGGGTGAGACACAGGTGACTTCTCTGAATGACTTCTCTTGAACATATCAGCGACACTGATGTGATGGATTGGTAGCATTAACCCCAAATGTGGATGGTATGGCATGACCATGGTGATGTGGCCGGTGAATGAAACAACCCAACCCGACTCGGACACGAAGTGGAAGTGTCATGTTCAAGAGCGACTTGCTACCAACAAAGTTTCTTTGAGTTTTCTTCCCAATTTTCCCCAGTCATTGCTGACCAGTACCTCTTTATTTTTTTCAAGCTTGAGGAGGATAACATATGATTGTTCTATAATTTTCCCTTCGGGCAAACCCATCGCTATGTTTTAACGAGCCTAGCGATAGTGAAACTCGTTCTCGTCTATAGACAAGTTTGTTTCTATTAATATTTTTAACGAGTTTAACGACAAAGATAACTCGGTCCTTTTCAATTTTAGAGAGTTTGAAAAGGAACGTAAAGGTAACTCCAAAATTCCTTTTTCGTCATCTAATCCCTTAAGTCCGAAAAAGTATAAAACAATACAAAAGGGATGAATTTTCGAGACTTTTAACGAGCTGAACAAAACAAGCGCTCGATATTTTTGTGTAATAATCCCTCAGGTCCAAAAAGATTAAAATCTAGAGGAGGGATAGCACTTCCTGTCCCTTTAACGAGCTGGAGAGGCCAATGGCTCGGCAATCTTTTCATATTTTACGAGTCAATTGAAAAGAGCTTAAAGGAGACTTGTCTTTTGAGGAACGAGTGATAAGACAGGTAGTAGCTGATTCCAGGTAAGGTTTGGAATTTTCCAATCACGACAGTGTCACAAGGATGGCTAGTGAAATCACTCTTCGCAGTTGTTACTCAAAATGGGTAAACAATCAAATGGAGGTGAATGATCGGCCAATGAAAAAGTGGAGGTGACGGTGCAAACACGACCAAGGCTTTAACGGTTGAAGTACTACATTCATGATGGTTATTTACCAGGGAACAGTTCATTTTTTAACGAGCTTAAATGTGGGGGAAAACATTTGCTCCTGTCTTATGTTTTTTTTTTAACGAGCTTGAACTATGTGCTAAAATTGCTCGATTAATCCAGTCGTGTGATAAGAATGTCTCATATAAAACGACAACTTTTAGGGTTTTGCCCCACATCCTTTCTTTATGCAAGTTAGGAAACGACCAATCCAAAAAACAGATAAATGATCGCTCTTTGCTTGCACTCCAAAAGGTTTGCATGCCCCCAGGTATAAAACAGAGTTTCAAGGTTACCCCTTCTTTAGTCCGTTAAAACATTTGTTCTTGTGTGGATTTTTTCTAGACGAAACTCGTTTGCCCCCATTCGCTTTTGGCTCCTTCTTCTTCTTCTCTTTCTTCTTCTTTCCTTTCTTCTCCTTAGGCACTTGACTTTTGGCTTTACCAGCCCCATCAAGTGAAGAGGAAGGAGGAGAGGAAGAATTAGAAGAAGTAGAAGGTTGGTGGGTAACTCTGGACTCGTCTATTTGTTGATTCGATTGTTCAGGAATTACGGTGTTCTGAACGACAGAGGTTGAGAAGAGCCATACAGGCAAACCAATTGTCCGTCCTGGAAGCGACAATGTGGCCATATGGGGTGCACCAACATCTCCCCAAGAGGAGAAGGGACTAGGATTTCCTCCAAGGGGAATTCCTTGGTTGGTGGACTCCATTTTCTCAACCCAAGATCAACGTAGGAAAGGGGTAATGAATATTCTGTTTAAAATAAATTTTAGACGCTTTGACACAACTTATTTTTTCAGTTTTTAAGAGTCGAGAAAAAACAAAAGATGACTCTAGTCTCCTTCGATTTTTAATGAGCCTGAAGTGACAAGTGCTCAGATGGACCTTTTCTGTTAAGGAGTCTGAAAAGGAACGAAAGGGACTGCTCTGGAAATCTAGGTAGAGGGAGTACCAAACCAATCGCAAAACTGCAGAATACTTTTTACGGTACGGCAGTCAATCTTCCCGAATGTTGTGTTCAGTGCATTGCGATCGATAGGGCGGCAGACACAACTTCTTATGAATAAAGGATTAAGCCTATTGTTTAGTCAATTTAGTGTTGTCTAAATTGCTAGTATTAATTGTCAACCCGGGGCTCGTAAGCTGATGAAGTGAAGGTGTACTATATGTACTTAAGTAACCTCTTAGAGTTTTCTTCAATATAAATGTGATGAATACAAGTCTTAGGGTCGATTCCTTTCATGTCAGTGTATTCCCATGCAAAGGCAGTGGAATGTTTTTGCAACAGTTTAGTTAATTCTTCTTGTTGTGGTCTTTCCAAGTTCTTGTTAATGTTCAATGTTTTTCCTGGAAAGATTTCAACTGTAGAACTACCAAACTCTTCCATTGAGAAGAGAGACATCTGTCTAGAGGAGAGATATTCAATGTCTGCATCTAACTGAAACTGTGAAGAGTCATATTCTAAAGGTATCTCAAAATTTTCTAATGTATTTAGAATTTGACTGTCCTCACTAATCTCAGAGATGGTTAGAACAGGTTGAAGAGTATCCTCATCATCAATCCACTCATCTTCTCCTATTTCTGTTATTGCCTTTGCGGGAGGATACAAGTTGAATTTCTTGGTAGAATTACCATCTGATATATACATGTCTCCAGACCTACAACTTATGAAAGCATCAGCTGTGGCCAGCCAAGGTCTTCCTAAAATAAGAGGATGTCCTCCTAGATTGTTCTTGGGAGTTAAAATCATAAAATCAACTGGATACTCCCAAGAGTCTAGTGAGACTGGAATATCTTCCAATACACCATCGGGTTTGATGATTGATCTATCTGCAAGTTGCAGCAAAGTAGGTGTAAAGAGAAGGTTAGGAAGCTTTAACTGATCCATGGTCTGTCTACTCATGATGTTGATAGCGGCTCCTAAGTCGATCAAGGTATTTGGGATTTCAACCCCATTAATATGAGTTTTAACAATAGGGCTACCGGGATCCACATACTTTTGCATGGTAATCTTACCCATCATAATGTCTGCAATTTTTCCAACTAGATGTATCCTTTTGGTATCTCTGGTTCTTTTTATTGTTTTTTTCAAACTCAACTCCTTTATCGTCTTTGCTAGAATGGGAATCTCCTTAATGGCTGTTAACAAGGGAATCTTGATACAGACATTTTTCAATTCATCTAGAAAGCTATAGTCAGGCAACCAAATCTGCTTCTCCACTCCTTTGTCAATTTGCAATCTTTCAGGAAAAGGAGGAGTAGCTGAAGATGTAGGTTGCTCAACTATGGGAGTTGATTCTTTTTCTTTTTCTTGAATGCTTGGGTTTTGAAGGGATGCTTCAGAACCCTTATTGACTTTGAGAGATTCTTCCTCGGAAATGCTTGGTTGTTGAGCACTTGTAGAAGGTTGGTCTAGGATTCTACCTGATCTGAGTTGTACCTCATTGAGAGGAACAACCATATAGGTAGGGAATGGTTGACCTTCCATGAGTGGTTGACCTTCCATCACATAAGCACTTTGAGGATTCCTATTATTGGGGTTTGGTTGAGGCTGAGAAGGAAGTTGATTTGGCCTTTGTTGAGATTGTAGCAAGAGTTGAGAATTTTGATTTTGTGGAGGAGGTTGTTGTTGTTGAGGGAATGGCAATGACAATTGTTGACCTTGATTTGGAAGTTGGGGAGCTTGCTGATTTTGAAAGGATTGAGGATATTGATAGAATTGGGCAAATCTCCCATAAGGATTTTGCATTTGCATGCTTTGCAACCATGCTTGGAAAGGATTTTGTGGTTGTGACCAAGGTTGTTGCCAAGGATTCCAATTTGGTGGGGGTTGGAAATTCATAGAGTTGTTAAACCCTTGATTTTGCTGCCCCTGCCAAGGTCTTCTTGCAACAAAACAAAGAGATTCAAGCGTACTTGGATCTTCTTGAAAGACTGCTTTGAGGCCAGGGATTGAAGGACATTCCTTGGTCTCATGGGTTTCTGAGCAAATTACACAGGTTTCCACAACTTGTGCTTCCAAGGGACATTCCCTTAAAGCATGCTTCTTTCTACACTTCGGGCAAAAGATAGTCATAGCCTCGGCTTCTGCTTTTTGTTTATTTTGAATCTTAAGGGTATCAATCTGTTCACTAAGACTCCCTAAGATGTCAGTTTTAAATTCATCTAGCATATTACCGATTTCAGCCCTACTCACTGATCCTGTTGCAGATTTATTTGCCCTAAGGAGAGAAGGATCTCTAGGCCCTTTTTGAGTTTTTGATTTGCCCCTTGAGAGATGGATACAAAGTTCTGCTATATCATTGAGAGAGAGTTGAGAAATATCCCCCTTCCCCATCATGTTTAAGATATCTATCCATTCATCCCTAATGGCTTTTAATAAGAGGGCTTTTAAGGTCTCTTCATCCAAGGTACTCATTTTTGCTCTTTTTAAATTATATTGAAATCTCTCAAGTAAATCTTCTAAGCTCTCATCTTCTTTTTGCATCATTTTGAAAACCTCGTCCTTGTGATTAGTAGGCATACAATAGTCCAAATACCTATCCAAAAAGGTTTGTTTCATTTCATCCCAGGTCCTAATGGATTGAGTAAGTAACCCCATGAACCATTTCAAAGCTTGATCTTTTAGTGTTGATGGGAACAGTTTGAGTTTCTGAGTATCATCCAGATAGTCATAGGTTCGACACACAACTTCAAATTCAAACAAGAATGTTTCAGGGTCCTCAGTTCTTAACCCATGAAAATTTGGGAGGACGGATGGTGATATGTTTTTCATGGTGGCTCGGGAGTCCTCATTAACAATGGGAAACCCAAATGAGTTATCCCCATCTCTATTTCCTCCAATGGGACCTCTACCTCCTCCATTATTATTGTTATTTCCTCCTCCTCCTCTACCTCTACCTCTACCACCTCCTTCTTCCTCTGCCATGATGATTCTCCTAGGGATTTCAAAATCTTCTGGTTCTTCTACAAAGGGTGAATGAGAAGAGATTTCTCCTTCCTCTTCAGGTGAGTCTATTTCCTCAATTACAATTGGTTTTCTTGTAGGAGAAAGAGAAGATTCTCTTCCTAGTTCAAACTCAATAGAAGGTGTAGGAGAGTCAACTCTTGGCTCTTGAATTTCAGGAATTCTAGGACTAGGAGTTTCGGTTGGAGATAAGGGAGGTGTTTCTTGTCTATCTCTTGAAGCAGATGGACTTGTAAAAATTGAACTTCGAGCTCTAGCTAAAAACCTTCCCCTAGAATCTCTAGCTCTATGCATGTCATTTTTTTATTTATTTTATCTTCAAGTCAAGTTAAATAGTTCTTTTTCTGATCTTCCAGGTCACTCTAGGTGCAAGAAGAGAGCATACTCAAGAAACTATTAAATCAATAACTTTCTCCTTTCTGATCCTCCAGATCACTTCAAAGTGCAAGAGGAGAGCATACTTAGATAGGCTATTAACTTCTTTTCTTGAAATTTTATATTTTTTTTTCTAAGAATATGGCTACTTAATTTCACTTCCCCGGCAACGGCGCCAAAATGTTTAGTCAATTTAGTGTTGTCTAAATTGCTAGTATTAATTGTCAACCCGGGGCTCGTAAGCTGATGAAGTGAAGGTGTACTATATGTACTTAAGTAACCTCTTAGAGTTTTCTTATCATTGGGGGTGTTGTTGTGGTTAATTATGTTCCTAAGATGGAATGATGATTTATAAACAAGTGAGTGATGGTGTGTGTGTAGTGTGAATCCTAAATGAGTGAGAGTGTGTGATTAGTGATTTCTAACTACTTGCTTGAAAGGAAATGACTTGAAAGATCTTGAAATAACTTTGAAAGCAAATAACCACTTCCAATGGCACTAGACACCATTCATGCAGCTGCAAATAAAAGAAAAGAAAGTCACTTTTAAAACCAAAGATAAAGATTATCTCTCTCTAACTCACTGCTTCAAACACATGTACTGTGTAAAGCACGGAAAGAAAGTAGCTTAAGTTGAATTAGAAAAGTGATTAAAAATGGGAAAAATCTGCTTTAAAGACTAGTGATAACGTTTTGCTCTTTCTAACTCTCTACTTCAGCCATATGTACTATGCAAAGTATGATTAGAAAGTAGTGAAAGAATAGTCTAGAAAGCTCTTAAAACCAAAAATCTACTTTAAAGACTAGTGATAACGTTTTGCTCTTTCTAACTCTCTACTTCAGCCATATGTACTATGCAAAGTATGATTAGAAAGTAGTGAAAGAATAGTCTAAAAAGTACTCAAAGCCAGCTGCAAGTTAGTGGTATTCTGATCTTAAAAGATAACAATTTATGATAGAAGATCATTCATGTGTTAGCAGCTCTTTGAGAAATAAGATTAAAAATCAGCTATAAAAACAAAGGCAGCAACTTGAATCTGTCAACTTCAAATACCATTAGTTTGTAAAGCAAACACACACACATAAAAACAAATCCCGGGCTAAAAGAAACCTGCAAAGAAGTAATACTGATCAGCGTGAAAGAAAAGAAATCAAATAAATGAAACTATACATGCTTAAAGGAATGCTGAATGAGAAAATAAGTAAATACTGAACATAAAATACTTTACAGAGGCTAAGATGAACAGGGGCCCTCTATTCATTCAGCCACAAGAAAACTCAGAGATCTGGAAGCTTCAAAACAGCACTATGTCTATTCCTCCATTTGCAAAAGTGTACAAAACAGAGTGCTAGAATAGCACTAAAAAAACAGAGTTCACAACGCTCTTAAAATTAACACAAGTTCAGAAATTACAACTGATAAAAAGTCTATTGAGCGTACGCAGACGCAGCTATTTATAGACATTTCTAGGATAGCCTAACACGTACAGCTACTAACTGAAAAACAACTAACTGTAATGCGTAATTATGGTTCCTGGACACATCATACGGCTGCGTGGATGAGCTGGTGCTTCTGTCGTCATGGGCAATGAATCCCATGTTGGATCATGTCCCCTACCATCTGCAAAACGTGGACAAGTCACCGTTTAAGCTGACGTGACCTAGCAGCTCACAATCACCGTTAAACAGCCTTTAGTTGACCGTATCTTGACCAGCTTTGACCAGGGGTAAAGATGACGTGGATGGCTGGAAAAATGGGACAGGAACCTCGAGCACGTTGATACCTAAGTGCCCATGTGGCTCATCTGGAAAACTGACACGTGGAACTTTGCGTTTAACAAAAAGGCTGCAGGATCATCAGATAGCTGCGGGATCATCAGATAGCTGCGGGATTCCTGCAAGTAAGTCAAAATCTAAACAAACAGTCATCCATTAGCAAAACTTGCTTGATCATGCTTAATGACACCTAATGTAATGATCTGGGTGGTTTTATAGTGAAAATGAGGCAAAAGTGAAGAAAAGATGAGGAAAAACTGAGGAAAATGGTAGACAAGTAGGTGTAGAGTAGAGGCTCTACACCTATTGGAGTCTCCCAAAATATACTCGACGCTACGTGGGAGCACAAGTCTGTACTGGCACTTATCGTCTCAAAGTGGAGGAATCACCCAACCATCAGTGAGAACAATAGTTACCAGGCTTTACGATGCCGGAATACGTCTCTAGTCTAGACT
This sequence comes from Pinus tabuliformis, assembly GCA_031772625.1. Lineage (NCBI taxonomy): Eukaryota > Viridiplantae > Streptophyta > Pinopsida > Pinales > Pinaceae > Pinus > Pinus tabuliformis. The sequence goes on from CM062820.1 coordinate 814,489,013, forward strand.
TCTAAATGTTGTGCGTTAAGTTCCAAAGCGTTGTTAGATTCATTGAATTTATTTTAAGTTGATCTTGTTTATGAAGTTTGCCTTTCGGGTTCACCACGAGATGTAGATGTAATTCCTAAAATGCAATCTAAGATGATAAACTAACTTTTTATCTTTTTTATGCAATGAAAATCCTAGCTACTAGGGAAAAGAAAGACAGAATCTTTTCACAAAGAGCAAAGAGCACACTCTAAATGCACTTTCCTAAATCAAGCCAATCATACTGTCTATATGCAAATGCACATGCATGTATTTGTTTTCGACTTTCTTAGTATATGGATGCTAAAAAGAAAGTTGATGCACAAATCTGAATTTCTTTTCAAGCGACAAATATCAACAAGCTTCTTTTCGAAATCAAAAAATGGAGACGATTACAACACCTTACGATTTTGAAATGAATACTTGTTCTTGGCACTAGAAAATTACAAATTCAAACCAAAAGAAATAGTAAAAGGATAATCAACCATCAACAACAATCAAACTTTTTCCTATGATCGAAATCGACACTTGCGACAGATTCAAATCAAAGGATGACAGTACGACTATGCTACTTTTGCAAAGGAGAACTGTAAATGACTCAACAAACACACAAAAACATCTACAGTTCTTTTGTACAAAGGAGGTGGAATAACAGCAAGGAAAAGGGGTTTCAAACAGACATATACTGATCACAGGCAGCAAGATTCAGGAATAGAACTGGAAAGAATGAATCACAGAAGCCACAGCTACACAGAGCTAGTCTGATCAGCGCTAACACAGAGAATCTGAAATGCAGTGCAGGTTGTCCACTCGGGAAGTGCGTTGAAATCCAGAATCTCTGAAAAGTACCTGTGCTGGGCCAGAAACGAGACTCTGTTCGGGTTCCGGGTCATAGTTTACAGTTCAATTCTTGGGTTTTGGCCGAGTAAAAAGCAATCAGTAATGCAACAATCAGGGGTAGATCTAAGGAGGATCTAAGAGCTATCACAGGGGCAATCAGATAGTTTGTGAATCAGTTGTTTAAATCATAAACAGATCCAGTGGATGGACTGAAGTAGCAGTTATCTATTTTGCATTTTTTATGGCAAATGCAGTTCGAATGCTACTTGTAAGTTTATGAAATAGACAACAAGGAATGATAAACAAACAAAATAATTAGCTCCCCAGTATGGTCACCATTTTGTTACAGGGAAAAGTGTTTATTTAGAACTGCTCTATCCCACTAAGGTGTGACAGCTGCCTTAGAAACAAACAGAGAAAAACTACTTTTGTTTTTCCTTTATGAATTATAGATAGAGAGGAACAGAAAGACCAACCTCTGTCTTGCGCTAATCCTTCGATTCGATCCCTCTCTTCTTTGATAGTCCCCAGCTACCTGCTCCCTTGCACGCCCAGCTTCACAAAGTACCTATACGATCACAGAAGCATAGCACTATACAAAGACATGGATCTATAATCATAAACAATCTAGGATCAGATGTAAATTGACCATACAAATGTAACAAGCATCAATGATACAAAAGCATGGAGGAAAACTCAAATAGCTTTTATTGATAAACAAGAAAAGATCCAGGAGGAGTTACAACCAGTTGTTCCGACCCAACATCAACCTCCCAGAAAAGAAGCCCCTCTTCACCTCAAACAAAGCTTAGATCACCCAACAATCTGATGTTTGTCTCTAGAAACCAACAACAATTCCTTACAATATGCAAAATTCCAGCCTCCTGATCTCTGGGATGAGGGATCCATATATAGATATCTATAAGGGGGATGAGTCAGCTTGTGATTTGATTAGTGTCTTCTCTCTGATAGTTCTTGCTTCCACTTGGAGATTGAGGGCCTCTTACTCATCCTTGGTCGAATTCAGTGAGGCAAGTGTCATAGGAGAAGATTCTGGAAGCTTCCATTGCCTCTCCACCTTGCGGAATGACACTGCCATTTGTCATTTCTCGCCCATCGCACCCCACAGAAGGGACTTTTGAAATGAAACGCACCCTCACAGTGTATTTAGGTGAGATTCAATGCACTTAGCCAGTGGAGCAGCTGCAATGATCCTGTTTTGACCAATTCTGAGTAGTTTCTCATGGAGAACTTCTGGGAGAAGCTGTAATCTGTTGACCTTGTTCCTTTAGGGGCTAGAACAACACTTTTAGGGACTTAGGAGCCCTTGGTTTATGAAAATTTCATGCTTAGGGTTGTAGGGCACAAAAATGTCTATAACAGTGTGCCCACAGTCGGGCACAAGACAAGGGTTTCCATATGCAAACTCATGGAGGATGAGGGGACCATATGTCTCGCTGATATAGGACCATGACAAAGGAAGTCAAACTGCCCAATCTGAAAAGGTTGACCATTCCAGGGACATTGTACATAGTCACATTTTCAAAACTAACCTAAGGATATAAGGGAGGATCAAGACATAAACGTGGTACAAAACACTTGTCGATAGGTGGTGAGGGAAATTTATTGGCAAGTTTGGTTTTAGAATCCCAAGACTTGACTCGATCCATGGGCGGTACTTCTAAGGAGGGTTGAGGAGATGCCTACTAGGTTGATTCAAGATTTATGTTACCAAGCTCTACTTGTTCCACATTGAGGAGCTTAGAGGCAGGAAGAGACATAATCTACCTAGTATGATTAGTAGGTAGATCCATGACCTCCAAGTTGACTAACCAAGGAGGCTCGTCATCAAGGGATTCAGGTGGAATAGGAGGAGGGGAAGCCTGTGTGGGAAAAGGATCATTGTCATATTCCATACTAGGATGGACTTTCCGACCAACATGATACAGTACTAACGGGACTGCCGAAGAGGAATTCTCTTCCAAAACAGGTGTCGGAGGGTGCTCACTAGCTTGATCAACTTCCATAATAACATGTGACACCACCCAAGGATTAGGAGGTCTATGGGGTTCAAAGGTGTCGGAAGAGATCATATGCATAGGATCTTTGGTAGGAGTAGGAGTGTTTGGTGGAAGGATTTGAGGAAAAACTCCCACAAGAGATGATATTTTGAATAGCACTACACCAATACGTTGGAATTGTCAAAGGTGATCTCCCACGAGTGGTACATAATTCCCCATGGTGGAAATCTAGGCTGATGGCATGCAATATTCAAGTTGATTGATAGTGAGAATTTCTCCTTCATGAGGAAAGAGAAGGACACGAAATATAGATTAGACCACTTCGGTCATTACATAAAACCAACTACGGCCAAGGAGTAGGTTATAGTCCAAAGGAGCGTTGATGACTTCAACATCAACATAAGTAAGTTTCCTTCCTCACTCAATGGAAAAATTTGGAAGAACCCCTTTAGGTACAAATTTGTGACCATCAAAGGCTTAGAGAGTGGTGTTGGACATGGCGAGCGTCAGAGAACCAAGAGCCTTCTAGCAGGATATTGACATAACACATGTGGAAGAGCCTTCATCCACCAAAGTGCAATGAATATTCTTGTGGAAAATTTGCACAATGATTTGAAAAGCAATATGATGGGAACGACGAGGAGCAGCTTTGTCTACATTAAAGGTGATGAGACTAGACTTAGACTAATTGAATCCACCAATGGAAGACAATAAGGCATTGTGTTGTTGAGGACAACTTTGCAAGACCTCCAAGGCAGACATGGCATAAGGATCCTAGGAAAGATCTTCAACAATACTGTAATGTTGAGCAGCCCTGGTAGAAGGATTGTGTTTCATCTTATGAAGAACACCTTTTGGGGGGCGAAAGATAAGTTCCATAGGCTTATCCAAAGTGAGAGGTCCAGTGGAGGTAGGTGGAGTTGGTAAGTTCTTAGAGAGAGAACTTGACTCACAAACATCATAGGATTTAGCTCATGTAGTCACATTTACATCTTCATTGCACATAAAAATGGATGAACTATGGCGTGGATGAGAACATGACCCCTCATTGGCCCCTTTCGAAGGTAGATGAGGTTGAGAAACCATCTGCTGTTGAGGTTTTTCAAGGAATGGATGAGTCAAAATAACAAGATGTTTAGTGAATGGTGGTGAAAGAATTCTATGGACTTCACCCATTCGAGGGAACTCATGAGTGAGGTGGTTTCCTTGACAAATTTTCCAAGGGAACTTGACTTTACGACAACGTTCACTAGTGCCCCCCCTGATTTTGAGGGTTGGTTTTGGATTCTTGAGCATTTTGGTTCTTTTGTTTATTTCTCTTATTATTATTTTTACCACCATATTGTTGGTTGTTCTTTGGTTGAGTGGACTTCACCATTACAACATCGATGGAATGCTCAGCAGAGGGTTCTTTAGTAGAGCTAGACGCATTTGCTGGGGCTTGAGATGTTACAATGAATTGCCCAATATGGGAAGCAATTAGCTCATGGAATCGGAAATAGACCCGATCACACTATCGGCATCTGGGCCAGGAACAGGTTTTTGGGGGTCAACAAAAGGCCTAGGGGAATTAGGCAACACTTCGTAAAGTGTACCTGACTGTGAATAGATAAGATCCAATTGTTGGGCAGTTAAAATGGCTTGTTCCTTGGTAACAACTTGAAACATGGACACATCTTTGGTAATCTGGGGTCGGAGAGAACGAATGAACCATTTGCATAATATTTCATTAGGTAACTTGGTTCTTAGTAACCTCTTACAATGACGCCAATCATGAATGTGATCAGAAATTAACATGGAATCATCTTGTTTGAAGATGGACAAGAGGACAAAGTCGATATCATATTGAGTAGGCAACTGGAAGTGTGTCAAGAAGGTTTGAGCTAGGAAGGCAAAGTCACCATAGGATGCAGTATCTAACTTGGTATACCACTTTGTGGCATCCCCAGTTAAGTTATGTTGGAATAAGAAAATTTTAATAGAATCATCCACCAAAGAATTAGGTGATCACCATAATTGATAGGTGGTAATGGGAGTGGATGTATTCTCCCCAGGCTTTCCTTAAAACTTGGGGATATTTGATGGCAATTTGGTGGGCATGGGTGGCCACTAGGGATCATGACAGATGGGGTCATTAGTCAATTTCACCAAGTCTAGTAAATCAAGAGAAGATAACAATGGATTGTGAGGTTGATTAAATGGGTCATAGGCAAGAGAATCCCCTGACCAATCGTGTGCCCCCCCCCCCATATAAGGAGTAGAATGATGCAATTGCTGGTTATGAAAAGGGTTCACCTTGGCATAATACTACTGTGAGCCAACATGATTGGTAAATGGATGGTGACCCCTTGGGTAAGTACCACCAAAGATAAAAGGACCCCCAAAAGGATGTCTGTTGATGTGGTTGTACCTAGGGATAGAATAAGGACCACTCTATGCAATAGGACAAACATAAGGGGCATAACCCATGTGAGAAACAGTATTGGCAGCGAGGTTGCCCGTAGGTAAACTAGACCCTCCAGTAAAAGTACTGGTAGGTGGCACCAATCCAAAGAGTGAACTGTACCAATCTTGTGACATACTGGAAGCATCATTGCCCCTAGGTTGACCATGAACGACTGGTGATCCCCCCCCCACATTATTCTTGGAATGGGGTCCCCTGGGGTTAGTTTTGGGGTTAAGATAACCCAAGTTTTGATGTAATTTTTGTAAATGATGTAAAGTCTTCATGATTTGTGAATGTGGAGCGCGTAGATGGTTAGGAGTCAAAGGGATTTTGTCCCTTGTTTATGTAAAAGTTGAGTCAATTTTGAGATCCACCCATGGTCCGCGAACCATGGGATTGTATGAAAAAAGGTATAAATAGGTGTGTCTTAGAGAGTCTAAGGTAGATATCTAATATAATGATGGATGTAATGGGTCGATAGAAGAGAAGTTTTAGTGCAGAGAAGTGGGTCAGATAGGAGAGAAATGCTCTGTAGCTGAGTGCACAGAGGCCTAGGTAGAGTCCGCAATTGAGTGCGTGGACCCCTATAGCTGAGTGCACAGGGAAGTTTTGAGTCTGTATTCTGAACTGGAAATCAATAAAGAAGTTGTTTCTAGAGAAATATTGTGTCTTGTTGTTTACTTTTGTTTATAACCTATGTTGTTGATGAATAATATGTTTATGAAATATTGATCTAATAAAGTGCAATTCTATTGGATAACTATTAAATGATGTACACAAGCATGTTTATGTAATTTCGTGAGGATTGTGTTGAATTCTGCTATGTTTACTGAATAACTTAAGTAGATCTACACAAACACTAATTAAAGGTTGTTCTACGATGCGCGTAAGTAGGTAAATAAACTGATAAGGGTCCGCAAAAATACGATCGTAGACCTTCGTGAAGGTCTAAAGGTTGTTTAGACAGAGTTGCAGTACCAAGCCCTAAGGGATTATAGATATACGCAAAGGAAGATCTGAGGTGCTAAAAGACATCACACTCGTCGCTGGATGTAGAAACTTCGTTCTTGCATCCCCCCATACTGCTTCGGGTGAGATTGTAGCCTGCGCTATGCGGGTTGTTGCCGAAAGGGCCAATAGTGTAGGGTTTTGTTGGTTGGCGCAAACTAATTCTGAACCTAGGTCAGGACCCCCTAAGCCAACAAATGTTTCATTGTCAGGACCGGGATCTACTTGAAGGAGATGTGTGATGTCGCATCACTGGAATCTGATGAAGAAAGAAATTGAAAACTGTCTGGATAGAAAAATTCACGAATTCGCGATGAAAGAGAACATGATTTTGCACCTGTCAAAGGAGCAGTGGTTGGATAGGTATTTGTATACGGAGATACACAAAATTTTCTTCTACACCTTCCCAATCGAATTATACGAGTGGTTAGCTAAGTTGGTAGACGGTCAAGGGAGGTGGAATCTTGACGAACCAATAGTGTGGACTCCAGAACTAGTACGACAATTAGAAGCCTCTGAAGACAAGATCGTGTGCGCTATCAATCACTAGCTTGATCGAATTATAGGAGGATTTGTTATAGAATTCGCAGTTGATACCTCAGACATCTACATCGAAGCAGAGCAGAGATTTTTCAAGGGACTGCAAGGTAAGTATTCAAGGTCTTTGAATACTTGGATTAAGATGATGCTATGTGAAAAATGGGTTATGCCATTTCCTTGATGTTCAAAGCTACGCGAAGTGGAAAACTCTTTAGAGATCGATAGAGATTAGGTCCTGAATATAGCCCGTTGATTGGACCTCCTTCAAGTGATGACGAGGGAGTGGTACAGGCCTCACCAGAGAGTGTTTTTCAGCTGATAAGACAAGGTTTTCAACGAACACATCATCCATCCACTCCACCTCCACCACATACACCTTCGCCCACACCTCCACCACCACCACCTCCATTCAACATGTCGAACACAATGAAGCTACCAATTTTCAAGGGCATAGGGAGTGAAGACACATATCAGTTCTGGTTCGTTGCGAATGCTATGTGGATGGAGCAGTAGATTACTGATGACAACATAAAGAAGGAACAGTTGGTTACTGCTCAGGAGGATCACGCGTTGACCCGATATATTAAGTAAAGTTCTGATAATCCTCTGGAAACGCTAGCAGAGACTAAGACCGCTTTGAACAAAGAGTTTAGTAAGCCTAAGTCTGACTCGCATTCAGTAGTTAGATTTAAGGAGATCATGATGAGGGTTGATGAGATGCCTTGAGAGTTAGATCAAAGTCTAAAATGCATAATTCGAGAAGCTAATATGCAGCTCACAGATGGTCAGCATCGAGAGTGGTTTATAACTGCACTTCTTCCCCACCTAAGGATTTCTCTATCACAACAGAAGATAGGAACTCAGGCGGAAGCCATGGAAATTGCGATGAGGTTGCATGTGACGCCTATTCAGGATGCAACCTTGGGAGTACAACAAATCCATTCTCAGTTACAGAGCCTATGCTTAGAATTGCAAAACTTGAAGAAAGACAAGGAGACTAAGCTAGAGGTGCGCACGGAAGTATGGTGCCTGAAGTGTAAGAGCCAGGGGCATGATAAAGACCACTGCCTGTATTTGTGAACTATATCACAGGAGGGGGACCAATTCCCCTGAGGCCAGAAGCTTCAGCAGGACCAAGCGTGGGGGTTGCGCTATGGTGCGCTATTTGTCATATTGTTGGACAACATGCGACGGATAATTGTCATTTGCTTCAAAACTTCATTCAGACACCGCAACAATTGTTCTGTAACTTCTGCAAATCAATGGGCCATGATGAGTGCCACTATCGTAACTATGAGCTGATGATGGAAAGAACACCTACCTACAAATGCATGCAAAACTCGACCTCCTGAGCAGAGTGCCAGAGGAGTGCGCAGAGGATATATGGAACGAGGACGAGGCCGAGGAGGAGTAGGGCCTAGTAGAGGCGGGGATCAGGTTATCCGTTACAACTGCAGAACACCAGGGAACTACGCACGAGAGTCTCAGAATCGGACATGCCCGTCATGTCAATACTGCAACCAGTTTGACCACACTATAAAAGAATGCTCAATGCTAATAACTAATATGCAGGAGAAAAAGGCGCAGCCTCAGCAACCTACGCAGAACTTATAGATGATGAGCGTTGAGCCCTGTGAGGATGATCAAGGCGTGAATATAATGCTAAGAAGTGGGATAACAATTGGTGATGATAAAGGGAAACAACCTGAAGAGGACGGATGGGTCCGCAAGGCCCCAGAAAAGGAATTTGGTTTTGATTTGGCACGTGCTAAGGAAACTTTTATGGAAGCCAAGAAAAGCTTCGTTGATTTTTCCACCTTAGGAATCCAGAACAAAGTGCAAGAAACCAATGCATCTACAGAGGTTGATCCCTCTGTCCTTACCACATTCTTGGAGACCTGCATGAAACTTCTGCGTGATAGCAAAGCTGTGAAAGGCCCATAGGAGCTAATAAACAAATGTGTGAGCAAAGAAAATGCCCTTGATGGACACCACGTAGTTAGAAAAATTGGCAGGCATAAGACTAGAACAAGGCATGAGATGAGGCTCACTGCGCTGATAGGAGATTATGAGATGGACCAAGTTATCTTGGACCTAGGGTCTGATGTGAACGTTTTTCCAAAACAAACATGGGAAAGGATGGGGAGACTTACATTGTAGTGGTCTTCGATTCAGCTCAGAATGGAAAACCAACAGAAGATCATTCTGATGGGATGATTATATGGAGTAATTGTTGACATCGAATGGGCGAGTGCGCTGGCTAATTTTGAAGTAATAAAGATCGTGGATGACAGTAATCCATACCCCGAACTCCTTGGAATTGACTAGACCATTGACATAAATGGAGTCATCAAATTGAAGAAGAGGACAATGTCATTTGAAAAGAAATCGCTTCGATTTGTAGTGCCATTGGACCCTGCAGAAGGGTCGCGCTACACTGAACTGGTCCACGATTATGAAGAAAGTGAAGATGACTTAGATCAAATCTACAAAACAACAGTGCGAGATCAAGACTGGATCAATCCAATAGCAAATGGATGGATTGCATGGGACCAGGAGAGTTCTTTTACCTCTAATTCAGATGAAGAATTGGAGCATTGGCAGAATCGCTCACATGAAGTATCTACATTGCACTGCAACATGATGACTAAATCGCTACGCTGCGTTTCGTCGGAGGTAAGAAACTTACCTTATTATGATGGTTTAACTGACGTGGATAATTTTTTGGATGCATTTGAATGTGAATTCCCTGAGCATCACTGCTTCCAAGCGTTAGACTTGGCACTGCGCGCTACGCCTGCACGATGGTGGGGTACGCACAAGGATAGCTTTGATGGATGGCGCGATTACAGAAGAATGATGTGATTGCAGTTTGGTTGACCTAACATTTGATTGACCAAGAAATAAGATGGGAGAAATGATTCGCGTGATCATCTAGTGATGTGAACTAAAGCTTATGGAATGAAGCCGCAGCCAGAGTGGGTGCACTTATTTTGCCATACTTTAGACACAATCCCCATGAACTGGTATTTGGAGACAAAGCTTTTCCATGGCACTGCAGAGTGGGATATATTAAGAGAAGGGTTCTTATTGACTTTCAGTTTTGAAGATGGCTTCAAAAGCATTGATGAAGCTCTGCAAGAGATTAAGGCATATCTTCAAAATACCGCAAGAACCTCTAGAATGGGTCCAACCAGATTGGAGCACCTAGTTGTGCCATGCACTGGAATGTTATAATGTGACCACTGAAGAGGAGGATGAAGATCCAAGAAATACCAATATTCCAGAGGTGGAGGGGCATTGCGAAGTCAAGGGCCCGCAAATAGACAACCCAGACATCACCATGCTGTTGAAAACAAAGCAAGTAAAAAATGGGACTGAAGTAGAACTGAAGTTTACAAATATTGGAGATTATTGGGATGACGCTACTGTGGATAAGGTTGTTGAGTTACTCCACAAATATCAGGATCTGTTCCCTACCAATTTTTTGGAATTGAAGGGCATAATAGGAGACTTGGGCGTTATGAAAATTACTCTGAAACCAGACGCGAATCCTATTAAGCAAAGGTCGTATCGCCTTAATCCTAAGTATAAGGAAAAGGTTTGCTTAGAGTTGGATAAGATGTTGGAAGCAGGCATCATAGATCCAATTGAAGAATTTGATTGGGTGAGCCCAATGGTGGTCCAAGAAAAGAAGCATAAGGGAGAAATAAGGACTTGTGTAGACTTGCGGAAGCTTAATGATGCCCGTGTCCATGATCCATTTCCAACATCATTTACTGATGAGGTATTAGACAACGTTGGAGGGCAGGAGGCTTAGTCGTTCACTAATGGATTTTCGGGATATCAGTAGATTAAGATTGCGCCCAAGGATATGAGAAAAATGAACTTCGCGACGAAATGGGGTTATTTTCAATACATTGTAATGTCTTTTGGACTCAAGAATGCGTCTGCAATATTTTCTCGCGTAATCATCGCAGCGCTCAAGGAGTTTATTCATAAGTCCTTGGAGGTGTAATTTGATGACTGGATGGTGTTCAGACTAGTAAAGTGCCATGTAGTAAGTCTGCGCTTGATGTTGGATACATATCGTGAATACCAGATCCCGCTGAATCTGAAGAAATGCATATTATGTGTTCCCTTTGGAATCCTACTGCGTCATGTGGTGTGCAAGCAAGGGTTGATGACGGACCCTGCCAAGATTAAGGTGATAGTGAATCTGGAGGCCGCGAGGAATGTAAAGGAGTTGCGCACAACATTAGGACATACGGGATATTACAAAAAATTTATCAAAGCATATGCTTAGATTACTGTGCCTATGGAGAAACTACTAAAGAATGATGCAACATTCTGCTGGGACAAAGAATGCCAATGCAGCTTAGATGTTTTGAAATAAAAGATGGTCGTTGCACCAATATTGGTATTCCTAGATTGGAAGAAGGAATTTCACGTACATGTCGATGCCTCTTGCATTGCGTTGGGAGAAGTGTTAACGCAAGCCACTGAAGGAGAGATGGACCACCCTATAGCCTTCGCGAGTAGGAAACTATCGAAGGCCGAGAAGAACTACTCCACAATAGAGCACGAAGGATAGGCCATGGTATACGCGTTGCAAAAGTTCATGCACTATCTATTAGGAGGGCATTTCAAGGTGTATGTTGATCATTCTACCTTCAAATACCTGGTCAATAAGCCTGTGTTGGGGGGGAAGATCTACCGTTGGTTGTTGTTATTCCAAGGGTATGACTTTGAGGTCATTGTGAAGCCAGGGAGGTTGAATGTAGGACTTGACCATCTGTCGTGGATCAAAACTGGGGAGGAGCCTAATAATTTGGAGGAAGGGTTGTCGGACGCGCAGCTCTTCGTGGTGCGCGTAGCGGATAACCATTTTGTAGGTATTATTCACTTTTTGACTACGGGGATGGCACCGAAAGGGTATACAATTAAGCAAAAGAAGGAGCTAGTAGTGCTCACGACAGAATTTTTGGTAATTGCAGGACATTTGTATAAGATGGGTACAGACGAGATATTGCGAAGATATGTGCCAGATTCTGAGAGGAATAGCATTCTCACTGAAGCTCATGGAGGGGCTGCAGGAGGACACTACGCAAGAAAAGCAATTTCACAGAAGGTTTTGCGCGCATGTCTATGGTGGCCAACATTGCACAGGGATTCCAAAGCGTATTGTAAGGTTTTCGATGCATGTCAAAGAACAAGTAGACTGTCGCGAAGGGATGAATTGCCATTACAACCTCAAGTATTGTTGCAACCATTTAAAAATGGGCGATTGATTTTGTTGGGCCAATTCAGCCCCCAGACAAGAAGAAAGGTGTGCACTACATCATCACTACGACAGAGTATCTAACTAGATGGGCAGAGGCCAACCAGTTAAGGATTGTACAAGGGCTATAGTAGCGAAGTTTTTGTTTGAATATGTATTAACTAGGTTTGGCTTCCCGAAAGTGTTGATGAGCGACAGAGGTACACACTTTCTGAACGAAACGATCAACGCACTGATAGAAGAATTCCAGGTCTACCATCAGAAGAGTACACCGTATCACCCATAGGGCAATGGAACTGTTGAGGCCTTCAACAATATTCTGGATAACACGCTGATGAATATTTGTAACGCGCAACGAAATGACTGGGATGTGCACGTACCTGCAGCACTATGGGCGTATAGGACTACATGCAAGAAGCTGACAGGACAAACGTCGTTCAGGTTGGTCTATGGTGTAGAAGTTGTAATGCCAATGGAGTACATCATTCCTAGTCTGCGCATAGCAACTCTCACAGGTATGGCAGATCGCGAAGCCTTGGAGGAATGGCTCGCGCAGTTGATGGAGCTTGAAGAGGATTGATTCTTGGTTGGATTCCATCAGCAAGTATAGAAGGAACGTGAAAAAGCATGGCACGATTGACACATCAAGCTTCGCATGTTCAAGGTAAACAATCTAGTCTTGTTATATGATAATAAGTTTACTAAATTTCTAGGTAAATTTCAGATGCATTGGCTAGGGCCATATATTATTAAAGAAATTATAGATGGAGGCGCAGTTCAACTCGTGAAGCTGAATGGAGAACCTTTTCCAGGAAGAGTGAACGGGAGCCCATTGAAGCTATATACAGGGGATCTTGCGCAATGATTGAATTATGGTAGGACAGTCTTAGTGCTCCAAGAAATTGTAAGGGAGCGCGGGACTACAAACTACACTATCAAGGTCAAAGGACTACGCAGCAGGCGGGCTACACAGAGGATGATGAAGATACAATCTATGAAGCTGCATGTAGGGGGCTGCGATATGAAGGAAAGTACTGTGCAACACATCAGAAAAGTGACCGTTGGAGTCATTGTTCATGATTTGACAACCAAAAGATGGTTAAGAGGAGCGGGCTAGTGGCAATTAAGGCAAAAATCTTTGAAGATATGCCATCAAAACAACATTAATTGTCAGAATTTAGGGGAAATGGTCGGATTTGAATTCAAAAACCCCTATAAATTACAAGTGTTGGTCCAACAGAGAACACTTTGCACCCTTAGAGTTTTTGTTGAGTTGTGTTGTCTATCGCCTATGAACCGTTTATATTGGGAGGATTTAGTTGCGAGCCCTACATTTGCTAAGTTGTCTGAGTTGAATCAAAAAATTCATCCTTGAAAAAATGCTTGGACAAAGCCCTACAAAGACTGTGAGTATTGGTGGTGATGTTGCTTCTGAAGGAGTTGCCCTAGAGGTGGTAAGTATGGAAGCTCCGGCTCCTATGCCTACAATGCTGAGGTCACCTAGGCCAAAGCCTACCCTTGCTAGAGAAACACATAAACTGAAGAAGGATAAACAGAAAAAGTCGGTGCCAGCCCGCGAATCTCCTAGGAAGCACTCTGCAGCACAAAAATAAAAGAAAGACAAGCAACCCGGGAAGGTTGTCGATCTGGAGGCGGAGGAAGGACAGGGCACAGAGAACATAGATGTTGAGGAAGTGGAACCCATCACAAAGCTTCTTGACTATATCCCTCCGCACAAGGGGAAGGAAAAGGTCACCAAGGACCTAGACTCAGACAAGTTTTCTATTTCTACGCCCCTGTTGCCTGAGCAGGTTCCCTTTGAAGGTCTGCGGCTTACATGTATCCCGCTGCTAAAGATGGAAGATTGGGACCTCGCAGATCATGTTAGGTTTCCACACATAGCCACAGATAAGTATATGAAGTGCATCTACTACACGGAGTTGAGAGTTATTGCGCTAGAGACGGTGGAATGGATCCGCGATGTGGAGAATTCGGGATTGCTAAATCTGTTTTGGGTGCCCCATTATCACTGCACCCCTATCAACACAATTTGTGTGCACCAACTGCTCACTCTAGTGCATGATGGGTGCTTATGGTTAGGAGGGCCTATCCCCATCACTGACATGCTCATCCATAGGATCACGCACCTACCATATGAGGGATTGAATCCGGCCAAGGAGTTTGGCGGAAAGACCAAAGAAAAGGATTTGGCCGAAAGAATGAAGAAGGAATTTGACCTCGTGGAGAAGGCACGAGGATACTCAGTCACCTCCATAAACGACCCTGCCGTGCAAATTTCCACGCAGATCTTAGCAGGGAAGGTAATGAGAAAGTGCCACGCGGATGAAGTTCTGGCGCCCGTGGTCTCCCTAGCTGCACAATGCGCGAAGGGTGTGCAGTTCAACTGGTTTAGATACCTGTGCCAGGAATTCCTCGTGAATTTTTGCGAGGCCCAGGATGAGACCAAGTCGTTCCATTATGCTTGGTTGCTAGTCTCTATTATTTTGGTTGCATGGGAGCTTCCAAATGATAGCCAGTTTCCTTCGTTGGAAGAAGGATTACCGGGGGCAATGCAGTTCGCCTCCCTGTGGGCTACAAAGGAACCTGCACGGATCACAGAGACCAAGATTTTTTGGGTCCTAATGGAATCAAGCCTTTGCATGGTCATTAACCAACGCCCAAGGTTGTCCCATACTTGGTACATGCAGTTGTCAGCCTACGCAACCTTTAAAGCTGACTTTAATCGGGTATATATCCAGGCGCGGAAGGATCCCGCACATAAGTGACATGATTTTCCATACTTGGTAACAAAGACCGATGTACAGGAGGTAGTGGCACGTTGGCCCACTGAGTGGTGCACCCCTTCAGATATAGTTGTTGGGCCAAGCACAGGTGCAAAGAGTATGACCACGAAGAAAAGGGAAGCAACCAAGCAGGCTGCGTAGAACTTGGTTGCACAAAAAAATAAATATGTTGCAGAGAAGGCTTGGGTCAAGAAAGAATGCGCTACCAAGGAAAAGGCAGAACAAGTGTAGTGCGAGACCCAGAAGGGTGACAACTCACCTTCGCCAGAAACACAAACAGAAACATGGCAAGGCGGCGAAGGCAAGGAAGGACAGTGCACCCCCTTCCTTCTGAAAAGGCGTGAGCTGGAGCAGCAAGGTGACTCGCGAAAGAAGCAAAAAGCCCAGAAAACACAAGTTGATCCCATGGTGCTCACAAAAAGCGATCTCAATGAGATCGGTGACAAAGTCAGCGATGCCACAACAAAAGTGCTGCATCAACTAGAATGGCAGTACTTGCAAACATGTTCAGAAGGATCTCCGCGAGTTGCAGCTCTAAGCAGCCCAGATCCAAGCAGATGTTGGGAAAGTGAGCGGCGCACCAAGCAGTTCGGCACGAGGTCATAGTACAGGCGCCGAGATAATTCCGTGGCCATTGCAGGATGTGCGAGTCTTCCCCTTGCCTGCAGGTTCAGTCCACACCAACACAGAGGAACAACGCACCCTTCTTGATAGAGTACCGAAGATGGGCCTGAATCTTGCCGTGATGCAACTGGAGTCATTGCATGCACTATTACAGGGATTTGTGGAAGAGCTTCGCATAAGGGAACAATGAGCTCCCAGTGCTATCAGTGAAATCAAGGTTAATAATCAGCAGTTGTTCGCTGAGAAGATGTAGGTTTTGCAGCAAAAGGAGGCACTCCAAGCGCACAATTCACGACCGGAGTCAACAATCGCAGAAGCATGCAGAACAGTACCAGAGCTTCATATTCCTGAAGATGCACAACCAGAAGAGAAGATCAGGAAGTTCGTTGTTGGTGTGCCCAAAGAAAAGGTGGAAGTTAACCGAGTTCAATTTGAACTCAACATGAAAATCACCGAGCTACAATTGAAGATGCAACCATCAACTCTGTCGAAGGTCCGAGAGTTGTGCAGAGCCGCGATCAGGGAAGGACTAGCCACTCTGGATGCCATAGTTGCAGACTGCACAACAGTATTTGAGCAGGCCATGGAGTTGGTCGCCAATCTACAGGAGGATCTAAACCTACAGACACTGAATATTGAGATCAAGGAGCTGCAGAAGCAATATGATGAAGTCACGAGGAGATCATGGAGATGTTAAGTTTCAATCCATCTACCTGTTATTATGCACTCGGTTGTTGCCCTTCGTTGCTTAATCATGGTGTCACTTCTCCTAAGCTTGACATCAACATTACTAAAGTTGTCATCAATGACAACACACACTGCCAACATATGACAAGAGTGACAAAATATCTGCTAGAATATTTTTTCACAACATATATGGTATTATGCTAAAGTATTTTATTATGAAATTTTATTTTCTTATATCTTAGATTTATTATCACTAGCTTATTGCATGATTATTGCTCAACTTTATGAAAATAATTGAAATGTGAAAATGAAAGGACAAGAAAATGATTACACCATTCACACAAATGAACATAAGATGTATCTTGGGAAACTAAGAGTGGGAGAGAACATAGTGAGAAAGAGATTTCTAAGCTCTACTCTCATTTCTTCAATTATGAACATGCAAATACAAATAAAAGGGCACTCACTATGGAGTTTACTTCAACGTTGTACCCGAAATGGTTGCTCCATGTATGAAAAAAGTGGAACCTTGAAGCACACATTCCAAGTTTGTAAATATGCCTAGTCTAGTTGAGCTTGGGCTTGTAGGTTTTGTGACTCCCTACCATTGTTTGATATCACATGGAAAGTAACCCTATTGAGAGATTCTCTCCTTTGGTCCATGGTTTTTCATAGAACATGTCACATTAGAATTGATATTCTATATCATCTTCAAAGAGCAAGAAATGAATGCTTTCTCACCCATTCTTAGCACAACTTTATTTTTACAGCGCAAGAGGCGTCATTAATTTGTGCATATCCTTTTTCACTTGTGTAGGTGTAATCATAAAAAGCGGAGATGGAAATAGACTACCTATGTGAGCTTATAGACCATTGGACTAATGCACCATGCAACAAATTGTTACTTGAACGACACTCTCCTACCCACTCAGCACACTCCCAAGCTTCATGCAACTAACAAACCTAAAATAGAGCACATCAAGCTATAAGAGAAAACTGAGAGGTGAAAGAATTGGCTCCTCAAAAAGCTCTAAAGTGTTGTAGTTTGATAAATTTCTTACCAAAATATTTTTGACATGACAATAAAACTCTAGGTCAAATCATTTTAGGAAAAAGACCCAACCAAATAACTAACTATAACTAACTAAAACATGTGCACAATAATAACAACATCCATCTTCATATACAACATTTCTAAATATGCTAAGTGAACAAACATCCTGGGTACAACCTTATCTCCATTACAACAAAATATTGGCATTAAGAATGTAAATCATTATTAATTCTTTTATTCTAGGAAGAAGGTAGAAATTGTTTGTTTTTCTATAAATAAACCAAAACTCATTCCATGAGCCGTACAAGGCACACCCCTTCTCAAAGGCTTTCCTTATGGTCCAATTACAAATTCTGAAAATTCAACGGAGATGAGCAAAGTGAATTATTTAACTTCACTCGAATCTTGGTATTGGGAATCGATTTGCAAGAATCCGACGGGGTCCATTCCTTTTTCTTAATATCCTATATTATGTGATCCAGTTAGGTCTCTAATAATTCATACTTTTACTCTAGATTAGACAAAATGCCCTACCTAATCAATAACTCCAAAAAGAAATGCGAAGAGACCGATAAAGGATTCTCAACCAGTTCGTCGGGACTCTAGATTTATTTTGGTACAAATTTGGGAAGATTCCCTTCCCAATCCAAAATCTCGCGCGTACAAAATTGTAAATTTCGATTCCGATGTCCAAACCCACCCGAATGGATGATATCGCAGTTTAAACGAGATATCACAAGTTCTGTGTATTTGAGATTTTGATTTTGAGTTTGACGTATTGCAGGAGATAGAAAAATAGTATGCTCGGAGTAGAAATAGGCGTGAATCGGCTGTTGTATGTACGGCGTGTTTCAGTGGATACCCATAATAGATCCAAAACTTAGTGTTTGAAGTGCCCGATGCTGCAATGCAGCAATGAGGTTTCAAGTTTATTCCAATGAATTTGGGAAAGCCTGTGACTGAAACGACTGTGATTCCTTTCCAAAAGCAGCAGCTGCTGATTTTGATGGAAGTCTTTTGGGTTAACAATGGCAGTCATGGTATACTTGAACAACGAGAAGAAAAAGATGATGGTCGCATTCTTCTTCCTTCAACGTAGAATGGTTACGACCAGTACCCATCAAACACAACCCACTAGTACACTTCTTACCCATGTGAAAAGACTCTGCAAACAGGGTTCCTTGAAAGAAGCAGTCCACATAGTAAGTAGTCACATTAACCTGACCTTGGATTCCTCCACATATGTTTATCTCTTGCAAGGTTGCATCCAGAAGAAATCCTTAATTGATGGCAAACGAATACACGCTCACATGAATAAGATGGGAGTTAGGGAAGACAGGGTTTTACATAACACACTTATTAACATGTATGTCAAATGTGGGAATGTGGCGGACGCTCGCAGAGTTTTCGATCAAATGCCTGCACGAGATGCATGCTCATGGACTGTGATGATCGCAGCTTATGCTAGGCATGGGTTTGCTGATGAGGCACTCAATCTCTTCCACCAAATGTATCGGACAGGGGTTGAACCTGATGAGTTGGTCTTTTCAAGTGCTCTGTCAGCGTGTGCCAGCTTGGCATCTCTGGAATGGGGTTTGGAGATCCATCAAGAAATAATAAGAAGGGGATTGCAATTCCATGTCTATGTAGCCAATCCTCTTCTTGACATGTATGCGAAATGTGGTAAGATACAGGAAGCACGTGAAGTGTTTGACAGAATGCATCAACGAACCATTATCTCTTGGAATGCTATGATTGCAGGATATAGTCAGAATGGGCTTGTGGATGAAGCGCTCAAACTGTTTGAGGGAATGCCTCAACGAAATGTGGTTTCATGGAATGCGATGATTGCAGGTTTTGCGCAGAATGGATTTGTTGCAGAGGCGCTGAAATTCTTCAGGGAAATGCCTCAACCAAATGAGGTTTCCTGGAATGCCATGATAGCAGGTTTTGCACAGAATGGGCTTCTTGGCGAGGCTGCTGAACTTTTCAAGGAAATGCCTCAACAAAATGTGGTCTCGTGGAATGCCATGATCTCTGGGTATGCACAGAATGGGCTCATTGATGCGGCTCTGAAACTCTTTAAGAAGGCGCCACAGCGAAACGAGGCTTCATGGAATGCGATGATTGCAGGACTTGCACAGAATGGATATTTTGAGGAGGCCCTGAAGCTTTACCGAGAAATGCAATTGGCAGCTGTGAAACCAGATCCGAAAACTTTTGCTAGCATTCTTCCAGCGTGTGCCAGCTTGGCCGCTTTGGAGCAAGGTATGGAGATCCATGACACAATAACTAGACTTGGATTACAGTCTAATAAGACAGTGATGAATGCCCTGATACACATGTATGCAAAATGCGGGAGCATAGAGAAGGCGCGTGAGTTATTTGATAAAATGCGTCAGCTAGCGGTTGACTCATGGAATGCCATGATTACAGGATATGCCATGAATGGCCATGGCAAGGAAGCGCTCAAACTCTTTGAAAAGATGAAGCACTCTGGCATGAGCCCAAACCATGTCACCATGGTCAGTGTTTTGTGTGCATGCAGCCATGCAGGCCTAGTCCATGAGGGCTGCCAATACTTTAATTGCATGACGAAATACCATAATATCACACCTGCAATGGAACATTATATGTGCATGGTTGACCTTCTTGGCCGTGCTGGACTTCTGGATGAAGCAAAAGACTTCATAAACAGAATGCCAATAAAACCTCATCCTGTTGTGTGGATTTGTTTGCTTGGTGCCTGCAGAGTACATAACAATATAGAACTTGGAGAATGGATAGCAAATTGCCTTTTTGACATGGACCCTCAAAATGCTACACCCTATGTGCTTCTTTCAAATGTTTATGCTGCAAGTGGTAGGTGGAATGATATTGAAAAGGTACGGAAAATGATGAATGATAGAGGCATAAAAAAGACACCAGGATGCAGTTGGATTGAGATCAATAAAGAGGTGCATGCTTTCCTCACAGGAGACAGATCGCACCCACAGACACACATGATCTATAAAGAGCTGGAGAGATTGTCTTCGGAGATGAAAGTAGCAGGTTATGTTCCAGATACAACATTTGTGTTGAATGATGTAAAGGAGGAAGAGAAGGAACAAATTCTTTGCCACCATAGTGAAAGGTTGGCAATCGCATTTGGGCTATTAAACACACCCCCTGGAACAATTGTGCGAGTTGTCAAAAACCTTCGAGTATGTGGTGACTGCCATACTGCAACAAAATTCATTTCCAAGATTGTTACACGAGAAATTGTCGTGAGGGATGCCAACCGTTACCATCATTTCAAGGATGGTCAATGTTCATGTGGGGATTATTGGTGATGTATAGCAAGCTAATATAACGAGTTGAAGCATACTGCCAACATAACGTTAGCGAGGGAGTAAGCTTTATCTTCATTGTCAGATAAAGTTTAATGCTTGGAGGTTTTTTAGAGATATAGCCTATCCTTTCACTTCCAATTAGATGACTTAATCCGGGACGCATACCACATCCGAGTATTTCTTCAGACGTGCTCATATTATACTCCTAAGACATCTGTTAGCTTGATAATTTGTAGGTGCTCGCTTTGTCAATTTGCAAAATTTGAAGACAAGGTTTCTAAGAGATGAGCAATAAGCTTCTCTTTTGCATCATCCTTGGCAATTTTGACTGAATGCTTTTCATATTTAAGACAAGAAAACTGTTACAAAAATCTTGAAGAATACATGACAATAATTGCTGTTAGCAAGTGCTGGTCAGACATAATAGGACGATCGGAATTCTTACACGTGCCCTTTTTCTAATTGATGCAAAATGATGCAGGAGCATCACTTGCATACTCGCAACTCACATCACCCTAAAATATTTTTGTTTTCGGTATTTAATAGACTGAAGGGACCACAATGTGGAAATCCATGGATAAATCCAAGAGGTTGTTGGGTTAGATTCAAAACAGCAGTTGATTGGCAAGGAAGTGGAAGCAATCGACATGGTCAACTATGATGGGCAGCTTTTATGTAGGATCAAAGCCTGTAAAGGAATAGGCATATCTATTCGAAGGCAGCTTGGAGTAGCTCAATATTCAAGAGCTTCTGATAGCTCAAGGAAGAGCTTGAAGTTCTGGCTCGGGAGTTTTCGTAGCTTGATAGCATGGGAACTTCGGTGGCTCCAGATTGTAGACATAAGATAACAGATCAAGGGACAGTTTGAGAGCAGAGCTCAATCCCTGCATTTGAGTTTGCCGATGTATCATTGTTGACATGGGGCATTTGCTTGGGTTATTTTGCAAAAAGGAATTTGTAGTTGGATACAAAGGCTTCAATCCTATGACTATATTGATGTTTGCTGGAGTTTTGTTGGCCTTGTTTGAATATGAACTGTGTTTATGAGTTCTGTTAAGGGAAAGAGCTTTTGTGATGTTGCTTGCAGTTAAATAAAATATTTAAAAAAATATCCGATTTCTACAGTGGATGCTATATTTGTGTTGTCTATTTTCATTGTGCACTCTTGGAGGCATCCTGTAGTTGCATGTCGATATCATAGAAAAAACCTAGAGTGAGGATACAATTGTCAAGGGAGAGAGACAACTCCATCATGGTGAGAATGATGTTGTCGAGATGCTGCGAAAGGTTGTTGATGCTGTTGGAAACCCTAGAAACATCTCAAAAGAAAGGAATGATTGGACACAGTGAATGTTGAGAGTGAATATGAAAGGGAACAAGAGTTTCATGAAGAAAAGCGAGAAGAGCACAGGTAATTGGAATCATAGAACTTGGGAGGAAAGCAATAGTTAAGTACTCATACATATTTTGGAGTTTGAATCAAGATGAGTTAGTGGACTGGATTCAGGAAATGTCGCTGCACCGTAAGAACAATTTAGTTGACTCAATCCAAGGATGTTTGCATGCACAATACTAAGAGGACATGCATTAAGATGGTGGGAAGTGTTGGGTATGTGTTATATTCTTTGCACGACTATCCTCATGTGTTGAATGTTGCGCTGGGTGTAATGAAAGGTCACCAAGGCGGCAGCAGCCCCTGTTGTTTAAGTGTTCGCAAGAAGGAAGAAACCCGACTATGCAAGAGTTCGGGGTAGCACCACCTAAAAAAAATTGGGCAGTTTTTTTAACAATCTTCCTCAGTGTTGTGTAAATTTTTAACAATCTTCCTCTTCCTCATCCTCATCCTCATCCTCATCCCCTTTTGAATAGTATAAGTATGAAAAATAGCTAGTGCTCCTCCTACTCATCACTGTAATTACAAAAGTGTGAGAAAGGGATAGTGATCCTTCTCCTCCTCAATTAAATGACATAAGTGAGAAATGACAAGTGGTCTTTCTCTTATTCCTTAAAATTACTAATAAGGGAGAAAATGAAGACACTCCTCCTCATCGTTCCGAAAGTGTGAGAAAGGTTCAATGCTCCTTCTCCAACAAGAAATTACTGAAATATGAAAAAATATTATACTTCTATTACTGTAGAATATTAATAAAGAGTAAGAAAGGGCATGTGCTTCTTCTCCTCCTTACTCAAATTACAAAAGTGTGAGAAAGGGCCCATGCTCTACCTTCTACTCACTCATTCTACTCACTCAAATGATAGACATGTGAGAAAGTACCAATGCCTTTTTCTCCTTTTCCTTCTCCTTCTCCCTCTAATTACAAAAATGTGAGAAAGAGATAGTATACTCCTCATCCCAAAATTACTAAAGTATGAAAAAGGAGTATTGCTCCTTCTCCTCCTTTTGAAAATCACTCAGTGTGAGAAAGGACTTGCTCCTTTCCTCGATCACTTAAATGACAAAAGTGTGAGAAAGTGTTTATGCTTCTTCTCTTGTTTTGAAAAGCATACATGTGAAAACCGCCTAATGCTCCTTCTCCTTCTTCTTATCATTCTAATTAGAAAAGTGCGAGAAAGGACCCATGCTCATTTTCCTCTTCTTTTGAATGATATAAGTATGAGAAAGGGCTAGTGCTCCTTCTCATTGTCACTCTAATTATAAAATTCTAATTATAAAAGTCTAATAAAGGGCTAGTACTCCTTCCCCTCAATTAAATGACATAAGTGTGAGAAAGGGTTTGTTCTCCTCCTCTTTTCGAAATCTACTAACCTACGAGAGAATTAAACCACTCATCATCATTCTAAGTACAAAAATGTGAGAAAGGGTTGTTCCTTCTTCTCCTAAAAATTACCAAAGTGTGAGAAAGGGTTCATGCTTTTTCTCTTCCTCCCAAATATTAATAAAGTGTGAGAAAGTGCATTTCATCTTTCTACTCCTCACTCAAATTACAAAAAATTGAGAAAGGGCCCATGCTTCATCTTCTCATTTGAATGACAAAAGTGTGAGAAAATGCCAATGATCCTTCTCCTTCTCCTTTTCACTCTAATTATAGAAGTGTGAGAAAGGGATAGTGTGCTTCTCCTCTTTCCAAAAATTAATGAAGTATGAGAAGGGCCAATACTCTTGATTCCATTCATTCACTCAAAATATAAGTGTGAAAAATGGCCCATGATCCTTCTCCTCCTTTTTTCGAATCACATAAGTGTGAGAAAGTCACAATGCTCTTTATCCCTCTCTCCATCATTCTCATCACTCCATTTAAAAAATTGTGAAAAAAGGGCCATGCTCTTTCTTCTCCTCTTTTGAATGATAGAAGCATGAGAAAGGGATAGTGCTCCTTGTCCTTTCTCTCATCACTGTAATTAAGATTGTGTTGGAAAAAGGCCAATGCTTCTTCTCCTCATCAATTAAATGATAGAAGTGTGAGAAACGATTGGTGCTCCTCTTTCTTGAAATTACTAACGTGTGAGGAAATGAAGCCATTGCTCCTCATCATCACTCTAAATGAAGCCATTGCTCCTCATCATCACTCTAACTATAGAAGTGTGAGAAAGGGCCAGTTCTCCTTCTCTTCTTAGAAATTTTGAAATTATGAGAAAGGGCTTATGATCCTTCTCGTCCTCCTAAATATTAATAAAGTGTAAGAAAAGGTCAACACTCCTAATCCTCACTCAAATTACAAAAGTTGGAGGAAGAGGCTATGTTCCATCTTCTCCTCATTCAGAAGTGTGAGAAAGGGCCCATGATCCTTATCCTTTTCCTAATCACATTAATTACAAAAAGTATGAGAAAGGGCCAATGCTTATTCTCCTCCAAAAAATTATTGATTTATGAAAAACAACTTGTGCTCCTTCTATTCCTCCCAAATATTAAAGAGTCGGAAAGGGCTAGTGTTCCTCTTTATCTCTCAAATTTTAGAAGTGTGAGAAAGGGAAGGTGTTCCTTCTTCTTCTCCTGGTCCCTCTAATTATAAAAGTGTGGGAAAGGTCCAAGATTATTTCTCCTCCTCTCAAAAATACTATAGAATGAGAAAGGACTAGTTTTCTTTTTCTTCCTCGATATATTACTAAAGTGTGAGCAAGCAAGGATTAGTGCTCCCTTTCATGTTCACTCAAATTGCAGAAGTTTAAAAAAAGCTCATGCTTCTCTGATTTTTTAAAATGGCACAATTGTGAGAAAAGGCCAGCTCCTTCTCCTCATACGGCCAGCTCCTTCTCCTCATACTTCTAATTACCAAATTATGAGAAAGGAACAATACTCCTCCTCCTCGATTAAATTATTGAGTGTGAGAAGGGGCCAATACTCCTCATTCCTAAAATTACTAACATGTGAGAAAATGAAGCCTCCTTTTTCTCATGACTCTAATTAGAAAAGTATGAGAATTCGAGCCAACTATTCTTTTCCTCTTCACTTGAATGGAAAAACTATGAGAAAGGGATAGTAGTCCTCCTCATACCTTGACTTTTTAAAGTATAAAAGGTGGTTGGTTTTATTTATCTTCCTCGCTCGAATTCAAAAATGTGTGAGAAGGGAAAAATATGGTGTTTGAGTTCGATGTTAGTAGGGCTTATATTGCATAAGATGATCGATCATGAGTTGTAGCTATTTGAAAAAAATTGTGAATTCATGTTAAAATGGTGATTGAGTGCTAAAGCTATGTTAAAAAAAGGAGCTAAACCTTTAGAAATTTCTAATTTCTTGGTGTTGAAGGAAAAATAGGAGTTCAAAATATAAAATGGAAGAAATGTTAGTGCTTTATCACAGGATGTAGAGCATTGGATGATCAATGGTTCTTATTGATTGGAGATTGTGGAAGTGAATGGATTTAATAAGGTAAATTCCAGTACAATTCAAACCCACTCTTAAGACACATGGCTAACACAAGTGGATTGTGGGCTGTATTTTTTCCATTTTTTAATTCACTCATCATTCACCTGCAAACTACTAACCAACTTGAAGGCATTTTTGCAACAAACCCTCAGAGGATGGACAAGACAATATGTGCACCAAATCCATGTGGATGAAATAAATCCAACTTGAAGTTGAGAGTTATTCAAGAGTGTTATTACTTCAAACTAACTCATAGAGTTATACAAGTGATCGCTAGAAAAGTAATTAATACAACATAATAGAGTGATATTACATGTCCATTATGCACCACCTTCAAAAAAGCACTACAAACTACAGAGAGAGGGCGTTTATGCATCCATGTGCATTAAGAATTTGAATTTTGCATGAATCACATTATTGTTCCTTTGATATCTACAAAAATCTTCCCGATGAAGACATATGAACCACATTTGATGCAATAACTGTATTGGTTATGTGTTATATTCTTTGAATGGCTTGTTGAAGAATCTAGGGCAAATGTGTGTAGTGTTATTCTTCATTACTTGATAACAATTTGTGGAGTATTTTTACTTCTCCTTATTAGCTTATTCTTCTTCTTCTTCTTATTAGTGCATATGTGTGTACTTCATCAAATTGCTACCAAAACATAAAAACAAGAACACAAGATGTTGGCTCTCTGCCAGGGCCAAAACCTCTCTTCTCTTGAGAGGAAAACCCTTTAGTGAATTTCTCTTATTGAAGCTTCTATTGATCAATGTCAAACCCTATACCCTTGACCAGAAGATCCTCCAAGCACAAGTCAAGTCCTTTCAATATCACTTCCTCTTGCAACACTTTGTCTTCCTCCCTTCAACACTTCTTCCGACCACTGTTGCAGACTTAGGGTAGCAACAATGCAGCCCCAATTCTCAACACGTGTGAGTGATTCTCCTCACAAAACTATGTTAGACTTGTCTTTCTTTCTTCACTTGAATACCCTTCTTCCACGCTTGAGAGAGAGGCCTTGTAGGCCTAGTTTGAACCCTAAACAATGATATATATTTGGCTGTGATAGTGATGTTGTGATGACTGTAGTCAGCCCTCCTTCACTTGCACGTGTGAATGTAATAAGCCCTAGAACAGACTTCTAAGGCTCGGTATTTCTTCCTTCTTCCTTCGCTAGGGTGAGAGGCCCTTTCGCTTGTCTTGGGATACCTTGTGAGCCTAGTGTCAAGCCCAAACAACACAAAATAATGGACTGCTTGTTCCTTCTATCATACCCGCAAATTTCTCCTCTTCCTCACAAGTGTGACTATTTCTAGCTCTAGAAATAGTCCTTTACCTTCTCCGTCCTTTCTTCTTCCTTTGCTGCACCTTGGAGACCCTTTAGACTTCCCTTTCCTTCCTTCTCTTGGCTTCTTGTCTTCGCCTATTTCAGAGATCCTTTTAATCTATTATAGAGGAGTGGATATCCTCTATATATAGAGGTTTGTCCCTCCATTTAGGCCGACTTGTCAACTGTTTGTAGGCTGAATTGAGGACTACTAGGAGGCTGATTTGTTGGGCAGACTTCGATAGTTTCCATGGTGGTGTAGCATGCTTAACGGAGCTTCTTGATGGTGCCATTGCATAGGAGTAGACTTGACTTTGCTTGGAGGTTTTCCCCTTGACTTTAATAGATATTTATACAAGGTGTAACATGCCCTTAAGGTCTTCAACTTATTCTTTTGACTATTTGACTCACCTATAGCACTTTAAATAGTGCTAGACCTATTTCAATGAGCAAGAAACTCATTGACATATATTAGAAAAATAATATTTATTTTCTTGAATAAATATAAATATCCAAGGTACATTTATGAAGACCGAACCTAGTTACATTTCCTTCAACATGACT
This sequence comes from Pinus tabuliformis, assembly GCA_031772625.1. Lineage (NCBI taxonomy): Eukaryota > Viridiplantae > Streptophyta > Pinopsida > Pinales > Pinaceae > Pinus > Pinus tabuliformis. Next base: position 814,516,393 of record CM062820.1, read on the forward strand.
AGCTCCATGCATGATCTGTATACACCAGGTTCAATCGACGAGTCATTGGGGGGGGGGAGCACTCCAAGGGTGGTCTTTGTGTCTATTTTTGGTAGTTTTTTGCACATGGTCTTTTGATTTTGGAAATTTTGTGGAGCAAGTTATTTCAACCCATGGTTTTCTAATTTTGATTAAGGAATTAAGCTCGTAATCTAATATAGTTAATGGATTAAGGTTTTGGATGCCACAAGATTCTCTATATTGTATTGTAAACAATGAAGTTGATTGATGATAAAAATTAGAGGTGTGTATTTAAACAATTTGCTAGTTTTCCCAATATGTATTATGTGTTATTTCTATTGTTTACTTTTTTGTTTATTAAGATTCCATGTGAGAATTACATTATTGTAAAATGTTTAGATCCATTTGGTATTAGAGAATTTTTTGACATTAGGGGCATGTTGTAACACTCTCGCCTTTCTACCCCCAATGTGGAAACCACGACTGACCGAGATAATCCAGTAAAAATATCAAGTATTACATTGTTTTCTTGAAAATAATAAAAATATGAAATGTTGGCCTGAAGAGAGGGACACACTGATCCAAGTCCGAGGGAGAGCAAAGAATTGGGAGAATGGTGGTTGGTGGCAAAACAGACTGAACCACCACTTGGCACATGGTGAAGACATGATTGGATAAAGGAAAGCGCAAAATTGTTGTCCCACAACAAGAGGGAAGATGAAGTTGGTGGTCTCGCTAGAAAATGAAGGGACTGAAGGAAAACCAAGACCAAGAAGGAAAAAGCAAGAAAGAGAGAGACAACAGAAAAAGAACCTTGGAACGTTGGATAGGGAGCAAGGAAGCAACACTGAAGACATGATTGAGCTCAGTGCTATGAGAATTTGGGGTGTTGATGTGTTGGGATGTCAGACTGTGGTGTCCAAGCTTGAATGTCCAATGGGAGGCTCGGTGGAGGATTGAAATGCAAGTGATTTCTAAGTAAGTTGATAAACCACTAAGTGTTTGTTAAATAAGTTGATAAAGTACTTAATGCTTGTTGAGTAGGATGATCAACCACTCGGGTGCTTGTTGTAAGGCTGATAAACCACTAAGTAGGGTAGCGAAATCACTATGGTGCTTGTTGGGAAGGCTGAGGCAGTGGGTTGCAGGCTCCTACATTGCTTTCCTTGAAAATATAGCTCATAAAACACTTAGAAGGTAGATTCAAACTCTTGGAACTGAGCAATACCCCAGTTGAGCCTTGGGTGAATTTCTTGAGCTAGCATCCCCTTGGACTTTGGATCTAGCTCAAGGGTGGTTAGCTACAAGAAATATTTTGGTGTAATTGGCCTATGGTTGGGTGGAGAGTTGAAATCCCTCCTTTAGTTGCCAACCATTTCAAGTTACTCAAATAAGTACAAGGATTTGTATCTATTTGAATATAGATGATGAAATTGGCTGATATGTCATTGATTGATTTATAGTTCAGTACTATCCATGACAGGTCATTGAATTTACGACATGTTCGCGGTGAAAAAACTATATTCTATGTCTTTATGGCTATGATGAACTTTTGGCATTATATGAATGTTAATATTTTCATAAACTACAAAATTGTTGTCTGATTATGTCTAGTTGTATGAGGCCTCTCTGCGAACTCGTTATTAAAGGTGTTTCTCAACCATATGATATGTTTATGAATTGAAGTGCTCATTGCCACACTTAATATTATCTCACATGATGAGAAGGTAACCTATGTGCTAGATGTTATATGATGATTCAACTTGTTTTGATAGTCACTTAGTTTAGGAGTGATGCAATGGTTTTATAGATTATGCATACTTGTGTATTATTGAAATATCTTGATATTTTGTGATCAAAGCTTAGTATGAAGCTTTCGTGTGAAACTTGGCCTTTGGAGCCACCTTTTTCTTTTGCTTAAAATCCATTATATTTTGAGTTCCTTTTGTGCCCTATGGTTCTTGTGGAAACGACACTGCACATATGAAGGTTGTTCCACAAGATTTCGCCATTGTTCTAGAGATCTGGTATCTTTGGCAGAAGTCTTGGTATTCAGGAAATTATTGTAAATTTCCTTAACTTTTCTTTCTCTGCAAGTCTTATTAAAAATACCGAGTAATATGAGGGTCAGATGATGCCTTGAATGAATTTTGTATCGAAGGCAGATATTATTCTATTTCTCAAATGTTGTTGTGTCTAGATTCCCACTGGGGCAGATTTTCGTAAAGTAGGGAAACTATATGTGTGCATCCAGGAGATTTGGGAGTAATAAAGTTGCATATAATTGAGAAGGCCCAGATACATCTGAGGCCATGCTACTTTGAAGCATCACTAGATTAACTAGAAATTTGGGAAATCCAAGCATGGGAAGAGTGCTTACTCCTTTGGAGGCCCGGATACACCATGGTTTAGATGCTCATGGAAAGATGGATGATACCTAGTGGGTTTCACACTGGATGCACTATGCATGAGATAGATTCAGGGAATCTAAGGGTCCGAGGCATATAAATAGTGGATAATGGCGTGACACCCTAGATTACTCTGGGATTGGATATGACATAAAAACATCACTAAACATGATTGAGAGGGACTAGTGGGCCCCACACCTTGTGTTGACATGGCAGGGCCACATGGAGCCTTGACACTGCCCACCACTCACCACCCCTTTTCATGTTCATAGTTGAATGTCGTGAGCAATGAATGCCCGAGCAACATGACCTAGATGTGGAAGTGTGCCCCTTCATAGTGACTTGTTGAGTGACATGGAGGCGCCATGTGAACTTACCACCACACATCGTTGGGAAATTAAAATATATAGTATGTATGTTTTGGTGAAGAGGAAGCCAACCCAACCATGGTTCCAATGTGGAACCTTGCTACCAATCACTGCCCACTACTCACTGTTGTAACCATCATACAATGTAACCTAGGACAAGCAATGGTGGTGAAGTGGTGACGACAATTGTCGTGGATTTTTCCCATTTGTTGGGGTCGTCAACTGACAGGACTATCCATCACTCATCATATCGCCCTCTAATTGGATCATGGATAGATCAACAACCCTGATTCACTCTGGTCCCCCCTTGTCTGTTGTGAGTTAACGAGTGGTGGGGGTATGACATGGGGATTCCCACTGAGGGTCCAACATTTAAAAGGATGCCACATCGTGGTGATGTTATCATATTAAGAGGCCAATAAATGACTTACATTTGGGGGGGTTCGAAACAAGAACTCACCTGCATAAACCCACTCTAGTTTCTGGGAACCTAGAACTAGGGATAACATGGAATCACTGTATAACCAAAGGGATGAGCTTGGTGGGGCCCACAAGCCTAGGTTGATGTGGTAAGTTCCATGGATACTTTATAATTTCCATGTGGACAACATGTAGGGGGCATGCAATCTAGGATATTTTAAAGTGACTTGGTTCATAAAAATGTTCAAGTGTGTATGATTAAACTAAACCTTGCTTAAGGTGTGCAGTTAATAAATTGAAATCAAGTGTAAATATGACTTAAAGAAGTTGCTACTTAAAGAGATATAAAAGATCAAGACAAAAATAAAATAGGAACAAAATCAATTGATAACAAAGTTCGTTCAGTGTGGACTACGTCTTCGGCTCCTGCCTCCAAGGGAGTGGCCTCTTTATCGTTCTCCCAAAATTGCAGTTACAATAAGAAAATGTCTCCAAAATCCTACTCTGAATGAGCTCTTTGCTACTAGAAAGTGGCCTCCAAAATGCCACCAAAAAACCTTCTTCGGTTGCTACAAAAAAAAGTTCCAAAGCTCCACTTATTTTCAAAATACACATGCTACAATCAAGCTTAAGAGCTCTCACTACCATAAACTATACAACCACGACACTTGTGGCGCATTGGAAAAATGTTTTGGTTAAATAGAGTTGAGGGTCCACAACCCTGAGGTCGAACCCACAAAGGTTGTGGCCCCTCCGTTATAACCATACACTATAAACGACGCATAATTTTAACCATATAATATATATGGCTCTTTGTTATAACCATAATGACGGTCCAATTTCATGGCTCGATGGTCGAAATTTGTTATAACAAAGTTTAACGATGAACCAAATGTATAACATACCCTCGGTCCATGTGACATGGTATTGGCAAACGTGCACTCTATGTTTGTGGCTATGCGAAGGTCCCGCAATCCAATCCGCATCTTTGTTGTAATACATTGTTGGTTCCAAGGAGGTCACGGGGTCAAACCTACGGCCTTCCCCCTTTTGGCATTCAATTATAACAATAGCTTAAATAAATAATACGCCATTGTTTCAAACAACTGCCCGCCATGGCTCATAGGAGAAGGGCTTCCATTTTATTCCGGTGGTCGCAAGGTTGATCCCCATAGACTCCACCCTCTAACAAATTTTGGCCCATTTCAAGGTGCCACGTGGCACCCTCTGATTGGGTCACATGACAACCTTTTATTGGTTCATCTTTCCACTGCATCAACGCTAGTGATGCCACCTATCCACCATGTGTCAACCTTTCAAGTTGCTAACTCAACATCACATAATTTCCACGTCACCCTGTGCATGCCACATGTCATGCTTAGATACTACCACATCGCCATGTTTGTACTTCCATGTGTCACATCTAGATGTTGCCACATGTCCTGGTAAGTTTGACTTTTTTCTTGTCAGTCAAAATATTCAAACTACAATAATTTCTTCATACGGACTTTGATTGATGTGATTCAAGTTGCATTGGAATCATCTCATCGAGCTCTTCGACATGGTGCTATTTCCATCAAATGTTGAGAACTATGATTTTTAAGCCTTTCTGGATCCTCATGGATCAATCTTCATCATTGAGAGGCTTTTGGACCTCCAAAAGGTTCTTAATCAAATACTAAGTGTGGGATTTTCGTACCCACTTGTCCAGTATTTGTCCACCCAATTATGTGTACCATGTTCATCACAACCAATTGCATAAAAATTATGACAATTGAAAACATATTGTTAGCCATTTTCACTTTCCTACATCTTTCTACATGTGTTACTTCATCCACTACCCATGCACTAAAAATTAGTAGCATTCACAAATATAAAGATGCTAATGAAAATGAGCTAAACACATGTTTGATCCTCTTGACAGGTTCCTACGACAAATTCCCATGCTCCAGAACACCGGATTTTTCCACCTTTGCAGATATGAGAGAAAAGGTCTTGCTCACGTTCACAAGCCTATTTAACTACCCCGTGGTTACTAGCGAAGAATCATCCTTCATTTTATGAGCTTAGATGATATACTCTATGTCATCCTTGAAAAGGTGATACCTATTTTCCTTCCTGTAGTAGATATCCTTCCTGTCAAATAAGGATTTTCAAGCACAATTCCACAAATATCGAATGGAACCACATCTAGTTCAACTTCATCCACAAATTAACATGTAATTTCAAACCAAATCTTACACTTTTCAGCCACTTGCTTCTTAGTGTCATTACATACCCATCCAAGTGGATAATGTTTAGGATGCAATGTTGTTTCCAAATTCAACTCCTTAACAAATGCCTCAAATATCAGATTGGCTTGAGAACCAATGTCAAACAAAGTATCTAATTTTACATGTTTGGTTACCACCCTTATGTGAAAGAGTTCATTCCTCTTTCTTGTAGAAATAGAAGATGAAATAGAAGAACCAGAACCAACATGTGAAGATAATATACCTTTCAAACCCATAGTTGTGATTTGTGCCTCATCACCAGAGTTCGAACCCAGATCTGGCTAGACTGTCGCTGGCACCTTTTTCTTTCCCTTCCTATATTGAAACCATTTAGGCCTCAACTTTGGATGTAGCTTCCAACAATGATTCATCATGTCCCTCTTTCTTGCAATGGGAACAAGAAAGTTTTTCATTGCTCTTCTTCACATAAGTTGTTCTCTTTGGCTTCTCCTTTCCTTTGCCTTTATCTTCTTTCCACTATATATTTTCCACGGAGACTCCACCACCATGTTTACCTACTTCAATATAGGTCTCTTGTACACAAACCTCATCCATATTAAATGGCTTCAACAAGAAAATAACATTGTATATATATCCATGCAAACTACCAATATATTTCAAAAGAGTCTCTTGTGTGTTTAGTGGAATATTTAATGACAATGTCTTTTTCCTAAACTTCTCAGTGAAGTTTTGCACACTTTTTCCTTTATAGTGTCATAAAGTTTACAATTTTATTATTTCCTTCTGGTCATGTGCCAAAGGATAGAATTTATTTTTCAACGCTTAAGTAAATTCAAACCATGAGGAAAGAGTTGTACCTTCCTAACATGTAGTCTCCCACCATATTAGCATGATACCTTCCAGTCGAAGCGAGACCAACTGAATTTTTACATCATCATTGACAATTTGTTGTACACAATAATATACTTCCATCTGGTGAATTCAATTTTCAAGATTTTTTAACATTAAGCTCACCATCAGAAAATGGTAAGCCGAATTTAATATCCAACTTCAATAACAAATATTTTGAAGTAGTTTCTCTATGAGGAAATGGAGGAGGAGAAGGAGGAAGAGGAGAGGGAGGAGAATGAGGAGGATACTTTTTCGAATCACCTTCATTTCCTTCGTCATTGACTTATTTCTTCGATGAGCTTGCCTCTCCAAAAAATTTCCATTCCCAATACATTTAATCTACCATGGCCTTTATCGCCATGTAAGCTTCACAAAACTATATCTCGGAACCAAAAGGACTCTCTTCTCGCTCGTGTGACAATATCTCTATTCTTTGAGTGAAGCTTCTTGATCCAATTTCTTGATTGCCTTCAAAAAGTGTTCCTTCACCTTTCTTGAATCTACTCCTGGTTATCATGCACACTCACAAACCACTATTAAACTTGCCTTGATACCACTTGATCTAGAAACTTTTAAAGTCACTTGGTTCGTAAAAATGTTCAAGTGTGTATGATTAAACTAAACCCGACTTAAGGTGTGTAGTTAATAAATTGAAATCAAGTGTAAAGGACTTAAAGAAGCTACAACTAAAAGAAATATAGAAGATAAAAACAAGAAGAAAATAAGAACAAAAACAATTGATAATGGAGTTCATCTAGTGTGGACTACGCTTTCGGTCCTACCTCCAAGGGACTAACCTCTTTGTTATTCTCCCAAAATTGTAATTACAATAATCGAATGTCTCCAAAATCCTCCTACAAATGAGCTCTTTGCTACGAGAAAGTGGCCTCCAAAATTCCACCAAAAACCTTCTTCTGTTGTTGCAAAAATGAGCTCCAAAACTCCACTTATTTGCAAAATACACAGGTTACAATCAAGCTTAAGAGCTCTTGACACCATACAATTTACAACCACAACATTTGTGGTGCATTGGAAAAACATTTTGGTTAAATAGAGTTGGGGGTCCATTGCGACGAGGTCAAACCCGCGGAAGCTGTGGCCCCTCTGTTATAACCATATGCTATAAATGGTACATAGTTTTAACCATATAATATATGTGCCTCTTTGTTATAACCATATTTGGTGGTCTAATTACCTGGCTCCATGGTGGCAATTTGTTATAACAATGTTTGTTGGTGAACCAAATGTATAACATACCCTCGTGGAAGGCATGCACTATATGTTGGGGGTTATGCAGAGGTCCTGCAGTTCAATCTGCATCATTGTTGTAATATATTGTCAGTGCTGGGGATGTCGCAAGGTCAAACTCGCGGCATTCCCCCTTTTGGAATCTAGATATAACAATAGCTTAAATAAATAATACACCATTGTTTCAAACAATTTCCCACCATGGGTCATCGGAGGAGGGCTTCCACGTTATTCCGTTGGTCACAAGGTTGATGCCCATGTCAGCGTGTCTGTACTGCCACATGTCACATCCAGATACTACCACATGCCCTTGTGAGTTTGACTTTTTTCTTATCGTTCAAAATCTTCAAACTCTAATAACTTCTTCCTATGGACTTTGATCGATGCGATTCAAGTTACATTGGAATTCTCATGTCGAGCTCTTCGACATGGATCTATTTCCATCGATTTTTGAGATATTTTTATTTTTTTCCTTTCTAGATCCTCCTGGATCACCATGGGTGATGTGGAACTACTTGTGGTGACATGGCAGAGCCATGCATGGGTGCCACATGCATGCCATATGGTATTCCCTTACTGATGTGGCACAATATAATTGGTCAAACTTTAGGAAGACATAATTTCAATCCAAGAGTCAGATTGAGATGAATTTTATATCACCGAAAAGCTCTCAACAAGCTAAATATGATGGTAGTATCTAAATTTAATTTTTCAAACATTGACAAAAGATGATTTTTGTAACCCCACTTCATAATAGACCTTGGAGGTTGGGTTAATTATCTAGTAACACATTCGACATCCTTACTTAGCACAAGGGGGTTGCGAGGGAGTGTCACAAAGTAGTATTAGAGCGAAGGTTTAGCACTAAACCTAAAGAGGTTCACACATGCACACAAGATAAAAAAATCATTCTACTAGTTTAATTGCTATATACCAATGTGTACTGATTTTAGATTTATAGTTGATATAATTGTTGGTTTGAAAAATTGTTGATATGATATTTTGTTCTCTAACTTGCATACTAAACTGATATTTGATATTTCAACCAGTTTTAGATTAGAATTTTTACTACAAGTATACCAAGTTGATATATATATATATATATATATATATATATATATATATATATATATATATATATATATATATATATATATATTTGTTTTTGATTTAACTAACAACTATGTGTGTGACAACATAAGAGACACAATTGCAATAAAGAAATAGAGGAATGAGTAGTAGAATGGTATAGTATAGCATGGATAGGTCCCATCATGATCAGGAACATGACTCAATTGAGAAGAAGTCAAAGGAAAAGTCCCTGGAGTAAATGGATACTCTTAGTAGCTTGAGAGATGTGTTGAGGAGTTTCAAGGAATACAATGAAATGATCGTCAGAGCATAGGAAAGGCAAGAAACTGAAGACATAGTAAGAGGAGAAAACCCACTCAACACAGCGGAAAGAGAGTCAAGCAACCCTAATCAATCATAAGATAATTACAACCAAAAGTCACCATCATCGAAGGATAAGGGAGAATAGCTCAATTCCATCAGAATTCAAGAAATAAAATCCCCCTACCTTTGACAGAGAGACGAAGAAGGCTAATAAGACAGAAGCTTGGTTATTGGGAATAAAAAATATTTCAGGTTGCATGACTACTCGAAGAACATGAAGGCTTGAGTAGCCATTGTAAAATTGAAGGGAAAATCTAATATATGGTGGGAAGATTGGGAAATGTTAAGGAAATCAGGGAGAAGGAACTGTCATGGAGAAGGTTTGAAAAATACTTCTAGGAGAAGTACTTGTCTAAGAGGTATTATGATAGAAAAGTTAAAGAATTTCATGAGCATAAGCTGGGGTAGCTTACTACTGATGAGTACACTAATAGATTTTTGGAGCTTTTGATGTTTGTTACATATATCATAGATGAGAAGGTGAAGATTCAAAGGTATCTTAGTGGGCTACCGCAAGCTTATCAAGGCAAGATTGAGTTTGATGAGCTACGAACATTAAAGGACACTATTTGAAAGGCCAAATATTGGTCTAAATAGTCAAAACACAAAGTTGAGTCCTAAACAGACTGGAAAAATAAGGATAAGACCAAATTCAATGGAAAAGGAGTGAAATCCTTGGGATATAAGCAAGGAGGTAGGAATGTGAAATTCACCACTCCCACCAAGAATGAGTATCAACAAAAATCTGTTACTTCCAACAAAAATTGGCCCAATAAACTAGCAAGAGAAGAGTCTTGAGGGGTTTTGGAAAGGGATTGTGCAGTGTTGGACATGTGGAGAGAGCCAATTGCAGAGAGACTTCCCTCAGCAACAACAAAATGGAACAAAGTTGTACAATGTTCAAGAGGCAACAAAAGTGAACGACGTGGCTCAAAAAGTACCACGAATTTACTCCACATTGAAAAATAGATAGGCAAACCATCAAGATTTAGTATCGAGATGGAAGGTATAGTCGTTAACCAACCTGTTTCAATTTTAATTGACCCAGGTTCTAATTTTAGTTATATCATCCCAAAGGTGGTGGAGAAATTCTCTGCAAAAGAATACCCATGTTTAATCATGGCTGGTTCAATTGGCCACAAGAACCCAAAGACGGGTGATAAACATGGTGGAATCATGCCCTGTAACAACAACTGACATGTCTACTTCAGCCACTCTCAACCTTTTATTGTTGGGATCATATGATCTGTTAAATGACATGTATTGGTTAGCGGTACATAAAACCAAAATTGATTGTTACAAGAAGTCGTTGGAGTTCCTTAGTGATGATGGTAAGGAAGTGATGAGGAAGGAGATAAAGAAGCTGTTCAAGCTCAGGAAAATCTCAACACTGTAAGTGAAAATATGTAGCAAGAAGGGTTTTCATTGTATGCAATCCAAGTAACGAGTGAGTTAAAACCCAACAAGGAAAGATGGAAACGCACTCGATGTTAAAATAGTTCAATGATGGATTTCGAGAATAAATATTGGGATTAACACCTAGAAGGGACATTGAATATACCATTGATTTTATCCTTGGTGCAGTGCCAACCTCGAAGGCTCCATATCATATGAGTACACCTGATCTAATGGAGTTCAATATGTATTTCAAAGAAATTTTGGATAAGGGGTACATTAGACCCAATGTGTCACCCTAGGGAGCCCCAACATTATTTGTAAAGAAGGATGGCATGTTGCAATTGTATATTGATTATTGACAGTTGAATAAAGCTATTGTAAAGAAAAAGTACCGGCTACCCAAGATTGACGACTTTTTATTATCAATTGAGAGGAGTTATCGTGTTCTTAAAATTAGCTTTGAGATTTGGTTATCATTAGGTTTGGATTAAGGATGTAGACACCCATAAGATAGCCTTCAGGACGAGATATGTATACTATGAGTTTGTGGTGGTGTCGTTTGGGCTCACAAATGCACCAACCACATTTATGTGAATAATGAAAAACATCCTCAACCCGTATTTAGAAAAAATCGCATTAATTTTTGTGGATGAAATCATGATTTACTTGAAAACGAGAGAAGAGTATAAAGAGTGTCTAAAAGAAATGTTTGCATTGCTAAGGGAACATAAGATGTATGCCAACCTTAGAAAATGTGAATTCTTCCAAACACAATTTCATTAACTGAGGCATGTCATTTCAAAAGAAGAAGTGGGTATGGACCTTGAAAATATCAAGGCCATAACAGAATGGCTCACTACTTGCAATGTCACAGGTTAAGGTCCTTCACGGGGTTGACCAAATATTACCAACGATTCATTTGAATTTTTTCAAATATCAGGCACCCAATCACAACCTTACAAAGGAAAGCAGTCAAATTTCAGTGGAGATCTGAATGTGCAACTAATTTATAGAGTCTTAAAAAATTACTCACATGTGCACCTATTTTGAGAATAACAGATCCAGAGGAGGACTTTCTGGTTTGTATCGATGCTTCTAAGGAAGTACTAGGTGGAGTCTTGATGCAAGAAGGATGTCTAATTTTTTATGATTCAAGGAAAATAAATGAAAATGAGAAGAACTATTTTACTCATGACTTAGAGCTTGCAATAACAGTGCACACCATAAAAATGTGGAGACACTACTTGCTTGGGAGAACGTTTGTGTTGATGACAAACCATGGAGGGTTGAGATACTTGTTTAACCAACCTGAGTTAAATGTTAAACAAGCTAGATGGTTGGATTTGATCAACAAAATTGATTTCAAGATAAATCACATTAAAGGAAAGAAAAATAAGGTAGTCGATGCACTTAGTATAAGTATACAAGTGGCTCATTTGGAAGTCATGAGCACCTATGAAATTGATTTCAAAGAAAGTATCAAAGAGGCATTACTACATGATGAGAATTACCAACATGTGAAGGAATGTTTGCGAAATGAGCTAGAGGGATCAATGAGCATGAAATACAAGCTCATTAATGATGACATGTTGTTGTTTAAAGATAGAAAATATGTGCCTTTGGTAGATGACATAAGGAAGCTCATCATGGATGAGTTTCATGAGATATATTACTTCGGTCATCTTGGTTATCAGAAAATGATAACAACGACAAAGAAAATGTGTTATTGGCCAAAATTGAGGAAGGAAGTTGCTAAATGCATCGCCAAGTGCTTGAAATGCCAACAAGTCAAAGTAGAATGCATGCCCCCAACAATATTTCTACAACCAATATCAATTCTTGAATGGAAGTGGGAAGTCATGTCTATGGAATTAATTAAAAGACTACCAAAAACAACCAAACAACATGATGCCATTGTGGTGGTATTGGAAAAGTTGAGTAAGGCAATCCATTTCATAGTTTTCAAGTCCACCCGCAAATCCATTGATATAGCTCGGATATTCTCGAAGGAAATATTTAGATTGCATGGCATACCTAATAAAATAATCTCAGATTAGGATGCCAAGTTCACTTCCAATTTTTGGAAGGCATTTTTCGCTAGTTTTGGAACCTAGCTAGCTCTTAGTACTGCATATCATCCTCAAACAAATGGCCAAATGGAGAGACTGAACATAATTCTAGATGATATATTAATAAGAATGCATGTCATGCATCAACTGAAGAAGCAGGAATATTTCCTACCAGCAATGGATTTTTCACACACTAATGGATATCAAGAGTTATTGAAGATGAGTCGTTTCGAGGAACTGTATGGCCGAAAATGTAACACTCTTACCAGTTGAGATGAGTTAGTGAACAAAATAGTTCTTGGACCTAACATGCTAAAAGAAATGGAGCAAGAAGTAATCAAGATTGGGAAGAAATTAAGAGATGACTAGGATAGGGACAAGAGTTATGCATACTAGTAGAGAATGCACAAATAATTTGAAGTGGGAGAGCATGTATATCTTTGGATCAGACCAAGGAAGAAGTCACTAAAATTGGGGTCTTGTGCTAAGTTGGCACCTAGAATTTCTAGACCATTTCAAATTTTGGAAAGAGTGGGTCCAGTTGCTTATAGATTGTCCTTACTACCCACAGTGAAAGAACATGATTTTTTTCACATCTCTTTGATTAAGAAGTATGTACATGACACTAATCATATTGTTGATTGGTCTGTCATATAGGTGGAACCCGAGGGACAACCTAAACCACTATGCATCCTAGACTAGAGAAAGATCATGCTCTGGAATCGAGTAATAGAGAATTTCAAGGTGCAATGGAAGCACTTTGGACTCAATGAAGCCACCCAGGAGATGACAGAACAAATAAGGGGTACTATACCTATTTTTTTAATGATTAAGAAGATGTAAGAGTTGTGTTATAAATATATGTTTTGTTTTTTTTTTTCTTTCTAGTTACAGAAACATCGAGGATGGTGTTCCTTTAAGGGAGTTTGTTTTGTAATTGTCGCACCTTTATTCCCCCTATTTTTGTATGTGTGGTCATAATTGTAAAGGCCAACATGAAAACCACGACTATCCAAGACAATATTGTAAACAATTCAAGTATTAAATTGTTTTCATGAAAATGATGAAAATAAGAAATGTTGGCCTGAAGAGAGGGACACGTGGATTCAAGTTTGAGGGAGAAGAGAGTAGTGGGAGAGTGGTGTCTAGTGGCATAATAAACCAAACCACCACTTGACACATGGTGAAGACATTATTGGATAGAGGAAAATGTGAAAATTTTGTCTCATGATATGAGGGAAGGTGAAATTGGTAGTCCCACTAGAAAACAAAGGGACTCAAGTAAAAATAAGAGCAAGAAGGAAAACCTTAGAAAAGGGATTAAGAGATAGAGTAGAAAAAGAACCCCAAAACATTGGATAGGGAGAAAGGAAGCAACACTGAAGATGCAATTGAGCTCGATGCTCTAAGAATTTGGGGTGTATTCCCTGTATTAATTGGTTGGGTCACTTGACTATGGTGTCCAAACTTGAATTGTAGTGGGAGGTTCAGTGTAGCATTGAATTATAAGTGCCTTCTAAGTAAGTTGCTAAACCACTAAGTAATTTCTGAATAAGTTGATAAACCACTTAGTGCTCATTGAATGGGTTGATAAACCACTCAAGTGCATGTTAATAAACCACTAGGAAGGGTAGCTAAACCATTGCGGTGCTTCCTGATAAGGTTGATAAACCACCTAGACATTGGACTATGGGATCCTACAATGATTTCCTTGAAAATAAAGTTGATAAACCACCTAAAAAGTAGATTCAGACTCTTGGAACTGAGAAATACCGTTGCTAAGCCTTGGGTGAATTCCCTAAGCAAGCATTCCCTCAAACTTTGGATCCAACACAAGAGTAATCAACTACAAGAAAGATTGTTGTGTAGCTAGCCTATGGTTGGGTGGGTAGTTGAAGACCCTCCTTTAGTTTCCAACCATTTCAAGCTATTCAAATAAGTATAGTGGCTTGTATCTATTTGAATATGGATGATGAAATTGGTTGATATTTCACTGACTAATTTATGGTCAAGTACTATTCATGACAGGTTATTGAATTTACTGCATGTTCATGGTGGACAAACTATCGTATGTGTCTTTATGGTTATGATGAACTTTTGGAATTATGCAAATGATAATATTTTCATGAACTATAGAATTGTTACATGATTATGTCTGGTTGTTGGAGGTCTCTCTGTGAACTCATTATTACAAGTGTTTTCTAGCCATCTGATAGGTTTATGAATTGAAGGGCTAATTTCCACACTTAATATTATCTCACATGATGAGAAGGTAACCTATATGATGGATGCTAAATTGTGATTCAACTTGTGTTGATAGTCACTTAGTTTAGGGGTGATGAAATGGTTTTAGAGGTTATGCATACTTGTGTATTGTTGAGAGATCTTAATATTTTGTGATCAAAGCTTGGTCTAAAGATTCTTGTGAAATCTGACCTTTGGAGCCACTTCTTTCTTTTTCCTAAAATCCATTGTAATTTGAGTTAGTTTGGAGTATTATAGTTCTTATGTAAATGGCACTGCACATCTAAAGGTTGTTACTTACTATTTGGCCATTGTTCCGTAGATCTGGTATCTTTGATAAAATGTCCTAGCCTTTAGGAAATTCTGGTAAATTTCCTTAAGTTTTCATTCTCTAAAAGTCTTGGCAGAAATCTAGAGTCATCTGGGGGCCATATGGACCTGCCCTAAAATGAATTTTGTGTCTGAGCTAGATACTATTCTAATTCTCAAATGTTGTTGTCTTTGGATGCTTGTTAGGGCGTATTTTTCATAAAGTAAGAAAATTGTATCTAGGCATCCAGGAGATCTAGGAGTAATAAAGGTGCATACAAATAGGAAGGCTCAAATACATTCAAGATTGGATTACCTTGAAGTGTTTCTATATTATCTAGAAATCCCAGAAATATGGGCATGGCAAGAGTGGTTACTCCTTTGGAGGCCGAGATACACCATGGTCTAGAAACAATGTGGAAATCTAAATGAATACCTAGTGGGTTAGACAATGGATGCGCTATGCATGAGATGGATTCGAGGAATCCAGGGGTCTTGGGGTCTGGGGCATATCAACAATTGAAAATGGTGTGACACCCTGGATTAAGGACTATACATAATGTAAATAATTTCTCAACATGGTGGGGAGAGACCAATGGGCCTCGTGCCTTGCGTTGACGTGGTAGGGCCACGTAAGGCCTTGACATTACCAACCTCTCACCACCCCTTACCATTTTCACCATTGAGTGCCTCAAGTAGTGACTGCCCTGGTGGCATGAATTGGATGTGGAGGTAAGACCCTTCATAATGAATTTTCAGGTGACATGGAGGCCATTTGGGTGCCACGTGAACTTACCACTTCCCATTGTTGCGAAGTTAGAATAGATAGAATGGATGCATTGATGAAGAGGAAGTTGACCCTACCATGGTTCCATTGGGGAACCTTCCTACCACCCACCACTCGTCATTATAGGAATTGTGCAATGTAACTTGGGATAGGTGGTGGTGGTGAAGCATCGACAATAATTGTCACAAAATTTTCCCATTTGTCAGGGTTGTCAACTGATGGGACTATCCATCACTCATCAAATCACCGTCTAATCAAAGCATGGTCAAATCGAGAACCCTAATTCACTCTAGGCCCCCCTTGTCCATTATGATCTAATAAGGGCGCGGGGGGTGTGGTCTGACGTGGTGATTCCCACCGATCGTCCCCTTTAAAAATGATGCAATTTCATGGTAGTGCAATCATAGTAAGAGGCCAATCAATGACCTATGTTCATCACAGGGCCCTGCTTGGTCTACCATGAGTTAACAAGGGGGTAGGGGTCTAAAACAAGAACCCACCTATGTAAATCCACTCTTGTTTTTAGGAACCTAGAACTAGGGATAACATGGAATCACTTCATAATCAAAGGGACGAGCCTATTGGGGCCCACAAGCCTAGGTTGGCATGGTAAGTTCCATGGAGCCATGATAATGGCTCTATGGATTCCAAGTAGGGGCCACAGGTGATGTGGAACTATTTTTGGTGACATGGGAGAGACACACATGGATGCCACCTAATTTGGCATAGTATAATTGGTCAAACTTCAAAAAGGCATAATTTTCAATCCAAGATTCAAATTCATATGAATTATATATTATTAAAAAGTTATCAATGAGGTGGATACAATGGTCATATCATAATGTAATTCCTCAAACTCTGACAAAGGAGGATTTTTCAACCCCATATTCACAACATACCTCGTAGGTTGGGTTAATTAACTAGTAACACATTCTATAGCTTGAGTTAGCACAAGGAGGTGGGAGGGAGTGTTACAGATGTATTTGTGGCTAAGGGTTTATTTATCTTGGGAAAATGATCAACCTTGTTGTAGTTGGAGATTTCCAGTGGTTATTCTTGTGTTGGAAAAGAATGGTTTGTAGTTTAAAAATAGAGATTGAGAATTTTAATGGGAAAAGTTGAGCTATGGAATCTCAAGATGTAGGATCTTTTGGTAGACATATATTATTATCTCTTTTGTTGGAAAATTCAAAGTGGAAAATTATTAAATCAATTTTCCTTTACCTTAATATTTACTTGTGAACTTAGTTAGTTTCGTGTATTCTTTATTTAAATTTTCATCAAACAAATAACAAGAACAAAAACAACAATAGAGGACATATAAATTAGGTTCTCAGTCACTGAAAAACCCCTCCAAGAGGAAAACTAGAAAAACTCTTCCCTTCTTATAGAATCTTCTTCCAATGAGACAAAAAAGACCCAAAACCATAAACCAAGTCCTCCTCCAAGTACCAAGCCAAACCTTCCAACAAATCCTTCCTTGGTCTAGTACCAACTAGCTTCAAACTACAACTTCGACCTCCTTGCTTCAATACTTCTTCGTCGACCCTATAGCAACTACATAAACCGTAATCTAGCTTCCTCTCGAGACCTTCCTTGAGAAATATAGCTCCTTCTAAGGTCAACAAGGTATAGATAGAGTATTCTACCTTCCAACAACAAGATACTACACTTCATCCTACTACAACTCGGATCTGCAATTTCAGCCTCTTTTATTGTTATAGAAACCCTAGACTTTCACATGTCTAAGAGAGAAATATCCCAAAACAAGTCTTCTTCTTGTTCTATAATTTTGATCTTCTTGTCTTCTTTCTTCCTAGCCATAGATCAAAAATTTTCCTTGAGATCAAAATTCTTGGTGAGTGAATCAAAAATGAGGTCGAACTACTCCTTTATATAGCCTTTCCAAGGGGTAGAATTCCTTCCTTTATGCAAAATTTAAGTTGTTAGGACCGACTTATACTTTTGGAGTTTTGAGGACTTTCTAGAATCAAAATAATTTCTTTTACAAAATATATTTTTCCCAGAAGTGTCTTATAAACATGATGTTGACTTCTTTGACTCATGACAATAAATACTATGACCTAACAAACTCTATAAACATGATGAACATGATTTTACCTAGAAGGCCATCAATAACGAGCATGAACTCATGATTTATAAAAATAACCTTTTTATTTTCTTCTCTTTTTTTTTACATGAGATACATATTGAAATGAGTACAACAACAATTATGAAGGTTGAAACTAGTTACATTTCCAACACTCCATCTTAGCTATGGAGGTATTCATAATTGTACAGTCAGTACAACATCATTCTCAAACTGAAGAGTTCTCATAAGAAGAGTCAGATTGATAAACCAACTGTAAGCATCATTATTATGACTAGCATTGTCTATGAGGCCTAACTAGAAAATCTCTACTTCATTCAAGAGAATTATGCTGGGAGGCTTTACATGTGATACTACATTACCTCTACAAGACACATATCCCATCTGAATGTTCACAAGGTATGTCCTTTTAGGACTATTGTTATCTTGGATCTCCATTCCTGAGTCCTCAAAGAATATCGATCCTCTTCAACCACTCTTCTCTTGGATACCTATCCCATCCTCAAAGAGTGTTGGTACCTTTCCTTTCTTGACCTCTATATCCTCAAGCAAACCACATATGCTTATCCAATCCTCCACCATTCTCTCTTCATTACTTGAAGAAGAGAATTCATATGCAATGTTCAACATCACTCCCTCTTAATCAGAGAAGATATCCCTATTTACTTTCAATTTGGGAATAGATCCTTGCTCCTATTCAAGGAGACTCTTTTACTCCTTCAAAAACTAGAAGAGATTCCAGACTTCCTTTAAAACTAGGAAGTCAACACCACAAGCCTTATAGATTATATTTATGAGAGTATCATATACTTGTTCTTCATATCCACATGGCTCCCTCTTTCCTTCGCATCTCTTGTATTGATATTGCTTCTTTCTGAGGTATCATGGAGCCATCTTCACTCCTAAATCTTATGACTTGAACCAGGTCATTTTTCTTGCACATTACTTTCATCTTGTCGTCATTGATGAAGACATTATATTAAGCCTTTCCAAACTTTAAGTTTATTATAGCTTCCTCATGAAAGTGATCTCCTTTGACCTCCAGGTTATCTTCATGCACTGCTACCTTTCAATTCCAAGATGGAAACATCTTGACTTCATAGTTTCCAAGTATCGGATATTGAGATTTCCTCAACATTTTTCATTTATTTCCATTCATATAGTTGAACTTGCCTAAACTACCATCATGTATTCTTGTAACATTCTTCTAGGTAGAAAAATAATGCGTTATCCAAATAAACAACAATAATTAAAATCATACTTACCTTACCATGATGACCTTCTCATTCCATCAACATCCTCATGGTCCATCTCCATATGAATCTTCCTTCATGCATCAGAGTTCCCAAGGATCGAACTTGATTACCAAGTTAAAACTTTTCTTCCAAAGATTATATTGGATGTTAATCATAATCTAGAGAAAGTATTAATTCTTTATCCATCCTTAAGTAATCCAACATCACATAATCATACAAATCATGTTACAAGATGCTACTCAAATGAATCTTATCCAAGAGACACTTTCAATGTGTATTAATATGCTTCTTATTTCATTGTCTAGCTATCTCATAACGAGCTTGCATACTGACCCATTGCATTCCTTCATCCCTTTAACAATATTTTTCCCACATTACATGGAATGTATACTAACCTTTTCATAATGATTCTCCCAAGAACCTTCCAAAATGATGGTCCTTATATGATCATGATGATCCATCTAAGCAAGATGATTGCCTCTAACATAATGTTAGACAATGCCTGGATGAGAAATATGCAAAATCATCTATCTATCTATTCTTAAAGACTAGATGATTTCTACAAATAAACTTAACCAAGTAGACTCTACATATGCTACTACTATATGCTTATCTATATAATGGTATGTGTTATCACTCCTTAATTTCCCTACGCTGAAAAGAGAAACTCAGAGGTAACCAAAAACCACTTGGAAGTTGGAACCTATCCCCTCCAAATTCAGTGAGGGCTCTCTCTGTATGAAATGCTCAATCACTTGGATATTAGGCTAGGTATGGTGCTCAATGGGGTATAAGTTTCAAAGGTTTGCTGGCAAGAAAGAAGATAGATCCATTGGGCAATACAATCATAAAAGTTGTTGATTTCCAGTGAGAGGATGAAGAGAAAGAGTGATCTTCTACAGGGGTAAGGTAGGTAGTATTTTTGGAGTTTTTTAGTTAAAATAATTATAGGAGTTTGATTATAAGATAAATGGAAAATGACATATAGAGCATCAAACAAGAGGATTAATTCTACATGCCATTCTAGCAGAAAACATAAATGTTTAGCAAATTGAAACAAGGCACTATTTGAAGCGAATTTTGAGTCAATATATTTGTTTAAGTAAACAATAAGGCACATTTCAAAGCATGATTTATATATAAGATAAATTACAAAACCAAGAAGCACATTTCCAAAGCAACTAACAAAGGAACCCCTATAAAATTTGGCCTTTGTCCTTACATTCACTGGAAAAATCAAGAAAATTCAATGCACATAGTGTTCTTCCTTCTCAAACCTGACCAACCCTTTGATAAATTACAATTAAATAATAAATAGATGAAAAAAAATCAGTTCCCACCTTTAGGAACTAAATTCCCTAATAGGATTTCAATTTATACCTAATGCAGTGAAAATAGAATTGTTTTTTAGAAAAATAAGCACTGTTTGACCAAAGCTTTTTTCAAGCATATTTACGTTATATACCAAGTCTAATTCAATAGTATAAGTATTTAGATGCCTAATAACATTTACCATGAACATAAAAACAAATTACATAAGATTTTTGCATGAAAATCTCGGTCAAAAAGATAATTGTGTGGAAGTGCAGCGTTAGAGCTTCGCAACCTCCTAATTCAGTAGAAACACAAAAACATAGCAGAAAAGCGTAGCGCTCCATGGTTGAAGTAGATCCGATCACTCTCTAAGTTGCTTGATGACACCTGCATTTTTAAAAGGCCTGAACATCATCATATTCCTCCTTAGAAACATTATTTCTTCATACAAAGCTCCCAACTCTCAACATTTCATCTTCAGCAAAAGCGCATCGCTAGTGAGAATGCACAGCGCAACATGTTCTTCATGGTTTTAGCCAACACTAAAGTATATAAAAAAATATTTACACCTTGGTGATGATGCTAACATGATCCTGATAATGTTTGAAATCCCATTCAAGCCACCTTTCACCAAAATTGACAAACTTTACACCTTTACATCAAAAACCCTAACCCTATTGCTTGGCCAGGATACAAAATTGTTGTGTGAGATGCTTCTCTTGGAAACTCACTTGAGAATTTTGACTAACTGTATTCACCAGAGAGAATTCATGCAAAATATGACCTCCTAACCTCCACCCCATTTATCAAGCATACTTAGGAAAAAATCCAAAAATCAAAATTCCTTTGTTTTACCTGTTCCAACATTCAAACTTTGGCTACTTCAGCCAACAGGTCCAACTTACCTCTATCCTTCTCCTATAACTCCTTTAATTGCTTCTTGGTAACTCTCAACTCCTTCGTCATGGAAAGGTTTTGTCTACATATGTTTTCTAGTTTCCTATGTAGTGGGAGAGACCTCTTCATCATATATTTAACATTGTCCATTGTTGGTTGATATATGTACAAAAGGTCACTCATCTTTTTCTTAGCCATTTCATTATGCTCCTTGAGATCAAGAATTTCACTATGAGCTTTCTTCAATTGCATCCTCATCTTGTTGAAATTATGATGGCCCGCATTCATGTCTGTCTTCTTTTCTTCTTGTACTGCCTTCTCTTCTTGAATTAGAAATTTTCTAACTAAAGATCTAGTGACTCTAGTTGTTGGAGCTTGTACCTCTTGAATGTCCTCTCCCACTATTTTCTCCTTGCCTTTGGATTTGGTGACAGATGGTGTATCCTTTGTCACTGGTTCTTCCTCATTAAGCTTAGTTTTCCTTTCTAGAGCTACCTTCTTCAATTCCATGTTGTCCTGCTGCAACTATGCAATAACCATATGTGCCTTCCTTAGTTTCTCTTGTAAATTTGCAATTTCCTTTTCTTTGTCATTGGGAACATCATCTTCTTATATAGTTTCTAAGGCTTCACATGTTTGCTCAAAGGGTAACTTGTTTGCAGCAGATCTAGTGAGGGGATTTTTGTTGACATCCACCACTTTAGGAGAAAAATGCAACTTCTTACCTTTCTTCTTCTATGATGAATGAACTAAAACTAAGGGCCTTTTCATAGAAATTTTAGATGGTGATTGTATATCTTTAACCACTGATGATGGTGTCTCCTTCTTGCTCAAATAACTAGTTGGTAAGTCAACTACCAAGTTTGAAGAATCTACAAATGACTGCCATGATTGATTTCTCTTATTTAGTTCCTCCAACACCAGCATTTTAGTTAAAGAGAAGTGGAAAAGGCTAGGTTCCACTTTCCTTTGTTTCCCCTGCACCTTTTCCATATTACTAAGACTCCTAAACAGATAAAAGGACAGATTCAAGGGGATCTTCCCTGTAAAATGCATTAAAAGTCCAAAATGGTACTAATATATGCTCCCAAACCTTCCCTCACAAGTAAAATATCTCTGAATTGCTTGCAAATTATTGTTGTGGTGCTCATGTAAATACTCCTTAGGGACAATGGATCCATACCATTTATCTATATACTCAGGATTCATAAAATCTTTATAGTTGGCAATGTCAAGAGGCATGCCCTTGAACCATTTCTCTCCCTGAAGGGGAATCTATTTTGTAGCTAATATTTTGATATCTGAAACTAGAAAGGTGAGCTCTCCAATCTTAATCTCCAACCCATTAAAATTCATAGCAAACTCCTTACCGAGTTGTACATTGTATCCCTGATTTTTTTCACAGAATCTAATACAGCCAACTTTCTCAAAGAAAACTATGATTTTTGGGTATGAATTGATCAATGTGAGGCCTTGGGGTTAAAAATTGATAATGACACCTACCTTATGTATTTTTCTGTCTGGGGTTGACATGATTTTTCACAGTAGAGGTATGCACTAGGGTTTATTGAATGCAATCTTAGTGTAGACTTATCTAGTTCAACAAATTGGATGGTAGTGATGAAATGGAGCTATAAATTAGGGGTATGTGACAATTGAATATGAAAAACTCTATAAAACAAACTCAATGAACACAAATCAACTTTCAAAAGTTAAAACAACAACTAGTATCTGCTTGGTTTCAATGATAGAATAAGAAACACGGGTGCAACGCCAAAAACGCAGTGCATGAAGGAAGAAGAAGTTTCTTGACCTACGAGGAAACAATGACCAAGTAAAAGGTTTGAAATCACTTGAATATCATGGAATACTTCAATATCAAGGAGTAAGACAAGATTTTGGGTGTTTGAGGAGGGTAAAAACATAAAAATGAAGCACGGAGAGAAAATGCAGTGAAATTTCTAGGAAACGCAGCGGGCTAGAAATTCATAAATTTTAGAGGTTTGATGCATTTCCTCATCATATGGGAGTATATTGAATAAAATACAAGACGAAGGCTTCAATAAAATGCAGAAAATTCACCTGGATAAACAATTTGGCCACTAGTTTGAAAAAATGTAGTGCCTGTGTGTGAGCGCAACACTTGTCTACAAGCGTAGCCCTTCCCCTGCCTCCTTTACACAATGAACTCCAATCACCATATAGAAAATTTTTGATGGAGAAATGAAAGGTCTCTGAGGTATTTATAAAGACTAACCATGCATTTGAACTCCCAAGGTGGTTGCATGCGAATTTGATAGGTGATGATTACTATTTTGAACCTGATGATAAATGCGCGGAAATTATTAGAAGCGAAACGTTGTACTCCTAATTCTGGTACTAAAATTATGTCATGGATGATTGAGATTTGACATTTTAACTGACCCAAAATACCTACAAATATGTGCCAATGATGATAGGGCATGACAACATAGCCTCACTCATGATCTTTTGATGAAACATGACCCTAGACCCACTTAACTCGACCTCTCAAGATATCATTGACTATTCACACATTTTGACACAATTACATTCAATAATGAAACTTTATTCTATAATAAGATCAAGAGATTGATCTCTATAACATCAAAGGCTAACCTTTCACACATTTTCCAAATAATTTTGAAAGACAAAACTTGTTTTTTGACTACTATGACCATAGGACACTAACAATGGCTCCAATGGGGATGACACCCTCCTTATGAGGTGCCAAGAACATCGTAGACCATGTGTCTGACCATTGGGATTATTAACTCTTTAATTTGACTCAAAACTAACTCAAGACAGACTCATGATTGACTCAAGATAGACTCATGACTGACTCAAGTCTTATTACATTCTGAAAAATGGCAATAGGCCATCAAGATCTTAGGGCCTTCTCTTCGGGCTTCAAATTCTGATGTTAGCTTCCACACATGCAATACTAAAAATTGGATGGATATATTTACAATTAAATGATCAGAATCAATTGATTTCAAGTGAAATAATGCTTGAGGAACCTACCATTTACAAGCCCTCCAGCAAGAAGTTGTCTAGTCAAATACTCTAGTAAGTAAGCATTGCTTCCATGGAATGATGCCACCTTGAAAGGCCCCTTCCAAAGGTTTTCAAATTTAACATGCTTTCCTTTGTCTTCATTTCTAGAATCCCACTTTAAAACAAAGTCACCATCCTGAAAGTATTTTTCCTTTGTCTTCCAATCAAATATCTTCTTTATCTTGTCTTTAATTGTCTGAGTGTTGTTGTACACCTGCTCTCTTGTTTGTTGCAATTGAATCCTATGGTTTATCCTCCTTTGCATGTCATTTGGTTCTGCATCCTCTTCCTACAACAATTTCATGACTAGAATTCCCAAGGAAGAAGGGAAAATACCATATGTCACATACACTAGTTGGAAAGGAGACATACCAATCGATTTTTTAGTATTTACCCAATCATCCCAAAAGGCATAGATTAACTTCGTGTGCCTCATTTTCTTGTTCTCTTGTTGCAATTTGTTTATGACATTTACCAAACTCTTTTTATAGGACTCATATAAACCATTACCCTGTGTGTAATATGCACTTGAGTGACTAAGTACAATATGGTATTTTTGACAAAATTCAACCATCCTTTTAGACTTGAAGGCAACAACATTGTCAGTTATTAATCTACGAGGACAAAAAAATATCGAAAGAATATTACCTTCCAAGAATTGAATGATGATTGTATCTGTGGCCTGACTAGTTGGTATTTCTTCTATTCACTTAGTAAAATAATATATGGCTGTCAAAATCTATTTGTGTTGACATGAAGATGATGGATGAATCTCCCCTATGAAATCCAAACCCCACTGCTAGAAAGATGCTTCAACTACTATAGGTTTCAAAGGTAAGGGTAAAAGCTTCCTCTTTTCTTAAAAAATACGACACTCACGACAACCTGATACCCTTTTATGAACATTAACAAATAATGTTGGCCAATAAAAACAACTCTCAGAATATTATTTGTTGTGGCTTTCCAGAAATTGTGACCTCCACAATCTCCTTTATGAAACTCTTCCATACATTTATGTGCCTCGTCTTCCAACAAACAATTTAACAACACACCTCCTGGATATTTCCAATAAAAAAATTGATTCAAAATGTAGAACTTTACAGCCTTCAATTTCAGAAACCTTGCTTTGTTTTTTTTCATCCCTGGAGGATCCTGTAAATGTTGTAAAATATAAATTATGGATCCTGATGATGAACCACACTTGTTGGTTCGAAACGTGTCGGCCAAAAATTTCTCTTATGTGATTTCTACCGAAAGACTTTGCTTAATTCATTATGGATCTCAAAAGCTTGAATACATAAAAAAACATAAATTATGTCAAAATACCATGGAGAAGAAAGAAACTTTCCGATACCTGTTCAGAAGACTTTGAATCGCTATCATCAGACAAAGAAACTATGAAATTTATATCTAGCACACTTAGATTTGAATTTTCCATCAAATTAGCCAATCCCTAACCCTTTATCCGCTTAGTAGGCTTAATCTCCACATATACTCAAGAATGGATACTATCCATCCTCCTCTTCCGCTTTCAGGATCAGGCTGAGTGAGACTGTACTTCAAAACAAAATTCAGAACATAGGAAATCACATGTGAATGAAGCATATCAACTCTAAAATTCTTTAAAGTTTTTACCAATGCATATGCTTGCTTATCCATAATATTATATTTTAGGGAAGAGTCTATCAAACATTTGCTAAAGAAGGCTATGGGCTACTCATTGTCTTATTGATTTTTTTGCATAAGGACTGCTGCAATTGTATGTTCGGATGCGAAAGAGAAAACAACGAAATATTTAGTATAATCAGGAATAGTTAAAATAGGAGCACTAACCAGGGCCTGCTTTACCTCATCAAATGATTTCTTTGTCTCAATATTCCATCTGATTTCACTTTTGTTCCTCAACATGTTAGTCAAAAATCTAATAATTTTTGCCAAATTAGGAATGAATCTTCTCAAAAAATTGACTCTACCTAAAAATGACTACACCTCCTTATTTCTCGGTATGTCAATTTTCTGGATTGCACCAACCCTGTTTGGATAAAGTTTGATGCCATCCTTCGAGATGATGTGTCCCAGCAATTTTCCCTCCTCCATTCCAAAATGTGACTTTTTTGGATTCAGGGATATGCCATACCTCCTGCATTTCTCAAAAACTTGTCTCAAATGTTGCAAATGATCAAAATCAGATTTTGAAAACACAGTTATGTCATCAAGATAAACCACAATGAACTTTTACTTCGTGTAAAAAAATGCAATATCCATAGCCCTTTAAAAAGTGGCCCCTACATTCATTAGTCCAAAGGGAATTTTGGTATACATTAAGGTACCCCAAGGAGTGATGAAAGTTGTCTTTTCTTGGTCATCATGATGCACTAAGATCTGATTTTACCCTGAAAAATCATAAAGCATGGACATCCTTCTTGATCCAACCACCTTCTGTATTATATGGTCCATCTTAGGACAGGGGTAATTTTCCTTCAAAGACACCTTGTTGAGGTTTCTAAAATCTACACAGAGCCTTATCTCTCATGTCTTCTTCCTTGCAGGGACCAAACTGGAAAGGCATTTTGAAAATCTTAGGGGGAGAATAATCTTTGCATCAAATAATTTTCTAACTTCCTTTTCAATAAGAGGCAACAATAAGGGGTTTGTTCTTCTTAACTTCTGCTTGAAATGCTATTGATCTTGCTTGATTGGGATTGTGTGTTGAATGATGCTCTTATCATATAATTTGATTTCCTCATATCCCCATGCAAAAACACTTGAGTATTATTTTATGAGATCAAGGTATTTCTTTCTGTCTTCAGGAGTTAAGGATCTTGAAATCTTGACAATATTAAGTTGTTGTTGTGTCACTATGCTGCAATCTTCTACTTCATTTTTAGTGGGAACTACCTTTGGATTCTTTGGTACATCATTCTCGTCAAATAACTTTTCAATAGGCACTAGCCCTCTCGAAATTGTATTGTTCTTCAATTGTATAATATCCATAAATGTCATTTCATTCTCAAACTCATTTAAATATGAACCCAATAGCTATTGTTCATTCTCACTAAAACAATTTTCTTCATCAATGCGTAAATTGGAAAATTCCTTAGACATTTGTAAAAAAAATCAAGCTGCTTGTCATCTTTGAAAACCTACCAATATTTCACATTAATTGGGACCGATGGCCTGTGTTTAACTTCTATTTCATATTCCTTATTGGGATATATGGTAATCTTAAAAACACTAGATGTGGTGGCTAATGCATCATCTATCATATTCTGCTCCCTAGGAATCACAGATAAATCATATTCTGAAAACTTTGTAGCATTTCTAGGACAGTATTTCTATAAGCCCTCATCCTAGGGTGTTTAGATCTATACACACCTTTAATTTTATCAATCAACAACTCTGAATCTCCATGAACTGCAATCCTCTTTTCTCTCAAATCTTTCAAAGTGTGCAATCCAAAAATTAGTGCTTTGTACTTAGCCACATTGTTTGTGCAATCGAAGTCTAGTTTGTAAGAACATAACATTGACTTGTTGTTGATCAGTGCTTTTCATTGATGTCAACCCAAGCATCACCAGGGGCTACCCCGATATTGCATGGCAATTTTAACTTTGACAAATCACTCTATTCTAAGACGAGGATCCTCTAGATGTATTCTACTCATCGATATGTTTCCATTGATATATGGCACACCACATAATTCTTCACGGTTTGAGAGATATTCATGTTTGAAGTTAGTAACCCCCGTTAGTGGGATAAAACCCCATGGGGTTGTGGCATGGCACTCATAATTGGTTATGGTCATCGAATAGTCAATAATTAATAATGTTTGTTTTTTCTCTCCTAAAATCCCTTCAATGTTCACTTGTTGAGGACCCTCTCAACTCAACACATTCATATAAATAGTGACCCTCATATCCTCCTCTAATAAGGATTTTGTGGCTTCAAATAGGTTCATCAAGATTTCAGCTCAAATGAGTTATATGTTATTAGATATTATTTGAGGAAGTTAAGGTTTTTGCAAGATCCCAAATTCCATGTCAAATAGGTGATGTTGAGAAAATCATCATAACTTTCTCTACGATAATTGCATTCCAATAACATAAAAAGTTACAGAAAGGGGACGGACTGTAGTTTGTTGGGTATCATTTTCAGGGCCAAAGGTTGCAACAGTGACACGTAGCACTTAGTACAAGTTTGCTCTACTGAACCAGACTATAATCAGGTCATCGTGGGAGATTGGGCTTAACTCTTTCTTGAAGAATCCAATGTTGATCAAACCTGTGGGGTTGGAAAGAAGACTCAGAGGGATACCATAGGATGAAATTTTCGACCCTGCAGATATGCAATTACATAGATACAACATATACAATGTCAAGCTCCTAGAAGGCAAGAAAAAACATGCATTCAAGGATCAATGCAGTAAGGACCACACATCAACAGCAAGGGTAAGTCTCCTACAACAAGGTATGCATGATTAGTGTTTACATTTGAATTTTGAGTATCATCTCTGACATATGTTTTTGCAGGACAACATAAGTATATACAGGGTCTCAGTTATATCTCTATGTCTCTATATTTGACAATTAGTTTTGATATCACATTTCAGATGTCCTATTCTTGATACAACACATTTGATGCTACATATTCTTGATGTTAAACCAAGTCTACTAAATCTATATGATGTTGTAAGGTCATGTTACTTGTCTTGTCATAGTTGATAGAATGGTGTCTGTTGTTGTACTTAGAACTTGGTCCATCACAAGTCTAGGGTCTGTCATCAGTTTTTATTGTATATATCTTTAGGTCAGTTTTGGATATATTCTTGCATAGAGTCCAAGCCTATATCAAGAGTGGGAGTCTTTGTCTATTGTTGCAACAAGTCAACAAGAAAAGTGACAAGCACACTTCAAGTACACATTTTAATTTGTATTTGTATTTATTCATTATTATGCACTTAAATGTGTTTTGCAGGCAAAGATAAGTTGAAGGGTATTTTGTTTTGTTTTGGGATTGGTTTTGCCAGGAAAATTTTGCATGCAGGTAGAAGAAGATTCAAGTACAACATCAAGTAATAATTCAAGAGCAGAAGTATCAAATCAAAGGAAGCATTGCAATGGGACATCAATGAAGACATGACAACCATCCATATATCGTGAAGTATTGTTAAGACAAGGAGTCATCATTGTAAAGTTGGAAAATAGTCATTTATAAAAGAGTCATCATTGTAAAAGAGTCATTTGTAAAAGAGTAATCATTGTAAAGTTGTAAAAGAGTCATCATTGTAAAGAGTGTAAAAGAGTCATTTATGAAAGAGTCATTCTACCTAGATTCGAAGAGGCAGTACTGGGAGGTATAGGATCCACTGTTGGGATGATTTCATGGTTGGGTTGCATGTCATAGAGTGATTGGGTATTTGGTCAAGTACACGAAAATCATTGTACATCTTATTGTATCATGGATTGTTGTCCCTGGTTTAGGAATCCACAATCTTGTCTTATTTCAGTCATTACAGGGTGGCAGGGAGGTGCTAGGAAAGTGTATGAAGTCACCTATATGTTGGGGCCTGTGAACACGTCAAGGTGGTAGGGTGTTGCTAGGGCGAGTTGTGGCTTGCTAGGGTGTTGGGGCATCCATTCAGTTGATTATTGAAGAAACTAGGGTGTTGGGGCATCCTTCCAGTGGGAGACGGAGAAGAATGCTTTTCTAGAATTCTAGGAAGTTGTTTCTTTCATTTCAGTTGGGGTTGAAGATTAAAGAATTTATTATAAAAGCGTTTGGTGGTTTTTGACCCAGAGGGGGTTTTCCACCTAAAATTCTTGTGCCTACTATGTTCTTTTATTTACTGTTATTACTACATAGATATTAATAATAATTGAAGACTAACTAATGCTCTGAAAAGATATAAAATTGATAATTGCTAAGGAATATTGATTCACCCCCCCTCTCAGTATTTCCAATAATTGGTATCAAAGCTTGGTTCCTTCAATAACAATCTAACAATTGGAAGGAGATCATGGAGTATACTAAGAATAGAGTTCATTTGTTCAATGGAAATAACTATGCACTTTGGAGTGGAAGGATCCAGGTTCATTTGCTGGTGCAAGGATATGAAGTATGGGAAATCATTGACAAAGACTTCACACTGACCCAGGAAGAACTAGGTAAGAAAAATATGGTATATGATGCAAAAGCTAAAGAACTTATTATCAGTGGGCTTATCGAATCTGTTTATCTTAAGGTATTGGGTTGCAAAACTTCTCAAGAGGTATGGGGCAAGCTTGAAAATATATATGCATGTGACTCAAAGGTGAAAGAAGTAAAGCTTCAAATTTTCAGGGAAAAATTTAAGCAACTCAAAATGAGGGAAGATGAAGATATTGCTGCATACTTTCAGTGTGTTGATGAAACAAAAAATACATTAGAAGGATTGGGAGAACCTATTGAAATGAAAATTGTTTTCGGAAAGATCCTCAGAACCTTGCCAACAATATTTAACCCTAAGGTATTTGTCTTGGAAGATAGATCGAATCTGACCAATCTCAGCATAGATGATTTGCATGGAATTATTATGGCATATGAAATGAGGATTGAAGAAGAGGATGGCACATCTCACTTATACATATCATTTTCCACATCCAAAAAGAATAGTAAGGACAAGAAGACTCCGAAAGAAAAAACTTGCAATTGTAAGGATGAGGAAAAGGAAGAAGATGAAGAATAATTCTTTGATAAAGAATTTGCCTACTTCATGCAGAAAATGAGAATAGGTATGGGAAAATTCAAAAGTAAACTTCCATTAATATGTTTTGATTGTGGTGAGGTTGGGCATTTTGCAACCAAATATCCTCACAAAAATGAGGGTGTTACAAAAGGGAAGAAAAGTCCTAAGAAGTTCAACAAGCAAGGCAAGAAGACATGGTTTAAGAAAATTTTCTTCTCCAAAGAAGATAGTTCCTCATCCGAAGAAGACTGTGATAATGAAGAAGAATTAAATAGAAGAGTATTATTTATGGCCAAGCACAATAAACAAGAGGCACCTGACGAAGAAGAAGAAATGACTGAAATCGAATTTCAAAATGAAGTAATCAGGGTTATCAAAGAGCTCAAGGCCGAAAAGAAGCATGTTAACGCTCTTGAAGACGAATTAAAGATAGAAAGAGAACAAGCCCTCAAACTTAAAAATCAAGGTTGAAGAATACAAGTGAAGTAAAGAATCTCTAAGGAAAGAATTAAAGGAAAAAAACAAGGAAAGAGAAGCATTGGAAGCTGAAATAGTTGCTCTAGGAAAGGAAGTAAAAAATAGAAAAACATTTCAAAACTACACCAACATTTCAAAGACTTTGGATGAACTAATCAGCAACCAACAATCATATAGCAACAAGACTAGTCTTGGTTACAATGAAAAAGTAGAAAAGAAGTCGAGTCCTTCTATGACAATTAGAGAAGATGGATATGCAAAATCTACCAAGGAGATAGATCTCTCAGCTAAATCAAGAGATCAAGACTCGCAAGAAGAACCTTGGAAGACAATTCCTCAAAGAAGATTTCCTCCCAAGTACCAACCTATGTTTTATGGTCATTGTTATTCATGTGAAAGGTTTGGACATAGAGTTGCAGAACGTCGCATGTATGTTTGGAATGAATATAATTCCAAGAGATCCTTCAGAAATGGATATTCAAGACTTAGCATAATATCAACAAATTTGATCATTTGAGAGATGATGTCGAATGTTACAAATGTAACAATTTTGGACATATGGCTAGGGATTGTGAAGTTCCAGACAGGAACAACTATTATCGACAAAACCCTAGAAGCAAATTCGCAGGATCATGAGATAGACACCAAACGGAATCTTCTATGAATAACATCGAATGTTACAAATGTCATAACTATGGACACATATCTCCTAATTGCAAGTACAAGATGGAATCAACCATGAAATGAAAGCTTGACGACGAGAATAAGGTGTTAGTCAGTCAGTTCAGCCTATCACCAGTGATCAAATATGCTCTTACAAGGTGTTGTTAGGGTGTCAAGTCAATTTTTTGTCATTTCAGTGAGTCTTCAAAGAAAAATTTGGTAATTGGTTTTTGTGTCTAGGTCATTGCTACTCCCTTCGCTTACTCATGGTATTCATCACTCATCATGGTCATTGTGTTATTCAAGGTATCATATCTTCATTTAAGTGTCTTGGGTCATGAAACGGTTAAATTCCTCATTTTAGGTCATGGTCTAGGGTTTCACTCCATGTGTAGTCATGATACCATATGTCAAAACAAAACATGTCCATGAGTTAATTTAGTGGGTAAAGGGAGTTAGCAACTTAGGGAAATCAAAATAAAGGTAAAGGTAATGTTTAATTTCAAATAAGACAATGTTGCAATACACTACCTTGCCTCATCATTCCTCATATGGACATGTTTGCTTCAAAATATGTTTCTGACAAAATGGAGAAGAATTTTACAAAAGTGAAAGAGGTTTTTTTCCATTATAGTCCAAGGAACAAAAAATCCTTCATTTTATGCACATGTGTTATGATTTGAAATAAATGCCCAAAATACACTTGCTATGGGAGAGTTGTTGCACTTCTTGACAACTTGACTTCAAGGCAATTTTTCAGGTGTTTGGAGCAGGTGTTGACAGTGCTTAAGGACTCTATTGTTTAGAATACATCCTAAGATTTCCAATGGTACCTTCAGATCATTATTCGGATTAGTGGAAGGTATATAAAAGTTATTTGCAAGTTGGAATTGCACTTTTGTCAGAAACACCCTAGGTTTTGGAGTGACCTTGGGAAAATCAATTTTTTTTTGTCTCATGGAATGTCCCAATTACATGCCTAAGGTGTCCATCCTATATCAGACTTCAAGAGCATTCCCATGAGCTATCAAGCTCTCAATTAGGATCAGTTTAAGGCCTCCAAAATTGGTTTGGAAGACCACCGCTGCGCACAGAGACACTGCGCTACGCACAAGCTAACTACGTTGTGCACGGGATAGAGTGTCCAAAAAATGCCCAAATCTCTCCCAAATTCAATTTTTTGGCTTGTTAACCTGATTTCATTGCTTCCTAAGAAAAAAGTAAGTACACCATTATTCTTCCTTCTTCGCTTTTCAAAATCATCTCATGCCAATGATTTTTCCAATTAGGGTTTTGTAGTGAATTTTTCATGAAAAATGATAGGTTGATGATGGCCATTTTTACTTCTTGGTTTTTAAACATGTAAAATGTTTCCCTACACCTATATACATGTTTGTTAAGATATTTTAAACACTCAATAAACCTCAAAACAAAATTTTACCTCTCCAAAAGTACAACCCTAGTTCATTCCTAGGGGTTTTTGGGCACTTTCACTACAAACTCTGTTTTTCCTTCTCACAAGCAAATCATTCCTCCATTGATTTTCTACTCATTTTCATCAGCTCTCCATAGTTCATTCCCACCTCTTTCAAACCTCCTTTGCCATTTTGTCAAACTCCACTTTCACATCACTTCATTTTCCACTCATCCCTCACTATTTTTTCCCCTCTCCTATCATCTAGGGCTTCAAAAATGAAATGAGATTACTTCACCAAGCCATCACCAAGACACATCAGCACATCCTATGGAAGTAGGGTTATCAAACAAATCAATTGAAAGAACCAAAGCACCTAATGTTACAGAGAAAAGTGTCTACACAAAACTGCTTATCCCACTAAGGTGTGGTAACTGCCTTAGAAACAAACAAAGTAAAGCTACTTTCGTTTTTCCTTTATGAAATATAGATGAGAGAAGAAAAAAGGAGACCAACCTCTGTCTTGCGCTTATCGCCTAGTTCGATTCCTCTCTCTTCTGATAGTCTTTCGCTACTTGCTCCCTTGTACGCCCAGCTTCACAGAGTACCTGAAGGATCACAGTAGCATAACACTATACAAGAACATGGATCTATAATCATAAACAATCTAGGATCAGATGTAAATTGACCATACAAATGCATAAAACATAAATGACACAAGAGTATGGAGGAAAACTTGAATAACTTTTATTGATAATCAAGAAAGAGCCAAGGGAGTTACAACCAGTTGTTCTGACCCAGCATCATCCTCTCAGCAAGTAAGCCCTTCTTCACCTCATACAAAGCTTAGATCACACAACACTATGATGTTGTCTCAATAAACCAACAACAATTCCTTACAAGATGCAAAATTCCAGCCTCTAGATCTCTGGGATGAGGGTTCCATATATGGATATCTGTAAGGGGGATGAGTCAGCTTGTGATTTGATTAGTGTCTTCCCTCTGATAGTTCTTGCTTCCACTTGGAGATTGATGATCTCGTACTCATCCTTGGTCAAATTCAGAGAGGCAAGTGCCACAGGAGAAGTTTATGGAAGATTCCATGCCTCTCCACCTCGCGGAATGACACTGCCATTTGTCACTTCTCGCCCATCGCACCCCATAAAAGGGCTTTTTGAAATGCAATGCACCCACACAATGTACTTAGGTGAGATGCAACACACTTTGCCTATGGAGTAGCTGAAATGATCCTGTTTTGACCAGTTCTGAGCAGTTTTTCATGGAGAACTTCTGGGAGAAGCTGTAATCAGTTGACCTTGTTCCTTTAGGGGTTAGAACAACACTTTTAGGGACTTAGGAACTCTTGGTTTATGGAAATTTCATGCTTGGGGTTTCAGTGCCCAAAAATGTCTATAACATTTTCCCCCTAAAGCATGAGGTCGTTAATCTTTTGATGTCAGGTGAAATGCTTTATTATGAGGATCCGAAGTTCTTTCAAGCTAGGAGGAGACCTGTAATAAGATACAATACAATACATTATCTTCATAATATTTTCATGATCTAGCTAAGGCGGGCATTCCCATGCTCAACTTTATAAATTCATTTTCATGTACATAGGATAGACAATCGTCTGAGTGTAGACTGATGATTCTGGTAGAGCCATCATCCCTTTGATTGGATGATTATCTGTGCAACAACAATGTACATTTGATGTCTTTATTTCCCTGAATATATATCGCAACCCGGATGGATGAAACTAGATCCGGGGTCTTCAATCTCGTTCGATCTTCACTCGAAGTACACATCAATCCATGTAAGAGATGTTCTGGAGTCGAACATGGAAAGACATCGCCTGATTACCAGCCAATGATGTAAGCTGTTAACAGGGGCGAGAGGAATCACCGATAATGATAATGACCCTCAAGGTACTGCAGTACAATTCACGTGGTGTGAATAAAGGACTTGGCATTGAACACCACGCAAAATCTTTCGGTCGAAGGTCATTGATGTAAACCTGTCGCCGGAAGTGAGAAACTTGCCATTGAGGCATGCAAGCTTCAAAGTACTGAATGAGGTGTTCCTAGATCAACTTCCTGGATAATGAGCTGATGTCGAAAAGAAGCGATCTGTCATAGTAGGGCCTTAATGAATCCCACATCAATGACACAGAATGGAGCAAATGATTTTAATGGAGGTGAAAACGATCTGGTGATATAAGGTTCAGGGTGGTGGTCATGAAAGAATGGAGCGTAAATGTATTGTAGCGGGTGAGACACAGGTGAACTCTTTGAATGACTTCTCTTGAACATATCGGCGACACTGACATGATGGATTGGTAGCATTAACCCCAAATGTGGATGGTGTGATGGGACCATGGTGATGTGACCGGTGAATGAAACAACCCAACCTGACTTGAATGCGGAGTGAAAGTGTCATGTTCAAGAGCGACTTGCTACCAACAAAGTTTCTTCAAGTTTTCTTCCCAATTTTTCCCCAGTCATTGCTGACCAATACCTCTTTATTTTTTTCAAGCTTGAGGAGGATAACATATGCTTTTTCTATAATTTTCCCTTCGGGCAAACCCATCGCTATGTTTTAATGAGCCTAGCAATAGTGAAACTCATTCTTGTCTGCTATGGACAAGTTTGTCGCTATTAAGTTTTAACGAGTTTAACGACAAAGATAACTCGGTCCTTTTCAATTTTAGAAAGTATGAAAAGGAACGTAAAGGAAACTCCAAAATTCCTTTTTCGTCATCTAATCCCTTAAGTCCCAAAAAGTATAAAACAATACAGAAGGGATTAATTTTCGATACTTTTAACGAGCCGAACAAAACAAGCGCTCGATCTTTTTGTGTAATAATCCCTCAGGTTCAAAAAAATTAAAATCTAAAGGAGGGATAGCACTTCCGGTCCCTTTAACGAGCTGGAGAGGCCAATGGCTCGACAATCTTTTCATATTTTACGAGTCAGTTGAAAAGAGCTTAAAGGAGACTCGTCTTTTGAGGAACGAGTGATAAACTTGGGTAGCAGCTGATTCCAGGTAAGGTTTGGAACTTTCCAATCACGGTAGCGTTACAAGGATGGCTAGTGGGATCACTCTTCGCAGCTGTTCCTCAAAAGGGGTAAACAATCAAATGGAGGTGAATGATCGGCCAATACAGAGTGGAGGTGATGATGAGAACACGACCAGGGCTTTAAAGGCTGAGGTACTACATTCACGATGGTTATTTACCGGAAATCAGTTCATTTTTTTTGATTGAGCTTAAACACTGGGGGAAACATTTGCTCGTGACTTATGTTTATTTTTTAGCGAGCTCGAACTATGTGCTAAAACTGCTCATTTAATCCAGTCGTATAATAATAATGTCCCATTTAAAATCGACAATTTTTAGAGTTTTTCCCCACATCCTTTCTTTATGCAAGTTAGGAAATGAACAATCCTACGAGTTTAAAGGGTTAGAGGACCTACAAATTTAAAAAATAAATGGTCACTCTTTGCTTGCACACCAAAAGGTTTTCATGCCCCCAGGTATAAAATAAAGCTTCAAGGTCACCTTTCATTCTACCGACAAAACATTTGTTTTATCAGGAAAGGTCTACCTCTTTTAGGTTACCAAAGATTGTTCTATTCACACCGCAAACAAAACACTTCTTCGGCGATGTCTACTGAAATAGACAAAGGTGAGACAATCCACTCACATAACTTTGACGAGGGAATCTTATTCCAGTCTAACCCCCTCTTCCAATCACGGACGGGAGTACAGACCAGTCATATATCTCTCACGGAAACCTACCCTATACCCGAAGTTTTCCTGCCGAAGCAGACCAGGGTGCATGCCCCCTGGGTTTCAATCATGTCCCCCTGAATCACTTGCGCTCATCAGGTAGATGGATTGGAGATTGATGAGACATTCCTTGTGTGAAAAGACCATTCAGGGATGGTATATGACTATTTGCTATGCGTGATCCGGGAAATGAAAGCTGGTCTACGAGCTTGACCACTCTTCCTTCGTGCGGAAAACACATTACTCTAAAGAGTGATGAGACAATGGCTCCCATGCAATAAATATAGTCTCGTCCAAGGAGTATATTATAATCCAGGGGTTCTTGGACTATCATTACATTCATTTGAACGGTTTTCCCTCTCAATGTTATGGGCACATTGGGAAGGATCCCTAACGGTCGACTGGTTCCTTTGTCAAAGCCTGTTAGATTTCTCATCTCAGGCAAAAGCGATGGCGAACCAAGCGCTTTCCAAGAAGTCGAGGAAAGGATACTCACAGAAGCCCCTTCATCTACGATGGTACCGGCCATAACCATTCTATATATTTGAACAATGATTTAGAATGGTACACTAGTCGGTAAGCAGGGTCTGCCTAGTTGATTCCAGTCGAAGGAAACAACTAGGTTGCTTGGAGGTGGGACCGAATAGACGGCCGGGTATGACTCTGACGAACTTCCTTCCTGCGGTAAAGGAATGGGTAAATTGCCCCCATGTTCATCGAAGTCTGTGCTTACGAAAATAATTTGGACGGTGTCATCCTTGCTCTCTTCGGTGACTGTATCATCTGAAGATGGAACCTCTGAAGGCAAGACCGGGTCAACTGCCGCCTCGACCTTTTGACTTTCGTCTGGTATGGGTTCAGATGGTTTGTCTTCAATGATAGATGCTTCAGCTGACCACCTGGGCGGGTCAGCCGGATTTTCAACTAGTGACGGACTCGGCAAGAGTTTTTTATATCCAGGAGGAAGTCGTAACGGTGAAACCGGACGATCGTCCAAAACTCTTTTAGCCTCGTCTAAGAAGGGACAACGGTGGATGGCATGATCGCCTTCGCACAGTTACAAGGAAATCTATATTTTCCTTTTTTTCCTGGAGCTTCACTTTCACTAGTCGACGGTGTGTTTTCAACATGATCATCAGAGGTTGACGACACCGGGTTGTGCAAATGAGGAGACCAGTCCCTTAAGATACAAGGGATGCAGGGACAATCTCTATGATAGTGGTCTCCTTTGCAAATGACACATGGCGATTTAGGCCTGGTCAGTGCAGTGTGTGGATTTTCGCTAGACGATGCTCAGTTGCCCCCTTTCGCTTTTGGCTCCTTCTTCTTTTCCTTCTTCTTCTCAGATACTTGATTTTTGGCTTTACCAGCTCCATCAAGCGAAGAGGAAGGAGGAGAGGAAGAATTGGAGGAAGTAGAAGGTTGGTGGGTAACTCTGGAATCGTCTAGTTGCTGACTCGATTGTTCAGGAATTGCGGTGTTCTGAACGACAAAGGTTGAGAAGAGCCATATGGGCAAGCCAATTTTCAATCCTGGAAGTGACAATGTGGCCATATGGGGTGCACCAACATCTCCCCAAGAGGAGAAGGGACTAGGATTTCCTCCAAGGGGAATTCCTTGGTTGGTGGATTCCATTTTCTCAACCTAAGATCAACGTAGGAAAGGGTGATGATTATTCCGTTTAAAATAAATTTTAGACGCTTTGACACAACTTGTTTTTTCAATTTTAAAGAGTCGAGAAAAAACAAAAGATGACACTAGTCGCCTTCGATTTTTAATGAGCCTGAAGTGACAAGTGCTCAGGTGGACTTTTTCCATTAAGGAGTCTAAAAAGGAATGAAAGGGACTGCTCTAGAAATGTAGGTAGAGGGATTACCAAACCAATCGCAAAACTATAGAATACTTTTTACGATACGACAATCAATCTTCCCGAATGCTATGTTCAGTGCATTGCGATCGATAGGGCGGCAGACACGTCTTCCTATGGATAAAGGATTAAGCCTATTGTGGTCTCCCAAAATATACTCGACGATACATGGGAGCACAAGTCCATACTGGCACTTATCGTCTCAAAGTGGAGGAATCACCCAACCATCAGTGAGAACAACAGTTACCAGGCTTTACGACGCTGGAATACGTCTCTAGCCTAGACTTCTAGATGTTGTGCGTTAGGTTCCAAAGCATTGTTAGATTCATTAAATTTATTTTATAGTTGATCTTGCTTAAGAAATTTGCCTTTCAGGTTCACCGCGAGATGTAAATGTACAATTCATAAAATGAAATCTAAGATGATAAACAGTCTTTTATCTTCTTTGTGCAATGAAAATCCTAGCTACTAAGGAAAGAGAGACAATATTCTTTCACAAAGAGAAAAGAGCACACACTAAATGCACTGTCTTAAATCAAACCAATCCAATAGTCTAAATGCAAATGCACATGCATGTATTTGTTTTCGGCTTTCTTAGTATGTGAATGGTAAAAAGAAAGCTAATGCGCAAATCTGAATTATTTTTCAAGCGACAATTACTAACAAGTTTCTTTTCAAAATCAAAATGGAGACAATCACAGGACTTTATGATTCGGAAATGAATACTTGCTTTCGATACTAGAAAAACTATAAATTCAGACCAAATACAATAGTAATAGGGTAATCAACCATCAATAGCAACCAAACTCTTTCCTATGACTGAAAACGATACTTGCAACACTTTCAAATCAAAGGACGACAATAAAATTACGTTATTTTTTGCAAAGGAGAACTGAAAATGACTCAAAAAATACACAAAAACATTTACAGTTCTTTGCACATTGGAGGCGGAATAACAGCAAGGAAAAGGGGTTTCAAACAGAGATATACTGATTACAGGTAACAAAATTCATGAATAGAACTGAAAAGAATGAATCACAAAAACCAAAACTGAACAATGCCTAGTCTGATCAGCGCACCTGTAACACAGTGAACTTGAAATGCAACACACCTACTACACTCAGGAAGTGCGCTGAATTTCAGATTCACAGAACAGCACCTGCGCTGGGCCAGAGACGAGACTTTGCTTGGGTTCCGAGTCATAGTTTGTAGTTCAGTTCATGGGTTTTGGCCGAGCAAATGGTAATCAGTAAAGCAACAATTAGGGGTAGATCTAAGGAGGTTACTAGAGCTACCACAAGGGGCAATCATAGAGTTTGTAAATCAGTTGTTTAATTCATAAACAAAACCCGGAGATTGACCGAAGCGACATTTATCTACTTTGCATTTGCATAGCAAATGCAGTTCGAAAGCTACCTGGCTTGACTTCAGGCTCTGTCTGTAAGTTTATAAAATAAACAACAAGGAAGATAAACAAACAACCTAATTCGTCCCCAGTGGAGTCGCCATTTTGTTACAGGGAAAAGTGTCTACACAGAACTACTTATCCCACTAAGGTGTGGTAGCTGCCTTGGAAACAAACATAGTAAAGCTACTTTTGTTTTTCCTTTATGAAATATAGATGAGAGAAGAACAAAGGAGACCAACCTCTGTCTTGCGCTTATCTCCTAGTTTGATTCCTCTCTCTTCTGATAGTCTTTCGCTACTTGCTCCCTTGTACGCCCAGCTTAACAGAGTACCTGTAGGATCATAGTAGCATAACACTATACAAGAAAATGGATCTATAATCATAAACAATCTAGGATCAGATATAAATTGACCATACAAATGCATAAAACATAAATGACACAAGAGTATGG
The DNA here is from genome assembly GCA_031772625.1 of Pinus tabuliformis. Lineage (NCBI taxonomy): Eukaryota > Viridiplantae > Streptophyta > Pinopsida > Pinales > Pinaceae > Pinus > Pinus tabuliformis. The sequence continues at coordinate 814,557,667 of CM062820.1, forward strand.
AGGAAAACTTGAATAGCTTTTATTGATAATCAAGAAAGAGCCAAGGGAGTTACAACCCGTTGTTCTGACCCAGCATCATCCTCTCAGCAAGTAAGCCCTTCTTCACCTCATACAAAGCTTAGATCACCCAACACTATGATGTTGTCTCAAGAAACCAACAGCAATTCCTTACAAGATGCAAAATTCCAGCCTCTGGATCTCTGGGATGAGGGGTCCATAAATATATATCTGTAAGGGGGATGAGTCAGCGTGTGATTTGATTAGTGTCTTCCCTCTGATAGTTCTTGATTCCACTTGGATATTGATGATCTCGTACTCATCCTTGGTCGAATTCAGAGAGACAAGTGTCACACTGGAAGATTCCATGCCTCTCCACCTCACGGAATGACACTGCCATTTGTCACTTCTCGCCCATCGCACCCCATAGAAGGGCTTTTTGAAATGCAAGGCACCCACATAGTGTACTTAGGTGAGATGCAATGCACTTTGCCTATGGAGCAACTGAAATGATCCTGTTTTGACCAGTTCTGAGTAGTTTTTCATGGAGAACTTCTGGGAGAAGTTGTAATCAGTTGACCTTGTTCCTTTAGGGGTTAGAACAACACTTTTAGGGACTTAGGAGCCCTTGGTTTATGTACATTTCATGCTTGGGGTTGCAGTGCCCAAAAATGTCTATAACACCTAAGCCTGAGGTGACCAAAATGTACAAGAGAGGAAAGAGGCTTGTGTTTGCTTCTCATGGTGAGAAAGGGGCCAAGCCTTCTTCATCAACAAAACAGGGATCTACAGCGAACGATAAAGACACAGTTGAGCATGAGTTTGAGCTAGTTGATTTAGAAGTAGAGGATCAGACTTCAAGTATGGAAAAAATTAGAGATAAAGACTATCAGATCAAGGAGCTTACAGTCAACATGGCGAGAGATAGATACATCATTTCATTCCTTGAACGGGAGAATAGTCAGCTCAAAGCAAAGGAATTGATCATGGAAAAAGAACAAACCAAGTTATTGAAGTAGGTTGGCAAGGGCAAAGAAATCATAGAGTTAAGTGAGCCTGAAGGAGAAAAAGGGAAGGGTAAGAGGAAAAGGCCAAGAAGAAAGGGCCTAAAGAAGGCATTGCAAGAAGAGGAAGAACACATCCTGTTGAATGAAGACATAAACGTAGAGGAATTGCTCTTGAGATCAATCAAGACAAGGAATATTGGCTCAACAGGGTGAATGAACACTTGGAGAAGCTCCTTGAGAAGGCAAACAAAGATAATTAGTTGCTTAGACATATGGCGCACCACTACCAGGCTCAAAACATGATCGCTAATGTCAAGGTAAAGCAACTTGAAAACAAGCTCAAAGAAGCCAAAAATGACCAAAATCATGAGGGAAACTTGGAGATGCTTTTTGAAGCATCTATGAAGGTTTAACATAGATAATTTTAGAGCTTCTAGCCAATTTTGAGCAAACTCTGAGCACTTAGAGTTTGTTTTTGTGAATTTTGGAGCTAAATTCAGAAAATCAGCAAGGTGTTGTGCTTTTTCCTTAGGCATCTATTTCAGGAAAGAATTATATTTTTGGAAAGATCTTTCCATCCTCTAAAAACCCATTTGCTCAGATTTTACAGAGGTGGCTCAATTTTGGAGAAAAGTGCAAAAAAGTGGCAAAAAACTAGCATTCTGGACCCTTTTTTGATAGGCGTTGCGCACTTGGAGTGACCTTGGGAGAATAGATTTTTGAAGGCCTTCCCATGGTCCAAATTCAAAAATTCAAACTGTTATGGAAACTAAAATTGAAGGGAAGTTGACCGTTCTCTCAGATTTTCATTTTGACCTCTATAAGGCACCTCAAAATCAACTCAAATTCGGTGTTGTGCTTCTACACTTTTCTGTGTTTTAATTTGTAAATTTCACGGTGTAAAATTTCTAGTTTCCAATTTGACTTAGTCAAAGTCAAACCTCTTTATGTAATGGAACTAGTTTCGAGGCTAGGTGATGTAGGCATGAATAAGTGTATATAATAGGTTGTTTTTTATGTTTATTAGGCCTCATAAAGGAAGCAAACTCCTAAACAAACTCTCTAAGAAGTGTTTGAGTTTCACCTTCTCACTCTCACCAGTTGGTTGAGAGAATCTTGGAGTCAGTTCCTCCACCAAGGAATTCGACTCCTGAAGGTGGGAAAGTAGTCTAGGAGAGTCTATATATCATTTCTCTTCAGGAGAAGAAGGTTTAACTTTTTGTGAAGGAGGCTTGCATGTAATCATCTTTTCAGCTAATACAGAGACAGGTTGCAGCTATTTTCAAGGAACTCTAGCCCAGTGAGTTCATGGTGCTTTCTCTTAATTCTATTTGTTTTCTAATGGTTTAAACATCTTTATCTACATGATATCTCTTCTTTCTATGGATGCCTTATAGTGATATATACAAATTATTGTTTCTCAAGCTATGTTATCTGGTTTTCATAGTTATGTTTATGTCTTCCTAAGCTAATGAAATCATGTTTACTTATGCTCATTAGTTTCTTCTACACTTTGTCTTCTATAGTACACTGAAAATATTCTAAATACACCATGGATTCTGATATCTAGCTCATTTTCATATTTTCTCCTACACTCCTACAACCTAGACATATTTGTGGCTTCAAACCCTAAGTTCAACAAACCCTAAAACCCAAATTTTCACAAACAAACAAACAAACACATATATCTAACCTAAAACTCATTTGCTTTAAAGTAATATCACTAATAAGAGACTTAGAGAGATCCCTCTCATGCTCAGTAGGGATAGCTACTGAGCTAAAGTAGTTTGAGGTTACTCTTCTCAATTTCCTTTTCATCCTAAGAGATTGTAAGGACTAACAGAAGGTTTGAAAAGGAAAAAAAGTACAGGATGAACAAGTACAAGATGAGCAAGAAAAGCAAGAAGAAAATAAGGTCCCAATAGTTATGCGTTCACGATTCGTAACAGATTGTGAGGAATCAACAGCTTCTTCGGTTAATGACTCGAGTCAAGATGGTCCATTAAATGACACACTTTTCTGATCAATTTAACTTATCGACTCCTAGAAATTTGAAGATGAGGAGTCTATGCAACAATATATGACACAAGTCTATGATTGAAAGACAGGTAGTTTGAACAATATGGCAGTTTCATTACATGTTTAGGGGGAGAAGAATAATTGAAGTATTACAGATTTAAGAAAGGAAGAACTCACAAGCAATCTCTATGTGAAATTGGATCAAGACAATCTAACGATTAACGATATATCTCAGTAGGATAAAGAAATGTTCATATATCAAATCAAGTACATCAAGGAAATGCTCAAGAAATTCAAGATGGGATATTGAAAGCCTATCTTACCCCCATACAAACAGGTTACAAGATAATTCGTCAATGGATGTGGACGAAAGGTTGTATAGATCCATGATAGGTAGTCTCCTATATGTGATAGTCTCCCTACCAGATGTGATGCAGGCAGTTGGACAAGTAGCACGATTCCAAGCAGCACCAAAAGAATCTCATATTATTGGCATCAAAAGAATTCTTCGATACCTTAAGGGTACAACAAAATATGGTCTATGGTATCCCAAAGGAAATGATCTGGTTATCCAAGCTTATACATATGCAGATTGGGCAGGAAGTGTTGATGATGGTAAGAGTGCCAGTGGAGTAGCATTCTATCTAGGTAGTTGCCTTGTCTCATGGTTAAGTAAAAAGCAGTCTTCAATCTCGTTATCCACAACGGAAGCAAAATACATCGTGGCAACATCTTGTTATACTCAAGTTATCTGGATGAAGCAAACCTTGCAAGATCTTCAAGTTAAGTTTGATGAGCCTATTCCCATATTTTGCAATAACATTGGTGCCATGAATATCTCCAAAAATCTTGTGATGCATTCCAAAACATAGCACATTCTGATCAAATATCATTTCGTTAGAGAGCACGTCGCCGAAAACAATATCAAGCTTGAATATGTTGACATAAAGGAACAAATTACTGACATCTTTACCAAACCATTACCTCGTGAAGAATTTGAGTATATTCACCAAAACCTTTGGATTCTCCCAAGTTATCATTAGACTCTTTCTCTTATCTAACTAAGTAGAAAGGGGGAGTGGAGGTGTGTACAGGTCCGCAGGATGACAATTTGTCAGGGGAGTTACCCTTTTCCATTGATGACAAAGGGGGAGAGTAATTTTGTTACCATCAATTCAAAAGGGGGAGATTGTCGAACAGTGGTTGTCACTGATTTCAACCCAAGCAGCACCAGGGTTACCCCGATCTTGCATCAGAATTTTGACTTGACGACATACTCTATTATGAGTCAAGGATCTTCTATATGGATTCTACTTATCGATATGTTTCCATTCATATATGACATGCCACGTAATTCTTCACATTTTGAGGGATATTTATGTTTGAATTTAGTAACCCCAGTTAGTGGGCTACAACCCCATGGGGTTGTGGCATGGCACTCATAATTGGTTGTGGTCATTGAATAGTCAATAATTAATAGTGTTTTTTTTTTCTTTTCTCCTAAAATCCCTCCAAAATTCACTTTTTGAGGACCCTCTCAACTCAAGACATTCATATAAATAGTGACCCTCATATCCTTCTCTAGTAAGGATTTTATGGCTGCAAATAGGCGATTGTCGAATTTTTGCTATAATTTTTTTCTACGAAGCTTCAGAAGTTGAAACTAAACCCATTTGTCCAAAAAACTTGATGAACCTCGTGATTGAATTTTAGATATTGGTTCGCTATATTTTTGCTTCTCTTTGGGCATTTGATTCAAATTTTGGAAATAGTGATAGAAAGAGGATGGACTGTAATTTGTTGGGTATAGTTTTCAGGGCCAAAGGTTTCAATAGTGACATGTGGCACTTTGTACAAGTTTGCTCTACTGAACCAGTCTATAATCAGGTCGTCATGGGAGATTGGGTATAACTCTTTCTTTAAGAATACAATGTTGATTAGACCTATGGGGTTTGAAAGAGGACTCAGAGCGCTACCACAAGACAAAATTTCAGACCCTGGAGATCCGAAATTACATAGATACAACAGTTTCAATATTAAGCTCCTAGAAGGAAAGAAAAGGATGCATTTAAGGATCATTGCACTAAGGACCACACATCAATAGTCAAGGGTCAGTCTCCTACAGAAAGGTATGTATTATTAGTGTTTACATTTGAATTTTGAGTATCATCTTTGACATATGTTTTTGGAAGAAAATGTAAGTATATACAGGGTCTCGGTTATATCTCTATGTCTCTATATGTCACAGTTAGTTTTGATACCACATTTCAGATGTCATATTCTTGATACTACACATTTGATGCTACATATTCTTGATGCTACACCAAGTCTGATAAATCTATATGATGTTGTAATTTCATGTTACTTGTCTTGTCATAGTTTATATAATGGTCTCTGTTGTTGTACTTAGAACTTGGTCCATCACAAGTCTAGGGTTTGTCATCATTTTTTTATTGTATATATATTTAGGTCAGTTTTGGATAGTCTTGCATAGAGTCCAGGTATATATCAAGAGTGGGATTCTTTGTCTACTGCTGTAACAGGTCAATAACAAAAATGACAAGCACAATTTAGGTACGCAATTTAATTTTAATTTGTATTTATTCTTTATTATGCACTTACATGTGTTTTGCAAGTAGAGGTAATTTGAAGGGTATTTGTTTTGTTTTGGGGTTGGTTTTGCTGGGAAAATTTTGCATGCAGGTAGAAGAAGATTCAAGTACAACATCTAGCATGAATTCGAGATCAGAAGTATCAAATCAAAGGAAGCATTGTAGCGAGACATCCTTTGTTGAAAATAGCAACAAGAAATGCTAAAAATAGAAGTGCTAAAAATATCACTGCTATAAATAGTAGTTCAGGTACTAGTGTTGGACATAGCAACAAGGAATGAAAAATGGAAGTGCTAAAAATAGCATTGCTACAAATAGCATTTCGGGTTATATTCCAATTTTAGTTAGTCCCTGAACTAAAATTGAGAAGTAAAATTCGAATTTGATCTTAGCAGCTATTTGTAAAATAATTAATTAATTCATCTTGAATTAATTAGTTGTAGAAAATCAAACATGAAGACTATGTCATGCAACAATTATCCCATTGATTGAGGAATTTATCCACCAGTTAAAGAGATAAGGATGAGTTGTAATATTGAGTTGTAATTAGTTAGCTCAGTTAACTGAGTTAAGTCTAGTTAGATTAGTTCCAATAGTTTGTGGAATTAATTGTGAGTTCAATTAGTTAATGCTTGCATGCATGTAACTGCTGCTCTCCAAATAATTGAATATTCTTTCATAAATAACTCATGCATGTCAGTTCAATCAGAGACCCAGTTGAGATCAGAGGAAGTGACAATGTACTATCAGTTGGAGGGATTTTTCTATATAGGAAACTCATCCATGCAGAAGGATCTTATCTCCTTCAGGATTGCACAGTTATATCAGAGGTTAGTGAGTGTGTGAAGAGGCCAATTCACGGTGGAAACATTGGACCCCAAGGAAAACTGTGCAAGGAAATAGGAGGCTTGGAGGGTAGAGGAGAAGTTTTGGAGAAGCCTTTGACTGTCTATGAGCAGCAGTTGGATTGCAGAGAGAGTAGGATAGCTTGTGAGCTGATTCTTTTTGTAATATGAACATATTTCCACTTGTATGATAATACAGAGATTGGGGTTTTAGGCTGAGGCTTTCCCCGGGTTATTCTTTTGTGTTCATGTGTGATTGATTTCTCATTCTCAATTATATGTGTTCTATTTGATCTTTCTCATATTCGATTAAGCTTCTGCAAAGTTGTTATAGAAGTAGGTCTTGTATTTTGCTTTAGTATATTGCATAATATATTGATCTACAATGGGAATTTCTACATCCTAAAGACATGACAACCATCCCGATATCGTGAAGTATTGTTAAGGCCAAGATTCATCATTGTAAAGTTGTAAAAGAGTCATTTCTAAAAGAGTCATTTGTAAAAGATTCATCATTGTAAAGTTGTAAAAGAGTCATTTGTAAAAGATTCATCATTGTAAAGATTGTAAAAGAGTAATTTGTGAACGAGTCATTATTCCTAGAGTCGAAGAGGCAGTGTTGGGAGGTATAGGAGTCACTGTTGGGATGATTTCATGGTTGGGTTCCAGGTCATAGAGTGATTGGGTATTTGGTCAAGTACATAAAATTAATTGCACATATTATTGTACCTGGATTGTTCTCCCTAGTTTGTGAATCCACACTCTTGTCTTATTTAAGTCATTATAGGGTGGCAAGGAGGTGCTAGGCAGGTGTATGAAGTCACCAATAGGTTTGGACCTTTGAACACTTTAGGGTGGTGCAAGGGCGAGTTGTGGCATGCTAGGGTGTTGGGGAATCCATTCAGTTGACTACAGAAGAAACCAAGGCATTAGGGAGTCATTCTAGTGGGAGCTGGAGAAGAATGATTTTCTAGAATTCTAGGAAGTTGTTGCTTTCATTTCAGTTGAGGCTGAAGATTAAAGAATTTATTAGAAAAGCGTTCAGTGGTTTTTGACCCGGAGGGGGTTTTCCACCTAAAATTATCATGCCTAATGTGTTCTTTTATTTACTATTATTACTGCATAAACATTAATAATAATTGAAGATTATCTAATCCTCTAAAAAGATTTAAAAGTGCTAATTGCTAAGGAATACTGATTCGCGTGCCCCCCCCCTCTTAGTATTTCCAACAACTGGTATCAGAGTTTGGTTCCTTCAATAGCAATATAACAACTGGAAGGAGATCATGGAGTATACTAAGAATAGATTTGCTTTGTTCAATGGAAATAACTATGCACTTTGGAGTCGAAGAATGCAGGTTCATTTGCTGGCGCAAGGAAACAAAGTATGGGAAATTGTTGACAAAGGCTTCACACTAACCTAGGATGAACAAGGTAAGAAAACTATGGTATATGATGCAAAGGATAAAGAACTTATTATCAGTGGGCTTATCGAATCTATTTATCTTAAGGTTTTGAGTTGCAAAATTGCTAAATAGGTATGGGGAAGGCTTGAAAATATATATGCAGGTGACTCAAAGGAGAAAGAAGCAAAGCTTCAAATTTTCAGGGAAAAATTTGCACAACTCAAAATGAGGGAAGATGAAGATATTGCTACATACTTTTAGCATGTTGATGAAAAAACAAATGCATAGGAAGTTTTTGGAGAACCTATTGAAATGAAAATTGTTGTCTAAAAGATCCTCAGAACCTTGCTAACAAGATTTAACCCTAAGGTATCTGTCATTGAAGATAGACTGAATCTAACCAATGTCAGAATAGATGAATTGCATGGACACTAACGGCATGTGAAATGAGGATTTAAGAAGAGGATGGCACATCTCACTTAGAAGTAGCATTTTCCACATCCAAGAAAAATAGTAAGGACAAGCAGAATCCGAAAGCAAAAACTTGCAATTGTAAGGATGAGGAAAAGGAAGAAGATGAAGAAGAATTCTTAGATAAAGAATTTGCCTACTTCACGCAGAAAATGAAAACGGGTACGAGAAAATTTAAAGGTAAACTTCCATTAATATTTTTTAATTGTAGTGAGGTTGGGAATTTTGCAGCCAAATGTCCTCTTAAAAATGAAGGTGTTATGAAAGGGGTTGAAAATTCCTAAGAAGTTCAACAAGAAAGGCAAGAAGAAATGGTTTAAGAAAAGTTTATTCTCCAAAGAAGATAGTTCCTCATCCAAAGAAGACAATGATAATGAAGAATAATTCAACGAAAGAGTATTATTTATCGCCAAGCATAATAAACAAGAGGCACCTGACGAGGAAGGAGACGAAGAAGAACAAATGATTGAAGTCAAATTTCAAAAAGAAGTAATCAGGGTTATCAAAGAGCTCAAGGCCAAAAAGAATCATGTTAACACTCTTGAAGACGAATTGAAGACAGAAAGAGAACAAGTCATCAACCTTAAAATCAAGGTTGAAGAATGCAAGTGAGTTGAAGAAATCTCTCAGGAAAGAATTAAAGGAAAACAACAAGGAAAAAGAAGCATTGGAAGTTGAAATAGGTTCTCTATGAAAGGAAGCAAAAAATGGAAAAACTTTTCAAAACTACGCCAACAGTTGAAAGACTTTGGATGAACTCATCAGCAACCAACGATCATACAACGACAAGACTGGTCTTGGTTACAAAGAAGAAATAGAAAATAAGTCGAACCCTTTTATGACAATTAAAGAAGATGGATATGCAAAATCTACCAAGAAGATAATTCCCTCACCTAAATCAAGAGATCGAGACTTGTAGGAAGAACCTTGGAAGACAATTCCTCGAAGAATATTTCCTCCCAGGTACCAACCTATATTTTATGGTCATTGTTATTCATGTGGAAGGTTTGGACATTAAGTTGCAAAACGTCACATGTATGTTTGGAATGAATATAATTCTAGGAGATCCTTCAGAAATGGATATTCCATAACTCAACATAATATCAACAAATTTGATCATTTGAGAGATGATGTTGAATGTTACAAATGTAAAAATTCTGTACATATGGCTAGGGATTTTGAAGTTCCATATAGGTACAACTATTCTCGAAAAAAACCCTAGAATAAAATTTGCAGGATCACGAGATAGAAAACATACAGAATCTTCTATGAATAACATCGAATGTTACAAATGTCATAACTATGGACACATAGCTCGTAAATGCAGGTACAAGATGGAATCAACCATGAATGAAAAGCTTGACAATGAGAATAAGAAGGTTTTTAAGGGAAAACAAGTACCGGATGAACAAGTACAAGATGAGCAAGAAAAACAAGAAGGAAATAAGGTCCCAATAATTATTCTTTCACGATTCGTAATGGATTGTGAGGAATTAGCAGCTGCTTCAGTCAATGACTCGAGTAAAGATGGTTCATTAAATGACACACTATTGTTATCAATTCAGCTTATCGACTCCTAGAAATTTGAAGATGAGGAGTTTATGCAACAGTATATGACACAAATCTACGATTGATAGATAGGTACTTTGAACAAGATGGCAGTTTCATTACATGTTCAGGGGGAGAATAATAGTTGAAGTATTACAAATTCAAGAAAGGAAACACTGAAAAGAAATCTCTATGTGAAAGTGGATCAAGACAATCTAACGATTATTGAGATATCTCACTAGAATAATGAATATTCATATATCGAATCAAGTACATCAAGGAAATGCTAAAGAAATTCAAGATGGAAGATTGCAAGCCTACCCTTACCCCCATGGTAACAGGTTACAAGAAGATTCGTCAACGGATGTGGACCAAAGGTTGTATAGATCCATGATTGGTAGACTCTTATATGTGACACTCTCCCTGCTAGATGTGATGCAGGCAGTTGGACAAGTAAAATGATTCCAAGCAACACCAAAATAATCTCATATTATTGGAATCAAAAGAATTCTTCAATACCTTAATGGTATAATGGATTATGGTCTATGGTATCCCAAAGGAAATGATTTGGTTATCCAAGATTATACAGATGCAGATTGGGTAAGAAGTGTTGATGATGGTAGGAGTATCAGTGGATCAATGTTATATCTAGGTGGTTGTCTTGTCTCATGGTTAAGTAAAAAGTAGTCTTCAATCTCGTTATCCACAGGGGAAGCAGAATACATCATTGCAACATCTTATTGTACTCAAGTTCTCTGGATGAAGTAAACCTTGCAAGATCTTCAAGTTAAGTTTGATGAGCCTATTCCCATCTTCTGCGATAACACCAGTGCCATCAATATCTCCAAAAATCCTATGATTCATTCCAAAACAAAGCACATTCTGATCAAATATCATTTCGTTAGAGAGGAGGTCGTTGAAAAGAATATCAAGCTTGAATATGTTGGCACAAAGGAAAAAATTGCTGCATCTTTACCTAACCCTTACCTCGTGAAGCATTTGAGTATCTTTGCTAAAATCTTGGGATTCTCCCAAGTTCTCATTAGACTCTTTCTCTTATCTAACTAAGTAGAAAGGGGGAGTGGAGGTGTGTACAGGTCCGCAAGATGACAGTTTGTTAGGGGGAGTTACCCTTTTCCATTGATGACAAAGGGGGAGAGAAGGTAGTAGGAAGAGCTGTCATGATTGTAGTGGGAGTACTTGTGTTTCCATCAATGCCAAAGGGAGATATTTTTGATCAATGGTTTTCATTGATGTCAACCCAAGCAACACTAAGGGCTACCCTGATCTTTCATGGGAATTTTGACTTGACAACTTACTCTATTCTGAGTCAAGGATATTCTATATGGATTCTACTCATTGATATGTTTTCGTTGATATATGGCACGCCACATAATTCTTCATGGTTTGAGAGATATTCGTGTTTGAAGTTAGTAACCCAATTAGTGGGCTAAAACCCCATCGGGTTGTTGCATGGCACTCATAATTGGTTGTGATCATTGTGTTATCACACCAAAATTTCTTTTGATTTGTTAGGAAATAAATGATAGAAGTAACCACAAACCTACTATGGAGATTAGGATCTAGCCTTCCTAAAGCTCAGTGAGGGCTCTGTCTTTATGATCTAACTTTGTTTTAGTTATTTGATTTTAGGCTAGTTATGATTGTACTTGGGTTTTGATTTGGATTTGGTGGTGGGATCACTTACTTAGATGGATAGAGGGATGTATTTTACCATTTGGCTATGGGATCAAATGTCAAGCAAACAGAACTGGATCAATTTCTAAAAATAGTGTCTATAGGGTAATGTAGCTAAGTTATTTCAGATCTTAAGGTTGGATGGTGAAGTTGGTTTCAATTGGATCCAAAGATAAATCAAGGGTTCCTTAGGCTAGATTATGAAATAAGTGAAAGTGGTCAACTAGGAGGGGAGAGAAATTAAGGATTCTTAGATCCGGATATTAGAAGAAAACATAGAAATGATTAACTGTTCAAGACAGAGTGTACTTAAACAAATTCTGAAATAAATTTCTAGTTAATTCATTCACTTTAGATAACAAGCAAGTTTGTGAAATACATAAGAAATAAAAAATTTGACAAAAGAAAATACTTCACTATAATAGCTCAACACATGAATCATGTAACACAATCTCTTTATTACTCAGTCCAGTCTGCTAACTTGAAAAATTGGTACAATAACCCTCAGGTTTATGATCAGTACAACTCTACAAATGTATAGCAATCCACACTCAATACTTCAAATTATGAATTATTTATACAAAAATAGTTTACAAAATATCCCAAACTATCTTGGGAATTAATCTAGGAGAAAGAAATATCTTCATGCAAGAAGATAAAGACAGATGTTTAATTGTTGTATGTTGTCCCTATTTATTTGGTTGTGTTGTCTTTATGCTCTGATATTTCGTTGTTTATTCTATGTTTTGTTGTTGGTCTTCACGCTGGATGTTATTTTTACTTTGATCTTTCAACTAATACACTTTTCACTGGATACTCTTTCATCTGGCTGATCTATCATTTCTCTTTCATTGTGCTATTTTTACTTTTACTGTGTATTTTTACAACAATTCATTTAACTTCTCCCACATATCTGCATCTGGTAATTTGATATTTACCATTTTCCTGTAAATCTCATCTGCTTCTGTATACTTGGAAAAAGTGGGTTTATTTACAAAAAGGTGTTTTACCTCATGCTGGAGGTAAAACATGTTCTCAAATTTCTAATATAGAACCTTTCCAGTAGGCATCCCCTTCATAGAGGAAGTGTTCACCTGATCCCTTGCCACCTCTCTTATCCTTCTGTTGTAGTCTTCCTGTGGCATTAATTTATCATTTATCACCAAGGGATTTGGCAGACCTTTCTGCCTCAAAACATCAAACTTCACCATGAACCTGTCTATAGCCAGCTGCATGGTTTGGCATTTATCTTCAAGGTTCATCATCAAATTCCTCTTGGTGAGGACAATTTTTACCTCTTGTATTGTGCGAGTCCTGTCAAGTATCTCCAGCTCCTGCAATTCATATTTGTTTTTGGAGTTAAGGAAATTTATGATCCTAGTGGCTTCTTCTGGCATGTCTCTCAGTTCAGCCTTAACTCTCCGAATGGCTTCTGTAGCCTCTTTGAATAAGTCACTTTGTTCAAAGATGACTTCAATGGATGGCCAAATATCATTGACAGAGTCAATGATATTGGCCCATAACTGTTCCTTAGCTTGGCCAAGTGGCTCCTTTAATGACAATTCCTTCTCCAAGCTCTTCATCCTTTCAGTCAACCTGGTTGACTTCTGAACTTCTTCCTTGTGAATAATCTGTGCAAGCTTATTATCATTTTCTAGACTTGTTATCTTTTCCTTAAGCTTGTTTATTTTTGTGGTCTGAATGGACATGTCTTCCATTGCCTTGACCAATTTACTTGCCTCATCACATGGCTGAGCTGTTGTTGTTGTCAAACCTATTGCTGATGTAGATGTTGTGGCAGCTGGTAGTGATGTAGCCAGTGGAGATGGAGGAGCCAATGAAGCTTCCAAGGTTGATGGTACAGCTGTGGTGACTGTTGGAATGATAGTGGTAGTGGTAGTCTCAAGGCTGCCCTGTTTCATCTGTATTAAGCTGTCCAAATCCTTCTCTATTTCCTTCAATTGATCATTTAGTTGTAAAACAAGGTCCATCATTTCCTCCTGATGTGTTTATCTTTCTAAGACCTCTTTTGTCTGTGGATGCTCTGAATGGGGTAGTTTCAGTTGTTTTTTGAGAGCAGCAATGTCCTCATTATTTTTCCAACAGCCTTGATATCATTGGGATCATGTCCAAGCTCAATGACCAAGTCATCCAGTGACTTGATTCTATTATCTTTGGCCTGTGAGGAGGCCTTTTCCAACTTGCATTGTGCAGTGATATTATCTAATGGATTTTGAAGTTTGTGTGCAGTCATAGCTTTACCTGTCAAGGTGGAATAGATCATCTCACCTGCCTGCTTGTGGAACTCAATTTTGTCAATGGGATGAACATCACTGGCCAAAACCTCAAAATATTCTTTCCTATAGTCTACTGATGATCTTAGCTGCTGGACTATAGGTTGCATGAATGTCATCTGCATTTTACCTGTTTTAATGTCAAAGGCTGACATTAATCTGTTTTGATTTGCAGGTGTCTACTTGAAATATTGGGCATAAGTCTCAACCTTCAATTTCTCATTTCTCAACTTAATTTCTTTGTACCTATCTTTGATATCCTTCTCTTTATCCATAGGCCTGGTGAATGAAGATACCTCAACGCTGAGCTGTCTCTCAATAATTTGGGTATTTGAGGTAGAGGGCTGGTGTGTTTCTCCTGAAGCTGATGGGCCTTTGCTTCTTTCCACCATTGTATCAGTGTCAGTGATTTCCACTAAGTCAATGGTGTCTTCCTGTTCAGTTACAGGATTAAGCTTGGGCTTCTTCCTGTAACTAATCTCAAACTATTCATTTGTGGTTTCCATGGCTGAACTAGAACCTTCTTCCCTGGTTCTCTTCGCATTTTCATCTTCATTTGCTGGAGTCTGTAAAAGAGGAGAAATATTCATTGGTTCTCCTAGTTCTGGAACTTGCAGGAAGGAACTTGTATCAATCTATTTTACTACATCAATTAATGTATTCTCTACATCAACTACAGTACTATCCATGTCTATCAAGGTGTTTTCCAACCATTCATATTGGTTGGAAAATCTCTCTATGTCTAGCCTGGTATGATGAATGAAAGGGACCAATTTGACCTTGAGCCTTAGCTTATTTATGACTCCAGGAGGGTCATATTGCCACATAAAACTGTTCTTAAATTTCATCTGCTGTAGAAACTTATCTGCCTCTGGTCTGGTTTCCTTATTATTACAAATAAAGGGGCCCAATTGGTTTTTCATTTTGAATTGAGTTTTCTTTTTGGCTACCAGGAAGTTAACTTCATCAGAGTTTATTATGTGCCTAAAGTACTCTCATGCAAATAACCTCATGGGGAGGTATTTGGGTAGTTTGTAGGGATCCAGTTGGCATCCATATATCCTTATCTCTGTGTGATGCTGGTATAAATACCAGTCTCCCACTTTACTGTTCTTTGCCAACTGTAAAACCATTTTAATTTCCTGATTGATCCTGGGTTGATAACTACTAGTTAGCATGTTTACGACAAGATGCACAAATGAATCAATGAAGTCTTTGTAGGAAAAAATAGTGGAGTATTGTTGGATCACTGGTTTCCAATATATGATTGATCTCGGATTGCCTTTGGTGTCCAATTTCTAAATTTTGATTGGAAACTTGTTTGACTGATAGTAGAGGAACATGTGAAAGAAAACTGAAGAGTACTTGAAAACTCTCTCATTTGGTAGTCTAATGAATTGTTAATGCATTCTGTCTGCGATGAATTGAGCATAGTTATACATTATAGCAGGAGGCTTTCCTGGGAAAACGATAGAAAGGAAAGCCAGGACAACCTCATCCACATGCTCATCTGTGGTGTATCCTAAAATGCAAGAGAGCATGGTAATAATTTGCCTTCCTCTCTCAGAAAAAATGGTGGAAGCATAAGGAGGACTATATGTTGAAGTGTGAGACTCTTTAATGATGAAAGTTTGAATAATCTGATCTTTCTTGGGTATGTCTAGCTTGGTGTAGAGATCAAGCAAGACTTCAATTGAAAGTGAGGTCTCATTTTGGCTTGGCTAGATTTTCAGCATTTGGTTAATGGATTCTACTGTAATTGTGAACAAAACTTGTTGGTCAGGGGTGATAGTGGCTCTTTGGCTGGGAATGTAGCAAGATTGGTAGAAGTGGATGATTTCCGGGAATGGGTGTACTTGTGGGAAACAATACTTGGGAAAATTGGACTCCCAAAGGTGAATGTCATCGTTCTGGTTTAAAAATTTGTCTTTACTCTAGCAGTGGAGCTTTATTAGGTAGGTAGGGGAAGTAGTGTCCTTAATTTGGAAGTCTCAGTCTGCTAAGGCAAGGTGGTCAATGTCCAGGTGAGGGGTTTGCAGATGTCTCATGTCCAGAGAGGTTTGTGAAGCCATAATTGGGTTTACAAATTTGAATTAGGCTTAGTGGTTTCAGGAGTGATGTTTAGAAGCTTTTGAATAGTGGGAGGGTAATTATAGCCTGTGAAACAGGGTTTGGGATGTATAGGGATGTACAAATAAGTTTTTCTTCAATTTCAAAAGGTTTATTTAATTAATTCAATTATTTAACCATTCAATTATATTATGCATTTTCAAATTCAAGGGCTGTTCTGGTTTTTCCAAGAATACCTGGAAATTGGTGAATTGGCGTGTAGACTAGGTTCTGTGGTAACTGCAGAAGGTACTGAGGCTTCAACCGTTAACTGGGTGCTTCAATTGGGTACCCGCAACATCTTTGAGTGCTAAAAGTTGGTCAATTTGGTCGAACAAAGGTTCAGGGTGTCGCAAACAACTTAGCAGAGGTTTACAGTGAAAATGCAAGAAAATAGCGAATTGGGGCTTTTTCGGCCTTTTAACCAATAATGGTCACATTTTGGTGAGGAAATTATTAAATGAATAGTGGGCAGTTTTTGGTTTAGGTGGGGAAGTGGTTTTGTGTGCCAGCGCACTGCTTTTGGAGGGTGGGTGGTATTTTTCGTGAGCACACGATGTAACATGGTGGTGCCATGTAGCCAAAGAGCGCTCGGCCAAAACCACAAATCTCGTGTGCTTTCGGGTCGTTAACGGTCAGATAATGAATCTGCATGATATGGTTGTAGACCGTTGGATCTGGGGGTAGGAGATCAGAGGGATATCACACAATTAAGTTGCATGGACGGAGTCGGGAAAGTGTTTGGTGGGGCTCGGGGTTTAATTACAAAGAATTTTAAATAATTAGCGCATAATGTCGGGTTTTTTAATATAAGCAGCAGGTAATAAGGTGGGACCATGGGTTATGTGGCGGGGTTTTTTAACCGCACCAAGGGTTGGTGGGTTAAGAAGGGTATCAGGGAAAGTGGGGGACGTTAATTAGATAATGCGGGGGAATAACAAAAACTTAGGATAAAGGGTTTTTGTGGGTTTTTAAGGGGAATAGGGAAATTAATAAGGGGAGAAGGTAATATTTGTAATGGGGAATGGGTTTCACACTAGGGAAAGGGGTTTTGGGAAGGGGGAATGATTTTTGAAAGGTAATTTCTAGGGAAATGTGTGAAACCAAGGGGTAAAAGGCCAAAATGATGGGAAGGGTATTTATAAATAATGAAGGGATAATGGGGGAAATTAACAAATAAGTATGTGGGAGTGTAGTGAAATGAGGGGAAATTAGTAAACAAACTTGGTGAATATCCTTTCTTTCTCACAATTCCTCCTGCACATGAAACATAGGATTAAGCATGATAAATGTGCTTTTGACTTAGTAACCTTGTGCATTTGCCACATTTTTTCTACCTACCCTTTATTTACCCTAACATTTTTTCTTCATTTATTGGGTGCATTTGAGCTTGTTGACCCTTTATTTCTTTTTCTTTTGATAAGAAAACTATCTAATTCTAACGTTATAACTTCCAATGGCTCAGATTAAATTGATGAGCTCATTATTATTCTCTACCTAACTACTGATTTGCCAAGGTTAAACAGTTTGGCTAGATCTTTATTCTCTATCTATCAACATGAAATTTAAAGCATCAATGAGTCAAGATTAAGCTATTTGACCATCATGGATTATGGCATTTTTTACAAGCTACACACAATCTTATTTTATAAAGTAAAGCAAAAGGAGTGGCATTTGAATTTGTACACTTTCATGATCTATTTTATCTCTTTTTTGGAGGTTCATATTTTTTACTTTTTAATATTTTTTCTTTCTTTTTGTCCTTTGATTATTCTTTTAGGGCATACCCTCTTTACATTTTTTATTTTTTAATATGGAAAACATTTTGCAAAAAGCAAAAGTATGTACAATATTACAAGACTAAATATAGCCAATTCAAAAATTATGAATCCTATTATTATAGGACCCTAACACATTGAATAGTCAATAATTAATAATGTTTTTTTTTCTCCTAAAATGACTCCAACATTCACTTTTGTAGGACCCTCTCAACTCAAGAAATTCATATAAATAGTGACCCTCATATCCTCCTCTAGTAAGTATTTTGTGGCTTCAAACATGTGATCATAGAATTTTTGTTGTAACTTTTAATCTGCGAAGCTTCAGAAGCAGAAATTAAAACCCATTTGAGCCGAAATCTTAATGAACCGCATGACCGAATTGCAGATATTGGTTCACTACATTTGCGGATATATGATCAGAGGAAGTTAGGGATTTGGCAGGCTCCTGAATTCCATGTCAAACAGATGACGTTGGAAAAATAATCATAACTTTCTCTCTGAGAATTTGATTCAAATTTCGTAAATAATGGTAGAAAGAGGAAGGACTTTGGTTTTTTGATTATCGTTTATAGGGCCAAAGGTTTAGACAGTGACATGTGGAACTTCATACAAGTTCGCTCTACTGAACTAGTATATAATCAGGTCATCGTGGGAGATTTGGCTTAACTCTTTCTTCAAGAATCCAATCTTGATCAGACCTGTGGGTTTGGAAAGAGGACTCAAAGGGCTAATACAAGATGAAATTTTAGACCCTATAGATCCAAAATTACATACATACAACATATTTAATATCGAGCTCTTAGAAGGAAAGAAAAAACATGCATTCAAGGATCATTGCAGTAAGGACCACACATCGACAGTCAAGGGTAAGTCTCCTACAAAAAGGTATGTATGATTAGTGTTTACCTTTGAATTTTAAGTATCATCTCTAATATGTGTTTTTGTAGGACAACGTAAGTATATACAAGGTCTCAGTTATATTTCTATGTCTCTATATGTCAAAGTTAGTTTTGATAACACATTTTGGATGTCTTATTCTCGATACTACACATTTGATACTACATATTCTTGATGCTACAACAAGTCCGCTAAATCTATATGATGTTGTAAGTTCATGTTACTTGTATTGTCATAGTTGATAGAATGGTATTTGTTGTTGTACTTAGAACTTGTTCCATCAAAAGTCTAGGGTCTTTCATTAGTTTTTATTGTATATATCTTTAGGTCAGTTATGGATATAGTCTTGCATAGAGTCTAGGCCTATATCAAGAGTGGGAGTCTTTATCTACTACTGCAACAAGTAAAAAACAAAAATGATAAGCACACTTCAGGTACGCATTTTAATTTTAAATTGTATTTATTCATTATTATGCACTTACATGTGTTTTGCAGGCAAAGGTAAGTTGAAGGGTATTTTGTTTTGTTTTGGGATTGGTTTCATCAGGAAAATTTTGCATGCGGGTAGAAGAAGATTCAAGTACAACATCATGCAAGAATTCAAGAGAATAAGCATCAAATCAAAGGAAGCATTGCAGCTAAACATCCTTGAAGACGTGACATCCATCCATATATCGTGAAGCATTGTTAAGGCCAAGAGTCATCATTGTAAAGTTGTAAAAGAGTCATTTATAAAAAAGTCATCATTGTAAAAGAGTGATCATTGTAAAATTGTAAAAGAGTCATCATTGTAAAGATTTTAAAAGAGTCATTCTACCTAGAGTCGAAGAGGCAGTGTTGGGACGTATAGGAGTCACTGTTGGGATGATGTCATGGTTGGGTTGCAGGTCATAGAGTGATTGGGTATTTGGTCAAGTACACAAAAATAACTGTACATCTTATTGTATTGTGGATTGTTGTCCCTAGTTCGGGAATCCACAGTCTTTTCTTATTTCAGTCATTATAGGGTGGCAGGGAGGTGATAGGCATGTGTATGAAGTTGTCTATAGGTTGGTGCCTGTGAACACTTTAGGGTGGTAGGGTGCTGCTAGGGAGAGTTGTGGCTCGAAAGGGAGTTGGGGCATCCATTCAGTTGATTACTAAAGAAACCACGACGTTGGGGCATCCTTTCAGTGGGAGCTGGAGAAGAATGCTTTTCTAGAATTCTAGGAAGTTGTTGCTTTCATTTCAGTTGGGGCTAAAGATTAAAGAATTTATTAGAAAAGTTTTTAGTGGTTTTTGACCCAGAGGGGGTTTTCCACCTAAAATTCTTGTGCCTATTGTGTTCTTTTATTTACTATTATTACTGCATAAACATTAATAATAATTGAAGATTAACTAATGTTTTGAAAAGACTTAAAAGTGCTAATTTCTAAGGAATACTGATTCACCCCACCCCCCCCTCAGTATTTCCAACAATTGGTGTCAAAGCTTTCTTCCTTCAATAGCAGTCTAACAACTAGAATGAGATCATGGAGTATACTAAGAATAGAGTTCATTTGTTCAATGGAAATATCTATGCACTTTGGAGTGGAAGAATGTAGGTTCATTTGCTGGTGCAAGGATACGAAGTATGGGGAATTTTTAACAAAGGCTTCACACCGACCCAAGATGAACAAGGTAAGAAAAATATGGTATATGATGCAAAGGCTAAAGAACTTATTATCACTAGGTTTATCGAATCTGTTTATCTTAAGGTATTGAGTTGCAAAACTTCTAAAGAGGTAGGGGGAAGGCTTGAAAATATATATGCAGGTGACTCAAAGGTGAAAGAAGCAAAGCTTAAAATTTTCAGGGCAAAATTTGAGCAACTCAAAATGAGGGAATATGAAGATATTGCTTCATAATTTTAGTGTGTTGTTTAAACAACAAATATATTGGAAGGTTTGGGAGAACCTATTGAAACGAAAATTGTTGTCCGAAAGATCCTCAAACCTTACCAGTAAGATTTAACCCTAAGGTATCTGTCTTGGAAGATAGATCGAATCTAACCAATCTCAGCATAGATGAATTGCATGGAATTCTTACGGCATATGAATCGAGGATTGAAGAAGAGGATGGAACAACTCACTTAGAAGCATCATTTTCCGCATCCAAGATGAATAGTAAGGACAAGAAGACTTCGAAAGAAAAAAATTGCAATTGTAAGGATGAGGAAAAGGAAGAAGATGAAGAAGAATTATAAGATAAAGAATTTGCCTACTTCACATGGAAAATGAGAATAAGTACAAGAAAATTCAAAGGTAAACTTCCATTAATATGATTTGATTGTGGTGAGGTTGGGAATTTTGCAGCCAAATGTCCTCACAAAAATGAGGGTGTTACGAAAGGGAAGAAAAGTCATAAGAAGTTTAACAAGCAAGGCAAGAAGAAATGGTTTAAGAAAAGTTTCTTCTCCATAGAAGATAGTTACTCATCCAAAGAAGACAGTGATAACAAAGAAGAATTCAATGGAAGAGTATTATTTATGGAAAAACAAAATAAATAAGAGGCACCTGATGAAGAAGGAGACCAAGAAGAAGAAATAATTGAAGTCAAATGTCAAAACGAAGTAATCAGGGTTATCAAAGAGCTCAAGGCCAAAAAGAAGCATGTTAACACTCTTCAAGACGAATTGAAGAAACTCTTAGGAAAGAATTAAAGGAAAACAATAAGGAAAAAGAAGCATTGGAAGCTAAAATAGTTGCTCTATGAAAGGAATTAAAAAATGGAAAAAAATTTCAAAACTAAGCCAATAGTTCAAAGACTTTGGAAGAGCTGATCAACAACCAACGATCATACAACGATAAGACTGGTCTTGGTTACAAAGAAAAATTAGAAAAGAAGTCAAGTTCTTCTATGTTAATTAAAGAAGATGGATGTGAAAAATATACCAAGAATATAGATCTCTTAGCTAAATCAAGAGATCAAGACTCGCAGGAAGAACCTTGGGAGAAAATTCCTCAAAAAATATTTCCTCCCAGGTACCAACCTATCTTTTATGGTCATTTTTATTCCTGGGGAAGGTTTGGTAATAGAGATATAGAATGTCGCATGTATGTTTGGAATGAATATAATTTCAAGAGATCCTTCACAAATGGATATTCCAAAACTCAGCATAATACCAACAAATTTGATCATTTGAGAGATGATTTCGAAGGATACAAATGTAAAAATTTTGGACATATGGATAGGGATTTTGAAGTTCCAGACAAGTACAACTATTATCGACAAAACCCTAGAAGCAAATATGCAGGATCATGAAATAGACAACAAATGGAATCTTCTATGAATAACATCGAATGTTACAAATGTCATAACTATGGACACATAACCCAAAACTACAGGTACAAGATGGAATCAACCATGTATGAAAAGCTTCACGACGAGAATAAGAAGGTTTGGAAAGGATAATAGGTACAGGATGAACAAGTACAATATGAGCAAGAAAAGCAAGAAGGAAATAAGGTCCCAATAGCTATGCTTTCACAATTCGTAACGGATTGTGAGGAATCAACAGTTGCTTCGGTTAATGACACTATTCAAGACGGGTCGTTAAATGACACACTATTCTGTTCAATTCAGCTTATCAACTCCTGGAAATTTGAAGATGAGGAGTCTATGCAACAGTATATGACAGAAGTCTATGATTGACAGATAGGTAGTTTGAACAAGATGGTAGTTTTATTCCATGTTCAAGGGGAGAAGAATAGTTTAAGTATTACAAATTAAAGAAAGAAAGTGCTGACAAGAAATCTCTATTTGAAAGTGGATCAAGACAATCTAACAGTTATCGAGATATCTTAGAAGGATTAAGGAATATTCATATGTCAAATCAAGTACATCAAGGAAATGCTCAAGAAATTCAATAAGGAAGATTGCAAGCCTATCCTTACCCCCATGGTGACATGTTACAGGAAGATTCATTAAAAAATGTGGAGAAAAGATTGTATAGATCCATGATTGGTAATCTCATATATGTGACAGTGTCCCTGCTAGATGTGATGCAGATAGTTCGACAAGTAGCACAATTCCAAGTAGCACCAAAAGAATCTCATATTATTTCCATCAAAATGATTCTTCGATACCTTAAGGGTATAGTGGAATATGGTCTATGGTATCCAAAAGGAAATGATTTGGTTATCCAAGCTTATACAGATGTAGATTGGGCAGGAAGTGTTGATGATGGTAAGAGTGCCAATGGAGCAGTGTTCTATCTAGGTGGTTGCCTTGTCTCATGGTTAAGTCAAAAGTAGTCTTCAATCTCGTTATCCACAATGGAAGAAGAATACATTGCGGCAACAACTTGTTTTAATCAAGTTCTATAGATGAAGCAAACCTTGAAAAATATTCAAGTTAAGTTTGATGAGCCTATTCCCGTCTTCTTCGATAGCAACAGTTCCATCAGTATCTCCAAAAATCCTGTGATGCATTCCAAAATAAAGCACATTCTGATAAAATATCATTTCCTTAGAGAGAAGGTCGTTGAAAAGAATATCAAGCTTGAATATGTTGGCTATAAAGGAAAAAATTGCTGACATCTTCACCAAACCATTACCTCGTGAAGCATTTAAGTATCTTCTCCAAAAGCTTTGGATTCTCCCAAGTTATCATTGGACTCTTTCTCTTATCTAACTAACTAAAAAGGGCGAGTGGAGGTGTGTACAGGTCTGCAGGATGAAAGTTTGTCAAGGGAATTTACCCTTTGCCATTAATGACAAAGGGGGAGAGAAGGTAGTAGGAAGAGGCGTCATGAT